>CM070602.1:36935209-38135209 GCA_036346395.1 Hsuehochloa calcarea | reverse complement strand
TGTGGCAGACATGGACGATAGTGGATCTCCTACTGATGATTCTGAAGAGGAGGGTTCTGATGCTAGCTTAAGTGGAGAAAAGGAGGTAACTAAATTTGTCCTTGCAGTATGCATTAAAAAAACTCAGCCTGAACCTAATATCTATAGTAACCCACTGCCGTAATCAACTTCATGTTTCAGAAATCTTCCAAAAAGGAAGCTAGTAGCTCAAAGCCACCTGCGAAGAGGAAGCCAAAGAGTGGGGATGTGGAAGGTTCAGAGAAGAAAAAACCAAAGAAGAAGAAAGATCCCAATGCCCCTAAACGAGCAATTGCACCGTTCATGTACTTCTCAAAGGCTGAGCGAATTGTAAGTTACTTGCAGCCCTTTAGAACATATACTAACACATATCTCTTCTCAACCATTTCAATTGTGATTACAGTTCAATTGTGATTACAATTTATTTGATAACCTTATTAGGGATACTGTATAGAACTGCTTTGAAATACAATTAGTTGCTCATTTATCAAGCCCTTGGGGAGTCTTGCATAGTTTTATGATGCTTTGCGAATTTTAGAACTGATGTGATGCTAATATAAATTTGTTGGGTTGTGGAATCTATGTGTTATTCTTTCTTGAGACATTTGACCTAGAATCGGCAAATTAAGAAAACAATGGAGTTATGCATTCTTAAACTGTAATGGGCATTTTTCCAACGCAGAATTTGAAGAACAGCAATCCCCAACTGGCTACCACAGAGATCGCAAAGAAGCTTGGGGAGAGGTGGCAAAAGATGACAGGTAATATTCTAGATCCCTCTCCGTGTTACGTGCCCCAAGTTACATTGACATGCGCTGGCTATCAAGTTTAGAGAAACAAAACAAATGTGGGAGAAGTGGGGAACATCCATTCTTATCATCCCGCTTGTCAAATTTGCAGCTGAGGAGAAACAGCCTTACATCGAGCAGTCTCAAGTTGATAAAAAACGCTACGCAGAGGAGACTGCCGCCTACCGTGGCGCGGCCCCCATGGACGTGGACTCGGGCGATGGGTCGGACTGAAGGCTGTGCACGTCCGGCAATTGAGGAGATCACAGTGTAAATAGGGCGGGAAATTCTCGTGGCTTGCTTTTGACCTTGAATCCTATCGTAGTAGTAGTAAGGTGTTCCCGCCGTTTGTGCTGGCCGGGTCACCTAAGTACGTAGGAATCGTTGCTCTAGCTTCTATGTTGAGGGGAATACCACATAGCTTTCTCGGAGCGGTAATGTTAGCCTTGCTATGAAGGATCAATGTTTGTTGTATGTCAGTGAACGCCCGGATCCTGTGAAATTCGTGTGCTACAACTCTGCTCCACTTTCTTCTCGGTGATGAGGTCGTCCAAGAACACATCATGTTCATTTTAAAGTCCAAGGAGTGCTGTACACACGACGATTTCAAGTTTGATCTTCGTATGATGTCCCCAGGGAGGAGGTGGCGAGCGGTGCTGGCTGGAGGAGGTGTGTGGGTCGGCGCAGGCGGATGAGCGGGCGCTCCGTTGAGGTGGCAGCATGTGGGGCCAGTCGGAGGAGGTGGCGGCGGTGGCAAGCGGGCTTGAGGAGGTGTTGAGAGGAGGCACGTGGGGGGGCGGAGAGGGGGAACGCTTGCCGGGCGTCGTACGAATCGTCGTATCGGCCTCCTCGGTTTCAAGGCCAATTTTTGCCAAATGCGTGTCTACGTGTGTCCCGCAAATTTCTTCAACGAAATCGGCCTTGCGCGCGCGGACCGTTCGATCGCACCGACAGCCTCTTGCGCAGGATCGACGCCTCCCTGAGTGTTCCTATCCCTTCCCCTCCCTCGACTCTTCCCCGTCACGATTCCTTTTCCTGGCGTTGCCCCTTCACTGCCTGGACATGTAGTTTTATTTGCATCCTCGAAAAACTTTATTCCGCTAGAGAAAATGTGGCTGGTCCAGTGAAACGATTATGTGCTATCATAGTTGCCTTTGTGAAGTTGAATTCAATTAAAATGTAATTAACCGCACTTGCTACAAGTAGGTCGTTTCTTTCTTTGCTGAAGCTCTACCCTTTCCGTTCATTCTCAGGCCCTATGTTGAGCTCCGGAATGTGCTCCGAAGTGTTCCATTTTGATTTATCTCCGACCTCCGCTCGTGCAAATGGCATTGTTCCTGTGTACTCCAATGCTATGTCTAACTCATCACAAAACTTCACTGAAAACCACCCCTCCCGTCGGGCTGAGAAGGTCAAGAACAGAAGGATTTTATACTCCGAGGCCATTCCTCTTCAAGGCTCAACATCCAACGGCACCGAGCACCTTAAAGCGCCCCCCAAGAACGAGAGCTATGCCGGTGGTAAGCCGGTTTCATCTGTGGTGGTCTCTGTCATGGCTGATCCAAGAGAGGACGGCGAGGGGAGGAGGATCTCTTCAAAGTCTTTGTCGCGCATCTTTGTCGTCCTACTTGTAGACAGTGTAAAGTATGTTACCTACTCTTGCGTCCTGCCCTTCAAAAACCATAGCCCTCATCTGTAAGCCGGTGTTTTGCCGGTGCATGTGTTCGAGTTATATCGATTAACAGGACAATTCTCCCAAGGGACTGGACTGATGTACCGTCTTGTGTATAGAGTTTACTGTTGCTGAGTTGCCAATTTGTTGCCGTAAACAGGTGGCCGAGTAAATAAAATCCCTTGTGCAGGACGTGATGAACAAAATCTCTTGCGCAGAACGTATTGTTCGAGGATGCAAATCAGGAGGTACATGTATGTAAGCAGCACATTTTGGTTGACTTTGTTATTATTACTCGTAACATAGAGAAGCATGCAATGCGATCTATTCATCCTGGACATGTAGTTTGCCCTCGTTTGGAGAATATATTTCGGGACTGATTGGTTCGTAGCCAAATGTTGTCACGCTTTGTCACACTTCGAGTTAGGCAAGTTATATCAAGTTAGACGTCAGTTTGTGCAGCGAACCTTTCGGAGGTAATGACATTCTCTCTCAAACTCGAAATGGAGTGATTCTTTTTTTCCCGTTTAGCTAACTCATAGTACTTCAACTTTCTATTTGAGGAGCTTTTCTGAAAATGGAGTCTTCATTGCCAAATTTGCTTTGGAAGTTGGTTCAGTTGTGGACTCTGATTCTCTGTGTAGTCTGCCTTGCGGGCCCCATATCTCACACGTTGGAACTTAAAATTAGGTCAATAAGGACTCTAAATTAGACTATGCATAGATATCTATAACTCTGTAGTTACGAGGTTTTCCATTCGAAGCTATTACAGTCGCGAAAATCACGTTGCAAGATGATAATATATTCTCGCGAGGCAAATAAGTAATCTTCCATTCTACTTATATTCTCTTTAAATAAACGGGACATTACAGAGGCATAGCTACACAAAAAGGCATTTTCCTGTTAAAGTTATAACATATCCCGTACTATGCACGCCTCTGAAATATTAGTGCTCAATAGTAGACTGGAAGTCGGGTTGATGTGTGTTTCATTACACTGTTTTCTTACGTGTAAAATGCGTACAGCTTTCAAGGATCCATCTTGCTTAATTCCTTTATGATGTTCATTCCAGAATGCTTTTAGAAGAAAAGCAATGGACTACCATCCAGACCAAAACAAAAATAACAAAGGTAAATTCATGCCCTTTTTCTCTCTCTCCATGTAGATAATGCTAACATATGTCCACTATATATGTGCTCATAATTTGTGTCTTTTGTTTGTGGCAGAGGTTGCTGAGGCAAAATTTAAAGAGGTCATGGATTCTTAGGAAGCAATAAAATTAGAGAAGCAAAATGGAAGTTGCGACATGACGAGTATATCACCTGCAGGCTTCTAATACCACATGTGGAGTCCTTAGACAAGCATGCAGTTCTGTTTTATTTTATTAAACTTCAGTTAAAAGTATGTCAATAGTGGATTAATTGTTGCCCACGTAGATATAACATGGTTGGCACCTTTTAGATGATAGTTGTCAACATGTTATAAATCTAATTATTATAAGGGATGACTTAATTGGATGGACATTGCTAGTCCTGGTAATTGGTGTGTGAAAGGCCTCATGTTTTAACCATCTTACTCCTCTCAGGGTTATTTGGTTTCCTATCCATTTTCTTATCTATGTAGTAGAGTTCCACATAGCTGCACACCAAAATCACCAGAGGAGATCAAATTTTAAGCCATGATTCATGATAGTCTTCGTACATTGTGTTTTGTAGGGTAGTTTTCAAGTTCATATTCCCCGTGACCTTGTTTTGCCTTAATAAAAATCTGTGCCTTCATATCTTATCTTATATGCATGCTCCTATTTTTCAGGTTACTCATCTGCTGCAAGTTGCCCAGAAATACCAAGTTGCTGCCACTGAAAGTGGGCCTGCTGGGTTATCAAACAACGACGCGCAAACCATTTGCAACATGTTAGTGAACTCACTATGCCACTAGTACTATAATAATCGTTTTCTTTTGCTTTCTTGCTAAGATAGATCATAAACAAATGTATTTGATTCTCTGGAGTTAACCTGTTTTTCGTTATTCTAATCGATGTGAAGACATTATTATTATTATTTGTAATGTTAGGTTTGAGACAACATCATAGCAGCTAGCGAAAAAATCTAAAGCACCACATCTTAAATGAACATGGGCTCTCTAAAATATATGTTCGCTCCTTGCATGTAATTAAAGTTCCGCTTGTAGTATTTACTTTTTTTTTTCTTCAATACTATCCCGAAACTCCTTCTGTGATTTGTCTTAGTTATTAGTTTCTATTGTGTATGTTTCCATATATGATTTGTATCCAGCATGTTGATTGATTACGTCATTACGTACCATTATCGAAAATCAGAGATGGTGAATCACATGAAGGACTTAATTGAGTTCGGCCACAAGAATAAGCTTAGTCCTATAGGTACGATAATGAAAATCCACTCTTCAATGGTCACCTAGGTGCTCAACTATTTAGCTGCATGATTAGGTATTTTTGTAACATTTTGTTCACGATCGATGTTTTATCTGTAGTTTGTATGGAAATGGTAGGATTAACCATAGCATTCTGTGTTTTCTTTTTAAAAAAGCTCTATTGCATAAGAACATGCTGCTGGATTGAAACTACATTTGAACCAGAGCTGGGGTAAACCCAACCAATATCATGCATATTTAATTGTGATATCACTCATTAAACACACTTGTTTTTGCACTAATGAGAAGTGTGTATAATGAATCATATAGACAGATGAACATGACAAATTGGTATTGATGCGAACAGATGGGAATAGCTATACATATTATAAAAGATATTTGTTGCTCCATTGTTTTTACTGCCCTTACACAAGGGAATTTTTAATTACCTGCAAGCATCGAACATATCTTATAGTCAAATACATCAAAGTAAAAAAGGACCGAAGAAGGGCACTTCTTTCTACCAGTGCTTAGCAAACACGACAGTCAGGGTGACCTTTGTGCCGCACAAATACTGCAGTAATCGTAGATAGATGTAGGCGATCTGAACTATTGTTACCGAACTTTTTTCAATACAAGGTGTTACCGTGCTCTATAGTTGTACGAGGAAAGTTCCAATGAAAATACTTTGTACACAGAATGGTAATTTTGCTCAGGCATAAATGGTATTTGCAGAGCATTAGTACAAGAAAGAATAGTTTAATTGTGAAATACCAATAACATCTTCAAATATGCAACTGGGGAAAAAAATATATATGTGAAATAACATACAAAGATTATTTGTTACCATTGTGTGCTGTAATGCATGTCCTTTTTCTCTCTCCATGTAGATAATGCTAACAAATGTCCACTATCTATGTGCTCATAATTTTGTGCCTTTTGTTTATGGTAGAGGTTGTCGAGGCAAAATTTAAAGAGGTCATGGATTCTTATGAAGCAATAAAATTAGAAAGGCAAAATGGAAGTTGCGACATGACGAGTATATCACCCGCAAGCTTCTAACACCACAGGTGGAGTCCTTAGACAAGCATGTAGTTATGTTTTATTTTTTATTAAACTTCAGTTAAGAGTATGTGAATAGTGGATTAGTTGTTGCCCAGATAGATATAGTATGGTTGGCACCTTTTTTTAGTACAATGCGTTACCGAGCTCTATAGTTGTACAAAGAATGGTAATTTTGTTTCATGCATAAATGGTATTTACAGAGCGTTGGTACAAGAAAGAACATATTAATTGTGAAAGCCAACCTGTGGAGCTCATCATAAAAATACCAATAACATCTTTGAATATGCAACTTGGGGGAAAATATATATGTGAAATAACACAAAGAGATTATTTGTTACCATTGTGTGCTGTAAAGCATGAACACTGTGATGAGGACATGACCCCTATGGATACAACCATATTTGCTATGCTTGTTGTTCCAAGTACAAGAGCTCGTACGCTTCACTTAAATTATCAGGTGAGCTTGTTTTTAGGAGTGTATTTATATTATATGAACTATATAATGCTACCTAATGATGAAATATAAATATGTGCAGCACCATATCACTTTTGGTCCAAGACAAGCAAGCAGTTCGAGCTGGACCCGTTTTGGAATCCTGTACGGCCTCCGGAATCAGCCTGACAATACCAACTTAAAACAGATATAACTTTTGCAAACAGAGTCCGATTCGGATGTTCTTGGGCTTGTTGGAAAGCTAACGACGAGATATTTCCAACGGATCTAGTCTCACCTCCAAATTTCTTCTGTAGACTTCGGAATCACCAAAAGAAGGTGCTATATCACCGATTTGGGCCTTGTAATCGTACCGGAATTGGCCTATATGCCGCCGGCCCACCTGGGGGCGTGGTTACAGTTCACGTGAACAGTAGTCCACGAGTTTAGTCCCACCCCGCGATTTCTTTTAGATTTGTGGCTCCTCATCCCCTATTTAAGGAGGACGCACCCCTCTAGTTTCTTTGGATTTCGTTTGATTAGTTTCTCCATTGTGAAAACTCTTGTTCTTCGCTTGTGTCGACTAGACCAACCGTAAAGGACCTTTGCGAAATCCAACCTTTTGAACTCAATCAAATATTTGCAATTTAGATTGCGTTTTACCTTGTTCTTGCGTGCTTCTTCGGTGTATGCAGGAATTGATCTTCGTAATCAGGTCATTCGGGTATTCATGCACGGTTGATAATGACTTGTTGAGCAGTTCAGCGATTGCGTGGTTTTGGGTCTTGCGAGTTCGTAGCCAGGATCGTGAGAGTTGAGCGACTTCTACCGAATTTATCTTCTCAACGAAAGATCAGACCAACAAAAAAAGACCTTCGGGTTCATCAAGTGGTATCAGAGCTACAGTTCATCAATGAAAGTTTTCAATTTTTTTTAGTATTAGATTCGTTTTTCATACCTAGAGTCCAGAAAATTGCTAAAAGAAAAAATTTGCATCTATCATCCATACCGAGCTCTTTGAGCCTTTGTAATTTTTTTATTTTCAGTTTGCTTGTTGAATCTTTGGTTGCGTTGTCATGTTTAGTTGCTGATCTTTAGTTCTAGTTATTGTCTAGTTGGTCGTTGTCTAGATTGCTTCTCGTGTTTTTCCTTTGCGTCGCTTAATCGTTCTTTAGGGTTCTTAGTTTTTGCATCTAAAATAGAAAATTCGTGGGTTAGAACTCCTCTAATCTGCACCAAAAAAAGGAGAGAACACTTTGCTGTTATTCGCGACTTGTGGAAAACCATAGGGCCGGCAAATAATAGAAGGAGAAAGAGGTGCCACACATAATAAAAGCCGTGGTAGAAAAAAAGAAGAAAAACAATCTTATGCCAAAAACCAGTGAAAACTGGTGTAGTCCTTTTACATATAGTCATAATCTTGCACAAAAAATTTCAGCAAGTTTGGCTCACGGAATCAAAAGATATAACAGTTTCAAGATTGAACCAAGTCGGTTTCGAGTTCGAGTACGGTCCGAGACACGTTCAGTCAAACGGGCATAACTTTTGCATACAGTGTCCGTTTTGGACGTTCTGGTGCTTGTTGAAAAGCTAACAACGAGGTGCATTTTTTCCACCTAAGAGGCTTATCACCCTCCGGGGGCCCCAAAATCGGCCATCTTCAGCCCTGAATTCGCGTCACAAATTTTTTATTTCGGTTTTTGCTGTTTCTTTCGGTCTTCCCTTCGGAATTTAGGGTTTACCTCAACTGCAAAGTTGTAGATATCGTCGAATATATAAGCCATATAAAACTTTAATTTTTTATCTCTCGAGACTAACGGTTGTTTTCTGCTTGAACTAAAGGGTTGTTTATGCTGCACGTTATTCCGTTTTTGTGCTCTACATCGTGTGAACAATCTTGTGCCCTACAAAGAAGTTTGAGTAGTTGGTTAGCATCCCTCCTAGCACTTGTTGTGAGATTTTCTATTGCTTACATCAAGTCACATTTATCTTTGCGTGTGCGTACATACACATCTCTTAGTGGGGCTTTGATTAGCTAACTTTGATTAGGCTAGGATCAGCAACATTGACTAGTACTTTGAACAATTTTTTTAACTTGTATTAACTGATTTGATTATTGTTGATCCTTGCTACCATATTGAAGCCTTCCAAGCTCCATTTCCTACTAACTCAGCATGTTCCGTTCATTGCAATAGTTGGGCTAATCGCAAGTGAGAGTATCACGAACCAGTCACAGGTTGTACCACTTCCTTGCTGCATTGGTAAGAACTAGTAAGAACTTGGTAAGGCGTTGTGAGAGAGCAATTGTTGAAATGCTAGAACCTAGTAGTTGATAGGAGCATATACTTGTGATTTGTTTTCTTGTTTTCTACTAACCATGGCAGGTTCACGGGATGATTACAAGATATATCCACATATTCTTCGAACCGTTGGACGGGAGTGCAAGAAAGTGAACGAGGAAGATGCACGCTTGAGACAATTTTCTCCACTACGGGAGGTATATGATTGTGATAGTACGTCTCGTGAAATTAAACTCACTGTGCCTTATTTTGCTAGGAATTATGATCCTAATGCTTATCTCACATGGTAATTAGTTGTACAACAATTATTTGCATGCCATGAATTTCCTGATCATCTAAAAGTTAGGGTTATTACCTGTGTGTTTTATGATTTTGCATCTATTTGGTGGAGTGAATATTGTCGTACTAATTAGAACATACCTAGAACTTGGGATGCTATGAAGAGAGCTATGAGAGCTAGATTTGCGCCTTCATATTATTCTCGTGATTTGCTGTATAAATTACAACGTTTATGCCAAAGTACTAACACTGTAGAAGAGTACTATCAAGAATTGCAAACTGTCTGGTCTCGTTGTGGCTTAGAAGAAACTGAAGATGCTAAAATGACTAGATTTTTAGGAGGATTAAACCGTCGCATTCAGGATAAACTTGTTTATAAACCTCCAACTGTCACTCGCTTATTTCGTCTTGCTTGCACTATTGAAAAGGAAGTACAGGGACGACAATCTAAGACTAGTCATACACTTTCATCGACTTTCACTACACCTTCACGTGTACATGACACGAACAAGCGCATGATAGACACCTCGGCTTTAAGATCATCTTCGATTGCTCCTTCTACTGCTGTTCCTACTATGATTGCCGCCCCTGCTGCTCTAGAGCAAGAAGAAGGGAAAGCTTGTGATAATTCACCACCTTCAGTACCAACATCATCTGAGTCGAGCCTACAAGGTAATACCAAAGGTACTTATTTGAACACTCAATCTGAGATTAATATCCATTATTTTATTCCTAGTATCATTGAACAAAGGGAAAATCAGATTGTAGTAGAAACCATTGAATCACATGAGGTGAATGAACCTAATGTTGAGAAGGCGGATATTAATTCCCTAGCTACAAAATCTGATATTATTAATAATCTGTATGAATCATGTGATAATTTGATTGATTTGTCTGCTGACTTGAGTGCACCATATGATAACATTGTTGATTTACATATTGACTTGAGTACACCATGTGATGAAATAATTGAATTGTCTGTTGTTGTGAGTACTTCATGCGATGAGTTAATCGCATACAATGATCATGTGGAATTGGTTAGACATAAAGAAGTTTTGACTAGAATTTCTCCTGGTGACTCTTTATGTTATATTATGTTGGATCCACCTATAAAATTGTCACATGCTATGGAGAAATTTTCTATAATTGCATGTTTAAAATCCTTATTTAGTGCCTACACCCCTGGATATAAGTTTAATTTGATTGGAGATTATGGTGTAGACAATCAATTTTTGGTATATCGAATATGCATAACTTGTCATCACATGGATGAATTAAAGCTTGCTGTTTTGGATAACAATTATTGTGTGCTGAATCTTGTTCAATATGAGAGGAAAATAAAATTTATTGCTCATCCAATGCATATGTGTTCATCCCTTATTGTACCATCTCGTATTGACAATCCGAATATTGATGCTGAAGTATGGAAGAACTTACAAATCTTTTCATCATTGCTAGATGAATTTGCTATTGCTTGATTGAAATATGATTATATGGATGAATGTTGTTTGATTCCAAAAGTTGTAGATTTGTCCATACGTGCTACCAATGCAAGTTTACAACTTCAGAGATTTGAATTGCATAAACGCTCCACTTTCATTTGCAAAACTAGTTGCAATAATTGTTGTGTGAGAAATTTTATTTTGATCATTCGCATATATGATTACTCTTGGGTTAATAATACAATGATCTTTTATGATCGCTGTTGTCTTCTAACATTAATTGTGCAACAACGAAGAACCGTTAAAACAGATGACATATACATATACCATGCATACACCTTGGCTTCTTTGTTACCCTATTTTCAGCTTATCAAAAGCCGAGGACGGCTTTGTTTTCAAGAAAGGGAGGATGATGAGGACATGACCCCTATGGATACAACCATATTTGCTATGCTTGTTGTTCCAAGTACAAGTGCTCGTACGCTCCACTTAAATTATCAGGTGAGCTTGTTTTTAGTAGTGTATTTATATTATATGAACTATATGATGCTACCTAATGATATAATATATATATATATATATATATATATATATATATATATATGTGTGTGTGTGTGTGTGTGTGTGTGTGTGTGTGTGTGCAGCACCATGTCACTTTTGGTCCAAGACAAGCAAGCAGTTCGAGATGGACCCGTTTTGGAATCCAGTTCGGCCTCCGGAATCAGCCTGACAGCACCAACTTAAAACATATATAACTTTTGCAAACAGAGTCCGATTCGGGTGTTCTTGGGCTTGTTGGAAAGCTAACGACGAGATCTTTCCAACGGATCTAGTCTTACCTCCAAATTCCTTCTGTAGACTTCGAAATCGTCAAAAGAAGGTGCTATATCACCGATTTAGGCCGATTTGGGACTTGTAATTGTACCGGAATTGGCCCATATGCCGCCGGCCCACCTGGGGGTGTGTTTACTATTCACATAAACACTAACCCACGAGTTTAGTCCCACCCCACTATTTCTTTTAGATTTGTGGCTCCTCATCCCCTATTTAAGGAGGACGCACCCCCTCTAGTTTTTTGGATTTCGTTTGATTAGTTTCTCCATTGTGAAAACTCTTGTTCTTTGCTTGTGTCGACTAGACCAACCGTAAAGGACCTCTGCAAAATCCCACCTTTTGAACTCAATCAAATATTTGCAATTCAGATTGTGTTTTACCTTGTTCTTGCGTGCTTCTTCGGTGTATGTAGGAATTAATCTTCGTGATCAGGTCACCCGGGTATTCGTGCACAGTTGATAATGACTTGTCGAGCAGTTCAGCGATTGCGTGGTTTCAGGCCTTGCGAGTTCGTAGCTAGGATCGTGAGAGTTGAGCGGCTTCTACCGAATTTATCTTCTCATCGAAAGATCGGGCCAACAAAAAAGGACCTTCGGGTTCATCACACTGCTTCATTAAAAATAATGTAATTATCCGTCAGCAATATTACCTTTCAGAGTGTGTAGTAAGCAGTAAGTGTATTGTCAAAAAGACAAAAATGAATCATTGAACAGGCGAGCTTTCCCCTCTAGTTTTTCTTTGTCCAAATCACTGTCCAGATATAGAATGCCATTAACAGGATATATCAGGTGTCTTGAAGAAGAAGAAAAAAGCAAAACATAAAAAGCACGTAAGGGCAGAAAGAACATAGCTTTTGCGCTTTATTTTCTTTATAAGATTTTAACTTCAGGGGGAAAAACATCCTACTATAGGGAAACAGAAACCGGCAGTTTCTCCTAACATACTAGGCCATTTAGTGAACTATAAACTTTAGACATACTAGCTGACAGTCAACTAAGGAATTACTTGATTTCTTGAGTGACTTCGCGCAACTTACTTGTTACACCACGATGTTAATTCTCAAGAAGTAGAATAATTAATGAAATACTCTTGATGAACCATGTCCTTATTAGTCTGCATTACTCCAAAGAAGAGACACGAAGAATGGTGAAAAAATCCATATGCTCCAGCTCTGCAAATAATATACAACAATACCTCTTCCGCAGCAATTCTTCAAAAATAGTCTTAAGTTATTTACTCCTATTCTGTTTTTCTCCTCCCTTACGTGGCCTTAGAGAGATGCAACATCTTCCAAATCTCCGAATGAGATGGTGTTGCCACCGGGAGGTTTTCCCAAGCCGAAAAAAATCGTATCCCATGTGAATTTTATTGCAATGGAAACATTAAAAATATTTATATTATTGAAATCAAGAATAGACAAGCGAAATATGTCTCTGCTATCATAGTTTTTGCCCACGAAATCACCAAATTTGATCAATATGATTTTATTGGCCTCAAAAACAAACTTTATTACTTGCTTGCATAGCATCAACCCACTCTGTAGATTGTGAGTCATTGCAGTCACGTACAACACGTCCTTCACGATGAGCGTCTTGCTAGAAGTGAGCTTCAGGCATACTTGTTCAATCCCACACACTGTAGCAGCAGCGTTGTTCCCCATCAAAATGGAGCCACGACCTTCACCCTAAAATGACGAGAAACAAGATCAATCAACACATATATGTCTAATTGCACCTTTATCAATCCACCAATCAATTGATGAACTTACTATAAAGGCCTGAGGTACATACTCATCCGAACTAAAACTAACAAAAGCGACATTTGCTTCGGCATTATGGCCCTTATGTTGACCAAGAGAAGGACCCTTGCCTTTACAATCGCGATATCTGTTGTCTTTATGACCAGCCATCCCGCAAACATAACATATAAATATAAAGTCCCCATTCTTCTTCTTCATTTGCTTGTCTTTGGCCTTGTTTTGGGGCTATTTCTTGGATTTCTGCTTCCCACTACCTCTTGAACTCTTAGTCTCCACTTGATGAGTTTGGACTTTAGTCTTTCCTTCACTATCACTGGCCCTGGCACGTTCTTCGACATTAATAGCAACCGACAACTCATTGAGTGTCAAACACTCCTTTATATGTCATGTCGGCGAGACTGGTTTGATAAAACGGCCAACAAACAAGCTAATGATGAATTGTTAGCATCCTCCCCCCGCACCATAGGTGCAGTATCCAATGGGAACATTGGAGGATCTGAAATAACCCAAAATAATTTGAGGTCAGTCAGCCACAACTTAGTCTTCGCTTGCCAACGCTTAGTTGACACCGTAAAAAACTTCCGTCTTAATAACGCCCGAAAAGGAAGCCATTTCTTCAAATAAAAGTTCTTATAGACTGTTGTAGAATCTATGGTTTTAGCAAAATGTTCATAATAACGAGTGTATATACAGCATGTATGCGAGCATAAATAAATGAATAATATGTTCATAAGAACACTACTTCATTAAAAATAATGTAATTATCCGTCAGCAATATTATGTTTCATAGTAAGCAGTAAGTGCCATTGTCAAAAAGACAAAAATGAATCATCGAACAGGCGAGCTTTCCCCTCCAGTTTTTCTTCATCCAAATCACTATCCAGATACAGAATGTCATTAGCATGATATATCAGGCATCTTGAAGAGAGAAAAAAGAAGCAAAACATAAAAAGCACGTAAGGGCATAGAGAACATAGCTTTTGAGCTTTATTTTCTTTATAAGATTTGAGCTTTAGGGGGAAAACATCCTACTATAGGGAAACCGAAACTACTATAGGGAAACAGGAACCAGTTGTTTCTCAGGGAAAACAAATTTAGATTGTAGAGCAGAAATAGCATAGCTTCTGAGATTTGTTATTTCTTCTGATGAGATGGTGTTGCCACCGGGAGGTTTTCCTTGGCAGAAAAAACCGTATCCCTCATGAATTTTATTGCAATGGGAAATATTAAAAATATTTATATTATTGAAATAAAAAATAGACAAGCGAAATATGTCTCTGCTATCATAGCCTTCCCCTACAAAATCACTAAATTTGATCAACATGATCTTATTGGACTAAAAAACAAGCTTTATTATTTGTCGACATAGCATCGACCCACTCAGCAGACTGCGAGTCATTGTAGACACGTACAACACATCCTTCAGGATGTGCGTCTTCCTAGAAGTGAGGTTTAGGCATACATATTCAACCCCATGCACTGTAGCGGCAGTGTTGTTCCCTATCGGAACGGAGCCACCACCTTCACCCTGAAATGATGAGAAACAAGATCATTCAACACATATAAGCCTAGTTGCACCTGTATCAATCCACCAATCAATTGATGAACTTACCATAAAGGCTTCAGGTACATACCCATTCGAATTGGAACTAGTAAGAACGACATTTGCTTCGGCCTTATGGCCCTTATGTTGACCAAGAGAAAGACCCTTGTCTTTACGATCGCAACATTTGTTGGCTTTATGACCAACCACCCAGCAAACGTAACATACAAAGTCCTCATTCTTCTTCTTCATTTGCTTGCCTTTGGCCTTGTTTTGGGGCTATTTCATGGATTTCTGCTTCCCACTGTCTCTTGAACTCTTAGTCTCCACTTGATGAGATTGGACTTTGGTCTTTCCTTCGCCATCACTGGCCCTAACACACTATTCGACATTAATAGCAGTCGACAACTCATTGAGTGTCAAACACTCCTTTATATATTGATGAGTGGTAACAAAGCCACGCCACGAAGGCAGCAACTTGGCCAAGATAACATTCACTTGAAACCTTTCAGGTAAGGAGCAGTCGTACTGACTAAGGCCACATACATGGAGTTGAAGCTTATGGAGTTGCTCTATCACCGACCGCCTCTCAACTATTTTAAAGTTCAAGTAATTAGCAGTGATGAAGGCCTCATTCCCATTGTCCCCCTCGTAGTACTTCTCATCAAGTTCATCCCAGAGTTTCTTGGTATATTTGAAGTTAACATACACATCGATCAACTCGTTGGATAAGACGGCTAACAAGCTGAGGATCCCCGAGTTATTTTCGTAAGACCGAGACCTTCCCGGTCTTAGGAAAATAACTCTAGGCCTCAGAGGATTGAAATCCAATTTAACTCCATTTAAGTGAGAGCACATGGCTGAGTTAGAGCGACGGTAACCATGCATACCGCTCCTCTGCTGGTGCTACCTGGTGATCGGTTCTCCAACAGTCCAGGTACAAACTTAGAAGAATTAAAGAGCATTTCAAAACAGTGGGTATGTGTCTCATGTTGGCTCCCAAGATCAGCAACTAACACACACATACCCTTATCAACGTCATTCAAAGTCATACAAGATATTCCACATAATAAGTGGCATACATTAAAGGACTTACGTCTACAACTATTACAAAAGTGGTCGACCGACCAAATTCAAAATATTACAATAAGTAGCAGCGGAAGTAAGAAGATAAATAAACCAAAAAGTCCAGCAAGGTGTGCCCAAAACCCAAGGCAACTGACTGGGTGCTAGAAACAACACTATTCGTTAGTGTCGCCGATATCGGCGCTAACGAATAGATCGAGCATGAAGTCATCCTCACCTGCACAAGTAGCAACGGGTTAAGTACAAAATTGTACTCACAAATCTTACACAAATTAAAAATTATACATGCTAGAGGCTATTCAAAGATCGAGGCATTAGTGGTATAGTTTTACAGAAAACGCAATAATTTTTATTCTACACATACTAGTTTTCAATTACCATTTAGAAAATAGATTTATAAGCAAAAGAAAACAAGTGATCGAGATATACATTGATATACATATAGATCAAACAATTCCAAAGTGACAGCCCACTTTGATAAACTAAAAATGCATGAATACACATTCATGTCGATACCAATTTGTTACCCACATCAATTTTAATTAAGAGTCTAACAATGACGTCTCCCAAACCAAGCGGTCGTCTGTAACTGTGGACACGGCTATTTGAATAGATTAATCCCTGCAGGAGAGTACTACTTTACCCACACGACTCGATTAGCCCGTAAGCCTTCGGATAATGACACACTTCCTAAGGTATGCCTGCCGAAGAAATCGAGATTTGGTGCTTTTCAGCAAGATGCTCCTATTGAGACGAATCCCCCTTGCGAGATGAACCCCAAACTTAGTACAAGCTACTGATAGAGCCCGCTAAGAGGGCCGCAAGTTGTATTGGAGATACCGATACAATGTAAAGAAAGAAAGAAAAGTGCTCTCATGCACATTATAGAAAATTGTATTGGATCCTATGAACAGATGGTTGAACACAAATGTCCTCACACCACCTGGGACTAAACCTAATAAGACTCCCCCTAACTTGACCAAGCCGGCTCCCAACCCATCATGTGAAAGTATGAGTGTTGCTTGGAATGGCAGCCCATAGCTCAGTCCTCAATGGTTCGGACAAGACAACCACCATACCTGAATCTCGTGCACGAAGGCACCCACACTACTAACCACTTGTCCAAACCTAAATCATTTTTAATTTTGACAAATTTAAACTTAATAACCATATTCTAAGATCTAGACTAAAAATATAAAAGATAAGAGTGAGATGTTTCCTACGATCGACGGGATAACCCTGTCAATCGAACTAACGCATTCTCTAGACCCACATGTCTAAGCATACCCATATATAATAGATATATCATCGCAAGCATCTAATCAATATCATCGCAAGCATCTAATCTTAAGAATATATGTAGTGGAAGTATCAAGGATAATCAGCGAGAGTAGGACATAACTATCTAACTCACAAATATATCGATATACCAAAATAGCATGCAAGCAATATCATTGCATTTCAAAATACTAATTAACAAAAGATGCGATCAACATGATGCTAAAAAAAAGTTCAAATGATGCTTACCTTGCTGGAATTCTAATTGCTCACTCTCGGTTGCGTAGTCGTTCATGTCCGACACTTCGGATTCTATAGAAAAGCAACATCGAATAAACACCGATAAAAGCCATTAAAAAAAAAAATCAAAATGCTTAAAAATGCATGAAATTTATACAGCAGCTAAATTATGATTTTAGATGAATTTAGGTGAAATAATTATTCTATTTGGAGTTCATATGCAAAAGTTGTAGCCTTTGAAAAAACAGAATAGGAGAAAATGCTAAAAGCCAAACTTCAGTCACTGTTCATCCGAATCTCAACTTTTCGTAAAAAAAATTGTAGAATAGTGGTGGAGTTAAGGATTAAATGGTAAGAAAGATAATAAAAAGTTATGACTAAAAAAATGGTTCACCACATTTGGGAATTGGAGAAAATGCTAAAAACCCAAGCTTCGATCATTGTTCATCCGAATCTAAACTTTTCGTGAAAATTTGTAGAACAGTGGTTGTGATAAGGATTACATGGTTAGAAAGATAATAAAAAGTTATGACTTAAAAAATTTGTTCACCTCATTTGGAGTTCAAATGAATATTCTCTAGTGCAAAAATAATTCTTTTTTGGATTAAATTCCAAGATCAATATTTTCTATGATAAAAACTTATTTCAAAACTATTTCAAATTAAATTACATTAAAAATGAAAACCAAAAAAATTGGTTTCACTCGATTTGGGGTTAATTTGAATTAGTTATGAATTTTTGAAGTAATTTGATTTTTCAGTGTAAAAATAAACGTTTTCTGAATTTTCTAAAGTATTCAATACTCTGTGCACTCAGATCATCCTAACCTCTGTCACTGACATGCGGGCTCCATTGCATAGTATTTTTTTCATTTAATTTCCAAATTAATCTCCTACTGAGAGGTGGAGCCCTTTTGTCATTGATAGTGCATGGACCGAAGGTCCATGAGATCGGTTCACGGTCCACTACCATAAGCACTGTGCACTTAAAGTGCAGTACCCACGTGTCATAGAAACAAAACGACAATAAATGAGATCTCATCAATGATTTACCGACAATAAACATCACTTATACCCTAATGACCAAGATTTACTCTAATGATCTTGCTACAATGCTGGTCCAAACAGGACACTTGCGACCGTGAGTTTGCCGTGGCTCATGGCGCACGGCCAAGGCTAGAAATGGAAATCTACTACTCTTTGAAGCTATTAGTGCGGTGGCTAAGCTCACAAGACACTGTAGCAAAGAATAGCTGTAGGAGAAGGGTGGCGGTGTGCTATGGCTACACTTGCATGTCGCGGCCCGGCTATGCATGGAGCGAATTATCGTGCGCAAGAGCACCTAGATAGTCCAAAGAGCATACCAGTGCAAAGGAGAGGGTTGGAGAAGCTCAGAGGATCCTTGTTATCATCAATGGTGTCGGCGATGAAGAGCTCAACGTGAGAGAGGCACCCTGAGCAAAAAGAAGGCCAATGAAGGTACGGGAAAGCACAAAAAAGCTTAGCAAACAGTGTCATTGCAAGGAATCGGAGAAACACTCACCACGCTGGAGATGAGGATGAAGCTAGGTTTTTTGGCCAAAAATAGAGCAACCTCGAAATCCTGATGTTCTTGTGAAGCATTGAGAAAATGGGTTGTGGGGAAATCATTCTCATATCCTATCACATGTGATGACGCGCGTAAGAGAGAAAATGGCTCACCAGAGCGATGTTTGACACGACGGTGGCTTACAGGCTACGAAGCCGAAGAAGACACTATCGCGTTCCAAAAGCTACAAGCAATGATAATGTCTGGGATTAGCTGGGATGGAAACGATGATGAACGGAGGTAAAGAAAGACGCGGTGGCGAAGAGCTTACCCGAGAGATACGCACGGGCGAGCTTCCCTCTCCTCGAACAAGAGAAGTGAAGGAGAAAAGAGGGTAGGAGAGGGGGGGTTAAGCTCAGGCGAAGGACAGAACGAAGGCAGCGTTAAGTGACTAAGCTTTGGGAGTGGTCGATAGGGGCAGTGGATCCACATCGTCATTGGCTTGGGGCAAAGCGCGGCGAAGACGTGGCGCTCAGGCTCTGTCGCTCGCCTGTCTGAGGTTGAGGTTGAAGGTAGAGCTGACGCGTGGGCCCAAGTCGTCAGCAGCTCAGCGACAACGTGGGTTGCAGCCTGGCTCGACCAGTGCGTCTAGTTGGTTAGGTCAAGTCAAGTGGCTAGGTCGGATTCGAGTCCAACACTGTTCGGGACCGGTCGCAACGAGTCACGCAGTTGACTGACTTGATTTCAAACTTCTCCACCTTGACCGGAGGTTTAAAAATAGCAAATAAATTTCAAAAATTCTAAAAAATTTCAGAGAGGTTACTGGGATGACCTAGTACTCATATAAATTTTCAAAACTCACTGTTAATGATTTATTTTCTTATTTTTAATTCATTTACAGCAGGGGCTTTTAGAACTTTGTTTGAATTTTTACAAGGTTGAATTAGGTTTTAAAAATTGTGGAAAATTCATATTTATTCATGATAATTAATATAAGGTTTAAATAAATTATTTCCCAATAATGATCACAAGTACTTATTATTGTTTTCTTTTGGAGCTTCAATTTTTGTTGTAGTTTCAACTTTGGTTTGAAATTCTCAAATGCAATAATTTGTATATATGCTCCAAAAATCAAATGCATGCTCATATGATGCATCTTAATTCCCTTTAATAAAAATGGGGATGTGACACAAACAAGCTAATGATGAATTATTATCATCCTCCCACCGTGCCATAGGTGCAGTATCCAATAGGAACATTGGAGGATCCGAAATGACCCAAAATAATTTGAGGTCAATCAACCTTTAGTCTTCACCTGCCAACGCTTAAAGTTGACATTGTAAAAAACTGCCGTCTTAACAACGCCTGAAGAGGAAGCCATTTCTTCAAATAAAGGTTTTCTGGACTGTTGTAGTATCTGCGGTTTTAGCAAAATGTTCAGAACAATGAGTGTATAACCAGCATGTATGCGAGCATAAATAAAT
Source organism: Hsuehochloa calcarea (assembly GCA_036346395.1). Lineage (NCBI taxonomy): Eukaryota > Viridiplantae > Streptophyta > Magnoliopsida > Poales > Poaceae > Hsuehochloa > Hsuehochloa calcarea. Next base: position 38,115,070 of record CM070602.1, on the reverse strand, counting down.
GAATAATATGTTCATAAGAACCTCACGTATTCTACTGACAGACACTTCACTACATGCATGAAGATTTACCACAGCACTGGACATGAATCACATTATTTAACCAAGTCATGCTCACTACCATCTTTGAGTACGACTCTAATCAGTAAAGATTCCACACCTCGTGCTTTCAGAGTTCTATCCAGAGACGAACTAACAAAGGACCAGCTCACAACTTGGGTAATTGCTGTATCAGACTAATGCACTAACCTGACTACTATTTAAGCTATTGTACTACTCAAGTCTGACAGCAAACTAAAATAATTGAGCCCTATGTTCAGAATGAAATTTCAACTGTTATATGAACCCATCCAATTCCAAATGTAGAAGCTAACAAATTTCAGAATTAAGCGCAGGGAACAAAAGGTCTAATCAAGTTCTACTTTGTTGTCCAGTGGTGCAGTACCACGAGCAATTAAGCCAAGATGATCACACGAGCAATACTAAACAGATATATCTTGCTTTCAATTAACACTAGTAAATAATACGAGACAACAGAAACTAGCGCATACAGAGACAAGCAAGAAAGAAACTGAGGGCAGTGAAGAACTCATGTACGTCAATAGCACTCAAGCTACCGTGTCGACAAGGTAAGACACGTCATGTTCGACGCTGTACCAGAAAACCTTTACGCCGCCGCTATGCCTCGGTTTCACTGGCGAGGTGCCAGAGATACAATGCCTCTCCACGAACCGAGGCACACCGAGTCGTGGAATCGAGACGCGGGAGTTTGCTGTATTGAACAACGGGCACCTCTGAAGCCGAGTGTACAGATCAAGCAATCAGAAGCCGAATCAACCAATCAAGTGTGTACAACACCACACAGGTGCACTGCACCACCGATTCTCTCACGTCGACGATTTGGACCAAATCGAAGGCGATGACACGACGATGTCGCCGAAGTCACGTCCAGAGGTTGTGAGGACTCCAGAGTCCAGACTGCTGCTACTCGCACAGCTGACTCCAATCGAACTTCTGAGCTGCTTCTGCTGCTCGTGTCACCGGAATCAGCACATGGGAGAGTGGGGAAGGAAGATTAAGAAGAGAGCCTTACTATTAGGAAGAGAAGAGCAGCACTCTTATAGATAGATCGTGGCCGAGGACGACGCAACAGCACCACCAAGCTTGAGCCAAGGAAAATGGGGATCGATCCCATTTCCTCTCATTCAGTTGCAATAGAGCAACCTAATCTCTTCCTCTCCATTACATTGGCAAGTGGGCCCAAGTCTTATCCTTTCTTTTCCCTTTTCCAATTTTAATATTCCATCAGAGTATTGAGGGGAATTCCTTTTATGCCCTAAAGCATACAACATCTTGGTACCTTCTGACCCAACATTTATCCGCATCCCATGTAATGACAAGATATACTGAGGTTTGGCTATTTGAAATATGACAGTTTTCTCAAGCGTGTGTGTTTCCCTATTGGAATCTTCAAGATCTCTACAAGTATTTTCCCCAACCTTGGAGCATCAGTCTTTACTTGCTGCAACAGATAATTTAGAGTTAGAAACTGTATCGTCAGGTTGTATACCATCTACAAAACCCCCACAGTATTCTATAATCTATACCGCCGACAAAGTAAATCCTATGATATTCAGACCTATTACATAATGCTACTCCAAATAATTATAATTCCAAATAACGCAATCCTTTTAGGTGGTAATTTAAACTGGAAATTGTTATTTCAAAAAAAAAAACATTAGCTATTTAAACAAATAAGATTCCTAACTTATGAATAGAACAATAATCTTGTGGGTATCTTTTTATACGATATACCAGTTAGAGATCTTATGTAAGAGTCCAGGATGGTTTTAGTGGAAGTTGTTCGCAAGGTAAAAGCAAAGTGCACAATTAAAAAGAGATTATAAATGAATACTTCAGAATATCCACTGAATAGGCAAATTCTCTTGATACTGGAAAAAAAAAATCAAAACCCCAAGAAGTACGTACATTCTGAATCAGCAATCAAAATAATCCATCACTGGAATATCACTGAAAGTACAATTATTCTACATTTTCAAAAGAACAAATGGGATAAAAGAAGATGGCAAGAAAATATCTCCAAAACTAATTAAAATATGGAAAAATATTACCCCCTCTGTTAAAAAATAGACAATTTTTTAGGGAGTTGCATGTTGAAGTATAAGTGAATTGCCCTTCTTTTCCCATCAGCTTAAGCTTTTGGGTGAATTGGTTGGTGCATGCAACTTAATATGGTATCAGAGTCAAGAGATCTTAAGTTCAAGACCCGGTTGGTGCAATTAAAAATAATAATTGCAACTCATTTCTATTCCACGTCTTAGGCCTAAGGAAGCCTACACGTGATGGGGAGTGTTGAAGTATAAGTAAATTGCCCTTCTTTCCCCATCAGCTTAAGCTTTTGGGTGAATTGGTTGGTGCATGCAACTTAATATTGCATACGTATATAAATAATAATAATAATAATAATAATAATAATAATAATAAATGATACAAGATTACCAACCTATAGTCAATTAACTCTACTGATAATTCCTCGCCTGCACTCGATTCTCTCCTAATAGCTCCTCTCTCATACTCTATCATCAACCACAATAAATAGCATGGTTAAAAATAGGGGCACATTTCAAAAAGGCATTATTTTTACCTTGAAAACCTAAATCATCATCTTTTTTGTAACAAAAGTTCAAGCTAAACCAGTAAACCACCATCTAACGTGTAATGGAGGAAATTACAACAACCAGACCACAGTGGGAGTGATTTCACACCATGAATGCAGAAACACAAGTTCCCTACAAGGAACAATAGTATATGACAGAGGCCTAAAGATGGAATAAAAAGAACAGCTTAAAACAACATATCACACTAATATTAAACAGAATCGTGAGGGGAAAACTGTACCAGTCACAGATGCAACTAATTTGATTGCAAACTCCATATTGACTCCAGGCAGACGATAAGTGAAAGTTGACTGATGGAAGTATTAATACAATCCTGGATCCAGAACAGAGTAGATGTAGAACATTATTAAACTCACTTTCATCTACTGATGTTCAGACAGCAGAAACCAGGTTCCACTAAATTCAAGACTAACTCAAGGTCTGATTGCTCTCACTATTTCACCGCCGTACATATGCACCCATTCTCTTCTGAAAATCCCAGATTTGTTTTATTCGTAATTATGCTTCCAAGTAACCATGCCGCAGCTCATCCAAAGGAGCAAAGTAATTTTTACAACAAAAAATGAACCGTTGAAATAAGGTCTTCCATCAGTTTCCACCAACCAAATTAACTAAAGAGGTATATGTCCTAGTGCTAATAAAACATGTTCTATCCTTCATCATGGAAAGCATCTCCAAACATGCACCAGCATGGACCTTCTCGTGTAGGCAATCAATTAAAAGTGTCCACACAATCTCATCGTAGTTATACCCCATGCCAAGTATGTCACTGAAAATTGATAAAGCTGTCCCATGGTCTCCACTATCACATAGGCAACAAAGAAGAAGGCAGCATGACTTTAGGCCTGGTTGATAGCTAGAATGGGTCATCGATCTAAAAAGCTTACATGCCTCAATGTACATTTTTAAGTTACAATAACAAACAAGTAGATAATCAGACATATCTTCGTCCAAACGAATGCTGCTTTCTTGCATTTTTTGTAACAGCCATTCGACCTCCTCCAGTCGACACTGGTTACACAATCCCTTCAGCATGGCCTTGTATGTGCTGATACCAGGGGCAGGATCATATTTACACATCAGTTTAAAAAGCTCCTGCAAACTGCTCACATCCACTGTCTTCCATATTTTATCATCATCAACTGCCTCATTGTCATCCTTGTTACAAATATGCTTCAGCAAGATAGAATATGTTGCACAATCTGGATCAAGAGGAACACAAAGCATCTCCGCATGTGCAGAGAAGACCTTATCCATCAGGCCAGCATCACTATACGCCTTTATAAGAGCGTTATATGTCACCACATCTGGAGAAACCCCTGCTTCACGCATTTTAATAGTAGTTATGCCTTGATCTTCCTTACTTGCTACTTCAAAGTAGTTTGTGCTGATTTTCAGTGTGTATGTCCATTTGTCAGCCTTGCAACCTGAAGAGATCATTTGCTCATACATCTTGGCAGCATCCACAGGCTTCTTCTCGCAAAGCATCTGCATCATGAGAATGTTAAATGTACAAGTTGTCGGTTCTATCCCTGCTTCTTCATCTTATCCAGTAAATCCATAGCATCAGCCAATCTTTCCTGTTTGCACATACCATTAATAAGGGCATTATAGGTGTAAACATCAGGCAAACAACCCTCTGAAGGCATCCTCTCCATCAGTCCAAAAGCAGAATCAATATTTCCGACTTGGCAATATCCACGAATCAACGAATTATATATGAGGGTGTGTGCCTTGATGCCTTTCTCAAAAAGACAAGTAAACAAAGAGTTAGCATCCTCCACTCTACCTTTGTCACAAAGTGCATCTATAAAGATAGCATAAGTCTGTCGATCTGGAAGAACACCATACTCCTCCATCAAATCAAGCAACCGGAAAGCATTCTTCACATTACCCACAATGCACTGACCGGAAATCAGCGAGTTGAATGTAACAGTATTCGGTAACAATCCAGCCCCAATCATTTGTGTCAAGAGGGCCATCGCCCTATGCACTTTACCACTGCAACAGAATCCATTGATCACCTCATTAAAAGTCTGGACATCTGGGTTAACCCTATTCCTCTCCATCAACTGCAAAACATCGAGAGCAGTCTTCACATCACCACTCTTGCAATACCCATCGACCAACGCATTGTAAGTGACAACTCCAGGCGCAAAGCCCTTCCCGAGGGCTTCGTGCAGTATCTTGGCACCATGCTCCACCTCGCCATGCTTGCACAGGCCATCAACAAGCTGGGTGTAAGTCCAGCAATCTGGCTCAGGACCCTGCATCTCCATTTTCTCCAACAACCTAAACACATCATCGAACCTCTCCTCCCGACAAAGCCCTCCAATCAATGCATTATAAGTCACCACGCTCGGCACCAAACCCTTCTTGACCATCTCGTTCACCAGCGCCTCGGCATCCCCAACCCGACTGTCCTTGCACAGCCCATCGACCAGCACGGTGTGCGTGTGCACCCCGGGCCTGCACCAACTCCTCGACATTTTATCGAACACCCTGCGGGCGTCGTCCACGCGCCCCGCGGCGCACAGCCCCTGGATCAGGATAGTGTAGGAGAATGCGTCGTGGGAGGCGCCCCACCGGCATGGCATCTGAACGAACAACCCGCACGCGGCGGCGACGAGGCCGCCCCTGCAGAGGCCAAGCATGAGGGAGTTGCAGGTGAAGGTGTCCGGCTCGATCCCCGCCTCGCGCATCCGCGCCAGCGCGGCCCTGGCGTCCGCGAGCAGGGCCAGCTTGCAGTGCACGTTGATGAGCGTGTTGTAGGTGCAGCGGTCGGGCGGGGCGCCGCATTTGAGCATGGCGGCGAAGGCGGCGAGGAGGGGCGCGAGGCGCGGCGCCCCGCCGCCCCTGGAGAGCGCGATGAGGACGGCGTTGTGGGATCGGACGTCGGAGGGGTCGGCGCACGGGGGAGCCAGATCGGGCGCGTATGGAACCGCCTCCGCGGCTGCAGAGGCGGAGAGGCGCAGGGCGGTGATGGTGGCCGGCGGCGGCGAGAGGCGGCGCATGGTGAGGGTTTAGGGTTCTCGCGAGTTGTGTGGGTATCGGTTTAGAAGAAATTCAGCAATTACATGAGCGAGGCAGGAGGAAAGATAGCCGAACCACATCTGAAGCGTATCAGCCGTTGGATTCGAAACGAACAGTCCTCCCCATGCATGATCGGTGGCAGGTTGCGGTGGAACGAGCAACCACGCTCAGAGTGCAGTGGCTTGGTGTGGTACTGCACTACTGGACAACAAAGTAGAACTTGATTAGAGCTTCTGTTCCCTACGCTTAGTTCTGAAATTTGTTAGCTTCTACATTTGGAATTAGATAGATTCATATAACAGTTGAAATTTCATTCCGAACATAGGGCTCAATTATTTTAGTTTGCTGTCAGACTTGAGTAGTACAATATCTTTAATAGTACTCAAGTTAGTGCATTAGTCTGATACAGCAATTACCCAAGTTGTGAGCTGGTCCTTTGCTAGTTCGTCTCTGGATAGAACTCTGAAAGCACTAGCGTGGAATCTTTACTGATTAGAGTCGTACTCAAAGATGGTAGTGAGCATGACTTGGTTAAATCATGTGATTCATGTCCAGTGCTGTGTTAAATACTCATGCATGTAGTGAACTCTTTGTCAGTAGAATAAGTGAGGTTCTTATGAACATATTATTCATTTATTTATGCTCCCATACATGCTGGATATACACCCGTTATTTTGAACATTTTGCTAAAACCGTAGATGCTACAACAATCTTCTAAACTTTTATTTGAAGAAATGGCTTCCTTTTCGGGCGTTGTTAAGACGGAAGTTTTTGACGGTGCCAACTAAGCGTTGGCAAGCGAAGACTAAGTTGTGGCTGACTGACCTCAAATTATTTTGGGTTATTTCAAACCCTCCAATGTTCCCATTGGATACTGCACCTATGGTGCGGTGGGAGGATGCTAATAATTAATCATTAGCTTGTTTGTTGGCCGTCTTATCCAACCAGTCTCGCCGGCATATAAAGGAGTGTTTGACACTCAATGAGTTGTTGGCTGCTATTAATGTCAAAGAACGTGCCAGGGCCAGTGATCGCGAAGGAAAGATCAAAGTCCAAGCTCATCAAGTGGAGACTAAGAGTTCAGGAGGCATTGGGAAGCAGAAATCTAATAAATAGCCCCAAAAGAAGGCAAAAGGCAAGCAAATGAAGAAGAATGGGGACTTTATATGTTATGTTTGCGGGATGGGGACTTTATATGTTATGTCTGTGGGATGGTCATAAAGCCAACAGATATCGTGATCGTAAAGGCAAAGGTATTTCTCTTGGTCAACATAAGGGCCATAAGGCCGAAGCAAATGTCGCTCTTGCTAGTTTCAGTTCGGATGGGTATGTACCTCAGGCCTTCATAGTAAGTTCATCAATTGATTGGTGAATTGATACAGGTGCAACTAGACATATATGTGTTGATTGATCTTGTTTCTTGTCATTTTAGGGTGAATGATGAACCCTAAGGTTTGATTTGTTGGCCCGATCTTTCGATGAGAACGATAAGTCCGGTAGGCGTCGCTCAACTCTGACGATCCTGGCTATGAACACGCAAGGCTCGAAACCACGCAATCGCTGAACTGATCGACAAGTCGTTATCAACCATGCACGAATACCCGGTTGACCGGACCACGAAGGTCAATTCCTGCATACACCAAAGAAGCACGCAAGAATAAGATAAAGCAATCTGAAATTGCAAATAAAGATTGAAATATTAAAATTGGGATTTCGAAAAGCGGTATTATGGTTGGTCTAGTCGACACAAGCCAATACACGAAGTTGCAACAAGGCTAACTTTTAACTAAACAAAATCCAAGGAAACTAGAGGTCGTCCTCCTTAAATAGGGGATGAGGAGCCACAAATCTAAAAGAAATAGAGGGTGGGACTAAAGGCATGAATTACTGTTCACATGAACAGTAATCACGCCCAGTGGGCGGCATATGGGCCAATTCGATGCGATTACAAGGCCCAAATCGGCCCAAATTAGTGACATAGCATCTTCTTTTGACGATTCCGAAGTCTACAGAAGGAATTTGGAGGTGAGGCTGGATCCGTTGGAAAGATATCGCCGTTAGCTTTCCAACAAGCTCAAGAACACCCGAATCGGACTCCGTTTGCAAAAGTTATATCTGTTTTAAGTTGGTCTTTGTCGGCTGATTCGAACCGATCGACCAAAATGTATCCGGCTTGAACTCGCTTGGCACATGTAGTAGCACCATGGCATGTACATATAGTACCATGGTATGTAGGCGTAGCACCATGGCATGTAGGCGTAGCTCGATCTAATTGGGTAATATGGCATTGCATTAGCGAAAGTCCAATTGGAGAAGATGTTGGTGAAGTAAAGGAAGTAGAGGATGCAAGTCTGGCGAGTTGAAGCGATGGTTGTATCCTTAGGGTCGATGTCCTCATCATCCTCCCTTTCTTGAATTTGAGTCGTACTCGACTCATTTGTTTTCTCGAAGTCATCACTCTCGTGCAAAAGGTTAGTAGCAACAAGAGGCAAAGAAACATGCACTTCTTCTAATGGACACGGAGTTTCTTTACAAATCATAGTATGACATTTAGATTCATGTTTTTCCATATCAATGGAATCAATTTTTGTAGCTAACATAACAGGAGCTTTCAATTTAATTTCACTTGGAGCTATAATCTTTTGATCAACTTGTGTCTTCTCCTTACTTGTTCTCGCAGTTCTTTCTAATTCATCCTTTAATATAGCACCAGGAGACATTGGAAGCAGAGTGATTTTCTTTTCTTTATATGTGAAAGTATAATGATTAGATCTACCATGATGTCCAGTATATCTATCATATTGCCAAGGTCTACCTAATAATAATGAGCATGCTTGCATAGGTACGACATCACAATCAACATAATCATGATATGATCCAATAGAAAAGTGTACGCGCACAAACTTAGTTACCTTCAACTTACCACAAGAATTGACCATTGGATGTAGTAAGGATGAGGGTGTTGTGTTGTGGTCAAGCCAAGCTTCTCGACCATGTCTATGCTAGCAAGGTTGTTGCAACTCCGCCATCAATGATGACTCTACATGAGCGTTCCTTGATGGCGAACTTGGATTGAAACAAAATGTGGCGTTGATTTTGTTGACAAGTTCCATTTGAGCACTTAGCACACGTTGAACAACTAGGCTTTGGTACATGTCAGACGCCTCATGGTTTATATGTTCTTCCTCAGTTTCATCACCGGCATTGTTAGTTGCAACCAACACATGTTCTTCCTCAATATCGCTAGTGAAGTGTACTCACCATTGTCCTTGATAAGCAAAGCTCGCTGACTTGGGCAATCGCGTATCAAGTGCCCAAATCCTTTGCAGCGGTGACATTGCACATCTCTAGATCGCCCTGTAGAAGCAACAGAAGAAGCACTTTTGTAAGGGCTTGTACTTTTATGGTTTGCTTGCATCGAGGATATGTATAGGAGTTGAAGCGGCAGGGGGGTGCGGTCGAAGTGGAGGAGGATGCCATGTGATGTTCTTTGCCTTGGCCGACTGCAAAAGTTCCTCCAATATTGCCCTGGAGCGAGATTATCGACCTGCACTTCTCTCTCGACTTTGCAAGCAATATGGAATAAGCGGTTGATAGAATCATATTCTTTATAGTCTAAAATGTCACGAATTTCACGGTTTAACCCTCCCAAAAATCTAGCCATCTTAGCATCCTCGGTTTCTTCTAAACCACAACGCAACAAACCGGTTTGCAATTCTTGATAATAGTCTTCTCTGAACTACTACCTGTCTTAAGCGTTGTAATTTATTAAGCAAATCACGTGAATAATATGAAGGTACAAACCTACGTCTCATTGCTCTTTTCAAAGCATTCCATGTTCTAGGTATGTCCTGATGAGTACGACCATATTCACTCCACCAAATAGATGCAAAATCGTGAACTCACTAGTAGCGACCCTAACCTTTTATTGTCGGAAATTCATGGCATGCAAATTTTGGTCCACAACTAACTCCCATGTGAGATAAGCATCAGGATCATATTTACCAGCAAAAGGAGGTATAGTGAATTTAATTTTACCAAGTGAATCATTATGGTCACGTACCTCACGTGGTGGCTCTCTTCGCATACCTTGTCGATTGAAGCGTTGTTGTCGGTGATCACGATCATTAATGGGATTGAAATCACCATCGGACCCCGTATCAGCAACATATGGGTTCGCTTCATCTTCTACCTCATCGGCCCATGGCGAGCAGCGGATGGGTTCTGGCGCGATCGTGCAATGCCGAAGCGGCGATAGGGCGCAACGAAGGTGGAGCTCTCTCAGTCGCTCCACACGTAGCCAACGCAGACAAGTTAAATCGATGGTGCGATCTAGAATCAACTCCATACGCCCTGAATATTGATCCAGCATGCGAGAAAAGCGCCGCATGATTTCTTTTGTGCGAGGACTGAGTGGTGCATCTTCCTCATTATTGTGCCTGCTATGCTCCCCTTGTGACGATGAACCTGCCATTGTTAGTATCAAAGCAAAGAACAAATCACAGTGTATATGTCCCTATCAACTACAAGGTTCTGGAGGCTCAATCAAGTCACGCACACTCAAGCTTATACCTAGTTCTTACAAGTTCTTACCAATGCAGCAAGGAAGTGGTACAACCGGTGGCTGGTTCGTGATACTCTCACTTGCGATCAGCCCAACGATTGCGAGGAATGGCACCTGCTGAGTTAGTAGGAAGTGGAGCTCGGAAGGCTAGTATGTAGCAAAGGAATAGCAATTATTCAATTCAGTATGCAAAATTGAAAAGCAGTTCAAAGTACTAGTCACAAGTGCTGATCCTAGTCTAATCAAAGTTTAGCTAATCAAAGCTCCACTAAGAGATGTGTATGTACGCACGCGTAAAGATAAATGTGACTTGATGTAAGCAATGGAAAACCTCACAACAAGTGCTGGGAGAGACGCTAACCAACTACTCAAACTTCTTTGTAGGGCACAAGATGGTTCACACGATGTAGAGCACAAAAACAGAATAACGTGCAGCGTAAACAGCCCTTTAGTTTAAGCAGAAAACAATAGTTAGTCTCAAGAGATGAAAAAGCAAATTTTTATATGGCTTATATATACTCGTTTGAAAGGTTTCGATGAGATCTACAACTTTAAAGTTGAGACCGACCCCAAATTCTGATGGGAAGACTAAAATAAACGGCAAAAACCGAAACAAAAAACTTGTGACGCGAGTTCGGAGCCGAAAATGACCGATTTTGGGTTCTCTGGTGGGAGACTAGTGCATTAAGTGGAAAGTATGCGACTCGTTGTTAGCTTTCCAACGAGTCCAAGAACGTCCAAATCGGACACCATATGCAAAAGTTATGCCCGTTTTACTGAAGGTCTCTCGGAAACGGAATCGTACTCGGACTGGAAACCGACTCGGTTTCAATCTTTAAATTGCTATATCTTTTGATTCCGTGGGCTAATCTTGCTGAAATATTTTGTGCAAGTTTGTGGCTATATGTAGAAGGGCTCCACCAGTTTTCACTGATTTTGGTGTAAGCTTGCTTTTTTTTTTCTTTTTTTTTTCTACCACGGCTTTTGTTTTGTGTGGCGGCCTCTTTCTCCTTCTATTTTTTTTGCCGGCTCTAGGGTTTTCCACAAGTCACGAATACTGACAAAGTGTTCTCTCTTTTTTTGGTGCAGATTAGAGGAGTTCTAACCCACGAATTTTCTATTTTAGATGCAAAAACTAAGAACCCTAAAAGAACGATTAAGCGACGCAAAGGAAAAACACGAGAAGCAATCTAGACAACGACGAACTAGACAATAACTAGAACTAAAGATCAGCAACTAGACACGACAATGTAACTAAATATTCAACAAGCAAACTGAAAAGAAAAAAAAATTTGCAAAGGCTCAAAGGGCTTGGTATGGATGATAGATCACGAATTTTTTCTTTTGGCAATTTTTGAACTCTAGGTATGAAAAATGAATCTACTACTAGAAAGCGAAACTCTCACCGAAGAACTGTAGCTCTGATACCACTTGATGAACCCTAAGGTTTGATTTGTTGGCCCGATCTTTCGATGAGAACGATAAGTCCGGTAGGCGTCGCTCAACTCTGACGATCCTGGCTATGAACACGCAAGGCTCGAAACCACGCAATCGCCGAATCGATCGACAAGTCGTTATCAACCATGCACGAATACGGTTGACGACCACGAAGGTCAATTCTCGCATACACCAAGAAGCACGCAAGAACAAGATAAAGTAATCTGAAATTGCAAATAAAGATTGAAATATTAAAATTGGGATTTCAAAAGCGGTATTATGGTTGGTCTAGTCGACACAAGCCAATACAAGTTGCAACAAGGCTAACTTTAACTAAACAAAATCCAAGGAAACTAGAGGTCGTCCTCCTTAAATAGTGGATGAGGAGCCACAAATCTAAAAGAAATAGAGGGTGGGACTAAAGGCACGAATTACTGTTCACATGAACAGTAATCACACCCAGTGGGGGGCGGCATATGGGCCAATTCGATGACGATTACAAGGCCCAAATCGGCCCAAATTAGTGATATAGCACATTCTTTTGACGATTCCGAAGTCTACAGAAGGAATTTGGAGGTGAGGCTGGATTCGTTGGAAAGATATCGTCGTTAGATTTCCAACAAGCCCAAGAACACCTGAATCGGACTCCGTTTGCAAAAGTTATATCTGTTTTAAGTTGGTCTTTGTCAGGCTGATTCCGAACCGATCGACCAAAATGTATCCAGCTTGAACTCCTGCTTGGCACATGTAGTAGCACCATGGCATGTACACATAGTACCATGGTATGTAGACGTAGCACCATGGCAAATAGACGTAGCTCGATCTAATTGGGTAATATGGCATTGCATTAGCCGAAAGTCCAATTGGAGAAGATGTTGGTGAAGTAAAGGAAGTAGAGGATGCAGTGCAGCAGGTTGAAGCAGTGGTTGTATCCTTAGGGTCGATGTCGTCATCAGTGAAGGTGGTGGCTCTATTCTAACGGGAATAGCGCAGCTGCTACAGTGCGTGGGATTGAACAAGTATGCCTGAAGCTCACTTCTAGCAAGACTCTCATCATGAAGGACATGTTTTATGTGTCTGCAATGACTCGCAATCTACTAAGTGGGTCGAGACTATGCAAGCAAGTAATAAAGTTTGTTTTTGAGTCCAATAAGATCATGTTGATCAATTTTGGTGATTTCATGGGCAAAAGTGTTAGACCGAAAAGGCGACTAGAGGGGGGTGAATAGGAGCACGCTCACTTTTTCACAAATAATGAATCAATAAAACTTTCACTCCAGTAGCTATGGAAGCTATGAAGATCAGTATATCAGTACAATGGAAGACTAATATTGAATTCAATATAAACCCCTTAGCAAAGTGACAAAATCAACCAAGATTAAAACAAATCAATGCTTTCTTTGGTCGACCGCCGTGTTCTTTGGTGGTCGGACCGATTACTCGCCGGATCGGCCGGTGGCCACAAGCGATCGACCGCCGGCCTCCAGAACAAAACATATCAACCCCGATGACGAAGATGAAATTAGACGAAACTTTTGATCTACTAATCCAAACTTGATGAAACTTGGAACACATCTTCTCTATGATATCAGGGACCTATTCCAATCGAAGATTTTGATAATTCTTGGAAGAATAAAGATCATTTTCCGTTTGAACAAAGAAGGGTTCAAAACCGGGTCAAAACGAAAACTTGATCCAAGATCTTGCTCGTGGGTGATTGATGATCAAGATGATCCTAGATAGGTTCGCACACGTCACAGTAAGCTAGATCACGTGAATAATTCAATCAAAAACTCGTGGATCAAATAAAGACCCAAAATCATCAAATAGAGAGAAAGAACGCAATGAGACAAAACATTAATCAAACTTTCCTTTGATTGATTGATATGATCTGGGCTTACAGCCACTCCATCAATGGAGGACAATGCTCAATCCAATAGCACGAAAATCACATCAAAATATTAAGAACCCTAGCCTCCACAAAAGCTCTGCCTAAGACAATTAGGGTTTGCAAGAAAAGCAAAAGAGATGAGCAGATGGTGCAGCCACCACCCTCTCCTATTTATAGTGGAGGCTTAGACCTTCTAGAAGTTTGATCCTATTGGGCTCCCGTTAAGGCCCAAAACAAACGGGACACATACGCACGTATTTTAAAGCGCCGTCTTTATCTCCTCTTGACCTAACTAGCTACACCTTGCGCCATCTTGCGCCTCGGATTAGCTAATAGATCATCCTTGTCCATCTTACACCTCGCTTGAGTACATTGAGCTCACCCGGCATCGTCGATCGTTCTGGACCTCAGCTCTCCAAGCCTAGTCCCGATCATCCTCGCCGTTGACCGTCGTTGACCACCAAGCAACCTGCACAATAATAGACAAGTAAACCAAAATTGGGAACAAGTTCTTCACAACTTGACCCATGCTAGTCAAAACATGCATCATGCAAAATATATGCCCTAAAACTAATGACTTTGACCTAACAAACGAATATCGTCGCCTCGACCGACGATCGATCAAAGTGGCGGTCGACCGCCTGTGGGCGGTCGATCGCCCTGGCCGGTCTGACCGCCACCTATGGGCCGGTCTGACCGCCAGCTGGGACTTAGCCATTTTTCTTCTCTGGAAAACCGAAACCTACTGGAATTTTCAAACCAATAGAACTTTTGACTGGAGACTCCAAAAATTATGAGACCAAGTGCAATAGAATCCCCTCTCTTGCCTGCTACCTCTATTTTTGGCCAGCTCAAATTACCACTTTTGAAGTTTGCCGGTCCGACCACCGCCAAGGCCGGTCAGACCGATTTGGGACCGGTCTGACCGCCGCCCTGGCCGGTCAGATCGGTTCTGTCCTGACAGAACTGAACTTTGCCGAAAACACGTGAAACGACAAACCGTAAATGCAATTGCCAATTGTCACATCATCCTAAGATCTGGAGCATATCTCCATGATATCCACAATCTCCCCCTTGATGAACACATTGGCAATAATCCAGAAAATGTAATTTGGAGGTTTGAAAAGTAAAATACTTTCGTTTTCGCACAAAGGCACAACTTGGTCCATAAGCAAGAGAAAGCCATGGAAATGACCAAGCTGGCATCAAAATAGCATAGACATGTGAGATAAGGCAAAAGAAAGTATAAAAACTTTGATTTCCAGAAAAGAGTCAAAAATCTCACTTAAGGTCCGTATGAAATAACAATTGTTCAATTGACCTATGATCATTGTGAGGATAAATAAATACAATTCAAGTTCAGAAGAGACAATAAGACAATAAGAATGCAATTCAAGAACTCCCCCTCCCTATGATCCTCAAATTTTAGAAAATTTCAAATTCTCCCCCTTTTATCATTTATATATATCATCTCCCTCTTTGTACAAAAATGATATATTTTCACCCCCAACATTGAAATATCTTCTCCCCTTTTGACAATGGAGTCATCAAGGAATCACGCCTTCCCCTCATCCAGAGATAACAAATACAGAATGAAGCATAAAACAGTATGCGTGAAGTGCAATCTGTGACTTCATTTTTGTATTTTCAATTTTGATTACAAGAAGTTTTGGAGATTACCCAAAAGGACAAGCTACCATCTCTAATATAGCACAAATAGCATATCAAGCCTAACAAAACTAGCAAGATCATGATAAGACATATATATCAAAGCTAAGCACGAAGGCTCAAAAGTAAAGCATAGATTTGATCAATTTAAGCAAAGCTTCAAATTCAGCAAGTTCATCAACAGGGATCCTAAAGTGAAATGGCCATGTCAAAATGTCAAAGTGAGATAAAAATCTAACAAAGACCACATTAAGAGTCAATCGAGGTCTGTATTGAATCATTTTGCTCAAATTTTTCAAATGCCAATTTTTCAATGATTTTCTCATTTGCCTTTGAATATTGAAGTTGACTAATGATCTAACTTCGATGACAAGATCTGGACTAGGAGCCATCTACAAACTTATCCTAAGCTTCGAACAGTAGTTGATTAAAGGTATATCTTAGTAAAGAAGATACTGGACTAGGAGCCATCCACAAACTCTTTCTAAGCTTCTACCAGGGCGACAAATCTTGAGGTTCATATCATTTCTGACAAGCAGTCCCCATGAGATCGTCTGGATCATCAAACTATCTCCAAGTTCATGTCTTTGACAAGCAGTCTCGTAAGAATAGTTTGGCACAATTTAAGCATAAGACAATCTTGATTCTTCATGTTTCACAAGAGCAGTTTTAGAATCTCAAGAACACAAGAAGCTCAATTAATGGTCAATTTTAGATTCAAGAGCTAACAAAGCAATTCTGACAGGGCCAATGTCACAAAAGGAGCACTAATTGCGCAACTAGCTAAAACATCCACAAATTACAATTTTTAATTTGAGTTGTTTTAGAGTTCTAGCTCACACAACAAAGACTTATCTGTCTATGTGAAAGCATGATAATTCTAGCAAGTCATGGAACTAGACATGGCATTGAGAAAGAATTGAAATACTAAAGCTCCAAAGGGTAATAGGCAAAGCTTCATCAATTTTTAAAATATAAGCAGAAAATCTTATATTACAATGCATCTTTTTGGATACCACTTGTTGGACTTGTTGGACTTTTCATTCCACTTGGTGGATTTTTTATATGAATGCAATATGATACAATGAGATGCAATAAAAGCCTAAAAACCTAAAAAATTCAAAAAGATCAATAAGTTCAGAAAGGAACAATAAAATATCAAAAGAACAATGTAAGATCAGAAAAGATCGAACTCCCCCTCAAACCAACCCATAGGGATAAATTACCCCTAACTCGCTTCTCAATGTGACAAACCTAGTTGGGTCTAAAGGCTTGGTGAGGATATCAGCCAGTTGAGCCTCGGACTCCACAAAGTGTATCACAATATCACCTTTCTCGACATGGTGTCTAAAGAAGTGATAGCGAATATCTATGTGCTTGGTCCTAGAGTGCTGCACAGTGTTCTTAGCAATATTAATGGTAGAAGTGTTATCACAGAAAAGAGGAACACTAGCAAAATTTAACCCATAGTCCTTAAGAGTGGTTACCATCCACAGAATCTGACTACAGCAACTAGCAGCAGCTACATATTCAACTTCAGCAGTGGATTGTGCAACAGAGGGCTGCTTCCTAGAAGAACAAGATACACGAAAAGTGCCTAGGAAGTGACAAGTGCCTGAGGTACTCTTCCAATCTAGGCGACAGCCCGCAAAATCAGAATCTTAAAACCCCCGAATGGACAAAGATGACGAACAAGAATACCAAATGTCATATAGAAGGGTAGAGTGTAAATACCTGAATATGCGCTTAACGGCTTGGCGATGGGAAGTCCTCGGAAACGCCTGAAACCTCGCATGCGAGGCGCATAGTGAAGTGGATGTCCGGTCTCGAGGCCGTCAGGTACAGAAGGGAACCGATCATGCTACGGTACTCGCGTTGATCCACGGCTTCTCCTTCCTCATCTGGATCCAAAACAGCGAAGTTGCCATGGGAGTGGAGATTGGCTTGCAGTCACCCATGTCGAAACGTTTGAGCAAGTCTTTAGTGTACTTCGTTTGATGGATGAAGATCCATTCCTTGCATTGCTTGATTTGAAGCCCCAAAAAGTAATTGAGCTCTCCCATCATACAAATCTCAAATTCCCTGGACATAGTCTCAGAAAAGCTGGAAAGAAGAGCATTAGAAGAACCACCAAAGATAATATCATCAACGTAAATTTGAGCAATCAGGAAGTCATTACCACGCCTAAGAATGAACAAAGTCTTGTCTACCTTACCCATCTCAAAATCATTCTTAAGCAAGAAGGTCTTAAGTCCATCGTACCAGGCTCTAGGGGCTTACTTAAGACCATACAAGGCTTTGGACAGCTTGAACACATGATTTAGGTACTTGGGATTCTCAAAACCTGTGGGTTGCCTAACATAAACATACTCCTCTATGAAACCATTTAAAAAGGCACTTTTAACATCCATCTGATATAATCTGAAGCCCTTAGATGCAGCAAATGCAAGCAGAATGCGAATGGCTTCTAGTCTAGCAATAGGAGCAAAGGTCTCATCAAAATCCAACCCCTCAACTTGGCTAAAACCCTGAGCTACTAACCTAGCCTTGTTTCGAATTACAGAACCATCCTCATTTTGTTTGTTTTTGAAAACCCAGCGGGTTCCTATAATATTATGGCCACTAAGAGGTTCTACTAGGTTCCAAACCTTATTCCTCTCAAAATTCTCTAACTTCTCATGCATGGTATTAACCCAGCTAGAATTCTATAAAGCATGTGATATATCGCGGGGTTCAAAAGAAGCAACAAAAGCAGAATGAGAATAGAGGTTTGGATCATTATACTTGGAGCGAGTGACTCGCTCATGGAGATTACCTAGTATCTGATCCGGATGGGGCTGCATTTGAATGTAAAGTGGTGCACCCGGAGACGAAAACATCTCTTCGACCTTCGCAGGTACTGCTGTCGATGAAGATGTAGTAGGAGCCCCATCTGAAGGCGAAGTAGTCACATCAGGTTCTTGTGCTGGAATGGAGTGTCAACAGCAGCAGGTGGAAGAGCATCAAATCCTTCATCATCTTCCTCTATGAATATGCTCTCTGTCACATGTGTATTACCTGAAATATCCGATTTAGCTCAAGGCTAGTCTCATCAAAGTGACATTGCATGTCTCCTGAATAAGGTTAGTTTCAGCATTAAAAACCCAGAAACCCCTCGAATGTGCAGGATAACCCAGAAATAAACCATCAAAAGTTCTTGACTTAAATTTATCTAGATTTCCTGTCTTAAGAATAAAACACTTGGATCCAAAGACTTGAAAGTGCGAGACAGAGGGTTTTCTACCAAATCTCAAAGCTCATAAGCAGTCTTGCCCAAAGAAGGTCTCACAAAGACACGATTTGCAATATGGCAATCAGTAGCAACAACTTCGGCCCAAAACCTCCTCGGCGTGTTGTACTCATCTAGCATCGTCCTAATCATCTCGACCAGGGTCCTGTTCTTCCTTTCCACAACGTCATTTTGTTGAGGGACGTGTGGAGAAGAGAACTGATGCTCAATTCCGCGCTCAGCACAAAAAGAAGCAGAGGAGGCATTCTTGAACTCCGTGCCATTATCACTGCGGATCGCCCTCATGGCACCCGGAAGTTCAGAAGCCAAACGAAGAACAAGATTATGATAAAAATCAAAAGCTTCATCCTTCGAAGCAAGAAAGAACACCCAAATGTATCTAGAAAATCATCGACTATGACAAGAATGTATCATTTTCCACCAACTGACCGAACCCTAGCGGGACCAACAGTATCCATATGAAGCAACTGTCCCGGTCCGTTAGTCATGACCATAGTCACTGAAGGGTGTGAGTCGGCAACTTGCTTACCACGACTACAGGGAGCACATACAACATCTTTGACGACTTTGAGTTTGGACAAACCTCTCATGAGCTCAAGGTTGCTAACTCGCGTAAGATGATCAAAACCAGTGTGCCCCAAACGACGGTGCCAAAACCAGAACTCAGAAGAAGAAGGTGAAATTAAGCATTTGAGAGAACCAGCAAGAGATTCAGAAAAGTCAGCTCCAAAAATCCTAGCAACTCTAGTAATTCCAAAAACAAGCTCACTAGTTGAATCAAGCACCCGACAAGCATTTTTCTTAAATATGGTCTCATAGCCATCATCAAGCAGTTGAGACACATACATCAAATTAAACCTTAGCTTGTCCACAAGGGCGACATCCTTGAGGATGAAACTATCGTTCACCCTGATCGATCCCGTTCCTTCAATTCACCCTTGTTTATCATCTCCAAAGGTGATAAAATCATCACCTGTCGACCGCGTGAAAGAGGTGAACTATCTTGAGTCTCCGGTCATGTGACGTGAACAGCCGAAGTCGACAAACCATGTGTCCTTCCTCTTTCCGCGATAATCCTGAAAATCAAGGCAAAGAAGAACGATGTGTCTCAATACTGGGGTTAGTTAAACAAGACTTAGGAACCCAGTACTGAGACACACGTCTGCGAGCAGTATGCAAAGCAGAAGTGCTATTCTTGATTTTATCAGAAGTTTTATCATGAGCAATGGTCACACAAACAAAAGAAGCATCCTGTCCATGAACATGAATATGACTAGTATGTGAAACAAATTCTAAACCAGGTTTATTCTTTTCAAATTGACCATGTCTCATAAAAGCTCTAGGTTGATGAGATGAATTTCTAACAAAAAATTTCTTATCATTTTTCAACCTACGCCAACAAAACTCAATCAAATGCTCATTCTTTTTACAATAGGTGCAATGATACTTAATACCACTGGGAGAAGCACCTTTAAACTTAACAGATGGTTGGGCAATACCTGCAGATTTAAAGATAGTTTTTGCAGGTTGTGTTTTGAATTCAATTAACCCATTTTACAAGACTTGAGTAACTTTTGGGTTAGAATTATTTTGAACAGAGTTGTATCCTAATCCTTGTTTCTTATAAGGAGTTTTAG
This sequence comes from Hsuehochloa calcarea, assembly GCA_036346395.1. Classification (NCBI taxonomy): domain Eukaryota; kingdom Viridiplantae; phylum Streptophyta; class Magnoliopsida; order Poales; family Poaceae; genus Hsuehochloa; species Hsuehochloa calcarea. The sequence goes on along the minus strand of CM070602.1, from coordinate 38,094,855 downwards.
ACTTATCAAGAATCATGTTTAATTGTTTCTTACCTTTAGAGAATTTTTCTCAGGTATCCTTAAGATAAGCATTTTCATCTTTAAGATTAACACATGATTCACAGGTTTTACCTTTAATGACTCTAGCATATTTCTCCTTATATAAAGTAGTTTTAAGTTTAAGGGCTGGACATGAAGCACATGTAGAAGACTCAATACTGTCCTTAAGCTTGGCATATTTAGCTCTAGCTGCTTCTAAGATATCTTTGACTTCATGTTCACGTTCTAAGCAGAAAGTACAAAGCCTAGAATCAACAGCTCCAGAAACAACTTTCTTGCTAGACTCTAAGCATTTTTCACATAGAGCAGATTTAACCTCAACAAGCTCAGTCCTAGCATTTTCAAGTTGTTGCAAAGCAATATTATGAGCAGATTGCAGTTTAGCAAATTCTGAATGCAAAGCATGGCAAGATGAACATTCATCAAATTCAAGACTCTTAGCATTCTCAAGTTTTAAAGTTACCTATTTGAGACTCTAAATCCTTGTTCTTAGCCATGACATATTCTAAAGCCTTATCCTGACTCATAAGTTGCTCAAACATAGATTTACATCTATCAGAAAGGACATCATAGGAAGGAGGTACCTCATTGTTGTCGTCGTCAACGAAGTCGGCCATGAAGCACAAACCGGTTAAGTCCTTAGCCTTCCCTTTCTTTTTGTCTTGAGGGATTTTCTCCTCCTTGTCCTCCTCGCTCTCGGAGTCTACATCGCTTAAGGATTGATCCTCAAAAGCGGCAAGCACCCGGTGAGCGGCCTTTGTCAGCATGGCAACATCAAACCTTGGTTTGTTCCATTGAGGCTTCTTCCAAGCTGGCTTTCCCTCCTTGTGGTTGCTCTTACCTTTCAGCTTGGAACAATTTGCCCGGATGTGATTAAGCTCACCACACTCATAGCAAGTCACAGGACCTCCTCGATTTCTGTTTCTCATATTATTGTAGGCTCGTGTGACCTTTTTGACTATGAGGGGAAGACTCTCAAACTCTTCTTCATGAATTGCAGATAAACCAGCAAGCGAAAATCCAGAAGAAGACTCAAAAGACCCATCAGAAGCTCTCTTGAGCGGGTCTGCTACTAAATCCTTGTTTTCCTTTTTGGGATGACCAATCCTCTTGATCTCATGAGTCTTAAGCTTGCTATAGAGCAGCTCCAGAGTTAGATCAGAAAGATTGACATTCTCCTCTATGGCAGTAGCCTTTATCTCCCACTCCTTGGTGTTGATTGTAGCCAAAAGGTGGGTGGCATTTTCAGACTAAGAATATTCAATACCAATAGCTTTCATCTGATTAATCACTTTATTAAAGCGACTGAAAATTTCATCGATACTCTCACCAGGACGCATCTCGAATTTGTTATATTCACGCTTATAAAATGTTTGGCGTACTTTCTTGACTTGGGACGAACCCTCATGATAAGTTTCGAGAGTGTTCCAAATCTCATGCGTAGTCTGAAGATTGCAAATCTGATCATACTCTTGTCTTCCAAGCCCACCATACAAGAGGTTTTTAGCCTTATTGTTCTTAGCCAAAAGGGCTTCTGAAGCCGGCGTAGCAACTTTGGGCACAACGAGCGGGACTCGAACAACCTCCCATATAGCGTGTCCTTCGCTCTCAAGGAAGACTCTCATCGCCAAGTTCAGTGACCGGTTAAGATCAAGATTGAACTAACCGGGCTCTGATACCACTTGTTGGACCGAAAAGGCGACTAGAGGGGGGTGAATAGGAGCACGTTCACTTTTTCACAAATAATGAATCAATAAAACTTTCACTCCAATTAGCTATGGAATTTATGAAGATCAGTATATCAGTACAACGGAAGACTAATATTGAATCCAATATAAACCCCTTAGCAAAGCGACAAAATCAACCAAGATTAAAACAAATCAATGCACTGTTGGTCAGACCACCGTGTTGCTGGCGGTTGGACCGATTGACTGCCGGTCTGACCGGTGGCCATGGGCGGTCTGACCGTCGGCCTCCAGAACAAAACATATCAACCCCGATGATGAAGATGAAATTAGACGAAACTTTTGATCTACTAATTCAAACTTGATGAAACTTGGAACACATCTTCTCTATGATATCAGGGACCTATTCCAATCGAAGATTATGATAATTCTTGGAAGAATAAACATCCTTTTCCGTTTGAACAAAGGAGGGTTCAAAACCGGGTCAAAACGAAAACTTGATCCAAGATCTTGCTCGTGGGTGATTGATGATCAAGATAATCCTAGATAGGTTCGCTGCGTCACGACAAGCTAGATCACGTGAATAATTCAATCAAAAACTCGTGGATCAAATAAAGATCCAAAATCATCAAATAGAGAGAAAGAACGCAATGAGACAAAACATTAATCAAACTTTTCTTTGATTGCTTGATATGATCTGGGCTTACAGCCACTCCATCAATGGAGGACAATGCTCAATCTAAGAGCACAAAAATCACATCAAAACATTAAGAACCCTAGCCTCCACAAAAGCTCTGCCTAAGACAATTAGGGTTTGCAAGAAAAGCAAAAGAGACGAGCAGATGGTGCAGCCACCACCCTCTCCTATTTATAGTGGAGGCTTAGATCTTCTAGAAGTTTGATCCTATTGGGCTCCCGTTAAGGCCCAAAACAAACGGGACACATACGCACGCATTTTAAAGCGCCATCTTTATCTCCTCTTGACCTAACTAGCTACACCTTGCGCCATCTTGCGCCTCGGATTAGCTAATAGGTTATCCTTGTCCATCTTACACCTCGCTTGAGTACATTGACCTCACCCGGCATCGTCGATCGTTCTGGACCTCAGCTCTCCAAGCCTAGTCCCGATCATCCTCGCCGCTGACCGTCGTTGACCACCAAGCAACCTGCACAACAATAGACAAGTAAACCGAAATTGGGAACAAGTTCTTCACAACTTGATCCGTGTTAGTCAAAATATGCATCGTGCAAAATATATGCCCTGAAACTCATGACTTTGACCTAACAAACGAATATCGCCGCCTTGAAGACCGACGATCAAAGTGAAAATCGGTTAGACCGCCCCAAGGCGGTCGGCCACCACTGGCGGTCGACCGCCACCTATGGGCGGTCGGTGCCGGTGAGACTTAGCCATTTTTCTTCTCTGGAAAACCGAAACCTACTGGAATTTTCAAACCAATAGAACTTTTGACTAGAGACTCCAAAAAGTATGAGACCAAGTGCAATAGAATCCCCTCTCTTGCCTGCTACCTCTATTTTTGGCCCAGCTAAAATTACCACTTTTGAAGTTTGCCGGTCCAACCGCCGCCAAGGTCGGTCGGGCCGATTGAGACGATCTCGCCGCCGCTGGCGGTCGGGCCGGTTCGATCTGTGAGCCGAACTTTGTCGAAAACACGTGAAACGACATACCGTAAACTCCATTGCCAATTGTCACATCATCCTAAGATCTGGAGCATATCCCCATGATATCCACAAAAGGCTATGATAGCATAGACATATTTCGCTTGTCTATTCTTGATTTCAATAATATAAATATTTTTAATATTTTCCATTGCAATAAAATTCACGAGGGATACGGTTTTTTCGGCTTGGGAAAACCTCCCGTTGGCAACACCGTCTCATTCGGAGATTTCGAAGATGTTGCATCTCTCTAAGGCCACGTAAGGGAGGAGAAAAATACAATAGGAGTGAGTAACTTAAGACTATTTTTGAGGAATTGCTGTGGAAGAGGTATTCTTGTATATTATTTGCAGAGTTGGAGCATATGGATTTTTTAACCATTCTTCGTGTCTCTTCTTTGGTAATGCAGACTAATATGGACATGGTTCATCGAGAGTGTTTCATTAATTATTCCACTTCTTGAAAATTAACATTGTGGTGCAACAAGTATGTTGCGCGAAGTCACTCAAGAAATCAGGCGATTCCTTAGTTGACTGTCAGCTAGTATGTCTAAAGTTTATAGTTCACTAAATGGCCTAGTATGCCAGGGGAAACTGTAGGTTTCTGTTTCCCTATAGTAGGATGTTTTTCCCCTAAAACTCAAATTTTATAAAGAAAATAAAGCTCAAAAGCTATGTTCTTTCTGCCCTTATGTGCTTTTTATGTTTTGTTTTTTTTCTCTCTTCAAGATGCCTGATATATCCTGCTAATGGCATTATGTATTTGGGCAGTGATTTGGATGAAGAAAAACTGGAGGGGAAAGCACGCCTGTTCAATGATTCATTTTTATCTTTTTGACAATAGTGCTTACTGCTTACTACTCACTCTGAAACGTAATATTATTGACGGATAATTACATTATTTTTAATGAAGCTGTGTTCATGCATTACAGCACACAAGGGTAACAAATAATCTTTATGTGTTATTTCACATATATATTTTCCCCAAGTTGCATATTCGAAGATGTTATTGGTATTTTTATGATGAGCTCAAAGGTTGGCTTTCACAATTAATTTGTTCTTTCTTGTACTAACGATCTGTAAATACCATTTATGCCTGAACAAAATTACCATTATGTGTACAAAGTATTTTCATTGGACCTTTCCTTATACAACAATAGAGCTCGGTGACGCATTGTACTAAAAAAAGCTCGGTAACAACAGTTCAGATCGCCTACATCTATCTACGATTATTGTTACTTTGATGTATTTGACTTCCTACCGTGTCCGGACACGACTTTTGATCGTTACTTTTTATAACTTTACATTTAGACATATTAATAAAATTATAATATTATGAAAGTATTTTAAATGATAAGTCTAATAATATAATTTTTATGTAACCAATATAGATAGTTTTAAATTTATTGACAGTTGAATTTTTGAAAGTTTGACTACATAGATTTAGGATGTCAAGTAAAAAAGAACTACGCTATGCTACTTGTACTAGGGGCATACGTGTGCCTTGGCGCACGAGTGGAAGCGGAATAGTTGACTGTTACGTTGTATGTGCTTTGCATCTTAATGCGGTTGTGCCTTGTTGTGTTGATTATTCATTAAATTCTAGTGTTATAGTGCTTGAAGGTAAGTAAACCATTAAATTCTCTAGAAGATATGTTCGATGCTTGTAGGTAATTAAAGTTTCCCTTGTGTAAGGGCAATAAAAACAATGGATCAACAAATATCTCTTATAATATGTATAGTTATTCCCATCATTAGCATCAATACCAATTTGTCATATTCCACTATCTATATGATTCACTGTACACACTTCTCATTAGTGCAAAAACAAGTGTGTTTACTAAGTGATATCACAATTAAATATGCATGATATTGGCTGGGTTTGCCCCAACTATGGTTCAAATGTAGTTTCTAGTCTTGTAGTATTTTCCTATACAATAGAACTTTTTTTAAAAGAAAACATAGAATGTTATGGTTAATCCTACCATTTCCATGCAAACTATGGATAAAACATCGGTTCTTGAACAAGCATTACAAAAATACCTAATCTTGCAACTAAATAGTTGAGCACCTAGGTGAACACTGAAGATACTGGTTGGTGGATGTGCATTACCGTATCTATAGGACCAAGCTTGTTCTTGTGGTCTAACTCAATTAAGTCCATGTGATTCACCATCTCTAATATACGACAATGGCATGTAATGACATAATCAATCAACATCTTTGGATACAAAGCATATATGGAAGCATACAGAGCAGAAACTAATAATTAAGAAAAATCTAAGAAAGAGTTTGGGATAATATTGAAGAAAAAAAGTAAATACTACAAGCGGAACTTTAATTACATGCAAGCGACGAACATATCTTTTAGAGAGCCCATATGTTCATTTAAGGTGTGGTGCTCTAGATTTTTCGCTAGCGGCTATGATGTTGCCACAAACCTAACTGTACAAAAAATAATAATGTATTTACATCAAATAGAATAACAAAAAACAAATTAACTCCAGACATAATCAAATACATTTATTTATGATTTATCATGGCAAGAAAGCAAAAGAAAATGATTATTGCAGTACTGGTGGCATAGTAGGTTCACTAACATGTTGCAACTGGTTTACACATCATTGTGTGATACCCCAGCAGGGCCACTTTCAGTGATAGCAACTTGGTATTTCTGGGCAACTTGCAGCAGATGAGTAACTTGAAAAATTGGAGCATGCATATAAGATAAGATATGAAGACACAGATTTATATTAAGGAAAAATAGCGTCGTAGGGAATCTGAACATGAGAACTACCCTACAAAACACAGTATACAAGGACTATCATGAATCATGGTTTAAAATTTGATCTTCTCTGGTGTTTTCGGTGTGTAGCTATGTTGATCTCTCGTACATAGATCAGAAAATGGACAGGAAAGCCAAATAGCTCTCAGAGGAGTAAGATGGTGAAAATATGAGGCTTTTCACACCCCAATTACTAGGACTAGCAATGTCCATCCAATTAAGTTATCTCTTATAATAATTAGATTTATAACATGTAGACAACTATCATCTAAAAGGTGCCAACCATACTATATCTATCTGGGCAACAACTAATCCACTATTCACATACTCTTAACTGAAGTTTAATAAAATAAAACAGAACTACATGCTTGTCTAAGGACTTCGCCTGTGGTGTTAGAAGCTTGCGGGTGATAAACTCGTCATGTCGCAACTTCCATTTTGCCTTTCTAATTTTATTGCTTTGTAAGAATCCATGACCTCTTTAAATTTTGCCTCAACAACCTCTACCACAAACAAAAGGCACAAAATTATGAGCACATAGATGGTGGACATTTGCTAGCATTATCTACATGGAGAGAGAAAAAGGACATGCAATTACCTTTGTTATTTTGGTTTTGGTTTGGATGGTAGTCCATTGCTTTTCTCCTAAAAGCATTCTGGAATGAAAATCATAAAGGAATTAATCAAGATGGAGAGATGGATCCTTAAAAGTTGTACACATTTTACACGTAAGAAAACAATGTAATAAAACACACACCAACCCGACTTCCATGTACTATTGAGCACTGAAATTTCAGAGGCGTGCACAGTACGGGATATGTTATAACTTTAACAGAAAAATGCCTTTTTGTGTAGCCATGTCTCTATAATATCCCGTTTATTTAAAGAGAATATAAGCAGATTGGAAGATTTCTTATTTGCCTCGCTAAGTAACGAGACAGAATCTGTCATTTTCTTGCAATGTGATTTTCGTGACTGGAACAGCTTCAAATGATAAACCTCATAACTACAAAGTTGTAGATCTCTTTGCATAATCTAAGTTAGAGTCCTCATTGACCTAATTTGAAGTTCGGACGATTGAGACATAGAGCCCGCAAGGCAGGCTGCATAGAGAATCAAAGTCCGCAACTGAGTCAACTTCCAAAGCAAATTTGGCAATGAAAACGATGTTTTCATAAAATATCCTCAAATAGAAAGTTGAAGTACTATGAGTTAGCTAAACGGGGGAAGAAATAATCACTCCATTCCATGTTTGGGAGAAAAAGTTATGACCTCCGAAAGGTTCGTTACATAGAAGGAAAGTGGAAAACCGACTCAAATTCAAAGTGTATTCCGAATCAAATTTAATACCGGTTGTGTCGACGATCAAATCACCGATCTTATGAATATATAAATGAAAAGAGGAAAAATATGCGTATCTCCTGGGAGTGGATCTAACTTGCTCTTTATTGCTATGAACTCACGATTACAAACACTGAGGGTATCTAAAAACACAACACTTTGCTATATCTCGCTTGATATGCTTCTATAGGACTGTTGCTGATGTGTTGTCTCGTGTCTTCCTTGTCCTCCTTCCGGCCTTCTATGGTCCTCCTTAAGTACTTGATGAAGCGGTGGTAGTTATCCCATGAAGAGACATCCGTTGGGGAGCGACGCGTCTGGTCGGGAAGAGGCGGTAGTTTGACGGTTCTACCAACTGCAGAGGCAGTTGGTGAAGATGTCAACTGTTCTGCGGTTAATGGTTTTAAGAAACGTTACACCATCAACCGGGATAGTGTTGTATTATGCGGAATATGAAACACGTGGTTCATTCATCACATAGTGAGTGGTGTGGTCGTGACTCGACCGGACACTGTTCATAGCTTACGAGCACTTACAGTCGTGGACTAGGTTTGGAACTTTGTCAGGACTAGGTATTTATTATATAACCGTAGTATCTCGACCGATTAGGTCGGTGGTCTTAGAAATTCGACCATGAAGCGTATGGTCTTTATCATATATTAAGATAATATATGAATATTTTAATCCTCAACAGCTAGCCCCGAACTTTTAAATGAATGTTGGTCGATGCGGACCGTTCTCCGATGCAATCATATCGGACGGACCTCTCATTAAATGCCGTGGGACTCGGCGATCTGTATTCATTTTAAAGTTGAGAAGCTGCTTTGGAAAAAGGAAAAAGCCTTCTCGTCGCCTTGGCGAAAAGGTATTTGCCGTTGGACTTCTCGCAGGTCGATTCTGATGAAGTGCCTATAAAGCGACCCGGTGAGTGCTTTAAACCTTTACGCCTCTATCTCCAAGAAAATCTTCCTTGAGTTCTTCACCTAAAAAGGAAGGCACCATGTCGGACCTCATGCAAGCCCGGTCGATCTCCGTCTGAGTAAGAGAAAATTGAAGAGTTTGGAGAGGGTTGGGTTGCTACAGACAGGAGTTTGATCTCTTGGAGATCGGCTTTTGGAAACCTTGCCCAGCGGCGAGGAGGAGAAATCTCGGTGTTCCTCGCGAATGTTGAGTGCGGGCTCAAGCTTCGGCACATTCTTTTCTCTCCCAAGTCTTTGGAGTTCTATGAGGTTGAGTTGATCAACTTTGGCTCCCAACGCCATTGCAAACTGAGCATCTTCGTCTACCTTTGCGAAGCATACTTGGGGATTCCACCGCGATGGAACTCTTCAAGTATTACTCTAGGATGGCGAACACGAAGAAAGCGACCGGCACCCACAGGGAATGCACCTAAGGCTTCATGGCGGCAAGGTGGCGAGTACATTCGTATGTACTCGAAGTCCTCTTGGTCGTCATGGAAGAAAAGTCAGTTCTAAATGAAGGTTCTGCGAGAAGGCGGCTTGTATTACGATGGTAAGAAGGCGGTGAAAACTTCGCATTGGTGTTCCTCCTCGAAGAAGGAGGAAAAGTTGGGAGATGGGTGGAGGCCATCCATCTCTGAGTGTCGAGGGTTAACCTCTGGCATGTAGTAAGGATTTTTCCATTCTGAGGATTAGTCCCTTGAAGACCGGGCACGCTCAATGCTACGGTATATTGGTGGCGATGATGCTACCAAGGATTACGATCGGGTAATTTTGAAAATCCAGGCAGTTATTTTGCGAGTTGATTATTTTCGCAAAAACTAAGACCTTTCATTTGTATTCGTAGTCTTGTCTTACGAGGACGTCGAAATAGGATCAAGATGATGCGTCTTTGGCGAACGATACAAGGCTAGCTTTCTCAAATCCTAGCACTTGCTAGTGTTGAAGAGAGAATTTGAAAGACTTAAGGTAAGTGTATTAACTTCTTTTCACCTTCCAGGTTATTTTCGATCGGTTCTAATCCTCTTTATGTGTAGTTGATCGGACTCATGATCAATGAGGCTACTGAGACGTGTGAGCCTATTGATTATCCGACCGACGGATGGTGAGAACTTGCTCCTTTCAGCGCCGAGGATCTGGGTAAGTGTCTTCAATCTTCTCCATAACATTTCTTGAAGTTTACAAGAAGGTTTATGGAAGAAATGCTACTTGTGCGACATATGATCGAAAACCTCGCTACGGTCAGGAGGACTAGGAAGCTCCTTTCGGTCAAGCTTGCCCTCCTTGGCGACCCAATAGAGAATGGCTATGCCCGCTCAGTTGAGGAGTCTATTGCTTATGGTGTCGAGTCTTGTGGCAAAGTGAAGCTTAAACCCATCAACTAACCTTCAAGCCATCGAATCGTAGGAAAACGTCGCTAGCGGAAGCTCCTTTCGATTAAAACGTGCAAAAAGAGAGACTTGACTAGGAGGCTTTCGATAAAAAGCGTGTGTCGACCGAGAGCCAAACAAGAGTAGAATAGAATTTTGAAACATAAATTATATATTTCATAATCCCGAGCATATGAAGCCCCCATTGATCGACGATTGGACAACGTCATATAAATAACATCGCTTGCTTCTCTAAATTTAATTATCAAATTTAAAGGAATTTAAGCGAAATGAAATGAAATGAAATGAAGAAATTAAACAAAGAACTTACGCAATTGGTCAATGTTCCATGAATTGACAAAACCTGTAGTCGACATAGCTAATCGTCTTGAGCACAGTGGGTAACTTCAACCACGGTGTAAGGACCCTCCCATCTAGGGAAAGTTTATTGCGACACTTGGCTCTGAATTATTCGAGAACGGATCACCTCTGACTAGGTTGCGAGGTTGCACCTTACGATTGTAGTACCTTCGCATGGCTTGTTGGTAGATTGCGAGCGTATCAAAGCTTGGTTTAAATCGTTCTTCAAGGAAATTGATGTCGTCAGTCGATGTTCTTCTGATTGCTTAAGTTAAAACAATCGGTCTGAGCGAGCCAATTTTTAATTACGAAGGAAGCATAGCTTGGCCCCATAAACTAAAAGAAAGGTGTTTCACCGGTCTTACGACGAGTCGTGGTCGGACGACCCATAAAGCAGAAGAAGTTCTTGAACCCAAGCTCTGAATATTTTATTAGCGGTCGAATACTCGGCGTTTTATCCCGTATTAGGATACCATTGGCACGCTCGTAGCTCCATTGCTCGTGGATGAGCCTTTGAAGCGAAATGGATCTTGGTTCCTAGTTCTTGCGAAATTCGAAATTCGCTTGAGCTGGGTACCATTGTCCGTGATAATCTGTTGGGTACACCAAATCGTGTAATCACATTTTTGTTATGAACCTCTTAGCGGCTTGGTTGTAACTTTACAACCGGCTCGCTTCAATCCATTTTGTAAGCGTGTCAATCATGACGACAGAATTGAAGCCCCGGTGCTCTTGGGAATGGTCCCGAATGTCTAGTCCCAGTTGCGAAAGGCCAAGAAAGAGGATTGTTTGCAAAGCTTGTGCCTGGTGATGTACTTATCGGCTATGAAACTAACATTATCGCGCCGTCACGAGCTCTTTTGCTTCATGAAGAGCGGTTGGCCAATAGTATCCTTGCTGAAGGCTTTACAGACCAAGGTTACAGAGGAATGATGTGCTCCACAGACTCCTTCATGAATTTGGTCGACAACCTAATGCCGGTAGATTGAGATATGCATCTCATCAACACTCCATAAGATCCTCGTTTATACAAGGTACATTCGATTAGAGTGTATGATTTGGCCTTCGTGCTATCGATCGGCCTCTACATCATCTTGTGAATTAGGTCATCTTTGAAGATAATTGTAGATCGATGTCATCAGTCTCTACCTTGATCGTCACCGATCATGGAGCATCTAAGTTATCGAGTCAATAGGATTGACTGATGTAAACTATTGATGTTCTCGGAATGCTCGACTACCGAGGGTGAATCGAGTTGCTCGAGAAAAACTCCGGCGGGGACGGTTGACCTAGTAGAGGCCATCCGTGCCAACTGATCTGCTAGAAAGTTCTCCTTTCTAGAAATATGTTGGATCTGGAAACCGAAGAAGTGCTTTTCGAATTTTCGTACTTCCGCCAGATAGGAAGACATCTTGGTACTCAAGCATTGATACTCTTTCCCTACTTGATTCGCTACTAGTTGAGAATCGCCTTTCACTAACAATTTGCGAATCCCGAGCGAGCAATTTGCTCGAAGTCTCCCGACAAAAGAAAGTACTCGCTACATTGTTTGTAGCGGAAAGTTAAACTGGACGGCATACTTGATGTGTTCGCCGGTAGGGGATATCAAGACGACTCCAGCCCCCGATCCTTTAAGCATTAAGGAACCGTCAAAGTACATTGTCCACTCGTCGTGGCGCTCGTACTCGGGTTCTTGCTTAGATTCCGGGTTTGTCCACTCGGCAATGAATTCTGCTATCGCCTGAGACTTTATGGTATTCGTGAGATGAAATGGAGGTCGAGCGTCCCTAGTTCCACCGCCCATTTTGCTATTAAATCTGACGATTCCCTATTTTCAAGGACTTGACCTAAGGGATATCCAGTAGGCACGACCACTTTGTGGGCCTGAAAGTAATGCCTTAGTTTTCTTGAAGCCATAAGGAGACTATAAAGCAACTTTTGTACCTGTGGGTATCTTTCCTTTGGCCCATGTAAGACTTAACTACGTAATACCTTTGAGTGGTTGGGCGTTCTCACGTTCTCGACGATTACATCTTGACGACTTGTGGCGTTGCGACCACGTAAATCAACGATGTTTCCCCGGTCTTGGAGAAACTAAGGCAGGGTGCTCGTAAGGTACTCTTTGAGCTTTTCAAAGGCATCATTTGCTACATCGTCCACTCGAAACTTCCATGTTTCTGAAGGAGTTTGAAGAAAGGTAGTCCTTTTCCCTAACACAGCTATAAACGACTCGTGACGCCATACGATCGGTTAGCTTCTAGACTTCCTTCTTCGTGGTCGGCGCATCGATGGATGGCGATATCTTGGCGGGTTTGCTTGATACCTCTGGCGAAACTAGGAAACCAAGCAATTTTCAGTGAAACCCGAACACACATTTCTCCTGATTCAACTTGAGGTTGTGTCTTCTCAAGTTATTGAAAGTCTCTTTAAGGTCAAGCATATGATCGTCGGAGTTGATACTTTTTACTACCAAGTCATCAACGTAGGCTTCCAAATTTTGACCTATTTGTAGGTGAAGGTTTTACGCATTAATCTTTGAAAAGTTGCACGGCGTTTTTGAGACCAAAGGGCATCTTTACATAACGATGAAGTGACAAATGGAGTTATGAAGGAAGTTTTCTCTTCATCTTCTTTACTCATACTAATCTGGTGGTACCACGGTAGGCATCTAAAAACTTAATAACTCGCTTTTGGAGGTAGAGTCTATAAGTTGATCAATGCGAGGAAGGGAAAATCATCCTTCGGACAAAATTTATTAAGATCTGTGAAGTCTATACACATCCTCCATTTCCCATTACTCTTCCTAACCATTACGGGATTAGCGAGCCATTGAGGTGATTTACTTCACGAATGAATCCGACCTTTAAGAGCTTGTCAATTTGAGTTGGATGGCGTCCTTCGGTCGGGGTGCGAAGCGTCGAGCTTACGCTTGGCCGATTTTTGTCGGTGGGCGCTAGCTTGTGCTCGATCACCTCCCCGGGACTCGGGCATGTCGGACGCTTGCTATGCGAATACATCTGGTTTGCTCGGATGAAGGAGACGGCGACTCTTCCTATTTAGGATCGAGTCTGCTCCGTCGAGTACCTTTGGAAAGGATCCACCATCATTGCACGACATGGCGTTTCTTGAAGGCGCCTTCGCCGAGTGGAACCTTCTTGGTGCAGTCGGACGGTTTGGGTGTTATCTTGGAGTGCAGGTGCTTGACACGCACGGATGATGAGTCGAATTTACGGTGGCTCGTCGACCAGTTCTAAAGACCTTCGATCACATGCGTATGTCATTTTGCGATCTCCACGAACCATGATCACACCTTTTGGTCCTGGCATTTTCAAACTTTGATACCCGTAGTGCGTGGCTATCAAGAATTTTGCTAATGCCGGACGACCAAGAATTCCATTGTACGCGGTTTCAAAATCAACCACATCAAATGAAATCCTTTCTGTTCGGAAATTATCAGGACTTCCGAACGTAACCGGTAAAGACACTTGTCCTATCGGTTTGGCGGTAGAACCAGGAACTATGCCATGAAAGGCGTATTTCACCGGTTTCACCTTTGTTCTAGGAACCTGCATATCTTCTAAAGCTCCTAAAAATAAATTATTTAAAGAACTACCACCGTCTATTAAAACTCGATTGACTTTGCAATTATTAATAGTAGGCTCTACGATAATAGGGAACCTACCCGGTCGAGTTGGCGAGACGAGGCGATCTTCTTTCTTAGAAGGAGATTACGATATCAGACTACCTTGATGGTTTGGTGATGATCGAAGGTTAGATAGGTTGATCTCTCGCTCCATGGCTTTGGATGATGGCCACGAGTCGTATGAAGAAGAACCTCCAAAGATCATATTGACTGTGCGTTGAGGCTCCTGGTACTCCATCTCTTCGTCGCCATCCTTGTCATTTTTGAAACTTGTTTCCCCCAACTCCTGAATTGCGGGAAGCGGGCCTTTACCTGCATAGTAATCCTCCAGCTTCTTTTGCCAAACACTACAAAGCGCAAGTCATGCCTCGCTTTGTTGGTGAAGTGGACACCACTTCTTACCTTTATTATGGCTATCGGTCGAAACTTTGGCTTTCCCCCGACCGGTATAGTCCTTCTTACCCTTGAACGGTTTATCTGGAACCGCTAGGACTTCCTTAGTGCCCATTTTGCGGTGCTTCTTTTTCTTGGAAATCTTTTTGGGATTCTTTTCTGACTTCTCGAGGCTAGGTTGAGGGATTTTATCTTTTCGATCAATGGCTTCATTCCATTCAACCGCCTCACTAGCGGCCGCATATTTATCAACCATGTCAAAAAGTTCGGCGGTTGTTCGTGGAGGATTCATAGCGATATCCTTCGTAAACCGCCGATTCCTTAGACTCGCCTTGAATGCGAATCACGAAGATTACGCAATCTCTGGAATAAATTCGAACTGGCTAAACCTTTTGATGTCTTGTGGAGAGTTTCCTTTGGTTCTGCCGAGTTCGATGGAGATCATCCTCCTTTCGAGCGTCGTATGTACCACGGAAATTCACAATTAACGATCGCGAGTTATTCCCAAGTGTAGATAGATCCAACAGGTTGGTTAAGCAACCAAGACCGGCAGATCCTTCGAGCCGTGGGCAAATAGTTAGCCATCACGTTCTCATCACCACCAGCGACTCGATGGCGGTGGTATATATCTGGAGAAACTCTAATGGATTTTGAGATCCATCGAATTTATCCATGTTGGCGGTCGAAACCTATTAGGCCAGCGTCATACTCGCGACCTGCGAGAAAAGGCTCGACAACTGTGGTGATTCATAGTGCTTTCTTGGAAAAGGTGCGGGATTATGATCGATGGGAGATCGGTTTCTTCGATTTGAACAGAGGCTCGTCGTCCGATCTGGTCGCAGAGCGTTATCATGGCGTCTTTGACCATTAGCATGGTTTAGATGATGACGGAGATCATCCGGGCCAGCAGTGCTCTCTAGGCTAGGGAAGAGGTCGTTGTTTGAAACAACCTTCTTCCTTCATGACCTCTTGGTCGAAATCGCCGAGGAGGTCTAGGTGCCGGTGGGTAACCATGCTGCCTCTCTCGAGGAGGAGGCCGAGATGAAGTCACCGTTAGACTTTGTGACATCCTTTGCCCCTGCGCTGCGTGCATTTGCGGTCGTTGAAGAATTTCCGATACTGCTCCACCAATTGGGTAAGCCGGAGCTTGGCCGAGCGAGGTCGATATTAAGAATATCTTGAATACGACACAAGTTACGAACCGTTCTAGAAGGTCTCGGAGGATTCATCGAAGATGTTGGCGTTCGGAGACCGAAGTTCCTCTGGACCTTTGGCCTAACTCCGTCGAACTGTCATCCTTGGTGAAATTTGCTGCAGCGATTAAGCGATGGGCGTCCATCGGCTCCGTTGCCTCGGTAGGTGGTGCTTGATTGCCGCGCCATCTTTATCGGCGGTGGTGGCGAGGCGGTCGTCGTGCGGGGCTGTGCGTGGCATCACGGTCAGTATTTTCGATCGCGTTGACCTCATGCTTCCAGCAATGATCTTCTGAGGAGCTTCCACTGTGACTAGTGGAGAACTTCCGGTGCTTCTACCGAGACTTCCACGATGGAGACCGGTCGGAGATGAGAACCTCCCGAGGTCTTTGTGGCGGGCTCGATCGATTCGACGAGTTGCCGTCGAATCGAGTTTTATCATCCCGCTCGGCCCATTACGGTGAGGTCTCATCGACACCGTTACGGTGTCGGTTGATCCTGGAATTTCGAGGTAGTTGGTGAATACTTGTCGACCATGATTGTGTCAAGGGTATATTGACCCTCGGGTTGTGGGGCTGAGGTGTTGTCACCTTTTACCGGTCGGGAAGCGGGCTTGGAAAAATATTCGGACGTTCGGCGGTCGAACGACTGTCCCTCGAGAGCGCCTCTTGGCGCAGCGGTGTATCTTCATCCATCGCTCAAGTTTGATGTCGTCAGCGACTTGCGAACCATCGGAGGAGGATGAAGATTCCCCATGTTGCATGGCCTGGATGCAGGCTTCCATGTCAAGGTTGGAGTAGTCATCCAGGTCGAACCAGTTCTCCTCATCCCATGTTCCTGCCATACTTGCAATTACGAATATGAAGAAAGCGGATGAGTTGAGCAAAGAACCTCTTCAGAAGTTTTGCACTATCTTCCCCACGGACGGCGCCAGCTGTCGACGATCAAATCGCCGATCTTATGAATATATAAATGAAAAGAGGAAAAATGTCGTATCTCTAGGAGTGGATCGACTTGCTCTTTATTGCTATGAACTCACGATTACAAACACTGAGAGTATCTAAAAACACAACACTTTGCTATATCTCGCTTGATATGCTTCTATAGGACTGTTGCTGATGTGTTGTCTCGTGTCTTCCTTGTCCTCCTTCCGGCCTTCTATGGTCCTCCTTAAGTACTTGATGAAGCGGTGGAAGTTATCCCATGAAGAGACATCCGTTGGGGAGCGACGCGTCTGGTCGGGAAGAGGCGGTAGTTTGACGGTTCTACCAACTGCAGAGGCAGTTGGTGAAGATGTCAACTGTTCTGCGGTTAATGGTTTTAAGAAACGTTACACCATCAACCGGGATAGTGTTGTATTATGCGGAATATGAAACACGTGGTTCATTCATCACATAGTGAGTGGCGTGGTCGTGACTCGACCCAGACGCCTGTTCATAGCTTTACGAGTACTTACCTGGTCGTGGACTAGGTTTGGAACTTTGTCCGACCAGGGTATTTATTATATAACTTCTGTAGTATCTACGACCAGTTAGGTCGGTGGTCTTAGAAGTTACGACCATGAAGACGTATGGTCTTTATCATATATTAAGATAATATATGAATATTTTAATCCTTAACAGGTTGTTTTCAACCCTACCACATCTACGACCCTCCAGTCCCTTGGCCTTTAAATTGGACCCAGGTGTGTCCCCTTGTGCTCCCCAAACCCTAGCTGCCATCCCCTCCCTACCGCCTCTCCCTTGCCTCCTCTCCCTTGTCGCCTCCCCTGCTGGCACCTCCTGTGCGCCGCCTCCACCACTGCCACGCCACACCGCCCTGCTGCTTGGGTGGCTGTTGCCAAGGGCAAAAGGGGAAGGTCAGCAAGGCTGGAAACAGCAAGGAGGGAAGGAGGAATGAGGAGGGAAAGAAGGGAAGGAAGGAAAAGATGAGATTTGTGTGTGTGGGGGGGTTGTGATTCTTCAAGGGTAATGCTAGTTAATTCCTATGATTTTTCATGGTTTAGTCGTTGTTTAGGTTGTAGATCTTTTTGCTAAGGGTAAGGCTATTTTTCAGCATGTCCTAGTTCGTCGAGGTTAGATGTAGAACTTTGCAGGGGTAATTCAAGGTATTTAGGCTCAGATTCAGAAGTTGGTATAATTAGAGAAAAGTTAGATAATATCGTTAGCTTTCCAGAAAGGTCTGGATCATTAGAATCGGTGTAGCAAACAAAAACTTACGGCCTCGGGAAGGTCGCTGTCCATAATTTAGACGTAGGTGCCAGATGTTGTGAATATGAGCCAGTTTCATCTAATAGACGGCAAAGTTAAAATATGGTGATAACATGAATACTTTAGAAAATTTTGAGTAGTTTTCAGAACTGGTATCGTTCATATATTTTCAAGTTTTAGAATTAAAGATATAAAATTGTGAAGCAGACTATCCTAACAGATTCTGGGACGGTCTTCAGGGAAAGAAACATGGCAGAAAATAGTAGAATCAGAGGTTCATCATAACTAGAAAGTTGTAGGCTTTTTCGTGAGAATTATAATAATCTAGCGACCTCCGATGCACATACCAGGATCCTTTTAAGCAAATATCACCTTTTAAACTTTCAAAAGATATTTAGTGCAATATCTCCCCTTCCCCCTCCAACTCATACCTACTACTTTAGAATGGTGACGAATGCAAAAGGAAAGTACTGTAAAAATCCTTAAGAACGATGAACATCTTAGTTACTTTCATGTCTTGACCTGTCCCAACACAAGACTGGACAGTAAGTGCTACATAATATATATCAGAACACAATGGCAATCTTTCGGTTTTGAATTTTACAAGTCACAAAATGACCAGGTACAAGAAGACACCTTAATCTCAGCATCCGAAAATGCCTCTGATCTTGACTTATGCAATCAAAGGTGGAGGAAGCTTAGTTATGGGCAAATTATTAAGATACTGTCTGTAACTCTGTATAGCGAGTGTATGTCAATATCAATTCCCAGGCAACACAAAGGTACCTAAAATGTACATAAAACATTTAAGAATAAATAAAAGGAAAAATCAGTACGGGAAAAACTCAGAAAGCTGGTAAATTATACGTAAGGAGAAAATAAATTGTGTTTTTAGCCATGTTAAGCATGAGATACAAGGTTGGTATTTTCTTTCTCTTTTTATTTTATTAAAAAAGGCCATTATTCCACATTTACATTCAACCTATGTTCAACATGTCCCAAATAACATGCTTGACTTCTATAGATCATGGTAAGTGCGTAAAATGATCAATCAGTCATAGTGGTTGCTAATAAGCTTAACCATCATCACATACAGTTGACAAGTACAGGATGAGTAGTGTAAGTCGAAGTGTAAGTCGACGCAAATGAGTATAGTATGTACCTCTCTAGGTCCAAGACATAATAGTATCAGGAATTTAGGTGTAGATTGAATTAATATTTCCTTCAATTTGTCAATTTCGTGGGGGAGAAGAAGGGGGTGGGGCTGTGCCACGAGGCGGCGAGGGGTCGTGCGGAGCTCGTAGAGAAAGGAAAAAGGAGGGGGCGCTCGTGGAGGAAGGAGGGGTGTGTGGGGGGGGGGGTGGCGGTGAAGGAGGAGGGGAGGCGGTGACGCGACCACACTGGGGTTGGTAGTGAAGAAAGAGGAGGGGAGGCGGCGACGAGACCACACTGGGGTTGGGGTGGTGGCGGGGAAGAGGGGGTGATGTGGAGAGACCACCGTTGGCTGGTGGTGGTGGAAGCAGGGATAGGGGAGGGTCGTGCAGAGCTCGTGGAGGAAGGAAGAGAGAGGGGGCGCGCGGGGAAGAATAAGGAAGACAGGGGTGAAGAAGGAGGAGGGGAGGCAACCACAGTGGGGTAATGGTGATGGCAGTGGGGAAGAAGGGGCAACATGGCGAGTCCACCGCGGGGCGATGGTGGTGGAAGCAGGGGAGGGGGAGGGGGTATGCAAAGCTCGTGGAGGAAGAAAGAAGAAGGGGGTGCTCATGGTGAAAATGAAGGAGGTGGAGACGGTGAAGGAGGAGGAGGGGGAGGCGGGAAGACGACCACACTTGGCTGGGGCTTCGACAGTGGTTGGGAAGAGGGGGCGGCACAATGATGCCACCGTCGGCCGCTGGTGGTGGAAGCGGGGGTGGGCGAGGGGGGAGGGGGTATGCCGAGCTCGTCGAGGAGGGAAGAAAGAGGAAATACTTGTGGGGAAAAAGAAAGAGGTGGGGGCGGCAATAAAGAAGGAGGAGGGGAGCCGGGCCACTAGGGAGAGGACGAAGCAATGCCGACGACAAGTAGGTTTTAACAGTAGCAGAGGGAGCGAAGACCGAAAAAAGCACAAGGATGATGATTGGAAGGCGCGTTCGACTGATCCGCCTATCCCCTTTTCTCTGCCCCCGCACGTGACTACACGTGGAAAGAAAAAGCCAGCGGGTGCAAACGCAACGGATATTATCGAACGGGGACGAGAGGAGTAGCACCTGACGGTCAAAGGAAAAAAAAGGTGACGTGGCCCCGTGGACGCGCCGCCTTTCCGCCTCTTGTAGCCGGTACTACGGCGCGGATTCGTGTTCGTTTTACCTCCCACGCAACTGGTGCGGGCCGACTCCGACCGGCCGTCCAGCCACCATATGGCCCCACTGGGTCACCCCAACGTTCTCCTCGCGCTCAACTTTCCTCGCACCAAACACAGCTCGACCCCTCGCCTCGTCTCCACGCCGCACCCTAACCTAGGGTTTCCTCAACCGCCACCTCGCCCCTCCTTGAACGCGGCGGCGCGCAGCTATGGCAATGGTGCAGGCGGGCATGGGCCTCACCCGCATCGTGATCCTCGTCGGCGCCGGCGTGGCCGGCTCCGTCGTCCTCCGCAACGGCCGCCTCTCCGACATCATCGGCGAGATTCAGGTGCCTAATCTTGTGGCCACGAGCCCCCCCCCCCCCCATCCATCCTGATCCCTGGAGGGGAGGGATGTGGTCTCCTCCGGATGTTGTTTGGTTTTGACTTCTGACAATCCATGTCGTGTGGCCTCGCAGGAGATGCTGGACAAGGGGGAGAAGGGGAAGGGGGGAGACGGGGGCGCCGACATCGCCGACGCGCTCACCAACCAGGTGCGTGAGTGATCTGATCTCCCTGCTCTCAGGTGCTGTGTTACCTATTAGCCACGAAATAGTTCGGATTCAGCATGGATACTGTGTAATTTTGCTCTTAGTTTGGCAAACTGGGTACTGGCTACTCCATCACAGCCCCATTTAAAAAGTAGAAACATGGGAAGTATGTGACACGATTATGGTATTTAATTTGATGTTATGTCCGTGTCAGTTGGTATGCCTGCTACTGATGCCGTGGCCCCAATGTTAATAGTAGTAGCATGTGGTATTAATCACTGCCCTTGTGAAGATTGGTTTGCCTTGGATGTGGTTGGGGCGTGATATGTAGTAGCTAGGGTCTCGTACACAAATCTGTTGTAGCTATTACTATTTGCTAAGAATGGTTCCGATTGAGCATGTACATTGTGTATTGTTGCCATCAGTTCAATACACCGACTTGTGTCAAAGCCCCATTCCAAAAATAGAAACATGGGATGCATTTGCTGCAATTAGTGTATTTGATTTGATGATATGCCCATGTCAATTGGTATGTATGCAATGGATGCCGTAGCTCCAATGTTCCAATGGTAGTAACGTGTGATATTAATCCATAGGATCGTCTTTTTTGGTGGGAAACATTAGGAAATAACTTACTGAAATCCATAGCACTTCTAGTGACACATATGGTAGACCCTAAGGCTGAGCAACACATGTTGCTTTGCTGGATTATTCCTGTTATTGTAGTGTGAGTTCATCTTTTAGTAACGTGGCCCTTGCATTCCTCTCTCCTAATTTTTGTCCTTTGCACCTTGTCCTGAAAATTCGTTACTGTGAAAAAGCACTTTATTTGAACACATCAAGAGTTCTCTGTAAAAAGCTGCTTTGAACTTTGGATTAGTGCCTCCCTCTATTTATTGATTCAATGAAGACTCTTTCTTGTGAAATGTTTTCTAAAAGGAAGGAGTAACTTGTACCACATTGTTGTGTGGTGAACTTGAGGTGCATTTGACATATATATGTTTTAATGTTTGAACTCTTGATTTCAGATATATCCCATAGTAAATTCGACTTAAACTATTATTTCAACGGCAAACCTTTTGACCTGTAGGAAATTGTGTTAGTGATTGCTAATGTTAATCTAGACTGAAATGTTTTGTTCAAATAACAGTGGCCCACATTACATTAAGTTCCTCTGGCATTTTTCTTACTGTCTGGAACTGTTAGTTTAAATAATATTGCAGTTGTTCCTGTCATTATTGTATGACTTGCTATAGTGTTGTCATATGTTGGAGTTAGCATTTAGAGTTTTAGACATTCAGAATGAAGAACTATCGAGTATTTTTGCAAGTGCGCTCTGTCACGATATTAAGAGTTACCATAAGCCCCAACACAAGTGTGTGATCAGTGATCACATGAAGTATGTCTCTTTTAGCATTGCAATTTCATGCAATTTCAGTGTTCTGCCTGTGGCATGTAAACTGTTCCGATATATTCAACTTCAAATATAGTCCCTGAATATTTCCACAATCAGTATTTCTTGTCATTGTTGAGTACATAGTTTGCTTATCTTCATAGGCATGCTCATTCAATTTTGTCATGCTAAACTTACACTCTGGTTGTTTTTAGGTGCGCTTCCTAGCTATGGAGGTCCGACAACTTGCTTCTTCACGTCCCATAACTATTCTTAATGGAGGTTCTGGACAAACAGGTTTGTCTATCTTGCTTCAAACTTTTTTTTCTAAAGAAAATGTCAACATGACAAAATTGTTAAAGTTTATGTTTTCGATCGGGGATAGCTGGGTGCTACCAATATTTCTGTATTTGCAACACATTAGCCTACTGTCAACATTCTTGTCTTCTCATTTGCTATCTTGTGCAATATAAGCTCCGCTCATTTCCCTCATCCTGGTTCATTTCTGTCTATATTGTAGTCTTCTGGACACGTTTTTTCTTATGACTTTGCCTCATTTTCTTTTACTTTGTTCTAGATAAGGTGGCATTTTAGTGAATGAGACATTAGCCTACTGTCAACATTCTTGTCTTCTAATTTGCTATCTTTTGGAATATAAGCTCCACTCGTTAGCCTTCATCCTGGTTCATTTCTTTCTATATTGTAGTCTTCTGGACATGATTTTTATTTATGACTTTGCTTCATTTTCTTTCGGAAGCGACTAGCGTCCAGACGTCCGATCTGAGTGCTAGGATCGGACGCCTAGGTTCGCCGTCGGATCTAACTTAACACACGATCTCCTAGACGTCCGATCTGAGTTCTAGGATCGGACGCCTAGGTTCGCCGTCGGATCTAACTTAACACACGATCTCCTAGCTGTTCGATCTACCTCAAAGCCACACAACACAATCATAGTGCATGCACCAACATATTATTATGCTAGAAACAAAAACGTTTCATTGCAACAAAAAAACATGGGTGACTAGCTCCCGGACGTACTCTCCGTTACAACAATTCAGAACAGGACATGCAACAAATTAATTCACTATCCCAATAAATTTGGGTTGTAACTCACATAATCGAAGCAAATCCCAATCTCTTGACAAAATTCACTTTAAATTGCAGATTTCATTCTTTATACAAAATGTACTTGTAAAAAATAGTACAAAAGTTCGAAAGAAACAATTGAATATGCAACAAATTTACAGTGAGGTGCAACATCAGTCCAATGAACACAATAAAATTCCCCACGGGTGCAACAACCCGTTACAACAAAAATGATGCACCAATTCCACTACAAACAAAAAAAATTTCACGCAACAAATCCACAACTCAACTGCAACAAAATTCCTCTTTCTACAACACTAGTCCAATGCCCGTGCTTTGCTACGGATTAAAAAGATCATATCTCATCAACCGTCGTCGTGCTCAACTTACAATGCAAGTGATCCGACGGCAACCCGTTCTTGGAAAGATCGATGGAATCTTTGGGCTTCTTGTGCACCAGCTTGGACTGTTGGGGCGTGGGGGGAGTGCAGAGGAGGTTATGGGTGGTCAACTGTACGCACGGGAGGAACCGAGAAAGAACGAGATCCAACGGCTCACATCTCAAGAAGAAAGATAGATCTAACGACTCACATCGCATGAGGGAGGACTGACTGCCACCAATTAGTTCTTTTAAGTAGTAGAAATTTGATAAGACACATTACAACAAAATGAAACACTTCATGAAACAATTTGAGAAAGTTGTTGCAACAAATCCAGAAGATGCTCGCAACAAGCATATCAGAGGAGGGGATCAGGCATTTGGATGTCGCCCACGAGCCAAGCTCAGAGGAGGCGGCGGCGTGCCACCTTAGTTTGTGGCGCCCCATCTAACCGTGCCCAGTGGTTGTAGATCTTGGCCAGCTAGCGTCAACGGTGTTCGTTGAGGCCGTGACCGGAGGCGGGAGACTTCGACTCGGTGGAGTCCGTTGAGGTCACGTTTGGCGGTGCTCGCTGGCCTTTGGCGATGGAGCTTGTTCGTCCATGGAGATAGAGTGAGTGTCATGACTGGATTTTTGAATCTGAATTTGAATCCTTGTGTATTTCTGCACTAGCTCCTGATCAGTAGCTAGTGCTCACAATGGATACAACGTTGATAACAAGTTCGAATCACGATTCAACATAAAAGTAATAACAAAGTAGCGGCCTTACAATAAAAGTCACATGACCTCAAGTCTTGCAACAGCGGAAACAACAAATGATAAACTCCTAGTGGTGGCCCATCAAATTGCCCACCGACATTTGACTGGGGAGCGCAACTTAGTACGCCGGGTGTCCTTCGACAAAGTCATAGGTGTAGAAGTTGTAGTCCTCCACGACATCGTTAAAGGCTTCTAAGATTTGTTATTGAGTGTAGCACGTGAGTATATAAAGTACTCCGTAAGTTTTGGCAAAAATGCATATGCATAGCTTAACAAATAGACTTGTATGGTTCTTTTGCACAAAGCGATATTTTATGTTTCAATAGTTTTCATAAAACACATTTGACAAACGTAGTTTCAATAATTAAATTAATTGATTCACTAGTGAAGGTTTTTGCTACCAACGCTAGTACCAAGGTTGTATTCGCCAAGGTTCATAGGATAAGGCTCTAACTGCCCATTTGGTTTTAGCTGCCAGAATAACAATCCAAGAGTTCCAACTGCTTCTGGATTCCTAAACTTATCTTATTGAAATTAAAACAAAATATACCATGTGAAAGCTCACTTTGTCCATTGACCGTTGGTACAGCTGTTCGAATAGTTTTACATTATACAAAGGTTGTACAGCTTGGCCCATATGAGATAATAAACTTGTAATGTCGGCCATGACACGCTTCTTTGGGCATGCAACTAAGTGATTATCACAAGACTTTTACATTACTTTGCTCTAACATTAGCCCGCCCGATAAGTTTTGCCCTAAGTCATGGGCAACTACCATCGACCTGGAACTCACCGTTGTGGGGGAAACCTGTCCGAACGTGGAGGTTCATTTACCAATGTCCGACGCAAACCTCGACAGACATTGAAGTTCATTTACTATGCTGCACGACCCAAAATATGGAGGTACATTTACCATAATCAAGAGAAACACCTATCAACTACAGCCTGCAGGCGTAATGCTAGAACTTAGTAACTTAATTGGTCAGGGCTGTCCCATTCTACCCATGTGGTCGTACGGTGAATGCTCAGTTTGAAATAACACAAGTGTCGGTCTTTAATTAACTAAGGCGAGACAGTCAATAACTCAATCCACTCGCCCTAGTCTAAACAAGTTTTCAACCATTTTATTTTATTTTTCAAACTACTGGCAATACTTATTTCTATACATTTCTCAAACTGTTTTTGCATAAAATGGGGTATTAATAATTCATTCCCGTAGGATGATCATGACTGATAAGGCTTGTCTCAGCAATTCTACTGTATTAACTAATCCAACAGTAATGTAATCATTACCATGGATTTGCTATACTAGGGTGACAATGATTCATGGATAGCAACATCAAACGAGGGTATAATCAAGTTGGGATTAACTATTGATTCTAAGAATTGAAATCATCATTTTATGTAAATAGCAATACATAATAGATTTGAACAATATAAAACAACATTTTGAAAACATAGGTGCAACATGATCAAAGGAGACTTGCCTTCGTTGAAGGTAGGAGTTAGTCCTTCATATTAGTCCAAGCTTGCTTCGGCAACGTCGAGCTCTACATGCGCAAAACGAGGCACATAAACACAATAAATCCAAATAAAATCCAAAAAATATATAAATAGTTCTGATGGATAGATATGTAATTTATAAATTTAAATCAACTGAATCGGAGTTCGAACTAAGGAGAACAGACGTCCGGAAGTTTGTCGGAATTGAAAAATTGAGAGAGAGGAATAGGGTGAATTAATAAAAGAAATCAGAGAATGACAAGTGGGGTCTATTTGTCACTGGGAGAGAAAGAAAGGAAGAAAGATTGAGGATGACTTGTAGGTCCCAAATGTGAGGAAATGAGAGAGGAGGAACAGAGGAAGGAGCAAAGCAGGGGGCGACGACTGCCAAAATGGAACCCTGACGGGGTTCGCGACCTTTGGGTGGCGGCGACACGGGCTCGCGGTGTCGCCGGCGGCTCAGCGGTGCTCCGAGGGCGGGCACGCGCATGGGCATGACGGCGGCCCGGTGGTTCGGGGTGGCCGAGGAGGTGGGGCATCGTCGACCGGCGGAGGGGAAGATGGGGCGGCTGCGGGGGCGCTACTCAGTGGTTCGACGGTTGAATGGAGAGGGGGAAACGGTAGAGGAGGCTCAGAAACGTGATTCCAGTGGGGAATGGAGCGAGGGAAATTGAGGAATGAGCACGACATCGTGCACATTTTATAGAGGAGAGGGAAGAAGAAACCGACGAGAATTCGTAATGGTAACGGAGGCATTGATTCGAGAATCCATGTTTCGGTTTCAATCTTGAACCGACGACATTAGTGGCGGCGTGGGTGGGAGAAAGAGAACGACAGAGGGGAGTTGATGGCGGCGTTGAGTTAGCATTGATGGTGGCATTTGGGTGCTGGCTCGAGCTCAGTCGGAAGAGGAATGATGCGGCGCTTTGGTCGAACGGAAAGAACAGAGGATGGCGTCGGGAGGAAGAAGAAAAAAAGAAGGAAAGAAAGGGGTCGTGGGTCAGGAAAGAAAATGGGCTCGACCCAGAAGTGGGTTTCGGTCCAGTGAAAAAATAGAGAAGAGAAACGTGATTTGGCCCAAAAACCAGAATTGAATATATTTTCTTAGATTTGTATTTCGGAGATTTTTCAAATTCAAATTTGAATTTGAATTTCGGATGAGGTTTGAAATTGAGGAGAGATGAATTCAAATTGAGAATTTGAATTCAACTTCGGCCAAGATTGATTCGAAGAAAGACGAGGATTTAAAATTTGAGCTTGAGAATTGGAAAGAGTTTTGAACTTCGGATTTGAGATGGAAAGATTGGAAATTTCAGAACTTAATTTAATTTTTAATATTTTGCAAAACTCAAAATTAGATTCAAATGTTTGAATTAATTAATTTCAAATAATTTTTCAAAATCGCCAAATTTTGGGATGTTACAGTGAGAGGGAGGAAGAAGATCATGTGCTTGTGCTTGGGAGAGGGACGCTTAGCCATAGCATGTCGGAGAACTCGATGGTGGTGGCTCGGTTGGTTACCGGAGTAGTGAAGTCTGTTGAGGAGAGAGAGAGAGAGAGGTGGGCTGTGGAATGTGGACTCGTGGAATACTTGGGATAGAACGAATGGATAATGAATGAGTGGTTGAGGCAGCTTCGGATATTCTTTAGCGGGCCGAAGTGCACGTCCAATGCAACGGACGTATGGGCCGTAGCAATTTCCTTTTCTTTTACTTTGTTCTAGATAATGTGGAATTTTAGTGAATGAGCGAACCAAGCATGGATAATCAATTCAGCGTATGTTATTCTGTTATAGATTATTCCAGCAAAATTGCCTAACTATTATGTGACCTGTGTGGCCAAACAAACTTTTACTGTCCATTATGCATTCTTCGTGGTGACAATGTTCAATCTTTTTCGCAGGAGTATCAGGTCTGATAGTACCTGCAGCAACTGTGGGGGCACTGGGTTATGGTTATATGTGGTGGAAAGTATGTTTTCCTTCCATCATGGCTTTTGTGTTTCTGTGATGATCACAATAATGTTTTATTGCCAAAATTGTAGGATCTATCTACTTTTCCTGTTATTTCTACTATTATTATTTCTTTTAGTTATAAACAATCTAATTTAGCCGTGGTTCGTTAAGCTGCACCTGCTCTTCTTGAAACTATTCTTATATCCTCTGACGTTCACAACTACAGCAGTTTTCTTGAAGAACAATTCTTTTTTAACTGTTGTTTTTGTCCAGGGCATCTCCTTCGCAGACCTAAACATGGCAAATGCTGTTTCAAGTATGACTAAACATCTGGAGCAAGTGCAGAGCTCTCTTGCTGTAAGTATTAATGGTGGAATTTTTTTTTTCTAGTTCTTCATCACAAAAACAGTCATTTACTCTTTTTCGTTCTTTTTGAGAATACGGTGTTGAGTTTAGCTAGGTATTGTGTGACTACCAGTATGTACTTTTCTAATATGGTACTACTATGCTAGGATGTTGAGTTTTGTACTTTCTATGTTTTCAAAACGAATACTGATATTTTCAGCATAAATAAATTCTTCTGCACAAGTTTAGTTGACTGTCTAACCGATTAGGTCACCGTTAGTAATTTTGTCTTGTTGCCTAGAGAAAGGCAAGTCGTTGAGAACAACTACCTCTCTTACTTGAACTAACTATTTGTTGGATACAGAAAGGGGAGTTGTTTGACTGGGCTGCAATCCTATTTTCTTAACCATTTGCACCAGCAATCCGAATTTTGCTCGATGGTTAAATTGATATGGGTTTGAAACAGTAGATGTACTGAGAATTTTCTTGCAAATTGTTGGTTGTGCATTTGTGCCTCTTGGTTTGATTGTCAATTTGTCATTGTTGAGATATTTTGATTGTTTCTTATACAGCATATGAGATTCTCATATAGTTAACCGTTTTCTTGATTATGCAGGCTGCTAAAAGGCATTTGACACAGCGCATTGAAAAGTTGGATGATAAATTGGATCAGCAAAAGGCACTTTCTGGGCAAATAAAAGATGATGTACTTTCTCGTGAACACCTTCATATGATTCCACATACCTTCATTTCTTGAAAGTGCGTATGAATTCAGTAGTTCAAACTTCAAAGTCTGTAGTGGCATACTAGCATATGAGTATGTACCATATATATAATCTGTTAAGGGGCAAATTTGATCTTTTCTTAATTGCGTTATACTGAACTAAACTATTAGCATTTATACCGGAGTGCATGGAGAGTGCATTGTTGCATATGGTTTTCAAGTATCTACTTTCCTATTCAGGTTACAGATGCGCGACTGAAGCTTGGGAATATTGGTTCAGAAATTAAGAACATAAAACAATTGGTCTGGGGTCTGGTAAGTGTATTTTTGCTTTATCGGTCACTCGATATAATTGTCATTTTCAAGTTGTTTACATCAACCCCCTCTTGCTCCTGCAGGATGAGAAGATGGATTCAATGGAAGCCAAACAGGTGAGTCTTCACTTAGAAATGTTTCTGTTGTTATTTCAGTTCTTTTAATTTGCGGTGTTTGCTCTAACACAAAAAAAGTTAGGAATAACAGGAATTAGGGCAGAAAGATTGGCTCTCCTATTTTAGACTGACTAACGATTCTGTGACAAATAATTTCTGTCCTGCGTTGCGCATATGACATAACCCTGAATTAGTGTGCCTAAGTGCTCATAGAAATTGACTGGGTTGAAGTTTGTCGGGGTAGTGCTGAAAAAATCTTGAGATTTGATATGCGTGCTGTAGATTGTTGAATTTGCACAATGACTGGAATGGCATGCCCGCCCCGATCCCTTTTTAGTTCCTAATATTATTATTGTAACAATAAAAATAGTACTTACACCAAACTATACTGTTCTTTACATCATTTTGAAGGTTGAATTTACCTATATTCAGTTAGTATGGTGTGCTCCTTGCACTTTGCTTTTTTTTGGTTATGGTGAGTTGGTGACTAATGATATTCTGTCAACAGAATTTTTCATATGCAGGTGTGATGTACCTCTGCCAATTCATAGAGCAAAGTGGTGGGAAGCTTCCAGAACGCCTGGTATGAGCCTAAAGCATTTTTTAGAATTCTCACTTCTGACTCGAACTATTTGTATTTCCTCTACTTCATTTTCTGTCCTCTACACATGTATGCCCTGCACTCATATACCATGCATTTGTAGATATTTTCTAGGCAAAATTATCAAAGTTATAGTATTCACTGGCCACTTTTCTGTATTTACTGGGTGCTGATACTCGCAGAGTACTATCTCGTACTTAAGGAGTAGTTCTTGAAAGCAATCGTATGGCACTAGAATTACTTGATGAGGCCAATAGGCAGGGTACATATATATAACCGAACAGTCGGTGTGAACACGAGACCGAACCGAACAGTCGGTGTGAACATGAGACCGAACGAACAGTCGGTGTGAACACGAGACCGAAACGAACAGTCGGTGTGAACACGATCTTTGTCTAACACGCCCCCGCAGTCTGAGCGTCTACTTACAGACGTTCAAACTGGACCGAAACTCGGTAAAGACAGACGTAGGCAATCCCTTGGTGAAAATGTCGGTATACTGGGATGATGTCGGGACATGAAGAACGCGGACAGCACCAATGGCGACATGCTCCCGAACAAAGTGAAGATCAATCTCAATATGTTTGTGCGTTGGTCTTTGAACAGGGTTGGATGACATGTAGATGGCGCCGATGTTGTCGCAATACACCAAGGTAGCCTTGCTGGGTCGGGAGTGGAGCTCACATAAGAGTTGGCGCAGCTAGGATGCCTCAGCCACGGCATTAGCCACACCACGGTACTCGGCCGGCTGGACACAGAGCGATGTTCGGCGCTTGAGGACCAGAGGCGAGGCTATCCCGAGGAACACGGCATAGCGAGGTGGATTTGGGTATCGGACGGTAACGCCCGATCGTCGGAGTAGACAACGATCGAATCTGTCTTTGAAGGTCGAAGAAGCGGCCAAGGTGTAGAGTGCCACGAATATACCGCAGGATACGCTTCAAGGTGGCAAGTTGAGGCTCCCGAGGATCGTGCATGTGAAGGCAGACCTGCTGGACGGCGTAGGAGATGTCCGGACGTGTGAAGGTGAGATACTGAAGAGCACCAGCCAAACTCCGAAATCGCATGGCGTCATCGACGGGGTGCCATCCGGTGGCGAATCCTTGGAGCAGTATCCGCCAGGGTGGAGCGGGGCTTACACTCACCATGCCGCGCGGTCTAGAATCTCTTGCATATCTTGGTCTGCGAGAGAAAAGGCCATCGACCGCCGAACTCGCATCCCGAGGAAGTGATGGAGATCACCCAAGTCTTTCATCGAGAACTCCGCCGCAGCGCGATGATGGTGCGATGGAGGAGTGTGGTCGGCGAAGCTGTGAGGACGATGTCATCCACATAGAGCAGCAGGTAGATGAGTTCAGCACCATGGTGGAACACGAAGAGCGAGGTGTCAGACTTGGTTTCCATGAACCCGAGAGACACCAAGTAAGCCGCAAAGCACTGCATACCATGCTCGGCGCTTGCTTGAGACCGTAGAGGAAGTTGAGACGCGACGTAATGTCTGGATGAGAGGAATCCTCGAACCGGAGGGTCGCACGCAGTAAACTGTCTCATCAATGTTGCCATGGAGGAAGGCATTCTTTACATCAAGGCGCTTGATAGGCGATTGGGAGAGGTCAACGAGACCTGATTCGACGGTAGTTGGTTTGACGACGGTCAAGGTTTCGAAAAATCAACTCTGGGAAGTGTTGTGAAGCGCGGAGGACCCAATGAGCTTTGTAGCGCCTCGGTGAACCATCGACTGAAACTTGTGTTTGAAGATCCACTTGCGATCCACTACATTCGCGCCAGGGCGCGGAACAAGATCCCAAGTGTTGATACGGAGAAGGGCAAGCATGCTCATCTAGCATGGCGGTAGCGCCGATTCGGGTCGGCAAAGCGGCCCCGGATGTCCTCGAACAGAGAGGCAGCCGCGCGGTGTTGTCTGCAGCAGTTGTCGGAAGCCATGTTTCACCCTGGTGGTCATGGAGTGTGTATTAACCACGGGGGGAATGGCAACTGCGCCCTTTGGAAGGGACGCAGGGATGGCTGGAGGCGCTGGATGATGGATAAGTCTCTGTGTTTGTCTGGTGCTTGTGGGGCTGCAAAGACATGGTGGTTTTTTTGCCCTTCTAGGACAAAGATCTTGACTAGCATCTAGGACAAACATCTTGACTAGCATCTAGGATAACATCTTGACTAGCATCTTAGCATATGCTTGGTTGGTTGTGACTTATAAATTTGTATCCCCAACCCCTCAGGTTGGTATGGCAATGTGTGAGAAATAAAACTAGAAAATTGCCCCATCTCCAAGTGTCATCCTCTCAATGAGAGTAAGGATCTTGCCATCACCAAGAGCAAGAATCAAGCAACTAACAATTGGTATCAGAGCTACACTATCCCGTAGCCCGAGCATCTCCTCGCTCAATCCTTCTCTGCGTCGCTTGCCGACCTCAGCGGCCCCAACTAGTAGCGGCGGCTCAGTGCCCTCGCCACTCTTCCCCGCTCGCACGAGCGGCGAGTTCATCGAGGCGGCTCTCCACGCAGTTAGATTCCGGTGGCGCGCCATGTCCGCGAGGCGATCAAAGGCCTCGGTCGCCTCGAGCACGCGGCGGCGCAGAAGCCGAACTTCGCTGTGGCGAGGAACGCGAAGGAAGCGGCGACAAAGGCCAAGGCGGCGAAAGCGTCAAAGCCAAGGCGGCAACGGGGAGCTGGCGGCGAGCGAGGCGGAAGAGTGGAAGCGGCGAAGCAGGCAGCGTCGGCGGCAGAAGAATGAGGTCGAGGTTCACATGCGGCGGCAGCACTCCATCTCTGCGATGACGGCGCAGCTAACGCAAACCTGAGCTTGAGAGAAGGAGGCGCATGAGGCGAAATATGATGGCGGCCGCGCCACGCCAGCGCGGGCGGCGAGCAGACAGCGCAGACGCATCGGTGCGCGCTCTGGAGAGAAGGCACGACGGCATCTGGTCGGTCGACAGAGAGCGGCCTTCACAGCGACGCGCTCTCTCGGTTGATGCAGACCGTGGTCGCCACGAGTACCAGTCGTCGTCGACGCGTCGGCCGGCGGGTGTCCTACCTCACCAAGACCAACTACGTCGAGTGGGTCGCGGTGATGAGGTAAAGCTCAGCGCGGTATATGTGGGATGCTGTCCGTGACGGCGACGCCGACTACGATCAGATCGACGGCGCTGGATGCTCTCATCAGCTGCGATCCCTCCCGAGATGCGCTCGCTTACTAACAAGCGGTGCGCTAAAGAGGCTTGGGACGCCATCGTCAGATACGACGGCATCGGCCGATCGCGCCGCAAATCTACATTACGGTCACTACGCAAGAGTGGGAGAACACGCCTTCAAGCGGTGAGGACGTTGATGACTTTGCTCTCCGCCTCAACACTCGCTGCGTAAGATGGTGCGATCGGCGCACGACACCTACGGCGAGGAGAGAGATGTGGAAAAGCTCTTCCATTGGCCCCCGAAAAGTACAAGCGGATGGCTCGCCGATCGAAGTCTCTGCCGGATCTCTCCACGATGACGATCGAGGAGGCGCGGTCGCCTCAAGGTTGTTGGCGGCGATGAGCCACGGCGCCTCTCGGGACCCGCCACCATTGGCGGGAAGCTCCTCCTCACTGGGGAGCGATGGGCACGGCCAAGGTGCGAGGAAGAAGGAGCCTTCTTCCACGACAGCGGCCAAAGCGTGGCAAGCGCGGCAAGCCGCGCAAAGACGCCAGCCGGGCGCGAGGACGTCCGAGGGCGATGACGTGGGAGCGCCAGCCCGGCGCCGCTGGCAAGCGGCCGGCCACGACGACGGCTCTTACCACAACCGCGGCAAGCCCGGTCATTGGGCCAAGGATTGTCGATACCACGACGCGACGAGCCCACGTCGCGCAAAGTGAGGAGGAGCGGCGGCTCTGTTCATTGCTCGGCGAGCATCGAACCACCTCCGGCGGCACCGGCCGGCGACTTCCACCTTGACGAGCCAAAAGCACACGCCTCCTCGGCGGCGATTCCAAGAACGACAAGGCCGACGGATGGTGCTCGACACCGCCGCCACCCACCACATGACCGGCGGCGGGAGCTCTTCTCCGAGCTCGACTCAGCGCTCGAGGCACCATCAAGTTCGGCGACGCCCGCGCGGAGATCAAAGGCGCCGGCTCTGTCGCCTTCGCCGCTAAGATCGGGCGAGCACCGGCCGATCACCGGTGTCTACTACATCCCGCGCTGAGGAACTCCATCATCGGCTTGGGACGGTGGATGAGAACGGATCGCGTGGAGATCGAGCACGGTCGCCGCAGATCAGGATCATCGCCACGGCTCCTCGTCAAGGTCAACAGGAGCAACCGCTCTACGCCCTTCACGCGCAGTGGCGCAACCTCGTGTCTTGCACCCGCCGCGACGACGACGCTGGAGGTGGCACTAGCGTTTGGGCACCTCAACTTTGAGGCCCTAAGGCGCCTCGGCAAGGAGATGGTGCGGGGCATGCCGCACGTCGACCACGTGGAGCGATTCTGCGACACTTGCGTCCTCACCAAGCCGCGCGGCTCCTTCCTCGCCAGCGAAGCCCGCGCCAAGGAGAAGGCTGAGCTCGTACGGTGACCTCTCGGGCCCGTGACACCGGCTACACCGGAGGCCGCGCTACTTCCTCCTCGCCGACGACGTGTCCCGCTACATGTGGATCTGCCGCTCGACGTCAAGGCGGCCGCCGGACGCCATCAAGCGCCTTCAAGGCCGCTGCGGAGGCGAGCGCGCGACGCAAGCTTCGTGTCCTACGCACGGACAACGGCGGTGAGTTCCTGCGGCCGAAGTTTGCGGCGCATCTTCTGCGGCGACGCGGGGATCCATCGTCACTTATCCGCGCCGTACACCCCGCGCAGAGCGGCGCCGTTGAACGCCGCAACCGACGGTGGTGGCCACCGCGCGCTCCTCAGCGCAGAGGATGCCGGCATTCTCTTCAGGAGGCGGTAATGATGCGCGCCCACTTGCTCAACCGCTTCCCCACCAAGGCCCTCGACGACAAGACGCCATACGAGGCCTGGCACGGGCGCAAGCCCGCGGTGAACCACCTCCGTGTCTTCGGCTGCCTGACCTTTGTCAAGGAGCTCAACCACGTCGGTAAGCTCGACGACCGGAGCACGCCAGGGTCTTCATTGATATCGAGGGCGCCAAGGCCTCGGCGTCCTCGACCTGCGACACGGCGCACGCGCATCACGCGTGGCGTCGTGTCGCAGGGGTGGCGAGGGGCGACGGGGCAAGATGGTGGATGACGGCCGACTCGATGACCGGCGATTTCATCGTCGACCACGCCCACTTCGAGGAGGCGGGAGGCGGCTCGTCTTCGCCGAGCTTGCCTACCCCACCGCCTCGTTCGCCACCACCTCGGCGAAGTTCACCACCGCCGGCTCGGCAATCCCGCGTGCTCTGGCGAGCCCATCACAAGACCGCCAAGCCGCCACGGCCACGCCGCCTCGTGACACCAGCACCTACTCCTTCAGGGCTCGACCGGCAGCCGGCACAACGAGCGGCGGCGACGGTGGAGTTCGCCACTCCGTCCAACGACGAGGATCGATCGACGCTTACCACGGCGGCGAGCCTCGCGGCGCGTGCAGTGGGCGACCTCCTCGGCGCGGCCGGTCCTCGAATCTGGCGCAGCAGCGACTTCAAGCGGAGCGCACCTCGACAGACGACGGCGAGCCTCGTTCCTTCGCCGAGGCGGAGAGACGCGGCATGGCGTGCCGCGATGCAGAGGAGATGGACGCCGTCGAGCGAAACAAAGCGGAGCTGGCCGATCTTCGGTAGGCCACCACGCCATCTCTCTCAAGCTGGTCTTCAAGCTCAAGAAAAGCGTGGCCGGAGAGGCGATCAAGCACAAGGCGCGCCTGCGTGGCACGTGGCTTCGTCCGGCCAGAGGGAGTCGACTTCGACGATGCCTTGGCGCTGTTGCGGATGGAGTCCGTCGTCTCCTGCCCTCGCGGCCCGGGAGGGCCGTGCGTTCATCACATGGACGCCAAGTCCGCTTTCCTCAACGGCGACTTGAAGGAGGAGGTCACGTCCGCCACCGCCAGATTCATCATCCCCGGCAAGGAGAGCAAGGTCCTCGCTCGCGCAAGGCCCTACGGCTATGCGCAGCACCGCGAGCTTGGAACGCCAAGTCGACTCCACCCTCAAGCAAATGGGATTCCAAGAGAGCGCCACGAGGCCGCGGTCTCACGGCGAGCAAGGGAGGCAATGCCTGGCGATAGGCGTCACGCCGACGACCTTGTGATCACCGGCACCAAGGAGGAGGAGATCGAGACATTCAGGCGAGATGAAGGCCACCTTCCGGATGAGCGACCTCGGGCCCTCTCCTCTACCTCGGGATCGAGGTCCACCAGACGACTCGGCATCTCTCTTCGCCAGACCGCCACGCCAAGCGCATCGTGGAGTCGGGCGGCCTCACCGATCGCAACCCAAACCCACACTCCTATGGAGGAGAGGTGGGTCGATTCGTGAGAGTACGGCGGAGGAGGCGGACGCGACGCAAGATCGGCGGCAAGATTGTGGGCGCGTTCGCTACCTTGTCCACACGCCGACGGACTTGGCTTCGCCGTCGGCCACGCCACCGGGTTCATGCAATGATCGACGACGGAGCACCAAAGAGTCGTGAAAAGGATCCTCCGCTACGCCGTGGGCACCTCCGACCACGGCTTGCACTACCCAAGGTGCCCGACACGCAAGACTTCATCGGCATACGACAATGACCACGCCGGCGACGTCGACACGAGCAAGAGCACCAGCCGGACGTTGTACTTCCTCGGCAAGTGTCCGATCAGCTGGCAGTCGGTCAAGCAAAGAGTGGTGGTTTTGTCTAGGCTGCGAGGAGTACATTGCACCCACTACCGCTTCTACTCAGCTCGTGGTGGCTCATACGCTTGGCGATCTCCTTGGCGAGACGCGAGGCGGCAGAGAGCTGGGGTGGGACAAGAAGTCCGCTTTGGCCTTGGCGAAGAACCACGTCTTCCATGAGCGCAGCAAGCACATCCGGGTGAGGTATCACTTCATCAGAACTGCCTGGATGAAGGGAGTGTCCGAGCCAACTACATCAACACCCAAGACTAGCTCGACGACTTTCTGACCAAGTCTCTTGGGCGGATCAAGTTCGTGAACTTCGCGCCAGATCGGATGGCTCAGATTCCTCACAAGGAGACACACAAGACTTAGGGGAGAGTGGTGGATAAGTCTCGTGTTTGTCTGGTGCTTGTGGGTGCAAAGACATGGTGGTTTTTGCCGCCTTCTAGGACAACATCTTGACTAGCATCTAGGACAAACATCTTGACTAGCATCTAGGACAAACATCTTAGACTAGCATCTAGGACAAAGATCTTGACTAGCATCTAGGAATGAGATCTTAGACTAGCATCTTAGCATATGCTTGGTGGTTGATGACCTATAATTTGTATCCCCAACCCTCAAAGTTGGTATGGCAATGTGTGAGAAATAAAACTAGAAAATTGCCCCATCTCCAAGTGTCATCCTCTCAATGAGAGTAAGGATCTTGCCATCACCAAGAGCAAGAATCAAGCAACTAACACCGAGACGCGGTGGAGGCACCGGAGTACGGGCGAGGCGCCACCAGACACTTGAGTGGTGACGCTTGAGCCGATTTGGCACCGGGCGGCCGTCTGGAGGCGCAGGGACGCGGGGTAGCCGCACGTGGTCATGTGGAGGATGCCAAGCGGCGTATGCGTGGTTGGTCTTGCGCGTAGTCGAAGCGCTTTGGTGGCGTCGTGGCGAGCAGCGAGCAAGGCGCCGGTGGACACCTGCGCGTGGCGGTCGGCGAGATGAGGCGCTCATGCGGAGACCCCCGCGCACATGGCGATCGCAGCGCGAGAATGCGTGATGGTGATCCTGCGGTAAAAAGACCGTGTCGGGCCTATGGGCACCGGAGCAGGATTAGTAAAGGTGTCCAAAACTCAAGTCCGCGGTGGATGGGGTGTCCGTTCGCTCGGCAAAGGAAAGGAGGACTCGTCAAAGATCACATGGCGAGATATGATGATCTTGTTGGAGTTGGTGTCTAGACAATGTAGCCTTTATGATGAGCAGAGTAGCCAAGGAAGAACAAAGTGGAGCGCGAGTAAGTTTGTGGGCGCGGTGGCGGTCAAGTTGGGATAACAACGACAACAGAAGACGCCAGATGGTCATACGTGAGCGGAGAGCCTAGCAAGGCTTCATGAGGCGACGGAGCGCAGGCGTTTTGGTTGGTAAGATGTTGAGTAGAATGGTGGCGGTGTTCGGTGCCTCGACCCAATACCGAGGAGGAAGACAGCTTGGAAGAGGCGGACCGAACCACATTGTTGAGAGAAGCGGATGGCGCGCCGGCCTTCCCATTCTCGAGCGAGAGGTGTAAGAGCACGACATTCGAGGTGAGCTGCGTGGGTCGAAGAAGGTGTGGCGCTGGTTGTCAAACTCGCGCCCATTGTCGCATTGGACAAAGCTGGATGGTGCGGCCAAAGCGCGTGGAAACAAGAGCAAAGAAATTAGATAGAGTCGAAAAGGTGTCGACTTGAGGCGTAAAGGAATGTCCACATATAGTGCGAGCAATCATCGAGGATGACCAAATAATATTTGAATCCCGAGACACTAGGGTGGCGAGGTCCATAAATCACGATGTATGAGTTCAAAACTATGCGAAGCACGTTATCTTTGACACGGGAAAAGGAAGACGAACATGACGCCTGAAATGACAAGCATGACATATAGTATTTTTAATGTCTTTGTTATAAGCCATAAGTTTGGACAGAGTCTCAAATCCGGGATGATCGAGACGACGATGCCATAGAGTGGACACGCGGTGGTGGCGAGGTGTGCAAACAGAAGTGATGACACGCGCAGGACGAAGAGGTACAACGCCCGAGCTATTGCACCGTGATCACTCTCTTGGAATGCGATCCTTCACGAACAACGGCAGGTCAAATTCAACAGAACAATTGTTGTCGGCTGAACCGACGACGGAATTAGGTTCTTAATAAGACCCGAGAAACAAGGACATTATTAAGACATAATGAACCGGAAGATGAGTGTGCAAATGGAGGTGACGGAAGTAAAGCAGATTATGAGCAACAATGGAAGATGGAAGA
Source organism: Hsuehochloa calcarea (assembly GCA_036346395.1). Classification (NCBI taxonomy): domain Eukaryota; kingdom Viridiplantae; phylum Streptophyta; class Magnoliopsida; order Poales; family Poaceae; genus Hsuehochloa; species Hsuehochloa calcarea. The sequence continues at coordinate 38,056,064 of CM070602.1, read as the reverse complement.
GGATGCATTGGGAAGAGGTGTGGGAAAAATGCGGCGTCGGAGGTCATATGCGAAGTGGCGCGGTGTCGAAGATCCGGTCGTGTTCGAGGTAGAGTCGACACGGTGTTGAAGGAGGAAGCGGACCTGCGCGTCGGGATGGCATGCCGGTAGTGGGGTAGTAGTAGCCGTGTGCGGGCACCACGGCCCTTTGGGCGCCGGCGACGGAGGCTGCGGTGAGGAGGACGAGTAGCCGGCAGTGAGCTGAGTGAGGACGATTCCTAGGCCACATCTTGATGGGCCGGACGAGGCTTGTAGAAAAGCCGGGTCATGGACCGCTGGAGGAGCTGCGCGCAGGATCTTCTTTGGTTGGCTGCAGAGGAGAGCTGGACCAGTGTGGGCGTGTCGATCGCAGCCCTTGCCCTTGCCACCGCCGCGCTTGTCGCCCTTGCCGGAGTTCCTGGAGTTGCCGCCGTTTCCAGGAGAGGCGCTGGGAGGCTGCTGCGGTGGTGCGATGGGCTTGTTGGGTTCTTGACTAGCAAGCAAGGCCGCCAGTAAAGTGTAGCGAGGCGGTCGGGAAGGCACCGAGCGATGAGCCATGTTGAGTTCTTCAAGCGGCAGATCGGTCGGGCTTCCGGGAAGGTGGGAACGGCGCCACGTTGAAGGTGCATGCCGATGGAGGGCGGCGCTCGTTGAGGCCGCGGATGACGTTGAGGACGAAGCGTCGATCGATGGCGACCTCGCCTAAGTCGCCTAGGGCATCGGCCATGGACTTGAACTTGCGGCGATGGTCGGTGATGGGAGATCGCTCGACGAAGCGGCGGAAGGCGGCGTCGGTAGAGCGCGCGCGTCGGCGCGCCGAGGAACCGGTGCTCGAAGCGAGCAGCCGACGGAGCGGCGATGGCGATGGCATGGTTGTCCCGAACAATCTCCTCGAGATCGGGAGAGACTGTGCCAAGGAGCCACGTCATGACGACGCAGTCCATGCGCTCCCAGTCGGAGTAGGTGTGGTCGGCGTCGTCGGTGAGAACATGGCGTCGGAGGGATAATTTCCCAAGAACCAGGAGCATCTCGTGGCGCCAGCCGGTGTAGTTGTTATTCTCCATGTCGAGGACGGCGGGGACGAGAGCGTGGATGTTCTGGACGCCGACGGCCTGGGCATGGAGTTGATGATGGCGGCGGCCTCGTGCGTCAGGAGAGCGTCCCGGAGCAGCTGAGGAGAACCACCGTCGCTGGTAGAGGAGGCGCGCGTCTTTCAGTGGGATGGCGGCCTCGGCCGCTTCCCGCCTCTGGGGGCACGCGCGAGGGCGCCGCGAAGCGGCGGCGGCGGCATCGCGCTCGAGCCGCGGCGCGACCACTTGTTTCGGCGGCCTGGCCTTGGCGGAGAGCGGCGGCGGGTAGCCGCTGGCGGCGGCGCTCGCTCAAGTGCGGCGGCGCTTCTGCCTCGTGAGCACGGCACGCTTCGGCGTGGTGGCGCTGGTGCGTTCAACCTCGAGGGGCCTCGCAGAGGAGGCGGGTGGAGCGGAGCGAGCATGAGGGTGGGGAAGGATGCGCAATGGGAGGCGCGGGCGCAAATGAGAGCGCGGGTTAGAGCGTGGAAGGAGAAAAAAACTAGGTGTCTGATACCATGAAAGCAATCATATGGCACTAGAATTACTTGATGAGGCCAATAGGCAGGGTACATATATATAACCGAACAGTCGGTGTGAACACGAGACCGAACCGAACAGTCGGTGTGAACATGAGACCGAAACGAACAGTCGGTGTGAACACGAGACCGAAACGAACAGTCGGTGTGAACACGAGACCGAAACGAACATTCGGTGTGATTACGATCTTTGTTTAACAGTTCTGTTACTGATATTTGATGCAGTGTAGGCTTCTAGAATTGTTTGTTCATTTAACTTAACATTCTTCATTTATTTGGTACAGGAAGGCTCAAAACCGATTGGGAAGCGCTTTGGAAACCAAAATGTCATACAGGTTAGTCATAACATTTTAGACATGGCAGTCGCCTTAAGTTTGATTTGCTATTATAGTGCTCATGAAAACGATCGTTGTCAATCTCTTGGAGAAGTGTCCAGCTTTATTACCCTAATCAAAGTTACCAACTAAAACAACAAATCTTAACTCTAGTACAATTTCATGTGCGCTCATTAATAACCTGAACTTCAGTTCGGCTAGGCATTTCTGGTACTGGTGCTGGTAATAGCCTTGTGTACTGCTATGCCCTTTGAAGTAGTCTGCAAACCGTTACAGTGAATGGATGAGTCTATGAACATGTTTGCGGTCAGCTCACTCCATTACTTTTCAGGGGTTACAACTGGCCATAGAATCAGGGAATTATGGCAAGGGAACCGTCGATGCACTCTTCAACAGCACTGATTCCTCTCATAAGATAAACAGGTTTGGGGACTGAACCTCTTTGTGTTGTGCATACAAAATCCCTTCTGCTTCTAGTCGTGTACTGAAGGAATGATCAAATAAACAAGTCAAAAACCCGGTGTGTTCTTTTGCAGGTCCACCTCGATCAAGTCTGTCAGCTAATTTTTCTCAGGGCGATATCGAGGGAGAGACACCTATCCAGATTCTTTGCTCCGCTGGAATGCTGTAAAGGGATTTTTTTCTCTAGTTAACATGTGAAGAGTTCCAGCCTTTTTGAAGTTATTTGCTTGCAGGAAGTGCTGTTTGTTAAATTTGACAACCTTTGCGATACTAGTTGTTAGGGATTTTAGACCAGGCCATTCTGGCATCGCTTGTGACATAGATTTTGAGGCAACGCTTTACCGTAAATAAAGGTCTAACACTTTGGTTGGCTTTGACATTTGACTTGTAACTACTTTCTAATTTCTGGTGCTGTATCCACTTGTTTTTTTCCATGCTGTTATGCGTCTTCGTGCTGGCACATGCACGATTGTTTGTAAGATGTGAAGGGAGCATGCAGAGTGGCGATGTTTAGTGACGCTTTCAACTTGCGTCTGAAAGCACTAGTTCTGAGCGTGTAGATAGCCACCACTATTTGTTTTACGGTATTGACATACGTAGTCACGTTGCTCGATGTGGTATGTTGATTGTGTCGAGGAACCGTTGCTGGTGAGTCTAGTTCGAGCGATTACTTTGTAGACAAACTCAGAATCGTAAGAATAACGCAAGAATATACGACCAAAATAGTAGATTGAACACATATATAGGGTGAGTTTTGCTTCTCTTTATTGCTTTTCGTACCATTCATCTTTAACAACGATTAGCACCATATATATATATATAGTTTACAAACTTTGCTAGGGTTTGGGATGGGGCATCTATATATGTATGGGCCGGCTGCTGGGCTGAGCCTATAGTTTCCCTTGAGCACCCATCCTCACATGTTCATGATTTGTCAAAAACTCTATAAAAACTCAGTGGGAAAAATTTAGAGAAAGAGTACATAACACACGTTCTGCTGTGTTGCATGAATTACCTTGTTAAAATATTAGTGAGAAACTTCAGGAAAACTCGTTAAGAGAAAAGGAGTACAATCCATCCAATTTAATTTAATCTCTAATATTTACTTTTTGGGTACTCGATCTTCGTAATCAAGTTTCAATGATAAGTTCGTGAAAATTCCCCCCTCCGAATTCTGCATTTCTTCAAGTCTTATCATTCCAATTCTACGTATGCACCTTTCAAAACTAGATGCTGGAAATGACTTAGTAAATAAGTCTACAAGTTTTTTATATGACTTAGTATGCAATACTTTAATTTCGTCTATCTTTTGCAGTTCATGAGCATAGAAGAACTTGGGGTTGATATGCTTATTGAGAGGACTCTTCATATGACCCATCTGCACTTGTGCAACACAAGCTGCATTATTTTTATAGATAATAGGGGGGTTTGTGCGGTATTCAATCCACATGACTGCTGGATGTGGGGAATCATCCGTCGAAGCCAAGAACATTCCCGTGAGGCCTCGTACAGGGCTATGATTTCTGAGTAGTTCGTCGAAGTAGATACAAGACTTTGCTTAGACGATTTTTATGAAATTGCAGTTCCACCACATAGAAATACATAGCTTATTTGCGACTTAGCTGTATGCGGGTTTAACAGGTACCCAACATCTGCATAGCCAGTCATAATTAGGTCTTGTTTCTTTCTGTAGAACAGACCAAGATCTTTGATTCCTTAAAGGTATCAAAAGATATCCTTTATTCCCTGCCAATGCGTTTTGGTAGATTCTGCACTATACCTTGCTAGTAGGTTCACGACAAATGCAATATCCGGTCCAATACTGTTGGACCGAAAAGACGACTAGAGGGGGGTGAATAGGAGCACACTCACTTTTTCACAAATAATGGATTCAATAAAACTTTACTCCAGTAGCTATGAAGATCAGTATATCAGTACAACGGAAGACTAATATTGAATCTAATTTAAACCCCTAATCAATAAGACAAAATCAACAAAGATTAAAGCAAAACAATCTGTGGCGGTCGATCGCTTGGTAGATGGCGGTCGATCACCGGTATTGCTTGGCCGGCCGGTGGGACACGGCGGCCGACCGGTGGGACACGGCGATCGTCGTCGGGCTCAAAACAATCTGAGATGACCCGATGAGCGAAGATGCAAATAGATGTAACTTTTGATCTACAACTCCAAACTCGATAAAACTTGGAACACGCCTTCTCTATGATGTCAGGAAGCTATCCCAATCGTATATTGTGATAGTTCGTGGGAGAATTGCGTTCCTTTTCCGTTTGAGATGAGGAAGGTGCAAAACCGGTCAAAACAAAAACAAGGTCAAAACTCTTGCTCGTAGGTGATTGATGATCAAGATGATCCTAGATAGAATCCCACACGTCACAGCAAGCTAGATCACATGAAGAAATCAAGCAAAAACTCGCGGATCAAAGAAAGACCCAAAATCATCAAATAGAGAGAAAGAACGCAATGAGATAAAATATTGATCAAACTTTCCTTTGATTGATTGATATGATATGGGCTTACAGCCCCTCCATCAATGGAGGACAATGCTCAATCCAAGAGCACGAAAATCACATCAAACTATTAAGAACCCTAGCCTCCACAAAAACTCTCCCTAAGAAAATTAGGGTTTACAAAAATTACAAAAGAGACGAAGAGGAGGTGCAGCCACCTCCCAACCCTATTTGTAGTGCAGGTTTAGACCTAGAAGTTTGACTCTATTGGGCTCCTGTTAAGGCCCAAAACAAACGAGACACTTACGCACATATTTTAATGCGCCGTCTTTAACACCCTTTGACCTAACTAGCTACACCTTGCGCCATCTTGCGCCTCAGATTAGCTAATAGGCCACCCTTGTCCATCTTGCACCACGCTTGAGTATATTGACCTCACCCGGCATCGTCGATCGTTCTGGACCTCAGCTCTCCAAGCCTAGTCCCGATCATCCTCGCCGTTGACCGTCGTTGACCACCAAGCAACCTTCTCAACAATAGACAAGTAAACCGAATTTGAGAACAAGTTCTTCACAACTTGACCTATGTTAGTCAAAACATGCATCATGCAACATATATGCCCTGAAACTCATGATTTTGACCTAACAACTGAAAATCGCCGCCACGACGGGCGACGAACCAAGTGAAAACCGGTCAGACCGCCCCTAGGGCCGGTCTGACCACCCACCCTGGTCGGTCTGATCGCCAGCTATTGGCTGGTCAGACCGCCAGTAATGACTTAACCGATTTTCAACCTTTGAAAACCGAAACTTACTAGAAATTTCAAACCAATAGAACTTTTGACTGGAGACTCCAAAAATTATGAGACTAAGTGCAATAGAATCCCCTTTGTTGCCTACATACTCTATTTTCGGCCCAGCTCAATCCAACACTTTCTGACATTACCGGTCCGACCGCCGTCAAGGGCCGGTCAGACCGCCGCATGGACCGTTCTGACCGCCGCCCTGGCCGGTCAGACCGGTTATGGCCTAACAACACAGCAACTGTGCCGAAAACACGCAAAACAACAAACCGTTAACGCCATTGCCAATTGTCACATCATCCTAAGATCTGGGGCATATCCCCATGATATCCACAATTTCCCCCTTGATGAACACATTAGCAATAATCCAGAAAATGTAATTTGGAAGTTTGAAAAGTAAAATACATTCGTTTTCGCGCAAAGGCACAACTTGATCCATAAGCAAGAGAAAGCAATGGAAATGACAAAGCTGGCATGAGAATAGAATAGGCATGTGAGATAAGGCAAAAGAAAGCATAAAAACTTTGATTTCCAGAAAAGACTAAAAAATCTCACTTAAGGTCCATATGAAAGAACAACTATTCAATTGACCTATGATCATTGTGATGATAAATAAATGCAATTCAAGTTCAGAAAAGTCAACAAGACAATAATAATGCAATTCAAAAACTCCCCCTCACTATGATCCTCAGATTTTAGAAAATTTCAAAATTCTCCAATTTCTCCCCCTTTTTATCATTTTTATATATCTTCTCCCCCTTTGTACAACAATGATATATCTTCTCTCCCAACAAGGAATCACGTATTTCTCTCATCCAGAGATAACAAATGCAGAATGAAGAAAGAAGCATAAGAAAGAGTATACATGAATTGCAATGGAGTGGCTTCATTTTTGTATTTATCAATTTTTGATTACAAGAAGCTTTGGAGATTACCCAAAAGAACAAGCTAGCATCTCTAATTTTGCACAAACAACACATCAAGCCTAACAAAGTTAGCAAGATCATGATAAGACATAAATATCAAAGCTAAGCACGAAGACTCAAAAAGCAAAGCAATAGATTTGATCAATTTAAGCAAAGCTTCAAATTCAGCAAGTTCATCAACAGGGATCCTAAAGTGAAACTGGCCATGTCAAAATATCAAAGTGAGATAAAAAATGTAACAAAGACCACATTAAGAGTCAATAAGGTCATGTATTGAATCATTTTGCTCAAATTTCTCAAATGCCCATTTTTCAACAGTTTTATCATTTGCACTGAATATTGAAGTTGACTAATGATCTAACTTAGTGACAACATCCTGGACTAGAAGCCATCCACAAACTCATCCTAAGCTTCGATTAGAAGTTGATTAAAGGTATATCTTAGTGATGAAGATCCTGGACTAGGAGCCATCCACAAACTCTTACTAAACTTCTACCAGGGCGACAAATCTTGAGGTTCATGTCATTTCTGACAAGCAGTCCTAATGAGATCATCTGGATCATCAAACTATCTCCAAGTTCATGTCTTTGATAAGCAGTCTCATAAGAATAGTTTGACACAATTTAAGCATAAGACAATCTTGATTTTTCATGTTTCACAAGAGCAGTTTTAGAATCTCAAGAATACAAGAAGCTCAAGTAATGGTCAATTTTAGATTCAAGAGCTAACAAAGTAATTGTGACAGGGCCAATATCACAAAAGGAGCACTAATTGCGCAACTAGCTAAAACATCCACAAATTATAATTTTTAGTTCGAGTTGTTTTAGAGTTCTAGCTCATACAGCAAAGACTTATCTGTATTTGTGAAAACATGATAATTCTAGCAAGTCAAAGAACTAGACATGACATTGAGCAAGAATTGAAATACTAAAGCTCCAAAGAGTAATAGGCAAAGCTTCATTAATTTTAAAAGATAAGCATAAAATCTTATATTACAATGCATCTTTTTAGATACCACTTGTTGAACTTTTCATATCACTTATTGGATTTTTCAAATGAATGCAATATGATACAATGAGATGCAATAGAAGCCTAAAAACCTAAAAAGTTCAAAAAGATCAATAAATTCAGAAAAAGAACAAGAAAAGATCAAAAGAACAAGCTAAGATCAGAAAAGATCGAACTCCCCCTCAAACCAAACCATAGGGATAAATTACCTCTAACTCGCTTCTCAAGGTGGTAAACCTAGTTGGGTCTAAAGGCTTGGTGAGGATATCAGCCAGTTGAGCCTCGGACTCCACGAAGTGTAGCACAATATCACCTTTTTCGACATGGTCTCTAAGGAAGTGATAGCGAATGTCTATGTGCTTGGTCCTAGAGTGTTGCATAGGGTTCTTAGCAATATTAATGGCAGAAGTGTTATCACAGAAAAGAGGAACACTAGCAAAATTTAACCCATAATCCTTAAGAGTGGTTACCATCCACAAAATCTGACTACAACAACTAGCAGCAGCTACATATTCATCTTCAGCAGTAGATTGTGCAATAGAAGACTGCTTCCTAGAAGACCAAGAAACAAAAGAAGTGCCTAGGAAGTGACAAGTGCCTGAGGTACTTTTCCTATCAAGCCAACAGCCCGCAAAAACAGAATCAGAAAACCCTCGAATGGACAAAGATGAAGAACATGAATACCAAATGTCATACAGAAGGGTAGATTGTAAATACATGAATATGCGCTTAACGGCTTGGTGATGGGAAGTTCTCGGAGACGCCTGAAATCTCGCATAGAGGCAGACCGTGAAGTGGATGTCCGGTCTCAAGGCCGTCAGGTACAGAAGGGAACCGATCATGCTGCGGTACTCGCGTTGATCCACGGCTTCTCCTTCCTCATCTGGATCCAAAACAGTCGAAGTTGCCATGGGAGTGGAGATTGGCTTGCAGTCACCCATGTCGAAACGTTTGAGCAAGTACTTAGTGTACTTCGTTTGATGGATGAAAATCCCTTCCTTGCATTGCTTGATTTGAAGCCCCAAAAAGTAATTAAGCTCTCCCATCAAACTCATCTCAAATTCCCTGGACATAGTCTCAGAAAAGCTGGAAACAAGAGCATTAGAAGAACCACCAAAGATAATATCATCAACGTAAATTTGAGCAAGCAGGAAGTCATTACCACGCCTAAGAATTAACAAAGTCTTGTCTACCTTACCCATCTCAAAATCATTCTTAAGCAAAAATGTCTTAAGTCTATCATACTAGACTCTAGGGGCTTGTTTAAGACCATATAAAGCTTTGTATAGCTTGAATACATGATGTGGGTACTTGGGATTCTCAAAGCATGGGGATTGCTTAACATAAACTTCCTCCTCTATGAAACCATTTAAAAAGGCACTTTTAACATCCATCTGATATAATCTAAAACCCTTAGATGCAGTAAATGTAAGCAGAATACGAATGGCTTCTAGTCTAGCAACAGGAGCAAATGTCTCATCAAAATCCAACCCCTCAACTTGGCTAAAACCCTGAGCTACCAACCTAGCCTTGTTTCTAATTACAGAACCATCCTTATTTTTTTTGAAAACCCAGCGGGTTCCTATAATATTATGGCCACTAGGAGGTTCTACTAGGTTCCAAACCTTATTCCTCTCAAAATTCTCTAACTCCTCATGCATGGCATTAACCCAGCTAGAATCCAATAAAGTACGTGATATATCGCGAGGTTCAAAACAAGCAACAAATGCAGAATGAGAGTAGAGACTTGGATCATTATACTTAGAGCGAGTGACTCGCTCATGGAGATTACCTATTATCTGATCCGGAGGGTGCTGCATTTGAATGTGAAGCGGTGCACCTAGAGAGGAAAGCATATCTTCAACCTTCGCAGGTACTGCTGATGATGAAGATGCAGCAGGAGCCTCATCTGAAGGCGAAGTAGTCACAGTAGGTTCCTGTGCTAGAATAGGAGCGTCAACAGCAACAGGTGGAAGAACATCAAATCCTTCATCATCTTCCTCTATAAATATGCTCTCTGTCACCTGTGTATCATCTGAAATATCTGATCTAGCTCCAGGGCTAGTCTCATCAAAAGTGACATTGCATGTCTCCTGAACAAGGTTAGTTTCAGCATTAAAAACCCGAAAACCCCTCGAATGTGTAGGATAAGCCAGAAATAAACCATCAAAAGTTCTTGACTCAAATATATCTATATTTTCTGTCTTCATAATAAAACATTTAGATCCAAAGACTCGAAAGTGCGAGACAGAGAGTTTTCTCCAAAATTGAAACTCATAAGCAGTCTTGCCCAAAGAAGGTCTCACAAAGACACGATTAGTAATATGGCAAGCAGTAGCAACAACTTCGGCCCAAAACCTTCTCGGTGTGCTATACTTATCTAGCATCGTCCTAGCCATCTCGACCAGGGTCCTATTCTTCCTTTCCACAACGCAATTTTGATGAGGGACGTGTGGAGAAGAGAACTGATGCTCAATTCCACGCTCAGCACAAAAATAAGCAAATGAGGCATTCTTGAACTCCGTGCTATTGTCACTGCGGATCGCTCTCAAGGCACCCGGAAGTTCAGAAGCCAAACGCAGAACAAGATCATGATAATAATCAAAAGCTTCATCCTTCGAAGCAAGAAAGAACACCCAAGTGTATCTAGAAAAATCATCGACTATGACAAGAACACCCAAGTGTATCTAGAAAAATCATCGACTATGACAAGAATGTACCATATTTCACCAACTGACCGAACCCTAGCAGGACCAACAGTATCCATATGAAGCAACTATTCGGTCCGTTAGTCATGACCATAGTCACTGAAGGGTGTGAGGCGGCAACTTGCTTGCCATGCTCACAGGGCACACAAACAGTATCTTTGACGGCTTTGAGTTTGGGCAAACCTCTCATAAGCTCAAGGTTGCCAACTCGCGTCAGATGATCAAAACCAATGTGCCCCAAACGACGGTGCCAAAGCCAGAAAGAAGAAGAAGAAGATGAAATCAAGCATTTTAGAGAACCAGCATGAGATTTAGAAAAGTCAGCTTCAAAGATCCTAGCAACTCTAGTAATCACAAAAACAAGCTCACCAGTTGAATCAAGCACCCGACAAGTATTTTTCTTAAATATAGTCTTATATCCATCGTCAAGAAGTTGAGAGACAGAAAGTAAATTAAATCTTAGCTTGTCCACAAGGGCGACGTCCTTAAAGATGAAACTGTCGTTCACCCTGATCGATCCCGTTCCTTTAATCCGCCCTTGTTTATCATCTCCAAAGGTGATGGAATCATCACTTGTCAACCGCGTGAAGGAGGTGAACCATCTTGAGTCTCCGGTCATGTGGCGTGAACAGCCGGAGTCAACGAACCACATGTCCTTCCTCTTTCCGCGGTAATCCTGAAAATCAAGGCAAAGGAGAACGATGTGTCTCAATACTGGAGTTAGTTAAACAAGACTTAGGAACCCAGTACTGAGACACACGTCTGCAAGTAGTATGCAAAGCAGAAGTACTATCCTTGATTTTATTTGAAGTTCTGTTAAGAGCAATGGTTAAATTAACATGAGAGTTATCCTGTCTAGGAGCATGATGATGAGTATGTGACACAAATTCTAAACCAGGTTTCTTCTTTTCTATGTTACCGTGAGAGGATCAACCATGTGTGCACGCTACGCTGCGCTAGTTGCGTATGCATTGGCAACAAGACTCTTCTTCTGCATAGACCCTGCTCATATGTTATGGCCGCATGTTCGACGGTGGCGCAGCATCCCAGCCAGTACCTCTCTGACTATTTCAACAAGGAGGAGGTGATGCAAACCTGGAGTGCAGAGCTGTATGGTTATGGCGTGGTTGGCCATTTCACTAGCCATCTGACTTGGGAGTAACTTATCTGGACTACGGACATTGATAGGTTGAAGGGAAAGGTTGATCGGCGACATGTACGACGTATCAGGAACGACATGGACGAAGTAGAAGCTGGGAGTTGTACAAAGAAATGCTTCATTTGTATGGAGTCTTGGCACACCTTCAAGAAATACTCCACGAGAAATCCACAGGACAAAGGATATATTGGCAATCCAGACTTAACCGCGGGTACCTCATCCGACCACCCCACTCGAGGCGGTCGACATGGCGGACGTTGAGGTCGCGGCCACAGGAAAGGTTCGTCTTGTTAAAATATGTGGTGTCCAATGCTTTGAAACATCACTTTGATTTGTCAAAAACTAGGTGATGACGTTGTGCTGAATGGTTTATGATATCAGTGTGATTTGTCAACAAAATATGTAAGGACGTTGCGCTGAATGTTCTATAATATCATTGTCATATGTCGACAAAAAATATGATGATATTATGCTGGATGTTTTGTAATATCATTGTCATTTGTCTACAAAATATGTTGTCGAAAATAAACAGTAAAAAATAAGCAGAGATCCCTACCACCAGGTGAAATGGCGATAAGGCCCTATCGCCCCCTTTCGCCACTCCAACGAGCAACAAGACCTATCGTCATTTCAACTAGCGGCAGTGGCTACTCTGCACTGTTCTGATCCACTGTCGCCTAGGCTATTATCGCTATTTGGAATGACGATAGTATCCTATTTTTGTTTAAAATAAATAAATATTTAATTTTGTAAATTTTTTAAAATAATATTATTTAAAAAAAACAAAATCACCTTTGTCGACACAATGTATTTGATGACAGCAGGGCGATGCACTAGCGCATTTGTTGGATACTTGGTTATCAAGCATAAGTACATAACCGAGGTTATATCACTAATCAGTCAACAACGACGGGTGCTTACGGGCGCACCAACACGAGCCTGCATCATAAGCAACAGTAAGAGCTATGGATTACTCCCTAACACAAGATGCGAAATTCAGCGATCAACGGCTCAAATCGAAGATGGGGGAAGCGAACCGAGGTGAGCGGGGAGTACCTCCGCGATGACGGCGGCGAGGTTGGCGGTGACTCTGGTTGGCGAGGGCGTTCTCCGCCGTGCGCTGGTCGAGCTCGATCGCCAGGAACGAGTCCAGCTGAGGCGGCGGCGCCTTGTCTCGGTTGTCGCCGGTCGCCAGCTCCCCCAGCTCCAGGCGCAGCTCCGGCGAGACGCTGAGGGGTCGGAGCGCTTAGGAGCGATGCCACGCTAAAATTGCATGAAAGGGGATCTAGCGTGCCCTACTTGCTAAGGGTGTGCTAGGATACGTGTTAGGCGCTCACCGGACGGCTATCCACAATAGGTCGCCAACGCACGTCACATGCTACGCCTCCAATTAGCGCCGGTGACCTGTTGTACGCCAAACGCTCGATAAGTGTCCTACCATGCCCCCTCCTGAGCATTTTGAGCACGGCGTTGGAGACATTTTTGTCAATTCATTCATGTGGGAGGCGAGCTATTTTGCTTCAGAACAGCACCATTGTAGCCATTAACCCACTTCTTTCTGGCGAGACGGTGTGGGGCCCACTGTAAATTCTAAACTTGTATTATTTTGCTATAAAGTTCTTATGAAAAATGGAATTTCAAACGAACTCCCATTTGGAAAGGGCTTAAGCCTTAAGGGCAGATACGTGCGTCCATTGGATAAAAACCCAGCGGACGTACATAGGATAACAATAAGTGACAGAATCAAGAATTGCAAATAGGGAGAGTCAAGTAATCTTTAGACTCTAACATGACTATCTTGGCTAACAAATATAATACTATGTTTTCTTGTTTGCCGAATACAAAAGAAATTACATCTCTATTAACTTAAATTTGGTCAAGCCGCTATCGAGAAGATCATATATATCAATAATTTCATCAAAACTAAACTCTTGTGCAATTTCTTTCTCGATGTAGGCCACAATGGAATATCGAAGGAAGTCACCTCCCATGTTATTTCGAAAATGGGTCTTGATGAGTTTCATAGCTGAAAATGCCCTCTTAGTGGCTGCAGTTGACACAAGAAGAGTTAGTATCAACCTTAGCAATCTGTCAACCATTGGATAAATATAGGCTTTACTAATCTTAACTAAACCATTTGTCAAATCGTCAAGCAAGGATGAACTCTTTAGATCGGGATTGCTACATACATCAAGCTGGTAATGCGGTAGTTGACACTCCAGCTGAGCTCTCTCTTGGCTAGAAAAATCTACAAGATAGAACTTATCCACTAGAGTACATATATATGACATGTTGAAAGAGGGAACTCTTGGATCCAAAGATACACTTAGTGTTAAAAGCTCTATTGATTGTACATCAAATCTTTCATTTAACTCGTGCAATTGTTGATCTATTGTGATATTAAAGACATCCATTTTATAATGGTGATAAGTGTCAGTATTATCATGCTTGTTGTGAGATTTAGTGACATTGACATACCTGTAATTTATATAAGACTTGTCAGATTCTTAGTTTACACAAAAAACTTATAAATATTGTCATCCTACGTTGCTTGCTGCTCGTTGAGCGGCCGCAACGTCGACATGGCAACGTTAGAAATTGAAAACTTCCTAGATCGTGGCCAATTACCAATGACTCAAGACGCCAAGACCTAGATGGGAATAGAATACATGAGATAGTTGAAATCACAATTGCAGAGTAGTGCGTTGCATCGAGGGCAGCCGGTCAGTCATTAGTTGTGCGTTAGGGTTTTGGGCTTTGTTGTGCTTTTTATTTACCAAATAAGTTAACTAGATGACTCACTACCTACTAAATATTGCATTATAGTTAGAGGTTCATGAATTTTTGTTGGGAGGGTCAGGCCCTGGACCACCCCCTATCTTCGCCGTTGATAGCAACCTCGGTACGGAAAATACAAATTTCATGACAGGTCAATAACCCACTACTGAAATGGAGCACGCTCCGGTAAAGCTGAAGGGAAGTGAACACATTTAGAAAAAGTGGATCTGAACACAGACATGTCAATATGTCATATATTGCATACAATCATTTTCTATTGACATCTGTAACCTCGCTACATCCTGGGGCGGATTCAGACCTAATGTTGGGTGTGCTGAAGCACCAAGTCGGCCTAGTCAGCCCCAGCATCCCCAACCCTAACTCCCTCCCAGCCTCCCCTCAGCTCTGAGCGCCTACCCGCATCCCACTCGGCCTCCTTCCTCCTCCCTCCGACCTCTTCTCAACCGCCTCTGGCCTCCTCCCTCCTCCCGACCGCCCCTATTAGTTGCCCTCCGCCCACCGCCCTTTGTCGCCCTCCAGATTTGTTACTTGCTAGGATTTCAGCAATTCACAAATTTTAATTCGGCAATTCCCAAATTACAATAACTAATCAGAATGGTATATTGATACTTGCTAGGATTTCGATAATTCCTAAATTTCAATAATTAATTAGAATGATATATTGTTACTTGTTAGGATTTCAACTAGATAGAGAAATATTTTTCAAAAGAGGCCTCTATGAAAAGTTTAGCAACTTAAGGTAGCGGTGTTGAGAAAAAAAAAACCACGTATTGAGCTTAATATGCACAATATTGTTGCTGATCCTGGTCTTTGGAAGCCAATTGAACTTGCCTTGATTTTTCCCGTCTATTATTTATATATGATTCCGGTCTATGATTTATATATGCTACTTTGTCTATGAAGTGACAATAGTGCCAATGTAACATGGAGACATGTCATGGACCGAATCTCCCTTAGTTCGATATTTATTCCGGCTAGAATTCTTTTTTCAATATCATTTATCTATTTCACTATAATATCAGTTGTTGGACCAATAGTTACATACGTTTTGCTATTATAGTTTAATTGCAATCTAGTATGACTTCTAGCCTATCATGTATTAGCAACCCCTTATTTCATTTCTGGGTCCGCCACTTGTGACATCAATTGTAAATTAAGCCTTGAACAGCTTACCAACTTAAGATGTTAACTTGTCCACAAGCTACCACACAACATTACTGAAACGTCAGCAAAACGTTTAAACAAGTTACATGATGCCAAACTAATTAATATTTACCTACCGTTTGAGCACAAGTGGTGCAGCAATTGAAGAATGTAACAGCCCAAAACCCTTAAGTTGGATTAGTTAAGCATTTACTGTACATTTATGAAATTTTGGACTTTTAAAACCTTTTGGTATAGAAAATAAGTTTCAAGTGGGAAAATATTTTAGTTGGATCTATATTCTTTGATATGCTTGTCTGGATTTTCTGGAGTTTACTGCAGGTTATTTGGTTTTTATTTTATTTGCACACTCAAATCGGATTTGAATTAAAAATACAAACCAATCAAGTGAACAGTGCCTGGAATACTTTTCCTAAGTTCTGGAACATATTATGAACTCATCCTAAAAATTTCATAATTTTTAGAAATTATTTGCTAGGTTAAAACAACCAGTCAAACCAAGGAAATCAAAAGTGAGACACCACAACAGAATCTTAAAAGAATTATAGAGAAAAATATAACACATGAAAAATCCTACAAAAATTACACAATAATATAACCTATGTCAGAAACTTTCTCTAAATTTTTTTATAAGTTTCGCAGCTAGTTTACTCTGTCTACAAATTGCCTAACTACCTCAGTCATTTTGGAAAACCCTTTTTGCTATCTTCTCGTTCCTCGGTGGGCGGTCGAGCCATCGCAATGGACCGGACCAGCTTAGCCTAACCCGTTCACCCGACTGTCTAACCCGTTCACCGACCGAGTCACCTCTCTGGCTGACGCCCCAGCCCCACCGGCAGGTCTTCCCTTCCACGACGCCCTGCCCAGCTCCACGCGGCCATTGCATGCTGCGAAGAAGCGCCACGTCGCACCAGCTCGCCCAGTCTCGACTATCGCCGCCTAGTTCTTCCGCTCCCCCTTTTCTATATCTACCCCCACGCCTCCCCTCCACGCAGCAGCCGAAGCTTTCTCCTTTCCTTTTTTTCTCCACGCGGCTCGCCCGTCGCCTCCGCCTGCCTCTCCTGGTGCCGCCGCCTCCTGACACCTCCTCCGTCTCCCGCGCGCCCTCCGGCTCCTACGCTACCACCGCTCCTTGCACCGGCCCGGATCCAGCCGCTCCGTTGACCCTCCGGCCTCCAGCGCAGCCCGGCGCCAACTCCGCCGCCTCGGCTCCTCCAGATCCGGCCCTCGCTCGGCCTCCCGCTCTGGGTTCTCTTCCCTGGTAGTTCCTGTGGCCAGGCCGGCCCGGCCTACAACCGCCGGCGCTGCTGTGTTTCCTCCCGGCTCTCTCCTCCCGGCGTAGAGGTGTCCCAGGTGCCGCCTCCTCTTCCTTCTCCCCTTGCCACCCCCACTGTCGGCCGGCTTGTCTTCCCAGATCCGGCCCACCCCTCGGCTTCATCGTGACTTGGCTCTCTCCCAGGTCTGAGCCCACTCCCGGCTCGGCCTACCACCAGATTGGTTCCCCGTTCTATTTTGATTTCAGCTATGTTGATGTTTAGCAGATCTGGCTGGTTCTGGTACTAATGCTAGATCGTGATTTATGCATGCATGCTCGTGGATACTGATTGGAGGTGGTGGATGCGGGATCGGTTTGCCACTGAGGATGGGGGAAATGCCTGGCTTTGGTTGCTACTGAGGCGCTCATCAACGGCTCCGTCTTCTCCATCTCCGGCTCGAAGCGCCACCGCCATCGTTCGCGTCGCCGGCCCGACACCGACATCCTCCGCCTCCACCATCGACTCTGGTGAGTTCCCCGGGGCCTCCTCATGCTCATACTACCCTGGGTTTCTCTCCTCTCTCACCGGTGCGCCGCCACCTCTGTTCTCCTCCAGGTCCGGTCGCCGCTCACCCTGTCCGGTCGCCACCGTCCTCCTTGAGCCGTGCTTCCACCAAAGACTAGAACCACCGGTCGTCAGAGGTCCATTTTGCTCTGGTGGTCGCCGCGGTGACACCGCCAACCTCCCTGTCGCCGGCGATGACCACCGCCACAATTCGGTCTGAGAGTTTTCCCCTATGTGTTTTTCTCTGTCAAGGAACGACAGGACCACTTGAGTTAGCTGTCAATTGAATTTGGTGATGAACTGCTTAGAGCTCTCAAACTTGCAATTAGCAATTTGAAATTGGATTATGGAGAAGTGTGTTGGCGAATCAGTGAAATCATGTGATGAAGTATTGATCAGATCATGTTCCTGAAGCTGCTTGGTTCTGTCATTAGACTATTGCATGGTTATTGTAGTGGTTAAGTTGGTTAATAATTCATTTAGTCTTTGGGCCCTCTATATTTTTCCTCACTCACTGAAAATGGAAATCAATTGTAAAACCCACTCTCTTTCGATAACAAATTATGTGTATGCCATTTGAACTACTCAGTGGAGTTAACAAAGAATTAGAAATGTCCGTTAAGTAATTGAGTGAGTTAACCAAAAATTGAACTGTGAATTTGTGAGGAGTTAGAGTTCTCAGCTCTGCATCTCAGGTTAGTTCCTAGTTAAAGTCTGTATGAGCAGAGATGAGAAGGTGTTATGTGGAGAGTTCAAAATGTTAGGGAATCCTCTTGTTAGACCAATTGAGTTGTCTTTATGATAGCTAATGCTATGATATGGAAGTAGGTCACTTCAGTGAATTAGCAAATGGGAAATTTAGTCATTACAATTTAAGTTCTGAAACAATTGTGGTTATAAATGAATGAACAGTAATATGACAATTGACAGAATCGTGAAAAGGATAATGACATGATTAAGTAGCTAGAGTCTTCTTGATGCAATTAGTTAGTTGGACAATTAACTAGTAGTAGTAACCTAATCTGAAAAGCCAATAGGGTTGGGTGTATTCGAAAAATTCACAGAAATGGGGTAATCTATAGATGATAAAAAAATTTGGCATGAGGTTAAATGACTTTACTAAAGATTAGTGGTAAGTTATCCATTACGGTAAAGTTAGTATGTGTACATGTTAATCAGGATAATCAGTGATTAAGTATTTAGCATGAGAATATAAAAGAGGGAGAGTGTAAGAGGGTTGATTTTGACTTTATGATCATCGTGGGTGTATTTATAGAATGCCTGGAGAGAGTACTTGTGAGTACCAGGTGTCCTGTTAAGTTTTTTTTAATCATCACAAATTCCTAACTGTTTGAAGTGAACTCCAATTGAACTAAAAGTTATCACCTAAATACATATAAAATCATTTCTATCTTCTATATTAATTTCTCAATTTTCGGGGACTCTTGGAATTCTTGGTGTTTTCGCTTTGACAGTTCTTCGTTAGACGACAATGATGCAAGAGTGCAACCAAAATAATCGTGAGAATGTCCAGAGTTCCAGCAAATAAAGGCAAGCAATTTGATCATGTTAATCCTAGTATTTTCAAGTCTAATATATTGATTTCAACTTGTATGTATGCATTGCTATTTTGTTGTTAAATTATGGGTTGATTAGTTGATCCTATAGTTGTATACTCTGTAGGTAAATGATTACTCTCTACTACCTGAGTCTAGGTTATTTGTTGTGATTAGAGTTCGTTGGATGGACTCTTGTCACTTAGTAGTTTACGAGTTAATATGCTTAGACATGCTTAGCTATCGGTAGTATTGGGTGATCATCGACTTAGTCGATGATCTTGATCAAACAAATCTTATTATTACTCCATTATGTTCAGCACCTTGTGCTTTGTTAATTTGTAAATCTAAAACTGAAAATAAAACTATTTTAGACTTGGGCATAATGGTATGTTGGTGTGATTGTTTGGTGTGACATGGAAAGGTGCCCGAGTCAACAAGGACTGAATTACTTGCGCCATTGATTCAAGCACTTTTGCGTGCTAACCACACGAGAGGGATATGAGACCTCTCTTGACTTAGTACTTTGGCGTGTGTTTGCTTGGTCGCATGGTGGTTGTGTGTGTTGTGTTGAAAAAGAAAACTTGTGTGTTTGGGTGAGCAGTAGTGGGGGTTACCCACTGCAAGGAGCATCGTTCTTTATAAAGAGGTGAGCATCTTTGATGACTCCGCATCAACGTATGGGGTTTCTTCCCATATGGGCGACTTGTAGTCAATTCACAATGTTGGAAACGTCTCGTAGGACTTAGCATTGACAGCATACCTAAGTGTGCTCTATTGCATGGCAAAAAGGCGGTCTGGCGTGTGGGTACATTGGTACACCCCTGCAAGGTTAAATCTATTCGAATAGCCTTGTCCTAGGTTATGGACAAGCTTGGTTATTTTCGCAAGAATTAGACTTTAACCTTTAATTAAAACTTGACATGGGTGGTATGAATGGGTATTCATGCTATTGTTGTGGTGACTATTGGGTTAATCACTTCCAGGATGTTGTTGTCATCTATTTATTGTTATTATGTTGTTATTTACTGTTATTTGAACAATAAAAACAGATTGTAAACTTGCTTTTAAATATACTACATTATTGCAAATAAAGTTTGCTTTGTGCTAAAAATGAAACATACAACCTCCACTTAAATAAGTTTGCATGTAGCTTTGTATAGGTCTGTTACTCTACACGTAAGTCTTGCGGAGTATAATTTTTGTACTCATTTGCTTTGCTTAACTATGTATTGTAGAGGAGGAAGGTGAGCCCCAATGGCCTCACTTTTGTGAGATGTGCTGCGGTTTTGACAACTAGCTTGGCGATCCGGTTAGTTACCTTGTGGGTTAAAGGCACACTAATTGGCTTTTGTTTATCGCCATCTTATGACATATTGCTTCCGCTGTTATTTTAAGACTCTTTAATTGTCATTTGGCCAGTCGACCCCTTTTTAATAACTCTACTATGTATGTCTTTTGAATTGTTAAATGTTACTTTGGTTCTATGTTTTGAATGTAATTGATGCATGAATTTTTGTAAAAAGTGTGTATACTGTATTTCTAGGAAATATACATATCTCGAAGACACATGTTATTTTGTTTGCGATGCTAGGGTCAATTGGTGACTAAGTATTGCAAGCTTAATAAACCGAGGTTCTCACAAAGAATATAAGTGAGCTGCAAAAATAAGACACCTATAAACAATAATTCATCAGTAGAGGCTATGGGCTCCCAATGATGCAGACATGCAGTAAAGCAATAACCGCCGACCCGGATTCAGAAATCAGGCTATGAGGATCCAGGTTACCCTCCAGACAAGAACTTGTGGGCCCACGCTTCGAGGTACTCCTTGCCCATGCTCATGAAAAAACTTCGATGCACTTCGAACTCTGGCTTACAAAGACAAATTCCAACTGATAGTGTATCAGCGGGTGTCAATGGAATTTCTTTTAGCATCTTCCACAGAGGAGCATTTGGGTCTGATGATGTTGGTGTTGTCCGTATTGGTTTTGCATAACTGTCACGGTTCCCTACTAAGGAACTACTCAACACATCCCTGTTCCTGCCATCATGTGGCGCAGGAGCCTGCGGTTTTGGATTTGGTTTTGCTTTGCTGACTATTTTGCACTTCTTCAAGGTAGGCTTGAGAGCAGCCATTGTGCTCTCGGCAAATGATCCGGATGGCTGGGCAGATGGTGCACTTGTGCCTGACATCACTTCACAAGGCACCGCGCCGCTGCTTGCTGCCACTTCATGACAGTCATCTTCACCCTCCAAAACAATTTTGTCCAAGTCTGCCCCATCTGGATCCCTCGTGTCTGCACAAGCGGCCACCATGTTCAATGGGTCCTGGATTTCCAACTGATCATCATTAAATTCAGCAGCTGTAAATAGGTCTGTCATGAAGGCACCATCGATTGGGCAATCGCTGAAGAGATCTTGCAAATGGTCGAAGAATGGAATGGGTTTAGCGAGAATAGCACGTTCTGCTATCTATACAAGAAAACTATTCATTAGTGTACTGGGAAAACAATGAAAAAATATTGCCCTTTCTAATGATACAATACTTACAGGTAAATCAGACATAGTTGAAGAAGGTAGTATAAGCATCTTATGTTTCTTGTCAAACCTGCTCCCACTCTCATTCATATAACGGGCCACTATATTCCAAACCTCCTTAAAGCGCCTAAAGTGGCGATGGACCTGATCAACAGTGAAAGTTGTCTCAAATCTAGCATTTAGTGCGGATGTGCAACAATGGTGGTGCATCTTCTTGAACTTGGTCTTAGGCGGCATCCCCTTCTTCTTCTCAAGATACCAATCAAGCACAAACTTTGACATCACTGTAGGCCAATTTGTTGCTCTTGCCCTTTTGATCTTAGAGTTGCTCTTGTCTTCGCCTAGGTCCATGATGTGATCTACAGAAAGTAGGTACAGTGACAGGAAATAAGAAGATTCTGGTGTAATATTGCAGTAAGGTAATCATACTTAAGCTTGTGTCAAACCAGCAATGATAATTAAAGTGCAATACAAGTAGCAGTAGTGGCAGCAAGTGGTGCAAGCATCAATAAATAATACTTGCACTCAGCATTGTAAAATATTACAGCACAAGTAAAAATCGATGTTCTCTTCAAATCCTTTAGGCAGAGTCATCGCATTATACTACGCATTGGCAGTTCACCTCTGCTTGATCTGTAACTACTCTAATCAATCTAGGGCAGTTCTTAACTTCTTATACTAACTTTGGTCTCTCCAAATGCATGAGGCAGAGTCATCAATGTACTACCCATTGGCAGCTCACTTCTGACTGATCTATAACTGCTTAATCAATCTAGGCACTTCTTATGCCAACTTTGGTCATCATACAAGATGATGTCTACACTATTATTAGTTATCCAATTGTGCATCATATAGCATGACATCACAGACTTCACTTAGGTCCTATATGGAAAGAAAGGTCTGTGAGTAAGAATTATAAGACAATCCTTCAGAGTTCAAATGCTAGCTTGATTGTCATGCAAACATAATACCATTGGTAATTGAACAATTCTTGGTGCCGCACCAGGATGCATCGAACCTTCATTCTACTTTAAATGGTACTCACAACCCCTATATGATGGTAGTATACCAGGCCTAACTGTATATCTTACATCAGCTAACTAGTACTTTCCTACAACAAGTAAAATTAATCTGGTGTCATCGCCTTGTGAACATTATTACATATCTCATTCTCACGCAGTCACGCTAACAAGATTCACATTCCATACCTTGAGGGATCTGAAATCCATTTTGGTCTACTAAGGCTACGGGTGGCCCTTAGAAGTTAGAACTAGTGTGCCAAGTAAGCTCAGTTTGGCTCCTGTTGCAATTAAAGTGTCTCCATATACGGATATATTTTTTCAAAGGGAATTCCATATGCAGATATATTGAACACCCATGGCCTTGCTTATTCCTTCTGACTTCCTGCCTATGTTAAGCGGACCACCAAGGATGGTCGATACAGCAGTAACTACAGGAACACATGTAGGAACACAACTGAGAACATGTAAACCATACACACTGAACATATAATCTAAATCAATTCACGTCCGGTTGACAGAACTTGTCATTTAACGTACTACTCCAATGCAATAACGTACTGCTTGCAATCAAGTAACAAAAAAACTCCATCGAAAAGACCGTAATGTTAGTAAGTCTTACTAACATCTGGTTGACAGAACTTGTCATTTAACAATAAATCACACAAGAAAACGCAGTCTGCTCTATACAAGACATTAGAAAGGTACCAGTAATTATCTCAATAATTAAATAACCATTTAACACTTGTTCAAACCACAAGAGACCATTTAATTACTTGTTCAAACAACAAACAAACGAGCATTTAACATTCAACACAAGATATAATTTCTATCCGGTAGAAAACGGGTTGGGTGCATGTTTAATTGGGCGGCACACAAAAGACATGCATAGAAATTGTATCAGGGCAGGTTACCTTCCACGGATCACCCAAGAGCATTGCATTAACGAACGAAACTAAACCATGCAATCTCAAACCAAGCAACCAAGGCTCCCATCGATTCTTTAGAAACAAGAAAGAATTGCGTCCCTTCGATACCTCGCGATAGCTCTGAGAATATCAAATCACCTGAGCCCACGGCGCCTTCTTGGCCTCCGGACATCGTCTCCGGCTCCGCCCAGCGATCCAAGAAACAGGGAGCCCTCCCCGGCGCGACCAGCGATTGATGTGGGAGGGGAGAACAAAGCTGGCTGCTAGCGAGTCACGCGCGCGTGGGGAGGAGGTTAGAGGAGGAGGAGAAGAGCGGAGGCGGTGGGGCTCCCGGCGGCGATGGCCGCGGGATGTGGCCTGCGACTGCGAGGACGGGATTGGGAATTTGGGGGAGGGTCGTCGGGCACTCGGGCTTGGCAATTGACTGGTCTGCTCAGTGGGGCCCACAGAATTTTTCGGTATTTTGCTTCTCTCAGAAACAAGAACATTTTTTTTTAGTTCGTCCGATCGTTACGAAGTATGGTTCGTCCGATGTGATTCTTCCTCTGATCACCACTCCAACGCCCATGCGCTGAAAGTTAGCAACAATAAGCTGCATCCACATCAACAATCACCGAACCCTCCTGGCGGTGGAGTCCATTTAGAGACTTAAAAGTCGAGGACTCGTGTAGAAACGCTCAAGAGAGGGAACGAAAAATAATTAATAGTGTTTTTTGAAAATAATTATCTTGAGGATCCGTGCGTAATTTGGCAGAAGGAGTGTGTGAAAACGGGATACTTTGAAAATTTAGAGAGGAGTTGCTGTGATAAACCTTTATTTTATTGTGATGGAATATCTTTTAGGACATTGTAAGTATTGAATAATCCTAGATGATGATTTATTAGAACTTGTTTATTCATTCTATATAATTGTTCTATTGATTTTGTGCCAATTTTGAATTATTATTATGCTATTCTTTTAGAGTTTAAATATTTATGATTGTCAAATCTTTATTCATATCTCATTGTGACCTGTGAACGGGTTTTATTAATGAGTTATTTGCTGTAATTTTATTGTAAATTGGAGCGTTACAACTCACACCCTTTGGAAGCTCTCGTTGACCTGCAACAAGATCATATCAACGTAATCCTTCACTTTCTCACCACGCGATGAGGGTGGATCATGCCCTCGCCATTTTTGATACAGTTGCGCGTCTCCTATACGTACCCAGCTGCAAGTCTGCAACTGCAAGGACGGTGCACTCTAGGTCTCAAGTATTGAGTAAAAAATCCACGAGCCACTGCTTTATGTTGGTGTGTCTCTTCCGATGTTAGTGAATATACCACACACCTTTTTCAGATCGCTCCACACCTCCAGGGTGAACTGACAGAACAAGAAGCTGTGTTCCACATGTTCATTTCTGCTGCAAAAACTGCAACTAACCACACCTTTTTCAGATCGCTCTCTTGTTGGTAAACAATCATGTGCCATTCTCCACAAAATTATTTTCATCTTGTCAGGGGCATTAATGGAACATAGCTTCTTCCATCCTTTTGTTTCAACTTGCTGATCTGAAGAAGAGCATTTACCAGATACACTGCGAAAAGCATGAAAATCTTCAGATGGTTTGAGTCTGAGGTTAACTTCGAACTCAAAAACTTAAGGTAATCCTTCTAGAACGCCACGTGTCATCTTCTTTATCCATCTCCCATATATCCTTCTCCCTTCCTTCATTTATAAGATAAAATTTCAAAATTGGGAAGTTTCGACATGAAAAAAAATGCAAATCGGGAAATTTTAACTCGAAAAATTTCACTTGGGGGAATTTCAAAATGGGATTTTTTAGTTTGAGGGGGAAGGAAAAAGGGGAGGAAGGGATGTCGCCAGGTGTCACGATGAGAGAGGGCATCCTCACCCAAGAATTGACGAGGCTACTTAGGCCTTTTTTCCCCCTTTTGGCAAGAATACTCTGCTTATACTTGCATACATAGCTTCGGGTATGTTTGAAATTTTGCCTAATTTCATAGAAAATACATCAATTCTCATAGAAATATAGAAAAATTATAGAATTCCAAATGAGGCCTTACTATCTTTAGTCGAGAGGGGATTTATGGTCCTCTAATAAAAATTCTTTGCCGGTGCACAACTGAATATTCCGATGCAAAGGAGACTACTCTAAATGAGCGGTGCCTGTCGGGTTGATAAGATGGACAAGCTTGAAACTGAAGAGCAGAAATATTGTACTTTTGTATAATGACATTACACGATTGGTTTTTTTCTCAACATTTTCAGGTCGCACGTTGAATCGGGGTTCAACCGGATTACTTGCTGGCAGTTTAGACCGGGGATCGGAAAATTGGTCGATTTTGGGTGAAATTGGATCTGTCGGTGTGGGCAGGTAGAAATGCAAACCAGCTTTGAAAATCTTGGTTTGGATGAATTCTGTCCAAAAAATCGAATTTACTTGAATTTTATCCGAATTTGATTTTTTTTATTTAAAATCCGAAAATTTCAATTTTTTTGAAAATTTCGGTAGAAATAACAGGCCGGTGAACTGAGTCAAGGGGCACGTACGTACCCTGTCGAATTGCCACTCTGACACAAGAAATAAGCAACAAGAAACAGGCAGTCATTGTGATACTTCAGCAGAGGTAAGGTAGCTTAATTTCTAGTTTCTACTTTCCAGTGTACAAGCAGAACGGAATTAGCCTCTCTGGACGTCTTTCTGAGCCTAGTACGTAAACACGATTACGACGGCTCAGAAGAGCAGTGAGCCTGCAGAGTAGGCGGCCGGCGGCGAGCCGGCGCTGCGCGGCGGGCTGTAGTAGTTGCCGGCGTACTGCAGGACGGCAGCGGCGGCGCCGGAGCAGGGGGTGGCGTGGTTGTGGGCGCCGTCGTAGGTGGTGATGACGTAGCGGGGGTCGTCGCGGTCCCTCTCCACACGCTTCTTCACGCCGCAGCCCTCCGTCGAGCACCGGTAGTAGTTCCTGCGTACCCCGTACCGGAATTAGTTAATCGTCAATGATTTCTGCGTACCCCGTACCGGAATTAGTAGTCCCTTGCAATCTCAGGCCCCGTTTGCAACCCAACGATTTTACATGCACGAAACCGTTCAATTCTCGCAGGAATCGGTAAAATTTTGACATGTGTGTGGTGGTACCTTGGGTTTGGGCTGTTCTTGACTGCCTTCTTGCCGTACTTCCTCCACTTGAATCCATCGTCCAAGATCTCCACCTCCGACCTCGTCCTGAACCCAATCCTTCCATTCACTCTCGCTCTCTTCTCCTCGCTCTCACAGCTCCTGATCGAAACACCAAATTAAGCAATCAAGAACAACAAGAACAGATTGATCATAATTAACTGCACACAGATTATGCACAGAAACGCTACACGTAGATGCGTGTATGTATGTATGCATGCGTACGTACATCGCCTTCTCGTCGTGGTCATCCCCGGCGCCGGCGAAGATCGACGCCGGCGGGTACTCGAAAGGGTGCTGATCACCGAGCTCTGCCGACAAGTCGGCGGCGGCGCCGGTGGCCGGAGAATTCAGCGCGCAGTCGGCCAGGAAGGGGAGGAGTAGGGGTAGAAGCTGGATAAAGCTTCAGGGTTTAGTCCTAACGAAGCCGCCATTACATGCAACAGGCAAGCAGACAGTTGAAGTAGCTAGCTAGTTGCTCGTGTAGCTGTCTCGTGTAGCCTGAATACAAATTTTTGGCGTGGCAGGCTCTGCAATTTATACATCCGGTTCTACGGATCCATGTGGCCTGCAAAGCTTCGTGGATCTTTCGCAAAGCTGATCCGAAGGTTCACAGAGGGGTCGCATGTCAATTCCATGGACTGTTTTGCTTTGGGAGATATCAATCCCACTATGCATGATTCGATGCGACGGCTCCTCTACGTTGCACTTGGCACGTATCGAGTTTGTAAAATGGGCACTTGTATATCCATAACAATCTGGATGTATATTTAAGTGTATTGTTCGGAACACAACAGTCTCGTAGGACGCAGTTAAAGCGTAAATCATGTCTATTCGTTCCTTATAGTTGTATTTAGATACGAGTTTATACTATATTTGTCTGCTTATAAAATTGTTAAGAAATCGGGTTTAGATTATGCAGGTTTGGCATATGATGAACTCCTCGTCCTCTTAATAAACTATATAATTAAGGGGGTACACCAGCCATTGTACTACAGTTTTACAGAAAAACAATAAAGAGAAATCAGAAATCCCCTCATATCTCTATGTTCAATCTACTGTTTTATTCTTGTGTTTTTACATTATTCTTATGATTCTAAGTTTGTCTACGAAGTAATCGTTCAGACTGAACTCGCCAGCGATGATTCCTCAACAAAAATAACTACTGGCCTAGCTAAGGTAAATTAATTCAAGATTTCCTCGTCACGAACAAATTATTTGATCTTTCGTTCAGTGCTTTCTGGGTCAGTTGTTGGAGAGGTTGGCGTTGCTTGATAGCGATGTACTTGTCATCTAGATTAATTGTTAACGTAATAGTTATCCCACTTGCTTAAACTATTTCACTATTAATTTGCACGTGCTGTGGAATTTGCATATTGTTAGTGGGGGACAAACGGAGAGCAAAAGGATTATTTCCACCTCATTTTTCCAGTACTTTTTTTAGAGGGGTTTGTTTTTGTAGTACTTTTTGAAAAGATCCCCGCCCCCTTATACACCAATGAATTTTTGTAGGCTACTATCACATTTGAAATGAAGAAACTTCACTCGGAAAGAGACGTTCACAGAGCACATTTGTCTGCAAAATTCACGTGTTTTTTCTTCTTCTAAAACCAGTCTTCAAAATTCTCGTTTTTATTTTAGAAATCAGGCCGCCAAATTCATGTGTTAGTACTTCCTTCGGTCACAAAGAGCAGGGGCGGATCCAGTAAGGCCCGCCATAGTGTACAGGACACGGGTCAAAAATCGGTGTGTGTGTGTGTATATATATATATATATCATATATGAACAGTACTGAACACCCGTCAGGCCAAATAAGGGACGCTCGACTAGCGGACCCAGGCCACCTTCCTAGGCGTGCATGTGGGCGTGCGACCCAGCTCCCCGAGCGAACGCTCGGGCGAGGCCCAGCCGAGGCTTGCGCGCGAGGCACGGCCCAGCCAAGGTGTGCACGAGGGGTGCGACCCAACCGGGGAGGCGTGGCCCAGTCGAGGAGGTGTGCGCGCGGCCAGGCAGGCCAACATCCAGTCGTGCAGGCGGCGTGCAGCCGCGCAGGATGGAATCTTTGACTACGCGTCTAGGTGCACGGCTGGGAAAGTGGGAATTAGAATTTTTCATTCACTCGGGAAACAAATCGCAACTCGCAAGACCGAGACGAGAGTCAAGACGCAGTGACACTGCTCCAGCAAGGCAGCCACATGATTTCTAGCGGTGAAATTTCTAGCGGCGAAGCCATCACTAGGTAATTTCGATTTCTCTCGGTAGTGAGTAATACGATTTATCTCAAGCATAATCACTAATTTTGTGTTTTAGGGAATCAATTTGCTAATTGTTGGTTGATTTTCTCAAACGCTAGGATTGTGGTTTATAATTGTGGTAGTCTGGTAGTGGGAATTAGAATACCTAGTGACAAATCAGAGGCAAAATTGCAACTTTTGAGTGATCCATCATCCATATGACCAACCGAGAACTGGCCATCTACGTTTGTTTCAAAAATATGTGATGTGTCAAGATTTGTATTTGAGGTTTTGACTACTTGAGAGTTGAGACACAATGTCAAGTAAGTAAGCCTCACAATTTTAAATAATTGACTACAAATGTATACTTCTATTATTCTATAGTGCAAATATCTAATGGATTATTTAAATAATTGGCAAATAACACTATAACAGGTAAATTTATGGAAAGGTTTCTTAAAAAGAAAGCGCCACCACGAGAGGAGAATGATGTCCCATTACATGAACAGAACGATGGCCCCTCCTATGAAGAAAATAATGCCACTAATACAGGGATTTCACCTACAGAAGCAATCAATTGGGAAGAGGAGATTCAATTTGATCCCGGCAAAAGGAGAAGAATAGAGAAGTACCTTCCTAATCAAAAGGATGTGGTAAGAAGAAAGTACATTGATAATGGGCCTTACCAACCTCACACTTTTGATTTTCCATATTCAACAATTGACGACAAAAATAGAAGGTTTAATTTTGAATGGTTTGCTGAGTTTGGGAGTTGGCTTGAGTATAACAAATACAAAGATAGAGCATATTGTTTTTATTATTTCTTATTTAGAGGCCGTAAAAAGAAGGAAGCTGGGTATGATGCATTTATTACAACTAGATGGTCTAGTTGGAACAAAAAAATTAGACTAAAGGAGCATGTTGTAGATGTCAATAGTGTTCACAACCAAGCAAAGAGAGATTGCAATTCTTTGTTGAAACATGACCAACACATTTATGTTGCTTTGAATAACCAAAGTAATGTTGAGAAGATTGCTTATTATACTCGACTAAATGCCTCAGTTGATGTTGCTAGAGTGTTATTGAAGCAAGGATTGCCTTTTCGAGGCCATGATGAGTCCGATAAGTCCTCCAATAAAGGAAATTTCAAGGAATTCCATACTTATATAGTTGAGCAGAATCCGACTGTAGGCAAGGTTGTGGGCAACAATACTCCAGGTAATAATTTGATGGTGTCTCCAAACATTCCAAAGGATATAGTACATTGTTTTGCAAAGGAAATATTGCAATCTATTCTTAAAGAAATTGGACATGATGTGTTTTGCGTGCTAGTTGATGAGTTTAGGGATGTGGCTTGCAAAGAACAAATGGTGG
This sequence comes from Hsuehochloa calcarea, assembly GCA_036346395.1. Lineage (NCBI taxonomy): Eukaryota > Viridiplantae > Streptophyta > Magnoliopsida > Poales > Poaceae > Hsuehochloa > Hsuehochloa calcarea. The sequence goes on along the minus strand of CM070602.1, from coordinate 38,025,957 downwards.
TGGTCTTGAGTATGTTGATAAATGTGGAATTGTTAAAGAGAGGTTTGTTGGTCTTGTTCATGTAAAAGAGACAACTTCTTCGTACCTCAAGTCCTCTATTGATTCTTTATTTGCGGAATATAAGCTAAGTTTGAAGCAAGTTAGAGGTCAAGGATACGATGGTGCTAGCAATATGCGAGGTGAGTTAAATGGCTTGCAATCATTGATTATGAGGGAAAATAGCTCAGCATGTTATATCCATTGTTTTGCTCACCAGTTTCAATTAGTTGTCGTGGCTGTTGTAAGAAAGCATAAAGGCATTGTTAACTTTTTTGATATGATTTCTGTTTTGCTAAATTTGGTTGGTGGATCTTCCAAGAAAAGGGATAAGATTCGAGATATCAATCGAGAACATGTGCATGAGGCCTTAGGTTGTGGGTTACTTAAAACTGGGACATGGTTAAATCAAGAGCTATATCTTCAAAGACCCGGAGACACTCGTTGGAGTTTTCATTATAAGAGTCTTTTAAGAGTTTGGTTGATTTGTTCCCAACGGTTGTTTAGTGCTTGAATATGTGGAACAAGAATACAAGGATGATAAAAATAGAAAGCAGGCATGGGGACTTTTAGTTTATTTTCAGTAATTTGATTTTGTGTTTTATTTGCAGCTTATGTTGACCATCTTAATAATCACAAACACATTGTCATTAACTCTACAAAGGAAGGATTAAGACATCGTGAATGCCATTGATTGTGTGAAATCATCCAAAAGCCATTTGGATGAGCTTTGGAGGCATGGATGGGATTCTGTCTTAGATGAAGTTGTGGATATCGTGAGGATATGTGCACGATCTCAGGATGATGAGTCAATTGGCAATGGCGTTGTTGGTTTGCAAAATCTCGCGGTTTGGGTTTGGCTAATTTGTCGGACCACAGCGGTCGGCCGGTGGTGTCGGGCGGTCAGGCCGCCCGTGGAGGAGTCCGACCGGCCATGGTGGCCGGTCCGACCGCTAAAACAAAAAGTGGTTTTTGGAGCTGAGCCAAAAATAGGTTGTGTAGGCAAGTGAGGGGAGTCTCCTGGATGTGGTCCCATCATTTTTGGAGCTCCCAGTCAAAAGTTCTATTCGGTTGAAAATTCCAGAAGGTTTCGGAATTTTGAGTTGAAAATTTGGCTAAGTCTTTTGGACCGGTCCGACCGCCGTTGTGGGAGCGGTCCGACCGGCATGAAATCGGTCGGACCGGCCCTGTGGGGCGGTCAGATCGGCAATGGCTTGAAGGTTAGCCAAGTGTTGCATTGAGTTGGTTTTGATTGTGTTTGTATATGAACTTCAATGCTTTATTGTTGTATATTGCATTGCGGGGCGGCGTGGGTCAAGTTGTGAAGAACTTGTTCCCGGAAACGGTTTGTTTGTCTATTGCTGTGCAGGTGGCTTGCAGGTCAACGACGTCAACGGTGAGTGGATCGGGACTACGCTTGGAGAGCTGAGGTCCAAAACGATCATGGATATCGGGTGAGGTCGTGTGACTCAAGCAGGTGCAGAATGGGCAAGACGGATCGAACGGGTGGTTCGATACATGTTGGTTGGATCAAAGCGGTGCGGATATCGGTGCGAGTCTCGGGAGGTTCCGATGGGATTCGGACAAGAGAGGCTTGGTGACGCGATGAGCTGGCGATCAACCTACACGTGGTGAAGCAGGCGATTGCTTCAAGAGTTATTTGTGTGTGGGTCCCATGTGTAAGTGACCCCAAAAAGGAAACCCTAGCTCTCTAGTATAAATAAGAAGGGGGGAGATGGAAAACCAAGCCAAGCATTCATTTTAGCCCCTTCTTCCTTTTCTAGGGTTTGGAGGAGAGGAGAGGAGAACTAGGGTTTGGAGTGTGCTCCTTGTTGAGCTCTTGCCCTCCTTGTTGGAGAGGCTTTGTAAGCATCTTGTGTACTCGAACAATCTTGTGATGCTCAATTGAAAGATCGTTTGCTCCTTTTGTGTTCTTCTCCTTTTGGATGATTTTGGTGCTTCCTTGATTCAAAGGTTCATACTTGGTCTCTTGGCCTACTTTATCTTGCTTTGATGTGTGGGATTACTCCTAGAGTCATCTAGATCATCAACCCCCATAAGCAAGTCTTGAATCAAGATTTTCATATTTCTAGGGTTTGTGCACTTCTTTGGTAAAATCTCGAGAGATCGATTCTGAAGTGGATCGACGGATCGTCGCTAGAAATAGGTCTCTAATATCATTAGGGAGGTGTGCTCGAAATTTGGTCAAGTTTTATTGGTTGAATCAAAATTGGATCAAATTTCGTTTTGGATTTGGGTGGAGTTTTTCAAGATCGACTCTACCGGTCCGATCGGTCCTTCAACGGCGGTCCGACCGCCGTGTTTTCGATCATTGGTTTGCCGGGTCGAACCGCATCCACCGGTCCGACCCTTGATTAGTGCCGGTCGATCATTGGTTGACCGTCGGTCCGACCGCCCGTGGTAGCCGGTCGGACCGCCAAGATCCGAAGGAACAAGTGAGTTCTTTTCTCCGTTTGTGTCGTATGGTTGAGGGGTTTATCAAATCCAACACAAGGCTTCCGTTGTGTGCTTACTGATCTTCTTAGCTTTCATAGCTAAAGGAGTAAAGTTCGTGTTGGTTTTTGATTTAGGCGAGAAAGTTTTGAAAGCGCCTATTCACCCCCCCTAGTCGCCTTTCCGGTCCTACAAGTGGTATCAGAGCCGGTTAGCTCTTCTCATAGATCTTAACCGGTCTTTGGAGCCATGGCGACTGACAAGTACTCAACCAAGCCACACATTTTTGAAGGAGTTGACTTTGCATACTGGAAGGCTCGTATGCAAGCATATATCGAGGCTCAAGGGCACGCTATTTGGCTAAAGGTGAAAAATCCTTATATCGTGCCAGCCGATGACGATACGATCACTCCAGATGTGGAGGCCAATAGCAAGGCTCGGAATTATTTGATCCAAGGCCTTAGTCGATCTGAGTTTGAGCGTGTTGCTCACTTGCGGTCGCTCACGAGATCCGCGGACACTTTGTGACTATCACGAAGGGTCCACCGCGATCAAGGAAGTGAGACAGAACCAGCTCAAAAAGGTTTACTCTAAGATCGAGCAAAGGCCTGGTGAGTCTTTGGATGAGCTGTGGGGAAGATTCTCTAAGATTCTTCATGATCTCCGCGCTGTTGACTTGGTATTTCCTGAGTCTGAGAATGCACGCCAGCTTCTGGGTGCTCTTGATGTGAAGGTCTGGGGAATGAAGATCACTTCCATCAATGACAACACTGTCATGAGTGAGCTTACCATGGATAAGCTTTACTCGAGGTTGAAGACGCATGAGATTGACTTTATCTCGCGTCTCCCCAAGACTGAGTCGATGGCATTAGTGGTCGACAAATCCAAGGGTTGTTCTTCAGAGTCTCTTGATTGTAACTCATCTGGTTTTTCATTATCTGCTTTACATTCCTTAAGTGATGAGCAACTAGAGAAACTGCCCGAGGATGACTTAGCCCTCCTTTCCACCAAATTCACAAGAGCGTATAACAAGGTGAGGAATAGGAGGAGAAGTGGACCTATCACATGCTTCGAATGTGGTGAGCCAAACCACATTCGCTCCAGGTGCCCCAAGCTAAAGGGCAAGGAGGAGAAGGAGACACGAAGACATCCCCAAGAGAGGGATGCGAAACCCAAGAAGACAAACTATCGAAAGTTTGTCAGCCGGGTCCTTGCCGCTCTTGAGAATGTAAATATGAGCGATGTGGACTCGGAAACGGAGGACGACGAGAGTGACTCTCGTGGCAAGAAGAAGGCGCATGACTTCACCGGCATGTGTTTCATGGCCAAGAACAGCCACGACAGCGATTCCTCCAACAATGAGGATCCTTTTAGTGATCCTGATGAGGTATGCCCTTCTATTGTCGACATGAAAAGGGCGTTGGTGCTTTTTGAATGTAAATTGCATAAGCAAGTAAAAATGATTAAGAAGGTGACATTATGATTGATAATTTGAACCTAGAAGTTGTTAGGCTAAAATCTATTAATCCCGATGATTTTGTGAATCTCGCACTAGCTTGCTTAATGACTTGACAAGCTTGAAATCTGCTCATTCCTCTGTCACTAATCAACTTAAAGATGCTCTCGATGAACTAGAATCTCTCAAGTCTAGTTCTGCTTGCTTAGATGCCATTTCACTTGATGTGACTGCCATGGAAGCTATCCCTTTAACTTGCTCAAATTGTGCTTTGCTTGAATTAAAACTGGATAGTTCCTTAAAAGAATTGCAAAAATTTGATGCTAGTCACACATGCTCTCATTGTAAGAATAATAAGATTAAGATGCAAGAGATGAAAGAAATGCTAGTTTACTCTAGAGTTGCATCTTGTGAAAATTGTCCCAAGCTTACAATTGAGATTGGAGCCTTAAACAAGACCCTTGAAGAAAAGGCTAAAATTGAAAGATCCATGTCTTTTACTGCTTCTAAAAAGGTTATTGATTCTAACTCTTGTGCTTTAAATGCTGAAGTTGAAACCATGATTAATCAGATTCAAGAGGCATTTAGAGTCAAATTTAAGGAGCAGTTGAATAGGATTAGAGAATCTTATTGTGTGTCTTGTGAGGCCTTCAAGGTGGAAGTGGCCCTTCTTAAGAGTAAGAGCAATGAGGTAATCAAGTCTAGCAAGTGCACTAGATGTGAGGGTTTAATGAAAGAGAATGATTACCTCAAGGTGACTCTTGAGAAGTTTTCAAGCGGGAAAAAGAAACTCAACATGATTCTTGATCAATCCAAAGTGAGCGTGAAAAATAGTGGTCTAGGTTTCAATCCCCTAGAGCATTCAAAGAAAAACCCACCTAGGATTGCTAGAGTTGTGAAGAATGGTTGGTTTGAGCTAGAACCTACTAAGCCATCCGGGGTTGTTTTCAAATCCGCGGGTTTTGCTCAAACTCTTTCTGGCAAGAAAGGTGCTTTCACTCATTCTGTACAGACCTCTCAAAAGGTCCAGTACCATTGCACCTTCTGCAAGAAAGAAGGCCATACTGTTGAGTTCTGCTTCCGGAGAGCAAAGCTTGAGAGAAAAGAGAGGATGAGCGTCCTAAGATCCATTAGAGGAGTCTCTACTCCAGCTGTAGTCTCTAGAGCTAGGCAGCCTTTTTATCGCACCACACATAGGCCTAGATTTGTAGAGAACTTTGTAGACTCTTTTGGTGGGTCTAGGCAGCATGTTGGATTAGGACATCGTGAGGAGAGACCACGGGTAGCACCTAGACAGGGGGAGTATCGATCTTTTGGTAGATCGTTTCGGAGAGGTCTAGGTGGTTCTCATGTGCATCCTTATGATTTTATTCCTGATCATGTTTCTGCTATTTCTACTGCTGCTCCTAGACATCGTGCCTCTCAGTACTGGATTCCTCGATCATTTATCACTAACCCCAGTACTGAGGCACGGATGTTTTCTGATTGTGCTTTTTAGGTCCGTCGTGCGAGGAAGGAGGACATATGGCTTGTTGACTCCGGGTGTTCTCGACATATGGTGGAGATTCTAGATGGTTCTCCTCCTCACACGTGCATCCGCAATGAATTGATTACATTTGGGGATGCTTCTACGGACCGTGGATCGCAAAGGGCACTTGTCTTGCGTCAACGACAAGTTCATGCTAAAAGACGTCGCTTTGGTAAGTAAGTCGAGGTATAATCTTCTATCTGCTTCTCACCGCTTGATGAGGGTCTAGAAGTGAGGTTTAAGAGAGGTGAGTGCAGAGTTCTAGATTCCTCGGGTGAGCTTGTTTTGAGATCTCAGATTTGAGAAGATCTTTCGTGCAAATTTCAAGATTTCTTCTGCTTTCAGTCCTAGGTGTCTTGTAGCCTCGATTCTCATGACCTTGTTTTGTGGCATCGTAGACTTGGGCATATAGGTTTTGATCATTTGTCTAGAGTCGGTTGCAAGGACTTGATTAGAGGTTTGCCTAGGTCAAGGTCATTAGAGATCTTGTGTGCTCACCTGTAGACATGGTAAGATGGTGTCTGCTTCCCACCCACCTCTTACCTTGGTAATGGTGACGGACTGGGATGCCTTCTTCACTTAGATACTGATTGGTCCTTCTAGAGTTCATCGGTGGTGGGAAATGGTATGTCTTGGTGGTTGTGGATGATTACTCCGGTATTCATGGGTTTATTTTCTTGCTTCTAAGGACGAAGCATTTGGATTCTTTAGAGATTTGGTCCTTAGAATTCTTGTTGATATACCCGAGCTTTGAGAGCCATTAGGAGTGACAATGGGATGAGTTCAAGAATTCTTCTTTTCTACCTTACGACCGATAGGGAATTGAGCATCAGTTTTCTTCTCCTAGAGTTCCTCGTGAGAATGGTGTTGTAGAAAGGAAGAACAGAACCCTTGTAGAGATGGCTCGGACCATGCTAGATGAGCATTCTACTCCTAGGAGATTTTAATGAGGCGATCTCTCGCTTGTTATATTTCCAACAGGTTTTCTTGAGATCTGTGGTTGGAAAGACTTCTTATGAGCTTAGATTTGGTCATTCTCCCAAAGTCTCTCATTTCAAGATTTTTGGTTGCAAGTGCTTCATTCTTAAACATGGCAATCTTGATAAATTTGAGTCTAGATGTTTTGATGGCATATTTCTTGGATACCCTGCTCATTCTCGTGGCTATCGTGTTTTTAATGTTGACACTAACAAAATTGTTGAGACTTTGAAGTCACTTTTGATGAGGCTAGTCTCGGTACTAGACCCGATGCTTCAGTACACATGTTCTGAAACTCAAGGAAGCATTTTAAATCGATGATGACTCGAGGATGAAGAACCAAATCATCCTCTAGCTACCTCGAGAGGGTGGAGAGCTGCTACTACTACGTCGGTTTGGTGGCGACCTCCTCCTATCCCCACCGACGATCTGAGTGGCTCTGTTCCTACCTCCACAACTCATGAGGTAGAGGCCACGTCTGTACCAGGGGCACCACTTCGCATACAGCGACAACATCCACCTGAGCAGATGATTGGGGATCTTCAAGAGCGAGTCACTCGCTCCAGGTTTATTTCTCCTGATTCTCATGCACATTCTGCTTTTGTCGCTTCTTTTGAACCCCGAGATATCACTCATGCTTTATCTGATGCCTCTTGGGTCAATGCCATGCATGAAGAGCTTGAAAATTTCGAGAGAAACAAAGTCTGGTTTTTGGTTGAGCGACCTTCTGATTCTCATGTTATTGGAACAAAATGGGTTTTTAAAAATAAGCAAAGTGAGGATGGATTGGTTGTTCGCAATAAGGCTAGACTTGTAGCTCAAGGTTATTCCCAGGTAGAGGGCTTAGACTTTGAGGAGACCTTTGCTCCAGTAGCTAGATTGGAGGCCATTCGCATTCTTTTAGCATTTGCAACATCCAAAGGTTTCAAGCTTTTTCAAATGGATGTTAAAAGTGCTTTCTTGAATGGCTTCATAGAAGAAGAGGTCTTTGTCAAGCAACCTCCCGGTTTTGAAAATCAAAATTCCCAAATCATGTTTTTAAACTCTCTAAAGCCTCAGATGGATTGAAACAAGCTCCTAGAGCTTGGTATGACAGCTTAAGAGTTTCTTGCTTGAAAATGATTTCAAAATGGGAATGGTTGATAAAACCTTGTTCACTCTCGTGCATGGCGGTGATTTCTTGTTGGTTGATTTATGTGGATGATATCATTTTGGTGGTTCTTCTCATGCTTTGGTGTCCAGATTTTGATTCGATGAGCGGTGAGTTTGAGATGAGCATGATGGGAGAGTCGACATTTTTCCTTGGCCTACAAATCAAACAAGCGAAAGAAGGCACCTTCGTTCACGAGTAAGTATACAAAGGACCTTCTTGGCGCTTCAATATGGGAAGCGAGAGGCCAATGTCTACTCCCATTGCTACAACCACCGTCTTTGGACCACGATGAGGATGGAGAGTCCGTGGACCGGAAGAGTACCGCAGATATGATTGGCTCCTCCTCTATCTTACGTCGAGGCGGACATACAATTCGCCGTATGTGCGTGCGCTCGATTTCGAGCTTCCTCGTGCTTCTCATCGTCAAGCGACGTCGCATATTCGGTATCTTCAAGATACGCTTGACTTTGGACTCTGGTATTCTTCTTCTTGGCTCTTTCAATTCGAGCATTTTCGATCTTGATTTCACGGTGTAGAGTTGATAGGAAGAGTACTTCGGCACTTGTCATTTCTTGGGCACATCTCTTGTTTCTTGGTCTTCTAGAAAAAGCAGTCTTACATTGCCTGATCTGGAGGCCGAGTATGTAGCCGCCGCTTGATGGTCGCTCTCGAGTTCTCTGGATTTTATCCACGCTGCGGGACTATGGGTTATCTTTGGGAAGTGTTCCTCTTTTCTGTGACAACACTTCTGCCATTAATATTGCCAAAACCCAAGTGCAACATTCCGGGACTAAACACATTGACATTCGATTTCATTTTTCGAGAGACCATGTTGAGAAAGGTGATGTTGTGCTTCACTTTGTAGAGTCCGAGCAACGACTTGCGATATTTTCACTAAGGCTCTTGACTCTTCGCGTTGTCTTTGCTGGGAGAGTTAGGGTTATTAGTCCTATTGGGCTGCTTTTGAGGGGAAGTTGCTCTTTTGCATTCATTGTATCATAATGCATGTTTCAATTCATTTGTCTTGCATTGTATAATAAAATTAGTGGAGCTTTGATTATTATCCTTGTATGACTTGATTTCATCTTCTATACCTTGTCATATCAAGTGATAGTCTGCTAGACTTCTTTTATGGCTCTTCGTGTTTAGCTTAGCTTTTGCCTTGCTAGCTTTATATCTGTGAGCAATTTGAATCAAATCATGTCTTGTTGGATCTTGTGACTAGTTTTGCTCTAGTGATCCTCTTATGACTCTCGCCATGTCTTACAAAGTTGAATTGAGTCTTGAACTTATTACGAGTTGAAAATGAGCTTTTTATCTTATTAAGTCAAGCAAATGAAAAATGAGATTTTCTGTGTGAAAAAATTGATCTCACCAATCCTTTCTCATGAGACGGCTTGCCATTGCACTAGGCATGAACTCAGGGGGAGTTTTGGATGACCTAGATCATTCTTTTAAGCTTATCGCTTGAGATGATCGCGGCAAGGCTTGAGATCTAGCACAGCAAAAAGGGGAGAAAAAGAAAATTTGCCCAAAAGGGCTAAGTGCTTGAGCTTTGCTTCAAAAGAATTCCCTTAATGCTCAAAATGCCTCAATTCTTGTTTTGAGTCTCTTTCTACTTATAGACATGGCTTGACTCATTTTTGGTTGCTTGAGTGAATCTATGATATTGAGCAACATTTCATGATTTTAATTCTGTTAATCTCAGATTGCTGCTATCTTGGTTTTAGCTTTGCAGTACATGTTCTGCCATGATTGAATATAGCGTCTACTCTTTATATGGCTTGGTATAATACTTGTAATGTCTTCATGTATAATGGTCATGGCTCCTTTTTACTAAAGTCCAAAAATAAAGTCATTCCTTCATGCTCTTTCTTTTTCATGCATCTTGATGAATTCATTGTCAAAGGGGAGAAAGATTGTGAAGAAAATGATATTGGAGCTTTTGGTTTCATACTCAAGGTTTAATATAAAAGAACTTCATAAAATAAAAATTTTGAACCTTTTGAAAATTTGTGATCATAGTGAGTTAAGTCTTGTGGTTCTATTGCTTTTTCCTGATTTCATTTGCAATTGAAAAATACTCACAATGATCAAAGGTCAAATAGAAAATTTGCCTTTCATTTGGACCTAAGTGAGATTTTTGGCTACTTTCTGGAAATTGAATCCTTTGGTGCTTTCATTGACTTATCTCACTTGCCTATACTATTCTGAAGCCAGCTTGGTCGGTTCCTAAGCTTTTTCTTGCTTATGGACCAAGTTGTGCCTTTATGCGAAAACGGTGAATTTTTACTTTTCATTTCGAAAAACCACATTTTCTTGAAAATTGCCAATGTGTTCATCAAGGGGGAGATTGTGGATATCGTGAGGATATGTGCACGATCTCAGGATGATGAGTCAATTGGCAATGGCGTTGTTGGTTTGCAAAATCTCGCGTTTTCGGGTTTGCTCTAATTTGTCGGACCACAGGCGGTCGGCGTCGGTGGTGTCGGCGGTCGATCGCCGTGGAGGAGTCCGACCGCCATGGTGGCGGTCCGACCGCTAAAACAAAAGTGGGTTTTTGAGCTGAGCCAAAAATAGGTTGTGTAGGCAAGTGAGGGGAGTCTCCTGGATGTGGTCCCATCATTTTTGGAGCTCCCAGTCAAAAGTTCTATTCGGTTGAAAATTCCAGAAGGTTTCGGAATTTTGAGTTGAAAATTTGGCTAAGTCTTTTGGACCGGTCCGACCGCCGTTGTGGGAGCGGTCCGACCGGCATGAAATCGGTCGGACCGGCCCTGTGGGGCGGTCAGACCGGCAATGGCTTGAAGGTTAGCCAAGTGTTGCATTGAGTTGGTTTTGATTGTGTTTGTATATGAACTTCAATGCTTTATTGTTGTATATTGCATTGCGGAACTGACGTGGGTCAAGTTGTGAAGAACTTGTTCCCGGAAACGGTTTGTTTGTCTATTGCTGTGCAGGTGGCTTGCAGGTCAACGACGTCAACGGTGAGTGGATCGGGACTACGCTTGGAGAGCTGAGGTCCAGAACGATCATGGATACCGGGTGAGGTCGTGTGACTCAAGCAGGTGCAGAATGGGCAAGACGGATCGAACGGGTGGTTCGATACAGCTGGTTGGATAAGGCGGTGCGGATATCGGTGCGAGTCTCTGGGAGGTTCCGATGGGATTCGGACAAGAGAGGCTTGGTGACGCGATGAGAACTGCTGATCAACCTACACGTGGTGAAGCAGGCGATTGCTTCAAGAGTTATTTGTGTGTGGGTCCCATGTGTAAGTGACCCCAAAAAGGAAACCCTAGCTCTCTAGTATAAATAAGAAGGGGGGAGATGGAAAACCAAGCCAAGCATTCATTTTAGCCCCTTCTTCCTTTTCTAGGGTTTGGAGGAGAGGAGAGGAGAACTAGGGTTTGGAGTGTGCTCCTTGTTGAGCTCTTGCCCTCCTTGTTGGAGAGGCTTTGTAAGCATCTTGTGTACTCGAACAATCTTGTGATGCTCAATTGAAAGATCGTTTGCTCCCTTTTGTGTTCTTCTCCCTTTTGGATGATTTTGGTGCTTCCTTGATTCAAAGGTTCATACTTGGTCTCTTGGCCTACTTTATCTTGCTTTGATGTGTGGGATTACTCCTAGAGTCATCTAGATCATCAACCCCCATAAGCAAGTCTTGAATCAAGATTTTCATATTTCTAGGGTTTGTGCACTTCTTTGGTAAAATCTCGAGAGATCGATTCTCGAAGTGGATCGACGGATCGTCGCTAGAAATAGGTCTCTAATATCATTAGGAGGTGTGCTCGAAATTTGGTCAAGTTTTATTGGTTGAATCAAAATTGGATCAAATTTCGTTTTGGATTTGGGTGGAGTTTTTCAAGATCGACTCTACCGGTCCGACCGGTCCTTCAACAATGTCCGACCGCCGTGTTTTCAGATCATTGGTTTGCCGGGTCGAACCGCTGTCCACCGGTCCGACCGCCAGTTAGCCTGCCGGTCAGACCGCTGGTTGACCGTCGGTCCGACCGCCCGTGGTAGCCGGTCAGACCGCCAGTATCCAGTAAGGAACAATGAGTTCTTTTCTCCGTTTGTGTCGTATGGTTGAGGGGTTTATCAAATCCAACACAAGGCTTCCGTTGTGTGCTTACTGATCTTCTTAGCTTTCATAGCTAAAGGAGTAAAGTTCGTGTTGGTTTTTGATTTAGGCGAGAAAGTTTTGAAAGCGCCTATTCACCCCCCTAGTCGCCTTTCCGGTCCTACAGAAGTGTATGCCTTCTATGAGAAGCATGATATTTCCAAATTGGAAATGGGATGCTTATTTGCTTGGCCGCTTTGAGTCCAAGAGAATTATTTCGTGATTTCAATTTGGAGCATTTGATGGATCTAGCTAAATTTTATCCCAATGATTTTGATAATGGGGAATTGAGGGATCTTAAACACCACCTTCGCCTCTACATTGCCGACGCGTGTGCGGATGATAGATTCTCTAACATAGAGACTATTAGCGACCTTTCTCAAAAAATGATGGAGACAAGAAAACATATTTGCTATCATTTGGTTTATCGACTTTTGAAGTTAACACTAATGTTGCCTATTGCACTGCTACAGTTGAGAGATGCTTTTTAGCCATAAAAATTGTGAAAACATATTTGCGCAATCGTATTAGCGATGACTCTTTGAGAGATAGCCTTATTTGCTATGTGGAGAAATGCGAAATGGAGAAAGCTGCCAATGATGCTGTAATTCATCGCTTCCAGAACTTAAGGGAGCGTAGAAAGAAAATATAAAATGTAATGTACTTATCTTTGTTTTGATAAATTCATGATTCTTTTACTTAAAATTTTACTAAGTGATTTATTCTACCTTTTGTAGGCTATCAAGGTCGGATGTTGTTTTTTGTCAATACCGACCATGTTTTGTCCATGGTTTGGAACTTTATCCATCATTTATTCACTTTGCTATAGTTAACCAAAAGTACTACTAGGAGTGTATGACTCTTTGTTTTGGCAAGCACTCTGATGGCTATTTCTTTATCCGTCATGTAGAATTGTTTAACACATTACTATTCTAATTTCAATACAACATTACTTCATAATTAGACATGCGTGATATGCAGGGGCGTAGCCAGCGCTGTGCCAGGCCTCGGGCCAACCCAGCGTGTTTTGGCCCAAAAATTAAATTTGCACTGTGTTTTTCGGCTAGCATTTGGATTTTAAGCTGTCATTTTTAGCTGGGCCTTGGGCCATTGCTCCGGAGGCCCGAGGCCCAGCTCCGCCACTGGTGATATGCATGGGACACCCGGTTTATTTTCGTTCTGGATCCACCCTTGCAAAAGAGTAACGTTTAGGGACGTGTGCAGTCAAACTTTATAAACTTTAGCTATCGGTATTTCAATGAATGTTTAGATTGGACATGTGAAAAATGATATGTTTATATTTGTCTCGAAAAGTACTGTAATAACATTATAATTTTATTATCATATTATAATATAAATTAGTAATCAAAGTTGTATTTTAGAGATCATATCGATATCCGAAACACCACTCTCGTGTGACCGGAGGAAATGATATGTTGTACATTTTCCCTATGGTACATTTATTTTGACCATACATTTCTGTGGAGTTAGAAGTATCAAATATCGGAAGTTGCGTAGCCACCTTTCCATGCTTAAGTTGAAGAAAAAACGTGCACAGTACAGCGCGGGACCAAAATTAATGCCGTGCACTGTATCTGCATACTGTTCTCTTAAAGCTTATCTATATGCATTCATTTTTCTTTTTCTTTCCCAGGACTATATGCATTCTGGTAGCCTCAAGGGAAAACAAAAGTTATTGAAATATTACCCGTCCGTGCTCAAATACTATATTATGTTTTCGATTTGTCACCATCTTTACACAAGTCGGACCATTGACCATTTACAATAGTTCTGTAAAAAAATTAAGTCCATGCATGACAAGTGGTCAAGTGAACCACATGGCTGCTGTGTCACGGAAAGTCAAATTTGCTTAATGTAAAAAATATATAGATCCTATTTTTTGTATTTTGAACACAAACAAAGCCTTTTGTTGAATGCTACGAAATCTCAAGGCAATTTTTTTTAAAAAAAGTCTTTGCTGGAAAGCCACCGACACGAAAGGCAACTATGGTTTCTTCCGCAGCTGGCTTGCAAAGTCGAAATGAAGTGAAGCTGACACCACCAGCAAGCTGCTGCCGCCTCCTCGCCAGCCGTCCATCAAATCAATCGAACGGGCTGCGCTGTTTGTGTTTGGCATCACCCGTTGCGATCAACCAACGGCGTCGTCATCGGCTCGTCGTGGCGTCACATCTGCCGTGTCTTCTCCGGCAGACTTGGCTGGAACAGGACCACAGGTCGTCGCCGTCTCTATCCCTCCGACTATTTATGGAATGACGATGGACGATATCCGTGAGCCAGCTGTAGTAAGAGGATTTTTTATTTAATTATTTTTAAAATAATATTTTAATATTAATTCATCGATAACTTTATTTTCAATTATAATCACTTTGATCACACCATAATGCCCGGCGTGGTCAAAATATGCTATCACGTTGTTATTTTCGACGTGACAAAACCTGTCATGTAAACCCTCGTGTGCACGCCTTGGCAGCGTGGAGGGCTTGCGTGGCCGTTATCACGTCCACACTCATAGCGTGATAAGCATGTCTTGTCACACCACGAGAGTTGGAGTGATAGTGGTAACTTAGGTGCTGTCGGGGCACCTAGTTCTTTACTTTCCCTTAAATCCCTCTCCTCCTCCTGATTGTCCTCTCTCTACCCCGCCGCAGCGCCTCCTGCAGGCCCCGCCCTGCCTTCCGCCGACCTCCTCCCCGCGTAGGGTTCCTCCACATCCTCCTCCTGCGTCGGATTGCTCCCCGAGCTGGCATGCCTGTGCTAAACTACTACCAGCGCCACCTCCTCCCCGCGCCCCCTCACCAGTCACGGCAGCCCCCTCACCGGTCCCGTGGCTCCCTGCACTGGCCTCCTTCCCGCGGCCACCTGCGCTGGCTTGCATCGCGGACTCGTGGAGGTAAGAACCGATCTCCCTCTCCCTCCACCGCGAATTTTGTTTTTTTTTGTTACCTAGATCTCATATATGTTTGTGGCATAGATGTTGATCAATGTGTGATTGTAGAAAAAAAACTGCAAATTATTTCCATTTTTTTTGCTATACTGGAATGAGAAGGATGGTGTTGAACATGTGGAGGTAGCATATATTCCATCTTCTATTATCTGTTGTTCCTCTAGATGTTCCATTTTAATTGTATTGTAGACGTTTTAGTTGTAAAACAATTGTAAGCTTTAACCCTAGAGAAATCAACTTAACCCTAGAGAAATCAACTTCAAAAAAAGAGAGACTATTCTTGCACTGGAATGTAAAACTTTCCTCATGTTGCTGTCACCTATTTGCGTGGAATGTAAAAATTGTGAATTGCATATTTGAATAAAAATTATAATGCACTGTGTAGCACCGAACAATGTGGTCTCAAGCATAGTGAATTTTGACCAGAGGTGTACTGCTTGTTAGATTGCAATTTGTAAGTAGCAACTGTGTAGTTCCATAATAATATAGAAAAGATGCAATTTGTTCTTAGTAAATTTTGATGCTCAGTTATTTTATAATGCATAGGAGCTCTAATAGCCATTGATAAGTCATAAGATACCAGTGGGCTTCAGATATCTACTCATCAAATCGTTTGTGAGAAAAAGAAAGGCTAGATAAACTATGAAGTCACAGAAAAGGCAGATTTTATTAAACCGCACACATGGACATGGGATAGCATTGGATACATATTAGTTATTTGATATTTTTGTTGTTTTTTTTTCCATATATGTGATATGTGTTGATGTCTGCCACTACTACACAAAGGGTCATCATAGATGGTTCGGAACCGTCATCACAGACGGTTTTTGAACCATCTGAGTTTATATGTATGTGATGACATGAGGTCATCAAAGACGATTTTTGAATTGTCTGTGAAAAAGCTATCACAGACAGTTCTTGTTTAGAACCTTCTGTGAAAAAGGCTATTACAGACGGTTCTGAACAAGAACTGTCCATGATAATTAATTACCACAGAACAAGAACCGTCTGTGATAGCTGATAGCTTTTTCTATTGAAAAAAAAATAAAAACGGGTGCTAAAACTTCGGAGGCTGTTTTGAGGCCCTAAACGACCTTTCTTGGGGGTTTTCACTTCGTCTGGAGTCTCCCAATCCTTGCAAATGAATCTAATATGGATTTATGAATTTTTAGATTGAACTTTTCGTTAGCTTTTCAATGAGCTAAAGAACGTCGCAATCCGAGTTCGTATGCAAAAGTTACGGCGATTTTACTGGACAGTGCGCGATCTACCATCTATATTTTTGCCGAAACCAAATAACTCAGCATGAACTACATATGCATAGAGAGCTTCCCACAATAGCCAGAGCATCATTCACATCACAGTAGCATCAACTCAATCCACTCGCAGAGCACTAACACTAGCTCTTAGTAATCCACATTACAAAGCAAAAGGGGGGAGTAGAGAGAGTGAGGTCGTGGGAGGCCGGGGCAACGAGGTCGTGGGAGGCCGGTGACGACGAGCTCGGGGGAGGACGATGTGACGAAATGGAGGAGGCTGGGGGTGACGAGGTCGTGGGAGGCCAGCGACGACGAGGCTGGGGCAAGGTGGAGGAGGCCGCGGGCGACGAGCTCGGGGGAGGCCGGAGCGCAAGGTCAGGGCGAGACGGTGGCACCCGGTTAGCGGAGAGATGGTAGAGGAGGAGATGGAGGTGTGAGGAGACTATGTTAATAAAAAGCGAGTTTCGGCAGCCCGCCCATTAAGTCCAAATTTTCGTTATCCCGCCCAACTAAACAAAAGTATCATAAACAGTTTTATCTACAAAACCGTCTGTGATATGATTATAATCAAAGACGGTTCATTAATAGAACCATCTGTGATAATTCACAGACAGAACCGTCTATGATGTCTCGATTATCACATACGGTTCTTCTTAAGAACCGTTTGTGATAGTTATGTATCACAGACGGTTAAGTATAACACAGACGGTTCCACCGTCTGTGATGGGGCGTCTAGTATAACATGTTTTGTTGTAGTGTAAAAAAGTGGAAATGAACTAGAAATCATAAGATTTTAGTCTATTTTTTTGCTGTACCTGGTGGTCTATGAGGATGAACATTGTGGCCATTCAGTGAGATGTTCTACATAGAAGAGAAAGATGAAATTATAAGTTTTGAATCTAGTTGCTCTGCGAGTCTGTAGCCCATATAGATTATGCTTACCCACACGAGTGTGTGACGCACTGATAATGCATGCAAGGATATATCAAAAGAAGGCTTATTGGTTGAATTTGTATAAAGCAATATTTTCTTTATATATTTGTACTAAGTTCCAAAGCAGTCATTCTATAATTAAAATTTATTTTTATAAATTCTCAAGTTTCATAGTAGGATAACCTCCATATGAAATATGGTGATGGATACCCTCCTATCACATAGCTAACCGCTCAATTTCCCAATTGGATAAACTATCCAAAATCATTTGTCAAAAACTTTTGAAATCAAAACCAAAGTCTAACTTTGAGTGACTTTGCTAGCATGACCATGATCGTATACACAGCTATTCGAATAGTTTTACACTCTGTAGAGGTTGTACAATTTTACCCACACAACACCTCTCTAGTTTGTTTGGCATCCGTCGATACCACTGCTTACTACCTTAGGTAAGCAGTCGAGAGCATGCGTCAAGGCCTTTACAATGCATCATCCCAACGTAGTCCCACCTTATTAAGGTTTCGCTTCCTTTGAATTGAACCATCCGCCGGATTTAAGCCGCCTCTTGCGCCAAGTGGGAATACATAAAAGTAGGTCATACAGACACCAGCGCAACTAGATGGCACAACAACGGTGAAATATTGTAAATTAATTAGCCAAGTCCCCCCCCACACAGGACAAGTGGTAGTACGATGAGGCTTAGCAAGATGTGGCTCGAAAACCGGTCCTTAACTGACTTGGGCAACATTCCACAACCCTGGACCCGACCATGAAAATGTGTCGATTCTGTGCATTGACTTGCACCAAACCAATTATCCATTTTGCCCAAGTCTAAACCATTTTGATTTTATTTTACAAGTAAAATTATTTTCTAAAACTTCTATAGTAAGACAATACCATAGACTCAAGTTGAATCAAATTTGAATAATTTTTGGCTAAACTCCCCAAATTCAAGATTTTGGTCTAAGCATTGTCTAAGCATATCATTTTTAAATTTGATTTTAACTATGACGACAAAGGATATACTGTTCAAACACCAACATTGGCCATATAAAGGAAATAGATTAACTAGGAATTTAAAACATAAATTTAAAACAACTGTATAGAAATGTGCATGCAATAGTACTTTAAAATAGAATTAAATAATTAAAATATTATGGTCAACATGGTCAAAGGTATAACTTGCCTTGCTCGAAGGAATATTCTTCTTCTAATTCAATTTCCCTCTAGTCGTCGTAATCTTTATGCGAAAATACAACAAGAACAAATAAATACAAATACAAATACAAATACAAATAAACTCTAAATTAAATAATTCTAGTTTTGGAAGCTAGATACCGAATTTATATAGATTTAGAAATGAGAATCGACGGATTCGGAGTTCGTATGAAGTAGAATGAACATCCGGAAGTTTGGATATCACAAAAACAAAAAGAATTCCGAGTGCTACTCTTATTCCGAGCATTGTTCACCCCGAGCACTGCTCGACTCCCGGGTACTAGTTATCTTTAAGTACTATTCATCATTAAGTATTGTTCATCTTCGAGTACGCTGGTCGAAGGAGATTACAACTACACTGGTTGAAGGAAAGGTTTCGATAACACTAGTCGAAAGACGATTACGACTACCTAGTCGACGGAAGGCTATGACTATCTAGTCGAAGGAAGCTATGACGATCTAGTCGACAAAACTACGACTATCTAGTAGAAGGAAGCTACGACTATCTAGTCGATAGAAACTACGACTATCTAGTTGAAGGGGGCTACGACTACTCTGGGCAGTGGTAGCGGCGCTCAACTACAAGCTTGTTGGCACTACACACCACAGCGAGCTACACGAAACTACACAAAACGAAGAGGAGAAGACACTGAACCTTATGGGGTACCTTACGACGGCAGAGCACAACGGAGTGGTCGGCGGCGAGGTGGTTTGGCGACGGTGAAGTACGGGTTCCGATGGTGATGGTATTCCGATGATCCTCCGGTGAAGAAGAGGTACGCCTGAGGCAGAACACGACACGGCGAAACTCCCGGTGTGGACGACGAAAACAGAGACCAACGGACGGTGGCACAATCAGCGGCGCTGGGGCTGGTGGCGGAGAAGCTTTGGCTTTGATTCCGGCGAAAAGAAACTAGCAGCATGGTCCTGTGTGCGGGGGCTGATGTGAGGGGAGAAATATGAAGGCAGTGCCCCCTTTTATAGGGCAAGGAGTATCCGAAATGACGGGGACATCCGCGGGCGGTAATGGCGGATGCGGCGGCGATGAGTAAAGTGAGTTAAGAAGGAGAAACGGTCGATTGAGTGCGGCCGGAAGTGAAAGATGATCAAGGCAATTATTGGGCACAATTTCGAGTGGAAACGGGTGATTCAATGTAGTTTAATCGACTGGGTCGGGCGACGCTCTGTTTCGGCTGAAGGAAGACGAAGGAGATGACAAGGGTGGCAGGTGGGGTCGAACGGAAGAGAGAGAAAGAGAGAGAAGAAAGGGTTGGTCGACGGCTCGGCTGCAGAAGAAAAGGCTGTGGACTGGGAAGCCGGGCCAGAGGTGCGGAAAGAGAAGATGGGTTGAAGGGATTCGACCGAGATTGTTTTGGAATTTTCATATTTTAAATAATTCAGATAAATCAACTAGGTTTTAAAAAATAGTAAATAAAGTCAAAAAAATTATAGACAAATTCACAAAAATTCCCCGAGTCATTTTGGACTTAAATAAAATACTTCCAACTTATAATTGGTAATTAATTTTTATACATAATTTATTTTGGATTTAAAATAATTAGGGAAAATCTTTTAAAAATTTCAAAAAATAATTAAATTTTATTTTCAGCTGGAAAAAGAAATTTGGGCTGTTACGGCTTATGTGGTAGGTTTAGCCACACCGGGACCGGTGGCGTGACAGAACGGTTTTGCCACGCCACAAGTGGTGGCATGGCCAAAGGGGTTAGAATTGGAAATAAAGTTTGCGAGGGGTTAAGTTTAAAATATTATTAAAAAGGATTAAATAATAAAGAAAATTCAATTAAACACTATTAACTATCCAAAAATAGTAATTAACATTTCAATATAAACAAAATCAAGGCAGTGAGAATGACCAATGGCAAATTTTAGTTATCTTATAGTAAAACAAATCATTTCCTCCCAGATCTTTTTTTATATCATTTTCTCCTAGATCTACCATTTTTCCCGAACAAAATTATGTGACACAGGATCTACCAACAATAGGCACAAATCCAACTACATTATCATGCAATTTTAGGTAAAGAAGTAGGATTTGGCATCCATACCTTCGGTTCCCGCAAGAACTTGAACTCCACGGTGAGGAAGGGGAGAAACAACGTGATGAAAAGAAGGAGGAGCGGCGGCAGCTCAGATCCAATCGCCCTTCCCTGCGTCGAGTGTCATCAAATCCAGAGGTCGGGACAAGAGGAAAACAAGTGGGAATAGGGAAGGAGAGAGATGTCAGCTTGTAACTCTCCTTGCCGGCGGCGTCGAGAGGAGAGGTGGGCAGAGGTGGTGAGAGGAGAGGCCACGACAGCATTCAACAGTAGCGGCGGAGGCGGCATTCTGGGCAAGGGAGAGGAGAGGTGTTCTGTGTGAGGAAGTCGAGGCTACTTTGTCGCGAGGAGGCGAGCACACGTGAGTGCATCCTGTACCAGCTTGGTTGGCCCAATTTTGTCAAATCGATGGAAACAACATCTAAGGGGTATATTCCTAGAATTTAGAACACTCCATCCGGGATGAGTTGATTTCGTTCACCCAAGCAAACACACGAATGGGAATATATCTAGGACCATCTCATACAGGTAGGTTCTGGTTCACCCAACCAAACACACACTTAGGAAAGCCATGCCTAAACTTCATACCACTCGAATTGCTAGTGCAAGCTACACCTATCGGGACCCAGATTTCTGAATCCAGAACCCTCTGTGTATATCTGTAATACTCTGAAAAATAATATTAATTAATAAAAGCGTCTTAAGGGTCGGAGAGCAATTAAATTAATTAGTTAAAGAATTTAGGACTTGTGCGTAATTAAAGAATTTAGTATACGTGGAAATAGGATAATTCAGAATTTTTAAGAGCTGTATAAATAGTGGTGGGAATTTTAGAAAACCCTAGCCATTTTTTCCAAGCCGCCGCGCCGCCAGCCTTTTTGCTTTGCTGCGGTTCCTGTGCGCGTCGCCTCCTGTGATTGCCGAGCGAGAGCGCTGCACTGCTGCTGCGCGTGGACACCAGCGGCCGAATCTGCTGCGGCTGATTTTCTGCCGCGTGGACGCCGTCGCCTGTAGCCGAGCAACCCTGCGCGCCGTTGACGTCCCTCAGTGCGTGGCGTGGCTGCTGGCTGCTTGTCTCTTCTTGCATTTCTTGCCGATCCGCTGCCGCTACCGATTCCTCTCTGCCGCTTCTGCTGTGCCGCCGACCGCACGGCATCGCTGATCGTCTTTGGCGTCTTGCTGCTGCGTTGCATGCCGGTATCTGCCGCTTCAGATCCGCCAAGACCTCGCTTCTTATTCCGCCGGATCTCTTTGGTCCTCGCTGGCCGCGTGGACGTCGCCGAGTCCGAGAACTGCTGCCGCACGTCATCCGTTCCTTGCTTGGCCGACGTGTTTTGGTTGGTAATTCTTTTACCGATTTCTTTGTGCTGTTAATTAGAGATTATAATTGAGGTTAATTAAAGAGGGTTCTTTAGTTCTTAGTCAAAGTGCCGAGTAATAGATCTGTTTAATAGATCCGTTTAGCCTGTTGTTCCGTGTACGATTTATTCGGATACCTTAATGGCGAATGTTGAAAATATCATCTACTAGTTAGTTGTAGATAATTTCGATATCTTTATATAGCATGTTTAATCACGGCAATCGGACAAGTAGATTTCGAGATATGAATTTTGGAAGACCGTTGTTTTTGCGGTTGTCGTCTTTCGGCGCTGTTTAGGTAGACTGTAGATTAAAAATAGTAAATAGCTTAATTAGTATTTTTGATCTACATGAAAGTTGTAGATAATTGTCCAATGGTTCTGTAGAATCTGAGAACACGAATTTTGGTTGAGTAAAACAAAAGTTATGAATTTAGTAAGACCGCTGTTCCGAAGCGGACAGATCGGCTTTCTGGGCTAAATACGGAGGGTTAGATGATTTAATTAGAAGACTGTGTAATCTACGAAAATGTGGATAATTTTATGAAGAATCCAGAATGGGGTGGTTTGTGGTGATCGGACTTTCGAGTCAAAAGTTACGTTCGTTCTAGTACCGAGACAGCAACGGGTAACTTTTCGGTACCGGAATAGCGTGGTATATTTGGGGACGTGTAGGAGCGATGTCGATTGATTGTTGTTCTTATGATGCTGTAGCTTGTATTGAGATTTGTGTATTTAATGTAGGAGAGGCGTCGTACTTGTTGCCATCTGCTAGCCAAATTGTGCGTCGCAACTAGTAAAGGCAAGTGCATGGTAGACAGCGATCAATGATCGATCACTGTTTTCTTTATCTTCTATTACCATTATTGTTGTGCTTTTATTTTGTTTAATTGCAAGCAATGAAATGGTATGGATTTATATTGTTAATGGACATGATGAAAAGTTGGATATGATGTTTATGATGGAGGTTGTATGTTTGCATTCATAAGCATCTTTGCATATGAGCAGGTGATCATGAATGATCACAACTCCACGGGAGTGGAGGAGGTCCCCGATCCTTATGGAGGAACGGGCTTGAGAGTGAATGTTGTCGCGAGCATTCACTCACGCTATACCGTATACGGCGAAAGAAGTGCATGTGGACATGTAGATTAGTTTTGCATTGATACATGAGATTAATGGATGTGAATCAAATAGAAGTACCTGTGATGATAATGAAGTTATTGAATGCTGTTGATTCATTATTGTTCGTTGTTTATGGATGTGTTTGCTGAGTCGTGGACTCACCCTTGCTCTATTGTTGTCTTTAGGTGATCTTCGAGGGTGCCGTAACTGAGAGCGAATAGAGCACATGGACATCACATGATCATTTACCTTCATAATCTTTTCATTCAGAATTGGATTACACTTGGACATGTTAGAGGTTGAATAAAGTTTAGGACATCATTTGGACTAGACTATTTGCTTTATTAATTTGGATTCATTGGTTGATGCTATTTTGGATTATTTACTTGGTTATAATTCCCATTGATTATTTATTATCGTTTGAACCATAATTATGCATGTTCGTTTGTGATCCTTGGATATGTTTATTGATGATTTCTTGATGTAATTTTATAGTGTGTCGATAATTATTAGTGTAAAGAGTAGAGTGGTGGCATTCTAGGCTCAGTGTTGGGCTGGGGTGTTACAATATCAGCACTAGTCCCAAGATCAGTAGATAGCGCACACAGTTACATCATTGAATATCAACATATATCTTGCAAACATAAAACTATTGTATAATATTGAACAAAAGAGTAATGACCTTAAAGTCGAAGCTTACAATTACCGTCCTTTCAGGCTAAAAAATACAAATAAATTATAGCAGAAGAAGATAACTCCAAGTGATAGCCCATTCATATGCTCATAGGCAATTGACTATGACTCGCGACCTAGTACTCCAATATTCTTTATTGTAGCACACGTGTAGAAGTCATAATCCTCCTTGGTAACTTTGAAGGCTTCTAAGATTTATTTTGGGTGTAGCATGCAAGTACATAAAATATTCCGCAAGTCTTAGGAAAAATGTAATATGAAGTTAACAATGGGGCTTATATGGTTCTTTTGCACAAATCAATATTTTAAGTTTCAACAGATTTCATAAAGCACATTTGACAAAAGTAGTTTCAATAATTAAATTAATTGTGTCACTTGTGGAGGTTCTAGCTACCGACCACTAGTATAAAGGCTCTATCCACCGAGGTTCAAAGGATAGGGCTCTAGCTGCCAGAATGTCCACCTGAGAGTCCCAACTGCTCCCGGATTCTCAAAGTTTATTTCTTTGAAAGAAAAACCAAAATCTACCATGTGAAAACGCAGCTTGCCCGCCCTTGACCTTGGGCATGGCTATTTGTAAGATCGTGGAGGCTGAGTAGAGGGGAGGGGGGGGGAATATGCGGTTTTAAAATTATTTTGGATAAAACCAAGTATTATGCATAATTGTTAATCAATTCGGTTTTGCTCAATAAATACCTAAAACAGCTAGTCTTGACCAATTGCACCAACAAGATAAGACTAAGACAAATTATGCAATCCTAAGGAGACAAGCACATAATATAATTATATAATAGAAAGAAAGTAAAGCTTAAGAAAAGAAACCACATGAACATTTGAACTTTTTCCCGTGGTGATCAAAAACTTGCCGGTTTCCCCTAGTCCACGTTTGGATCGGCTCCACAAGTTAAGCCTACCCCTCGAATCTACTCAGGGTTGCTATTCCTCCACTCTAGAGATGGCGAGCACCAAATTATTCACAACCGCCTGGGTCTTCTCACAACCTTCTTTGAGAAGATCACCGACACAACTTCTCCAAGCCGTCTAGGTGTCGGCAAATACCAAGAGTAACAAGTCGGAGACACTCACTTGAACGAATCAAGTGTCTAAGCTCAATGTATACTAAATCCAACACCTAATGCAACACATGTGTCGGGACCCGAATATGCAAATCTAGACCCTCTGTGTATTTTGAACTTGTCCCAAGATTAGTAGCTAGTCCACACAGTGTCAACATTGATGAAATTATATCCATACAATGAAATAGCTAAGAATAAGCCAAATATGTCAAGGTTTTACAATTATTGCCACGCGGGCTTAAACCCTAGTTCACATAGTCCTCAAAGTACTCTCCTCGTAGAACTCAGTGTTCCCTGGGTCTTCCTCGATGACTGATCAACAATGGCGCAAAGCCGTGAGTATATAAAGTACTCAACAAGTTGTAGAGAAATGTATGCAAATAGTATTCATGCAATGCTTGAACAAGAGTAGCTTTATGGCTATTTTGCAGAAAGTAGTATTGACAGTAATTATAGTAAATAGATTGAAAAATAAAATTTAAAACATTAGATACATAATTAAGCAAGTACTTTGAAACATCTAGTGAACTACCCATTCACTTCCGAACCATTCCACCAACAACAATTTTTAAGATAAAATCTATCTCCCATGTGAAATCACCAAACATTATCCACAACCGGGGACACGACTATTCGAATAATTTTTAATACTTTGTAGAGGTTGTACAACTTAACCCACAAGAGATAATAAATTTATAATGTCAGCCAAGACACGCTTCCAAAGGCGTGCGACTAAATAATTATCAAAAGACTTTTATAAAACTCTGTTTTGACCCAGTTCGGCTCTCTAAAGTTTCGTCTAGTGTGAATTTCCAACCCAAAGTTCACACTTCAACCCAAACAGAACTAAATCAAAATATAACTAATTAATCAGCTAGGTCCATCCCATACTAGACATGTGGTTGTATGATAGGGCCCAGATTAGTGGCACACAAGATTAAGTTCTTAGTGATTACTCAGGCGAAACAACCTCATCCAAAATGTACTATCTGCACCCTCTTTACTGCATGATCATTCGTCTGAGTATGAAACCAATTTTGTTTAACCAGTCTCAATGGCATCCCCTGTCACGGCACAACAAATTTTAATAACAATGGCTACCTGCCACAATTCCAGATATCATTAAGTCAAGTTTTTATGATTAACATGGTGAATGAACCCCTCGTACAACTAAAGCATGACTAAGCATAACTAAGATACCCATGTTGGTATTAAAATATGTTCAACTAAAATTACCCTTCCTATGATGTCAAAGATACATGGCATTCACAAGATATCAAGGTGTCATACTGTCAAGTAGATATTTAACTATTCCTATAAACAATTAATATAAAAGTAGCAATGCATGCTGATATAAAATATTATAATTTTATAAAATGGGTATAATATGGTCAAAGGTGTACGACTTGCCTTCATTGAAGGTTTGAGTTGCTTCAGCCGATGGGTCTAGGAAAGCTTCGAAAACGCCGGAATCTATACGCGCAAAATAAAAAAAATAAATACAATAAAATACAAAATTTTATCAAAACAATACCAAAATAAAGGTTATGAATTTAGAAACAATAATTGACGGAATCGGAGTTCATATGAAAGAGAACAAACATCAGGAAGTTCGATTCTCACATGAAATGATGGAAAAAGATGGAATTTACTATTATGAAATTATTGTTTTGGTTTGACAGACTTCAGAACAGAAGCAATGAGAATTGTGAGCATGAATTAAGGGTCCACTTGTTAGAGGTAACAAAAACAAAAGAAGGATTGGAAGAGGTCAATGACAAGTGGGACCTAATAGTCATAGATACAAGAGAGCTCATTCACAAAGGCTTCCCAGAACGAAACAGAGCAGTTCTGGAGATCGCGGCCATGGCGGCGGCGCCGGTGAGGCAGGCGGTGGGGTGGCCGGCGAACTAAAAAAATGGGATCCCATGGGGTTTCTCTACCGTCAGGTGGTTGCGACTTGGCCGGAGAAGCACTATGGTGGCGGTGGCGGCGGTGCCAGCCCAAACGGCAGCAGCAGTAGTCCAGTGGTGCGGGGGAAAAGAGAGGGTGAGCACGAGTGGCGCATGGGTGTGGGGAAACCTTAGGGCCAAGCGGAAACGTCGGAGATGGTTTGAGGCGATGGCTCCACATCGACCGGCAGTAGCAAAAGGAAGACGTCGACGACAACACTCCACATTACAAAATTGAACAAATTGAGGTGAGGGAAGGGTAGGAAATCTCCAGAAACACACGTTGACGCAGTCAATTCGACGAGAAACTCACCGGTGAAGGAGATCGATCGACGGGAGTGAAATTGGCCTAGAAGGTCCGACAGCAAAATTCGGGCGACGTACTACACAAAAAGTGAAATTGATTGAGGGGTTTAGATCACTGTGCTCGAGAACACGATGTGACGCGATTAGAAGTTTGAAAATGCACCGGAACGACGAATGCACAAATCAGGTGTGATGGCTGACGTTCGGGAAAACGAGAAATTTGATGTCATCGAAGCTCCAGGGGTTCTGAGATTTTGAGGGAGTGCAAAGGAGTAGAAGAGGTGTTAGTGTACCAATTTATAGCCTCTACCATGATTTGAATTGATGATAACGCGAGTGAATGTCGACACAATTCACGGGATCGGTTTTGGGAACTGATGTAAAATGGAAATTGTACTGATGGGGCTGCGGTAACAGAAGCATTGACTTCTGTGATAAAGGCGTGGTAATGACGGGCCCATAACGCTTCAAACGTAATTGAATTTGGATGCTCGAGTGCAAAGAATGAAAATTGGAGGTGGCTGCTGCTGTTGCTTCGGACAGAGAACAGAGAGCAATGCCACGTTTAGAGGAAGAAGATGAAGGAAGAGAGAAAAAGAAAGGAAAGAAAATCCATATAAAATCAAAGATAAAATAAATTCAAGAAAATTCCACAAAAATCCTTGGGACCTGAATAGATTGAATAAAATAATTTTGAATTTAATTTAAGTTTATTTTAATCATTTAAAATGTTTTTTATTTTCTAAAATTTCAAATTAAGCTTTAAATTAATCCAATAAATTGCAAATGATTCCTTTTATTTTTAAAGTTTCAAAAAGGCTATGAAAATTGGGATGTTACAACATGCACTTGGATTTTACTCTCTAAACTCACTAAGGGCAACACATGCACAATGATGAGGAGAGTGCTTGCTCTTCGCTCTAAGGGAATGAAAAATGGCACCAGCTTCTCCCATCCAACCGGCCACAAGGAGTATTTATGCACCCCTACACAAAAACTTGCTATTGGAGGAGAATCTGTGCAAAACCAGGAAGGCTGTTCAGACCGCATGCACAGGGCCGGTCAGACCGGGCTACAGAGTAACAGAAAATTCTGCAGTAATCATTGCAAAAAAAATATAACCGTTATGCCACGTCCGGTCAGTCCGCCCACACATGGATCGGTTAGGCCGGGTTGAAAAGATTTCCAAACCAGAGAAAACATGCTACTGGAAAAAGCTGACCGCGTCGGTCAGTCCGAGGTTCCAGTCTAACAGGTGACAACTCGACTGTTAGTCCGACAAGGCAAATTAAGTAGCAAGTCCCAAAAACGACCTTCGCTGGAAAAAGCTGACCGCGCCAATGACCCAGAGGTCCAGTTAGTCTGGCCCTCCAACTACGGTTAGTCCAGATAGCCACACGAGAGAAAAGAAGTTCTCTGGAAAAAGTTGACCGCTTCAAAGGTCTGAGGTTCCGTTCAGTCCGGTCTACCCACTGCGGTCAGTTCAGTCAAGGAATCCAAAACTAATTTTGCAAATCGCTTCAACTCAATCTTGCAAAACACATTTGCCAATTGATGCGCGATGCGAACGAGGGATGATGGTAAGGTTCTCAACAAGTTGCAAAACACATTTGTCGACTTTTAGAGTCATGCCACAAGGAATAGGTGCATGGACTTCAACTATTTGCAAATTATAGTCTCATGCTACAAAGAGTTAATGCATGAGGTTCAACTATTTGCAAAATACATTTTCAAACAATAGCATCATGCCTAGAAGAGCTACAACAAATGAGATTGAGGTATCAACACATGACTTAATCAAGCTACTAGTCAAGACCCCTCTTAATAGTACAACAACCTATACTAGCAATCCGGTCTTCCAACCAAATATCGAGAACAACAAAATACTAGGAACGCATCCTTAGTCTAAGCTAGTCATACCTTTGCCTTGAGCATCCATCTTGGAGTGATCACTTGATGACGAATATCTCTACTCCAAGTCCGGGTTATTGGATCGATAATCATCAACACATGATGATTTCCTTTACTCTAAGTTCTTGACTTGAATGTCATCAACACATGATGATCTTCTTTATTTCGGGATCTTGTCTTGAATACAATCAACACATGATGATTTTCTTTACTTCGGGATCTTGTCCTGGTGCCTATCAACACATGATGACATCCTTCATCCCAAATCTTAACTTGATAATCATCAACACATGATGATTTTCTTTACTCCAAGTTCTTGACTTGCATGTCATCAACACATGGTGATCTTCTTCACTTCGGGATCTTTGTCTTGAATATCATCAACACATGATGATTTTCTTTACTTTGGGATCTTGTCTTGATGTTCATCAACACATGATAACATTATTAATCCTGAATCTTGACTTGATGATAATAAATTCATGATGCAACCCAAAGTATTCATCATCATGGGACTCAACCTGTTTCATCAACTTATGGAAAATGTTAGTCCACATGATGATTGTCATTAATTACTAAAATACTCTATTAACTTATAATGATGGGTCTATATTCTTCACTATTCGAATAGTTTTACAGTCTATAGAAGTTGTAGAGCTTGACCCACACGATATAATCAACTTATAATGTCGGTCATGACATGCTTCCTTGGGCATGCGACTAAGTGGTTATCATAAGGCCTTTACAATACCCTGCTACCCCAACCCGTTCGATGAGCTTAACCCCAAGTTAAGGACGTCATTTACCATCGACCCGGAGCTTATGTTACCATCACCGGGAGCAAGCCCCGACAAACATGGAAGTTTTTTTCCATCGTCTGCACAGTCAAAAAAGAACCTAACAACAACAGCCTATGGGCTTAATACTAGAACAAGGTAAATTAGTTGGTCAGGTCCTCCCCATTCTGGATATGTAGTTGTGCAGTAGTACTCAGTTTGGATAGACACAAGCGTCGATCCTTAATCGACCAAGGCGAGAGTAGTCAACAACTCAATCCACTCGCCCTACTCTAAAACAAGTTTTCCACCTTTTTATTTTGTAAGCCAACGTCAATACCTATTGCCATATATTTCTCAAACTGACTTGCATAAAAGGGTATTAATAATCCCCCCATAGGATAAACATGACTGATATATCTTGTCTAACCACTGTACTGTATTCAATATCAACGGGTTTTCCCTAATATATTTTTGCTTCTCTCAAATCGCACAAAACTTTCTGACAATTATGAACCAATCAGCAGCTTTACCCTTCAATTGCTCCAACAAGTAGTGATATAATTATGACCTTTTCATAACTCTAAATCCTACTAAACATCGATTATGCCCATATTTGAAATGACTTTCCAAAATTCATTCACATTGTTGATACTTTCATCTTTCATAAGTTAATCCACCAAGCATACTGTGAGGACCCTGGATTATTGAGCTTGTAATGCTTAGTCACCAATTGACCCTAGCATCACAAACGAAATAACCCGTGTCTTCGAGACATGTATACTTCCCAGAAATGAAGTATACACACCTCTTTACAAAATTCATGCATCAATTCCATTCATTCACATAGAACCGAAGCAAAACAACAACCAGAAGATAATATAAATAAAGGATAGTTATTACAAAAGAGAGGCCGACCGGCCCAATGACATATACATATAGAAATTGAACAGCGGAAGCAAAAGTGTCATAAGATGGCCATAAACCAAAAGAACCAATCAGTGTGCCTTTAACCCACAAGGCAACCGACCGGACCGCCAAGCTAGTCGTCGAATCCACAGCATATTTCATAAAAGTGAGGCCCTAGGGGCTCACCTTCTTTCCCTGCAACAAAGAGCCCAGCAAAGCCGGGTGAGTACTTGGAATGTACTCGCAAGACTTACGTGTAGAGTAAATGAGACACATACATAACTATATGCAAGCTTTTTGAGTGGAGGCTGTATGTTTCATTTTCAGCACAAAGCAAACTTTAATTTTAATAATGTAGTGCATTTAAAGGCAAGTTGACAAATCTATTTTTTAATGTTCAAATAATCGTAAATGACAACAATATAACAGTAGATAGAAGACAACAACAATCCTGAAGTGACTAAACCATTAGCCACCACAACAATAACATGAATTACCCATTCATACCACCCATGTCAAATTTTAATTTAAAAGGTTGTAGTCTAAATCTTGCAAAACCTAACCAAGCGTGTCCATAACCTAGGACGAGGCTATTCGAATAGTTTTATACCCTGCAGGGGTGTACCAATGTACCCACACGCCAGACCGCCTTTTTGCCAAGCTATTAAGCACACTTCCTTAGGTATGCCGGCACGGCTAAGTCCTACGAGACATTTCCAATATTGTGCATTAACTACGAGCCGCCCGTATGGATAGAAACTCATACGTTGTGTCGGGGTCATTGTAAAGCCTCGGTCAACTACCCGTCGCAGGTAAAGCCTTGGACAACTACAATGCCCCTCGAGGTGGAGAGCCTACCCGGAATCTCCACCACCGCACACCCAACACAAGAACACATATCATTTTTCACACAACACACACAACCCCCTCCTGCGACTCGGAGATAACACACGCCAAAGTACTAAGTCAAGAGAGGTCCCATATCCCTCTCGCGTGGTTAGCACGCAAAAATGCTTGGAGAGTGTGACACAAGATGTTCGGTCCTTGTTGACTTAGGCAAGACATCCACAAACCCAATAACCCACCATCCGACCACTTGCCCAAGTCCAAATCAATTTTCTATTTTCAGATTTTGACTTTACAAAATAACAAAGCACAAGTGCTAGACATAATGGAATAATATTTAGATGTGTGATCCAGATCATCGACTACAATCGATGATCGCCCATTACTACCGAAACTAAGCATTTCTAAGCAATTTCAAATCGAAAGCTACTAAGTGACAAGAGTCCATCCATCGAACTCCGACCACAGCAAATAACCTAAGCTCATGGTAGTAGAGGATAAAAAGTCCTCTGATTATGCAACTATAGGATACTAACCATAATTTAACAACAAAATAGCAATGCATACATACAAGTTGAAATCAATATAGTAGACTTGAAAAATAATAGGATTAACATGATCAAACTGCTTGCCTGCTTGCTGTGGGTCAAGATGTTGCTGAGGATCAATTATGTTGTCAATGTGCTCTTCGGATCCTAACGAGAAGGCGAAAAAGAATCGATAAGAACGAAGAAAACACAAAGACTCAACAGCAAACTTTCTCCAAAAATTCTGAAAATTTTACAGTAGCAAGAGCATAATTTATAAAGAATTTAGCAGCAAGAACCAATTGATTTGGATTCTTAATGCCAAAGATATGACCAAAAGAAGAACTTACGACCAGGTAGTGCTCGTAGAAGAACTTACGACCATGACATAGTCGTAGTAAGACTTACGACTAGTTACAAGTCGTAGAAGAACTTACGACTGGGTAATAGTCGTAGAAGGACTTACGACCAGGTAGTGGTCGTAGAAGAACTTATGCCCATGACATAGTCGTAGTAAGACTTATGACTAGTTACAAGTTGTAGAAGAACTTACGACTGGGCTACGGTGACTGGTCGGAAGTCCGACCACGAGGCAGCGCCTCCCGCACGCTTTGCCTTGCGGTGGCGTGGCGTCTCCGACCACGTGCGCCCGACCAAAGGCGAGGATGAGGGTCTAAAGTTTAACGGTCCGACCGCGCCAATCTTGGTCGAGTATGGTCAAACGCAGCAGACGACCACGAGTCTTGGTGAGTAGGTATGGCTCGGGAGAACTCCCGAACGGATAATACCAAAAGAACAACGAAAATACACCTAAGCTCCTATAGGTCAATGCGAAACTACCTGAGCTGAAGAACGACCAGAGACCCACGGAGTGGCTCCGTGACAGTGATCGAAGCAGGCAGAAGGTCCTCACTTGGGCACAGCGACCTGAGCAAAGAGAGAATCCAACCGAGTGAGGGTTAAATTCCAGAGAGTAAAGGGGGAGCAGAGGGGGCAAAGACTTGAAGAAGAAAACCCCTGCTGCACCGCCTCCACCGAAGCTCCACACTCAACAATGGCGGTCGAGGGGATTGCGAGGAACTGCAGCTCAAGCAAGCTGGTGAGTGCTAGCTGGAGTTGCGGAGGTGCTAAAGGAAGCTAAGGGTGAAGCAATGGAGTTTAAAAGAGCAATGGCAGAGAGCAACGGCCGGGTTTTCCAGACGGGTCAACACTGCCATGAGAGCACTTGAGAGCGATGGGAGCAGTCGAATCATGGCCTTCTGAGGGAGGAGCGCGACAGGCATTTAATGCGCGCAGAGATGGCCGTTTAAAGGCGACCGTGGAGGGGACAGGGCGCTGCTCGTTTTCTCCTCTGCTCACGCCATGACCGGGCTCACGCGTGCGCTGACGGAGGAAGGAGACGACGTGTCGACCGTCGGATTGAAATCGAACGGCTGAGTTAGATCGGGTGGATTAGAGCGATTTCATCGTTCGGCTGGTCGAGGACCGTTCGATGCCGATCCAACGGCTCACGACCCGCACACCCGATCGACCGCGCCGGTGCGATTAGTTGACTGGACCGAGTCCAGTGGCTCGAGCCCGAGTCCGGTTCGAATCCGAGGAACAGTGCAAACCAGTTAGAATTTGAATCATAAATATCTGATTTTTGAGGAATTATTTGAGGTAGCAAACAAACTCCAAAATTTACGAAATTTTAACTGGAGCTTGCTGACAGCAGGAGGGACCTCTCATAAAATTTTCAGAGATTTTCAGGCACTGAATTTTTCTCCAGCAATTCCAGAAGAGGAGAAATAGGGTTTGACCAAATTTGACTTGCCTCCAAAAATTATCAAATAATTTCTATAAAAAAAATCATGAGATAATTCAAAGGTGTTGACAAGCCTCCCTAGAACTCAGGGAAAAGATTTCCCAGGGTTTGGCACAAGATCTATGACAAGGAGGTTTTTGAGTAGAGTCAAATGAGGATTTGAATTTGATTTTCCATAATTCCTTTTCAAAAGAATTACAAAAAATGACCAAGGGCTTCAAGATGCAAGAAAAGTTTTAATTTCTTTTTATTTTCTTACATTTGAAACACAAATCCATTTTTGGGATGTTACAAAACCTCCCCCCCTTACAAAAATCTCGTCCCGAGATTTGGCTCACTCGGTAAAGAAAGATGGATAGTCTGCACGGAGACGATCTTCCCTTTCCCAAGTAGCCTCATCCTCAGAATGGTTCAACCACTGAACTTTGAGGAATCTGATAGTTTTATTCCTTGTTCTTCGTTCAGCCTCATCGAGTATGCGACAGGGTGCTCGCGATAGGTAAAATCTCCTTGGACATCGAGGGTTTCCAACGGAGCTTCCTCAGTTGGAACACGGAGGCACTTCTTTAGTTGGGAGACATGGAAAACATCATGTACCCCTTCGAGTGCAGCTGGCAATTCCAACTTTTTGGCAACAACTCCTTTCTTCTCGATAACGCGGTAAGGACCGACATATCGAGGAGCTAACTTGCCCTTGACGCCGAAACGCTGATGGCCCTTCAAAGGAGAGACTTTGAGATAAACAAAGTCATCAGGCTCGAAGCTCAATTCACGACGACGGCGATTCGCAAAGCTCTTTTGCCTGGATTGAGCTGTGCGTAAACGATCACGAATAAGCTGGACTTGGCTCTCGGCCTCATTGATCGAGTCCGGGCCAAAGAAAGGTCTTTCGCCTGTCTCCGACCAATTCAACGGGGTTCTGCACTTTCTCCCGTATAAGGCCTCGAAAGATGACATGCCGAGACTGGCCTGAAAACTATTGTTGTAGGAAAACTCGGCAAATGGCAAGCACTTCTCCCAATTCTTTCCATATGAGAGAACACAAGCACGGAGCATGTCCTCCAACACTTGGTTGACCCTTTCGGTCTGACCATCAGTTTGGGGGTGATAGGCTGTGCTAAAGGTGAGACGGGTTCCCATAGCCTCTTGCAAACACTTCCAAAACCTGGCGTTGAAAAGTGCACCGCGATCCGAAACGATCGTCTTCGGCACACCGTGCAAGCAGATGATACGGGAAATATAGAGGTCCGCGAGTAGAATCACACTAAGGTTTGTCCGTACTGGCAGAAAATGGGCTACTTTCGTCAATCGATCGATGACAACCCAGATGGAATCCTTGCCCTTGGATGTTCGGGGCAGACCGGTGATAAAATCCATCCCGATCGAATCCCACTTCTATTCAGGAATAGGCAAAGGTCAAGCGATCTGCTGACGCCGATGCTCGGCCTTGACACGACGACACACGCCGCGCTCTAACAACGAACCGCAATCTCCCTCTTCATTCGGGTCCACCAAAATCCCTGACGGAGATCTTGATACATCTTTGTGGCCCCGGAATGAATAGACAAAGGCGAATCATGGGCTTCGCGGAGAATCAAATTCCGCAATTCCATGTCCTTTGGAACCACAAGGCGTTGCCCGAACCTTACAACACCATGCTCATCCTCAGAGAAGCACTTGGCCGTTCCGTTCTTGACATTTTCCTTTATGCGGCTCACCCCAGCATCTGCTTGCTGAGCGATTTTAATCCGATCCACCAAGGTTGGTTGCACAACCAATGCAGCGAGGGAACCATACTTAACCAATCCAAAGTTGAGACGCTGAAATTTCTCCAGAAGGGTGGGCTGAATCTCCTGGAGCAACAAGGTATTGCAATGCGCTTTGCGACTGAGCGCATCGGCAACCACATTAGCCT
Source organism: Hsuehochloa calcarea (assembly GCA_036346395.1). Lineage (NCBI taxonomy): Eukaryota > Viridiplantae > Streptophyta > Magnoliopsida > Poales > Poaceae > Hsuehochloa > Hsuehochloa calcarea. The sequence goes on along the minus strand of CM070602.1, from coordinate 37,990,602 downwards.
TGCCCGGATGGTAGTGAATACCCATGTCATAGTCCTTGATCAACTCCAACCATCTCTTTTGCCTGAGGTTCAGAGCTGGTTGGGTGAACAAATACTTTAGGCTTTTGTGATCCGAATACACTTCGCAACGATTACCGATTAGGTTGTGTCGCCAAATCTTAAGTGCATGCACCACAGCAGCTAATTCCAAGTCATGGGTAGGATAGTTGAGTTCATGAGGTCTCAATTGCCTTGATGCATAGGCCACTACCTTGCCTCCTTGCATAAGGACACAACCGAGTCCCCGACGAGAAGCATCGCAAAAGATATCGAAGCTTTGATGAATATCGGGGAGAACGAGGACGGGAGCGGTGGTCAAACGCTTCTTAAGTACTTGGAAGCTTTCCTCACAAGCATCGGACTACAAGAACTTCTTATCCTTTTTGAGCAACTCCGTCATCGGCTTCGCGACCTTGGAGAAGTTCTCGATAAAACGGCGATAATATCCCGCTAAACCAAGAAAACTCCGCACTTCTGTTACCGAAGTAGGCTGAACCCATGAAAGAACATCGCTGACCTTGCTAGGATCGACGGCTACGCCTCCTACTGAAAGAACATGACCCAAGAAGGCCACTTCCTTCAACCAGAATGCGCACTTGCTGAACTTTGCATACAGCTGGTGCTCACGAAGCTTGCCTAACACAAGCCTCAGATGCTCATCATGTTCCTCATCGTCCTTGGAATAGATAAGAATATCGTCGATGAAGACCACGACAAACTTATCCAAATACTCCATGAATACCGAATTCATGAGGTTCATGAACAAGGCGGGAGCATTGGTTAATCCAAATGACATGACGGTGTACTCATACAAGCCGTAGCGAGTAGAGAAAGCCGTCTTTGGAATATCTTCAGGTCGTATCCGAACTTGATGATATCCCACTCTCAAATCAATCTTGGAGAATACTCGAGCTCCCGTTAATTGATCAAAGAGATCATCAATGCGGGGCAATGGATACTTGTTCTTTACCGTTACCTCATTAAGCGGACGGTAATCCACGCACATGCGCAAAGTATTATCCTTCTTCTTTACGAAGATTGCTGGACAACCCCAAGGAGATGAGCTAGGGAGGATGAAACATTTTTCTTGCAGCTCACTCAGTTGCTTCTTCAACTCCACCAACTCGTTCGGTGGCATCCAATAATGCCTCTTTCAAATCGGGGCGGTACCGGGAACCAACTCAATGACAAACTCAAGGTCTCGAACTGGTGGCATCCCTGGAAGATCTTCAAGAAAGACATCAATGAAGTCACGAACTGTGGGGACTTCACTAATATCTAGAGAGGGATTCGCTTCAAGCGCGAAGAGATGCGGACCTAGCAGCTTTGGCGAAAAGTGAACCTGCTCGCCCGGAGGACTAGATAGAGATACACACTTCTGGGCACAATCGATTTGTCCCTTATGCTGAGACAACCAATCCATACCAAGAATTACATCTAAACTTGTTGAATGTAGGAGGATAAGATTCGCTAAGAATCCTACTCCCTCAATTTCAATTGGAACATCCCTACACTCAGATTCAGCTCTCAACTCCGAACCCGGAGAGAAAATGAGCAACGGGACCAACAATGGAGTAAAGAGGAGCTCACTAATAGCAGCAAAAGACTCAGAAATAAAAGAATGAGATGCTCCTGAATCAAACAAAACAGTAGCAGAATGGGAGTTAACAGAAAGTGTACCCAGCACGCCGTCGGGTGCCTCCTGTGCCTCCTCCGCTGAGATGAGGTTGACGCAACCACTACCCACGCCTTGGGTAGCAGGGACTATCTTCAGGTCCTAAGAAGAACCACCTCCTTGCCCGCGTCCTCCATTAGGACGAGGGGCTGCTCCGGTCTTCTTAGGGCATTGGTTCGCATAATGCCCCTTCTAGTTGCAGGCGAAGCAAGTGACTCCGGCAGCCGGGTTGTGGGGGCCACCCTGCTGACTCGCAGGTGCACGTGATTGGGACACGACTGCGAAGGACGAAGAACAGGTGCTGACGGCCTCGGGGGTGTTGAAGTCACGACGCGACCCCGAGGACCGACCGAAGCGGGATAGCGGCCCTAGAGGACTTGTGGGCTTCCCACTTACGCTATGGAATCCTGGCGCTCTCCCTGAGTGCTCGGCGACGATGGTCTTGTCCACCAAGGCCTGAAAATCCGGGAAGTCGACGACAGATAGTTTGTCCTGAAGCTCCTCCGACAAACCATCCTTGAACTTCTCTTGCTTGGCCTCATCAGTGGCCACCTCTTCCGAAGCATAACGAGCCAAATGGTTGAACTCGTACAGGTCAGAATGGCGAAACGTCCTTGTCGGAGCGACAAGAACTCCTTCTTCTTCAGCCTCATCAGGCTGGAAGGGATGTGACTCCGACGGAAGGCAGTGCGGAACTCCTCCGGTGTGGTGTGGTCGTCGGTGCATGGCGAAAGCTCTCCCACCAAGACAAAGCTGCACCCTCCGGTGGTGCGATGCGACAGCGCCTTCGTGCTCCGGCGCTGCGCTATCTGGCTTCGCTCAACGAGGCGAAGCCGATCGTCTATGTCAAGCGGGTCCTCGGACACGGAGAGCGTGGGGTGGAGTGCGAAGAAACTCCGCGAGTCCCCCACGCGGCTGGTGTCCACTCCCTTGCCCGGATCCTGAAGCACCGGTAAGGGCGGAAGTGTTGCGTGTGATAACGTCCAGAAGAACCCTCCGGTCCTCTGCACGGTTGCGCTCAATCTGAAGAAGGACCTCGGCCATGGTCGGAGGAGGAGGAAGATCCTCATCCGGACCAGCTGACTGGCCTTGGCCGCTACGAGTGCGTCCGGCCATCCTGTTATAAGAAACTTGGGTTAAAAACTAGACCCGAAAATCAAAGCCGAAAGGAAGCAAAAAGCTAATGACTAGGGAAATGAAATACCCCCTAATCGAAAGCCAAAAACAACAAGTGTATAAACTTAAACAGGCTTACAAAAAGACTCCAAAAATCGCAATGAATCACCAAACCAAAGCTCAACTTCCCAATACAACTAACCCGTATTGAATGAACGAGTAATTGATTGAGAAGATAAAAATCAGAATATAACGTAAGATCTAATACCACTAAAGAACAAGGCCAAATCAGCGAAAATAGTGTTAGATACATAGCTAACTAGTATCACATCTTATCCTTCTATTCCCACAAGTTTCAGTTGATTATCCTCTCATTTTCTACCCCATTTAGAACCTTTGAGCTTGCTGTCCGAAAATTGAAAGATCGTCGTCCAGGTTTTGCATCCAAGCTTCTAGTCGCAATTTATCCATTCCAGAAACTTCAAAACCTTGTAGAGGGCAACCACCACTTCAATTTGCCAAGCTCATTAGTTCTCAAAACCCAATTCAAATGATAACAACTATTTTTGAAGGAAGGAGAGAAAAATAATTTCTAAAACTCAAATTAGAACAAGATGAGAGGAGAAAGCTAAGATAGGTAAGGAGTAAAATCTGAGAATTCCTTAAGCTTTCATAAATCATTTGATACTTTGAAAATAAGGTTTTCCAAAATATCCTAAAGGCGACCAAGCCAGGGTTACTACGGTCAGTATGGCTCTGATACCAAAACTCTGTGAGGTCCCCGGATTATTGGGCTTGTAATGCTTAGTCACCAATTGACCCTAGCATCACAAACGAAATAACCCGTGTCTTCGAGACATGTATACTTCCCAGAAATGCAGTATACACACCTCTTTACAAAATTCATGCATAAATCTCATTCATTCACATAGAACCGAAGCAAAACAACAACCAGAAGATAACATAAATAAAGGATAGTTATTACAAAAGAGAGGCCGACCGGCCCAATGACATATACATATAGAAATTGAACAGCGGAAGCAAAAGTGCCATAAGATGGCCATAAACCAAAAGAGCCAATCAGTGTGCCTTTAACCCACAAGGCAACCGACCGGACCGCCAAGCTAGTCGTCGAATCCACAACACATTTCACAAAAGTGAGGCCCTAGGGGCTCACCTTCTTTCCCTGCAACAAAGAGCCCAGCAAAGCCGGGTGAGTACTTGGAATGTACTCGCAAGACTTACGTGTAGAGTAACAGACCTGTACATAACTATATGCAAGCTTTTTGAGTGGAGGCTGTATGTTTCATTTTCAGCACAAAGCAAACTTTAATTGTAATAATGTTGTGCATTTAAAGGCAAGTTGACAAATCTATTTTTAATGTTCAAATAATCGTAAATGACAACAATATAACAGTAGATAGAAGACAACAACAATCCTGGAAGTGACTAAACCATTAGCCACCACAACAATAGCATGAATTACCCATTCATACCACCCATGTCAAATTTTAATTTAAAAGGTTGTAGTCTAACTCTTGCAAAACCTAATCAAGCGTGTCCATAACCTAGGACGAGGCTATTCGAATAGTTTTATACCCTGTAGGGGTGTACCAATGTACCCACACACCAGACCGCCTTTTTGCCAAGCTATTAAGCACACTTCCTTAGGTATGCACGCACGACTAAGTCCTACGAGACATTTCCAATATTGTGCATTAACTACGAGCCGCCCGTATGGATAGAAATACATACGTTGTGTCGGGGTCATTGTAAAGCCTCGGTCAACTACCCGTCGCAGGTAAAGCCTTGGACAACTACAATGCCCCTCGAGGTGGAGAGCCTACCCGGAATCTCCACCACCGCACACCCAACACAAGAACACATATCATTTTTCACACAACACACACAACCCCCTCCTGCGACTCGGAGATAACACACGCCAAAGTACTAAGTCAAGAGAGGTCCCATATCCCTCTCGCGTGGTTAGCACGCAAAAATACTTGGAGAGTGTGACACAAGATGTTCGGTCCTTGTTGACTTAGGCAAGACATCCACAAACCCAATAACCCACCATCCGACCACTTGCCCAAGTCCAAATCAATTTTCCATTTTCAGATTTTGACTTTACAAAATAACAAAGCACAAGTGCTAGACATAATGGAATAATATTTAGATGTGTGATCCAGATCATCGACTACAATCGATGATCGCCTATTACTACCGAAATTAAGCATTTCTAAGCAATTTCAAATCGAAAGCTACTAAGTGACAAGAGTCCATCCATCGAACTCCGACCACAGCAAATAACCTAAGCTCATGGTAGTAGAGGATAAAAAAGTCCTACAGATTATGCAACTATAGGATACTAACCATAATTTAACAACAAAATAGCAATGCATACATACAAGTTGAAATCAATATAGTAGACTTGAAAAATAATAGGATTAACATGATCAAACTGCTTGCCTGTTTGCTGTGGGTCAAGATGTTGCTGAGGATCAATTATGTTGTCAATGTGCTCTTCGGATCCTAACGAGAAGGCGAAAAAGAACCGATAAGAACGAAGAAAACACAAAGACTCAACAGCAAACTTTCTCCAAAAATTACGAAAATTTTACGAGAGCAAGAGCATAATTTATAAAGAATTTAGCAGCAAGAACCAATTGATTTGGATTCTTAATGCCAAAGATATGACCAAAAGAAGGACTTACGACCAGGTAGTGGTCGTAGAAGAACTTACGACCATGACATAGTCGTAGTAAGACTTACGACTAGTTACAAGTCGTAGAAGAACTTACGACTAGATAATAGTCGTAGAAGGACTTACGACCAAGTAGTGGTCGTAGAAGAACTTATGCCCATGACATAGTCGTAGTAAGACTTATGACTAGTTACAAGTCGTAGAAGAACTTACGACTGGGCTACGGTGACTGGTCGGAAATCCGACCACGAGGCAGCGCCTCCCGCACGCTTTGCCAGTGGCCCGGCGGTGTCTCCGACCACAGCGGCGCCAACCAAAGGCAGGGATGATGGTCTAAAAGTTTAACGGCCCGACCGGCGGCCAATACTGGTCGGAGTATGGCTGAAACGGCGGTACGACCACGGAGTGCGGCTGAGTAGGTATGGCTCGGGAGAACTCCCGAATGGACAATACCAAAAGAACAACGAAAACACACCTAAGCTCCTATAGGTCAATGCGAAACTACTTGAGCTGAAGAACGACCAGAGACCCACGGAGTGGCTCCGACGACGAGTGACCGAACGGCGGCGGTAAGGTCCTCACTAGGGCACAGCGACCTGAGCAAAGAGAGAATCCAACCGAGTGAGGGTTAAGTTCCAGAGAGTAAAAGGGGAGCAGAGGGGGCAAAGACTTGAAGAAGAAAACCCCTGCTGCACCGCCTCCACCGAAGCTCCACACTCAACAATGGCGGTCGAGGGGATTGCGAGGAACTGCAGCTCAAGCAAGCTGGTGAGTGCTAATGGAGTTGCGGAGGTGCTAAAGGAAGCTAAGGGTGAAGCAATGGAGTTTAAATAGAGCAATGGCGAGAGTAACGCCGGTTTTCGGTCGGGTCAACACTGCCATGAGAGCACTTGAGAGCGATGGGAGCAGTCGAATCATGGCCTACTGAGGGAGGAGCGCGACAGGCATTTAATGCGCGCAGAGATGGCCGTTTAAAGGCGACCGTGGAGGGGACTGGACGCTGCTCGTTTTCTCCTCTGCTCACGCCATGACCGGGCTCACGCGCGCGCTGACGGAGGAAGGACACGACGTGTCGACCGTCGGATTGAAATCGAACGGCTGAGTTAGATCGGGTGGATTAGAGTGATTCCAACGTTCGGCTGGTCGAGGACCGTTCGATGCCGATCCAACGGCTCACGACCCGCACACCCGATCGACCGCGCCGGTGCGATTAGTTGACTGGACCGAGTCCAGTGGCTCGAGCCCGAGTCCGGTTCGAATCCGAGGAACAGTGCAAACCAGTTAGAATTTGAATCCTAAACATCTGATTTTTTAGGAATTATTTGAGGTAGCAAACAAACTCCAAAATTTACGAAATTTTAACTGGAGCTTGCTGACAGCAGGAGGGACCTCTCATAAAATTTTCAGACATTTTCAGGCACTGACTTTTTCTCCAGCAATTCCAGAAGAGGAGAAATAGGGTTTGACCAAATTTGACTTGCCTCCAAAAATTATCAAATAATTTCTAAAAAAAATCATGAGATAATTCAAAGGTTTTCCCAAGCCTCCCTAGAACTCAGGGAAAAGATTTCTCAGGGTTTGGCACAAGATCTATGACAATGAGGTTTTTGAGTAGAGTCAAATGAGGATTTGAATTTGATTTTCCATAATTCCTTTTTAAAAGAATTACAAAAATGACCAAGGGCTTCAAGATGCAAGAAAAGTTTTAATTTCTTTTTATTTTCTTACATTTGAAACACAAATCCATTTTTGGGATGTTACACATACTTCACAATTCTAACCTCAAGAATCCTCCAAAAACTTCAATATTACGGTTATGGAACTCTCCACTCTATTACTTGCAATCTCTATTTTAATATTTCAAATATTCATCATCTTAACCAACCAATTTATCACAATTTAATTCAACAATATTTTAGACAAACTCCGATCTTAGTAAGGCATCCATTAATATTAAAATCGTACTCCCAATAATAATCACTTATGTCTATAGATCAACCACGCCATTGATTACATTAATCCAACAATTACTGTAGATCAACCAAACACTAATAATCAATTAATTTCACTAAGATTTCATTTAAATCCAATTTCTCTATTCAATGATATCCAATTAACCAAATTCATCCAATTTAGACATTTTCCATTATCCAATTAATTCCACAAAGTTTAACATTGTATTTGTTTTCGACGATCCATTTAACCCACCAAGATGTGTTTCTTTATTGTATTCACATAATTTAACAAAAATGTAATCCTATAATCCAACGATAATGTATTTATATAATCCAACATGTGGATATCATGGGGATATGCTCTCGATCTTAGGATGATGTGACAATTGGCAATGGCTTTAACGGTTTGTCGTTTCACGTGTTTTCGACAAAGTTTCAGAACTGTCAGGTGACAGGCGGTCTGACCGGCCATAGAATGGCGATTCGACTGGTCCCAAATCGGTCGGACAGGCCATGAGCGGCGGTCGGACCGGCAGTGACCATATGTGTCAAAATGAGCTGGTCCAAAAATAGAGGGTGTAGGCAAGAGAGGGGATTCTATTGCTCTCAGTCCCATAATTTTTGGAGTCTCCAGTCAAAAGTTCTATTGGTTTTAAATTTCCAGTAGGTTTTAGTTTTCAGAGGTAGAAAATCGGCTAAGTCGTTGTTTGGCGGTCGACCGCGAGGTGGGCGGTCGACCGCCCTAGGGGCGGATCGACCGTTTTCACTTGGTTAAATCACCCGTCAGGCGGCAAAGTTCGGTTGTTAGGTCAAAGTCATGAGTTTCAGTGCATATGTGTTGCATGATGCATGTTTTGACTAACGTGGGTCAAGTTGTGAAGAACTTATTCCCAGATTCGATTTGCTTGTCTATTGTTGTACAGGTTGCTTGGTGGTCAACGACTGTGGATATCATGGGGATATACTCCAGATCTTAGGATGATGTGACAAATGGCAATGACGTTAATGGTTTATCGTTTCACATATTTTCGACAAAGTTTCAGAACTGTCAGGTGACAGGCGGTCTGACCGGCCATAGCATGGCGGTCCGACCGGTCCAAAATCGGTCGGACTGGCCATGAGGGGCGGTCGGATCGGCCATGACCAAAAAGTGTTAAAATGAGCTGGGCCAAAAATAGAGGGTGTAGGCAAGAGAGGGAATTCTATTGCACTTGGTCCCATAATTTTTGGAGTCTTCAGTCAAAAGTTCTATTCGTTTTAAATTTCCAGAAGGTTTCAGAATTTCAGGGCTTGAAATTCGGCTAAGTCCTTTTGGGCGGTCGGACCGGCCTATAGCTGGCGGTCGGACCGGCAAGGCTGGAGGTCCGACCGGCCCTGAGGGGCGGTCGGACCAGTTTTCACTTGAACACCGGCCTTCGTGGCGGCGTTGTTCGTTGGGTAGGTCAAAGTCATGAGTTTCAGGGCATATGTATTGCATGATGCATGTTTTGACTAACATGGGTAAAGTCGTGAAGAACTTGTTCCCAAAATCGGTTTACTTGTCTATGGTTGTACAGGTTGCTTGGTGGTCAACGACGGTCAACGGCGAGGAAGATCGGCTGAGGTCCAGAACGATCGACGATGCCGGGTGAGGTCAATGACTCAAGCGTGATGCAAGATGGACAAGGGTGACCTATTAGCAAATCCGAGACGCAAGATGGCGCTAGGTGAAGCTGTTTACGTCAAAAGGTTAAAGACGGCGCTTTGCGAAGCGTGCGTGTGTGACCCGTTTGTTAGTGGGCCTTAACGGGAGTCCAATAGGATCAAACTTCTAGAAGGTCTAAGCCTCCACTATAAATAGGAGAGGGTGGTGGCTGCACCACCTCTCAGCCCTCTTTATATTAGAAAACCCTAATTTTGTTTAGGGGGAGCTAGGCGTGGAGGCTAGGGTTCTTGAAGGTTTGATTGGATTTTCGTGCCCTTGGATTGACCACTGATCCTTGATGGAGTGGGTGTAATCCAGCATCAATCACGTTTTAATCTATGCAAGGTTTGCTTGAGATAAGTCTCTTTTCGTTCTTGCTTTCAATTTCTTGATTTTAGGGCTTTCTTTAATCCATGAGTTTTTGCTTGATATCGTCACGTGGATTAGCTTGCTGTGTTGTGTGGGAACTCATATAGGATCATCGTGATCATCAATCACCCACGAGCAAGCGATTGGATCTAGTTTTTACTTTTACTCGGTTTTAGACCTTTCTCTAATCAGATCGTAAAGGATCTTTGTTTGTCCTATAATTATCATATTTGTTGATTGGAATAGGTCCTTAATATCATAGATAAGGTGTATACCAAGTTTCGTAAAGTTTGGAGTTGAGAATCAAAAGTTAGATCTATTTGCAACTTCGTCATCGGGGCTGTTCTTACTGTTCTGGAGCCCAGCGGTTCGACCTCCCGAGGGCACCGGTCCGACCGATTTGGTCAGCGGTCCGACCTCCACTAACACATCGGTCAAACCGCCAGTACTGATTTGTGCTTTAGCTTGTGTTGATTTTTGTCATATTATTTAGGGGGTAAATTGGATTCAATACTAGTCTTTCGCTGTACTGGTACATTGATCTTCATATCTTCCTCATAGCTATTGTAGTGAAATTGTGTTGAATTTATAATTTGTGAAAAAGTGAGCGTGCTCCTATTGACCTCCCCCCTCTAGTCGCCTTTTCGGTCCAACAACGACGGTCAACGGCGAGGATGATCGGGACTAGGCTTGGAGAGCGGAGGTCGAACGATCGACGATGCCGGGTGAGGTCAATGAACTCAAGTGTGGTGTAGAATAGACAAGGATGGTCGAACGGACAGTTCGATGTGACTGGTTTGATCAAGCGGCGCGGGAGTCCGTGCAAGTGCCATGGTGGTTTTGGTGGGGCCGGATGGGAGAGACTTGCCGACATGGAGAGAGTCATTGATCAACCTACACGTGGCGGAGCAGGCGAAGTGCTTCGCGCAGATGGACTCGGTCTTCGAAGAAGGACCGAGAAGGGGTATTTTGGTAATCTTACCAAATACCACCTTGGTGACCTTTTGCCAACCCGCGGCGCAAGACGACGCAAAGTGATGAGGACATCCCTCCTTCGGATACACGCACGACACAAGAACCTCCAGATCTGGGTACTGAACTACACGGTCCTATAACAAGAGCTAGAGCACGTCACTTAATCGATCAGGTAAAGTCGTTTCTAGGGCTGAGTGTATTATCTGAGAACTCTATGATGCTGCCTAATGGAGATGATTTACTTGTACTCAGGAATCTAGGATTACGATCAGTTCAAGAAGGTCCACGACTAGTTCCGCAGGATCTACGACCACTACAAGAAGACCTACGACTAGTTGATTCGATTGGAGCAATCTACGACCAGAAAAGCGAGCACAGTACTCGTTGGACACAATCTACGATCAAAGATAGCATGGACTCCTCAAGACCACCCTAGGGCCAGTCCTACGACCAGATCTTCGACGTAAATCGCAACACAAGGTCTTTGCGTCACCGTTTTGGAAACTAATAAGACTTTGTAAACGTGACGAGGTCGGAGTCCAGGTTGTGTACGCTTCATCCCACGGCCGCACAACCCTAGGTCGATCTCCTCACGTTCCCCTATATATATACAGTAGCCGCCATAGTTTAGAGGCGGGTTTTTCTTAGATTATTCTGCCAATTGCAGTTTCGTCGATTATCGGTTTGAGGAACCCCACTTGTAAACTTCATCCATATCCGCAATACAATTCAGATTGCATCTACCTTGTTCTTGTGAGTTGCTTCGATTGCTTGCAGGGACAATAACCTTCGTGGTAAGGTCGATCGCGTGCAAGCGTGGTCGATAACGACAGGCGTGCGGGTGTAGCGAATTGCGATGTGACGATCTGTTGGTCGAAAGCCTCAAAGCGTCAACGTCCTCACGACGAACCAAATCGAACCTATCGGAAGATCGGGCCGCCGTGACTCATCACAAAGAGAAGCGGTTTAGGTTAAGAGGTGTTGAAGACGGCGCTTTAAAATGCGTGCGTGTGTGACCCGTTTGTGTTGGGCCCTAACGGGAGCTCATTTAAGTTAAATCTTCTAGAAGGTCTAAGCCTCAACTATAAATAGAGGAGGGAGGTGGCTGCACCCCCTTCAACCCTTTCATTATTATTGAAACCCTAGTTTTGCTTAGGGAGAGGATTAGTGGAGGTTAGGGTTCTAGAGAGTTTTGATTTGATTTCGCGCTCTTGGATTGAGCTTTGTCCTCCATTGATGGAGTGGCTGTAAACCCAAACCCTATCAGATCAATCTAAGGAAAGTTTGCTCAAAGATGTCTCTTTGCTTTCCTTCTCTCTATTGGTGATTTTGAGTCTTTCTTTGATTCGTGAGTTTTTGATTGATTTCTTCACGTGATCTAGCTTGCTGTGACATGTGGGAATACATCTTGGATCATCTTGATCATCAATCTCCCACGAGCAAGTTTTTGGATCTAGTTTTCGTTTTGACTCGGTTTTGAACCATCCTCCTCTCAAACGGAAAAGGTCGTAACTTTTCCAATGATCTTCACGATCTTCGACTGGAATAGGTTTCTGACATCCTAGAGAAGGTGTGTTCCAAGTTTCATCAAGTTTGAAGTTATAGATCAAAACTTACATCTATTTACAACTTCGTTTTTCAGTGTTTTTACTGTTCATCAGACTCGAGGTCAGATCGCCCAAGGTGACCGGTCTGACCGCCCAAGGTGACCGGTCCGACCGCCATTAACACAGAGGTCAGACCGCCCAACACTTAGCATTTTAGCCCGTGTTGATTTTGGTTGTTTTGCTTCGGGGTTTAGATTGGATTCAATACTAGTCTTCTGCTATACTGGTATATTGATCTTCGTAGCTTCCATAGCTATTGGAGTGAAATTTGTATTGAATCTAATCTTGGTTGAAAAAGTGAGCGTGCTCCTATTCACCCCCTCTAGTCGTCTTTTCGGTCCAACAAGTGGTATCAGAGCCCGGTTAGTTCAATCTTGATCTTAACCGGTCACTGAACTTGGCGATGGATAAGTACTCCACCAAGCCGCATATCTTCGATGGGCACGACTATGCCTATTGGAAGAATCGCATGCGAGTCTTCCTTGAGAGTGAAGGACAAGCTATATGGGAGGTTGTTCGAGCCCCGCTCGTTCTTCCCGAAGTTATTACGCCGGCTTCAACAGCCCTCTTGGCTAACAACAATAAGGCAGAGAACCTCTTATATGGTGTGCTTGGTAGACAGGAGTATGATCGGATTTGCAATCTTGAGACTACGCACAAGATTTGGAACACACTCGAAACCTACCATGAGGGTTCGTCCCAAATCAAGAAAGTACGCCAGACAGTCTATAAGCGTGAATATAACAAATTCGAGATGCGTCCTAGAGAGCATCGATGACATTTTCAGTCGCTTTAACAAAGTGATTAATTAGATGAAAGCTGTTGGTATTGAATATTCTCAGTCTGAAAATGGCACCCACCTCTTGGCTGCAATCAACACCAAGGAGTTGGAGATAAAGGCTACCGCCATTGAGGAGAACGTCAACCTCTCTAATCTAACTTTGGAGTTGCTCTATAGCAAGCTCAAGACTCATGAGATCAAGAGGATTGATCATCCCAAGAAGTAAAACATGGCCTTGGTAGCAGACCCGCTCAAGAGAGTTTCTGATTGGTCTTATGAGTCTTCTTTTGGATTTTCTCTTGCTAGTTTATCTGCAATCCATGAAGAGGAGTTTGAGAGTCTCCCTGAGGCCGAGTTAGCCCTCATAGTCGGAAAAGCTACACGGGCCTATAACAATATGAGAAACAAAAAGAGAGGAGGTCCCGTGACTTGCTATGAGTGTGGTGAGCTTAATCATATCCGGGCAAATTACCCCAAGTTGAAAGAAAAGAGTAACCATAAGGAGGGAAAGCCAGCTTGGAAGAAGCCTCAATGGAACAAATCACGATTTGATGCTGCCAAACTGACAAAGGCAGCTCACCGGGTTCTTTTCGCTTTTGGGGAACAATCCTTAAGCGATGTGGACTCCGGGAGCGAGGATGACAAGGAGGAGGAGATCCCTCAAGATAAGAAGAAGGAGAAGGCCAAGGACTTCACCAGCGTTTGCTTCATGGCCGACTCCGATGACGTCGACGACGATGAGGTACATCTCTCCTATGATGTCCTTTCTGATAGATGCGAAACTATCTTTGAGCAACTCATGAGTCAGGATAAGCCTTTAGAGTATATCATGGCTAGGAATAAGGACTTAGAGTCTCAAGTAGATAATTTGACTTTAGAACTTGCAAATGCTAAGACTCTTGAATCTGATGAATGTTCTTCCTGCCATGCTCTACACTCAGAATTTGCTAAACTGCAATCTGCTCATGATATTGCTTTGTAACAACTTGAAAATGCTAGGACTGAGCTAGTTGAGGTTAAAACTGCTCCATGTGAAAAATGCTTAGATTCTAGCAAGTTGGTTGCTTCTGGTGTGGTTGATTCTAGCATTTGCTCTTTTTGCATTGAATGAGAATATGAAGTACAAGACGTAGTAAATACAGTTAGAGCTAAATTTGCTAAGTTTAAGGATAGAATTGATTCTGCTACGTGTATTTCTTGTGAAACTCTTAAACTTGAAGCTACCTTATATAAGGAGAGATATGCTAGAGCCATTAAGGGTAAAACTTTTGGATCATGTGTTAATCTTGAAGAAGAAAATGCTTATCTTAAGAATATCTTAGAAAATTTTTCTAAAGCTAAGAAACAATTAAACATGATTCTGGACAAGTTTAAAACTCCTTATAAGAAGCAAGGATTAGGATACAACTCTGTCCAAGGTAATTCTAAGCTAAAGGTCACTCAAGTCTTGGAAAATGGGTTAGTTGAATTCAAAACCCAACCTGCAAAAACTATTTTTAAATATGCGGATTTTGCCCAACCATCTGTTAAGTCAAAGGGTGCTTCTCCCAATGGTATCAAGTACCATTGCACCTATTGCAAGAAGGATGGACATTTGGTTGAATTCTGTTGGCGTAGGTTGAAAAATGGTAAGAAAATTTTTGCTAGAATTTCATCCAATCAACCTAGAGCTTTTATGAGATATGGTAACGTAGAAAAGAAGAAACCTGGTTTAGGATTTGTGTCAAATACTCATCATCATGCTCCTAGACAGGATAACTCTCATATTAGTGTAACCATTGCTCATAACAGAATTTCAAATATAATCAAGGATAGCACTTCTGCTTTGCATACTACTCATAGACGTGTGTCTCAATACTGGGTTCCCAAATCTTGTTTAACTAACCCCAGTATTGAGACACATCGTTCTTCTGTGCCTTGATTTTCAGGATTACCGCGGAAAGAGGAAGGACACGTGGGTCGTCGACTCCGGCCGTTCACGCCACATGACCGGAGACTCAAGATGGTTCACCTCCTTCACACGGTCGACGGGTGATGACTTCATCACCTTTGGAGATGATAGGCAAGGGCGGATTGAAGGAACGGGATCGATCAGGGTGAACGACAAGTTCATTCTCAAGGACGTCGCCCTTGTGGATAAGCTAAGGTTTAATTTGCTTTCTGTCTCTCAACTTCTTGATGATGGCTATGAGACTAGATTTTAGAAAAATGCTTGTCGGGTGCTTGATTCAACTGGTGAGCTTGTTTTTGGGATTACTAGAGTTGTTAGGATCTTTGGAGCTGATTTTTCTGAATCTCTTGCTGGTTCTCTCAAGTACTTGATTTCATCTTCTTCTTCTGAGTTCTGGCTTTGGCACCGTCGTTTGGGGCACATTGGTTTTGATCATCTGACGCGAGTTAGCAACCTTGAGCTCATGAGATGTTTGCCCAAACTCAAAACCGTCAATGATGTTGTATGTGCGCCCTGTAGGCATGGCAAGCAAGTTATCGCCTCACACCCTTCAGTGACTATGGTCATGACTAACGGATCGGGACAATTGCTTCATATGGATACTGTTGGTCCCGCTAGGGTTCGGTCAGTTGGTGGAAAATGATACACTTAGGTATTCTTTCTTGCTTAGAAGGATGAAGCTTTTGATCATTATCACGATCTTGTTCTTCATTTGGCTTATGAACTTCCAAGTGCCTTGAGAACGATCCGCAGTGACAATGACACGGAGTTCAAGAATGCCTCTTTTGCTTCCTTTTGTGCTGAGCGTGGAATTGAGCATCAGTTCTCCTCTCCACACGTCCCTCAATAAAATGGCATTGTGAAAAGGAAGAACAGGACCCTAGTCGAGATGGTTAGGACGATGCTAGATGAGTATAGCACTCTGAGGAGGTTTTGGGCCGAAGCTATTTCTACTGCTTGCCATATTGCAAATTATGTCTTTTTGAGACCGTGTTTGAGCAAGACTCCTTATGAGCTTCAGTTTTGTAGAAAACCCTCTGTCTCGCATTTTTGAGTCTTTGGATCCAAGTGTTTTATTCTCAAGACAGGAAACCTAGATAAATTTGGATCAAGAACTTTTGATGGTTTATTTCTGGTTTATCCTGCGCATTCAAGTGGTTTTGAGTTTTTAATATTGAAACTTACCTGGCTCAGGAGACATGCAATGTCACTTTTGATGAGACTAGCCCTGGAGCTAGATCAGATATTTCAGGTGATACACAGGTGACAAAGAGTATATTTGTAGAGGAAGATGATGATGGACTCGATGATGCTCTTCCACCTGCTGCTGTTGACGCTCCTATTCCAGCACAGGAACCTGCTGTGACTACTTCGCCTTCAGTTGAGGCACCTGCTTCATCTTCATCATTAGCAGTACCTATGGAGGTCGAAGAGGTATTTTCCTCTCCGGTTGCACCACTTCACATTCAAATGCAGCACCCTCCGGATCAGATGATAGGAAATCTCCATGAGCGAGTCACTCGCTCCAGGTATTATGATCCAAACCTCTATTCTCATTTTGCTTTTGTAGCTTCTTTTGAACGTCGTGATATATCACATGCTTTATCTGATTCTAGTTGGATCAATGCCATGCATGATGAGTTAGAGAATTTTGAGAGGAATAAGGTCTGGAACCTAGTAGAACCTCCGAGTGGTCATAATGTTATAGGAACTCGCTGGGTTTTCAAAAACAAAAAAAATGAGGATGGTTCTGTGATTAGAAACAAGGCTAGGTTGGTAGCTCAGGGGTTTAGCCAAGTTGAGGGGTTAGATTTTGATGAGACCTTTGCTCCTGTTGCTAGACTAGAAGTCATTCGCATTCTGCTTATTTTTGCTGCATCTAAGGGCTTTAAATTATATCAGATGGATGTTAAGAGTGTCTTTTTGAATGGTTACATAGAGGAGGAAGTGTATGTTAGGCAACCCCAGGCTTTGAGAATCCCAAGAACCCACATCATGTCTTCAAGCTGTCCAAAGCCTTGTATGGTCTTAAACAAGCCCCTAGAGCCTGGTATGATAGGCTTAAGACCTTCTTGCTTAATAATTATTTTGAGATGGGTAAGGTAGACAAGACCTTGTTCATTCTTAGGCGTGGCAATGAATTCCTGCTTGCTCAGATTTACGTTGATGATATTATCTTTGGTGGTTCTTTCATGCTCTTGTTTCCAGCTTTTCTGAGACTATGTCCAGGGAATTTGAGATGAGCATGATGGGAGAGCTCAATTACTTTCTGGGGCTTTAATTCAAGCAATGTAAGGAAGGGATCTTCATCCATCAGACGAAGTATACTAAGGACACGCTCAAGCGCCGACATGAGTGGCGCAAGCGATCACCACTCCCATGGCGACTTCGACTGCTTTGGATCCAGATGAGGAAGGAGAAGCCGTGGATCAACGCGAGTACCACAGCATGATCGGCTTCCTCCTGTACCTGACGGCCTCAAGACTGGACATCCACTTCACAGTCTGCCTCTGCGCGAGGTTTCAGGCGTCTCTGAGAGCTTCCCATCGCCAAGCTGTTAAGCGCATATTCAGGTATTTACACTCTACCCTTCAGTATGGCATTTGATGCTCCTGTTCTTCATCTTTGTCCATTCGTGGGTTTTCTGATTATGATTTTGCGGGCTGTCGGCTTGATAGGAAGAGTACCTCGGGCACTTGTCACTTCCTAGGCACTTCTCTTGTTTCTTGGTCTTCTAGGAAGCAGTTCTCTGTTGCACAATCTACTGCTAAAGCTGAATATGTAGCTCCTGCTAGTTGCTGTAGTCAGATTTTGTGAATGATATCCACTCTTAAGGACTATGGGTTAAATTTTGCTAGTGTTCCTCTTTTCTGTGATAACACTTCTGCTATTAACATTGCTAAGAACCCTGTGCAACACTCTAGGACCAAGCACATAGACATTCGCTATCACTTCCTTAGAGACCATGTCGAGAAGGGTTATATTGTGCTACACTTTGTGGAGTCCAAGGCTTAACTGGTTGATATCCTCACCAAGCCTTTAGACCCAACTAGGTTTGCCACCTTGAGAAGCGAGTTAGGGGTAATTTATCCCTATGGGTTGGTTTGAGGGGGAGTTCGATCTTTTCTAATCTTACCTTGTTCTTTTGTTCTTTTATTGTTCTTTTTTTGAACTTATTGATCTTTTTGAACTTTTTAGGCTTTTAGGCTTTTTATTGCATCTCATTGTATCATATTGCATTCATATGAAAAATACAACAAGTGGTATGAAGAATCCAAAAAGATGCATTGTAATATAAGATTTTCTGCTTATCTTTTAAAATTGATGAAGCTTTGCCTATTACCCTTTGGAGATTTAGTATTTCAATTCTTGCTCAATGCCATGTCTAGTTCCTTGACTTGCTAGAATTATCATGTTTTCACATATACAGATAAGTCTTTGCTGTATGAGCAAGAACTCTAAAATAACTCGAACTAAAAATTACAATTTGTGGATGTTTTAGCTAGTTGCGCAATTAGTGCTCCTTTTGTGACATTGGCCCTGTCAGAATTGCTTTGTTAGCTCTTGAATCTAAAATTGACCATTTCTTGAGCTTTTTGTGTTCTTGAGATTCTAAAAACTACTCCAGTGATAAATGAAAAATCAAGATTGTCTTATGCTTAAAATGTGCCAAACTACTCTTACGAGATTGCTTGTCAAAGACATGAACTTGGAGATAGTTTGATGATCCAGACGATCTCATAGGGACTGCTTGTCAGAAATGACATGAACCTCAAGATTTATCGCCCTGGTAGAAGCCTAGAAAGAGTTTGTGGATAGCTCCTAGTCCAGGATCTTCTTTACTAAGATATACCTTTAATCAACTTCTGGTCGAAGCATAGATGAGTTTGTGGATGGATCCTAGTTCAGGATCTTGTCACTAAGTTAGATCATTAGTCAACTTCAATATTCAGTGCATATGAGAAAACTATTGACAAATGGGCTTTTGAGAAATCTGAGCAACATGATTCAATACAGGACCTGATTGACTCTTAATGTGGTCTTTGTTAGATTTTTGATCTCACTTTGATATTTTGACATGGCCATCTTCACTTTAGGATCCCTGTTGATGAACTTGCTGAATTTTGCTTTACTTGAACCTTCGTCTTAGCTTTGATATATATATGTCTTATCATGATCTTGCTAGCGCTGTCAGGCTTGATATGTTGTTTGTGCAATATTAGAAATACTGGCTTGCTCTTTTGGGTAATCTCCCAAGCTTGTTGTAATCAAAAATTGAAAAATACAAAAATAAAGCCACTCCATTGCACTTCATGCATATTTCTTCTTTTTGCTTCTCTCTTCATTCTGCATTTGTTATCTCTGGATGAGAGGAAGACGTTATTCCTTGATGAATCCATTGTCAAAGGGGGAGAAGTTATTTAAATGTTGGGGATAAGATTATACAAAAGGGGAGAAAGTTGGAGAATTTAAATTTTTTTGAAATCCGAGGATCATAGTGAGGGGAGCTTTTAAATTGCATTCTTATTGTCTTATTGACTCTTCTGAACTTGAATTGCATTTATTAATCCTCACGATGATCCAAGGTCAATTGAACAATTGTTCTTTCATATGGACCTTAAGTGAGATTTTTGATCTTTTTCTGGAAATCAAAGTTTTTATGCTTTCTTTTGCCTTATCTCACATGCCTATGCTATTCTGATGCCAGCTTGGTCATTTCCATTGCTTTCTCTTGCTTTTGGACCAAGTTGTTCCTTTGTGCAAAAACGAAAGTATTTTACTTTTCAAACCTTCAAATTACATTTTCTGGAATATTGCCAATGTGTTCATTAAGGGGGAGATTGTGGATATCATGGGGATATGCTCCAGATCTTAGGATGATGTGATAATTGGCAATGGCGTTAACGGTTTATCGTTTCACGTGTTTTCGACAAAGTTTCAGAACTATCAGGTGACAGGCGGTCTGATCGGCTATAGCATGGCGGTCCGACCGGCGGCAGTGACCATATGTGTCAAAATGAGCTGGGCCGAAAATAGAGGGTGTAGGCAAGAGAGGGGATTCTATTGCTCTTGGTCCTATAATTTTTGGAGTCTCTAGTCAAAAGTTCTATTGGTTTTAAATTTCCAGTAGGTTTCGATTTTCAGAGGTTGAAAATCGGTTAAGTCATTACTGGCGGTCTGTACCGGCCCTAGTGGCGGTCTGACCGATTTTCACTTGGTTCGTTGCTCGTCGTGGCGGCGAAGTTCGGTTTTAGGTCAAAGTCATGAGTTTCAATGCATATGTGTTGCATGATGCATGTTTTGACTAACGTGGGTCAAGTTGTGAAGAATTTGTTCCTGGATTCGATTTGCTTGTCTATTATTGTGCAGGTTGCTTGGTGGTCAACGACGGTCGACGGTGAGGATGATCGGGACTAGGCTTGGAGAGCTGAGGTCCAGAACGATCGACGATGCCGGGTGAGGTCAATGAACTCAAGTGTGGTGCAGAATAGACAAGGATGACTGAACGGACAGTTCAGCGCGGGAGTCGGTGCAAGTGCTATGGTGGTTTCGGTGGGAGCTGGATGGGAGAGACTAGCCGACATGGAGAGAGCCATTGATCAACCTACACGTGGCGGAGCAGGCGAAGTGCTTCGCGCAGATGGACTCGGTCTTCGGAGAAGTACCGAGAAGGGGTATTTTGGTAATCTTACAAAATACCACCTTGGTGACCTTTTGCCAACCCGTGGCGCAAGAGAACGCAAAGAGAAGCGGTTTAGGTCAAGAGGTGTTGAAGACGGCGCTTTAAAATACGTGCGTGTGTGACCCGTTTGTGTTGGGTCTTAACGGGAGCCTATTTAAATTAAATCTTCTAGAAGGTCTAAGCCTCCACTATAAATAGAGGAGGGAGGTGGCTGCACCCCCTTCAACCCTTTCATTATTGTTGAAACCCTAGTTTTGCTTAGGGAGAGGATTAGTGGAGGTTAGGATTCTAGAGAGTTTTGATTTGATTTCGTGCTCTTGGATTGAGCTTTGTCCTCTATTGATGGGGTGGCTATAAACCCAAACCCTATCATATCAATCTAAGGAAAGTTTGCTCAAAGATGTGTCTCTTTGCCTTCCTTCTCTCTATTGGTGATTTTGAGTCTTTCTTTGATTCGTGAGTCTTTGATTGATTTATTCACATGATCTAGCTTGCTGTGACATGTGAGAACACATCTAGGATCATCTTGATCATCAATCACCCACGAGCAAGTTTTTGGATCTAGTTTTCGTTTTGACTTGGTTTTGAACCATCCTCCTCTCAAACGGAAAAAGGTCGTAACTTTTCCAAGGATCTTAACGATCTTCGATTAGAATAGGTTCCTTACATCCTAGAGAAGGTGTGTTCCAAGTTTCATCAAGTTTGGAGTTGTAGATCAAAACTTACATCTATTTACAACTTTGTTTTTCGGGCTGTTTTTACTGTTCATCAGACTGGAGGTCAGACCGCCCAAGGTGACCGGTCCGACCGCCATTAACACAGAGGTCAGACCGCCCAACACTTAGCATTTTAGCCCGTGTTGATTTTGGTTGTTTTGCTTCGGGGTTTAGATTGGATTCAATACTAGTCTTCCGCTATACTGGTATATTGATCTTCATAGCTTCCATAGCTATTGGAGTGAAATTTGTATTGAATTTAATCTTGGTTGAAAAAGTGAGCGTGCTCCTATTCACCCCCCCCCCTCTAGTCGCCTTTTCGGTCCAACACAACAAAAGTGTCCCATTACTGGAGATTTGCTATACTAGGGAGACAAAGGTTCATGGATAACGACATCAAATAGAGGTATATTCAAATTAGGATTAACTTACACTATTGATAATTGAATTCATCATTTTATGTAAAATAGCGAAGCATGATTATTTTGAAACTTAAAACAATATTTGGAAAACATAGGTACAACATGATCAAAGGAGACTTACCTTCGTGGAAGGTTGAGATCACTTCTTCAGATTTGTGCAAGCTTGCTTCGCCAATGTCAAATTCTATACGTTTCAAACGAGATAAATAAACAAAAAATAAATACAAATAAAATCCAAAAATTATCAAATTATTATTGATAGATATATTATTAATTTATATGAATTTAGGAATAATAATCAACTAAATTGAAGTTCATATAAAAGAGAACGTGCCTCCGAAAGTTTGTCGGAATGGAAAAGGTTGAAGATGAGAAAGAAGGGAATATTCCTATGAATATTCTTTTTTCAGAATTAAACAATTAAATCAGAAGGAGCTGACAGGTGGGGGTCCACAGTTAGCGAGTGAGTGAGAGAACACAAATGAGGAGACAGAGGATGGTGGCCGGCGGCTCTAGACGTCGGTGCCGGCGGCGAGCGGCTGCACGAGAGTCACAAGCGGTGGCCAAAACAAAACGACGGGGGTCCCGTGAGGCGATGAGAGGTAGTGTCGCGGGCGGAGGAGCACGGCGGCAACACTGGCGATGTTAGTGGAGGCTCGGGGTGCGGGGCGAATGGCGACAACGGTGATCCGACGATGCCCTTAGGGGGATGGCGCGTGCACGAGAAACACAACGGCAAGGGGAGGTCACTGGGACACGCGGCACAACCGAAGGTGGTCCGAGGCGGTGGGGCGTCGGTGGCTGGCAACAGAGAAGATGGGGCAGTGGTGGCGCAATGACTGAACTGAGATGGGGAAGAGAGGGGGGTCGACAACACGATATGATGTGAGAGAATGAGCCAGGAGCTCATCGGAGATGGAGATCGGGTAGGCGGAGCGGCAGCCGGCTTCGGAGGAGATGACGTGTTCTGGCGAGTCGCGGCATGGGAGAACGCGGGAGTTGAGGCAAAACAAAGAGAAGGGTGAGGCGGACTTGGTGCTCCATTTTATAGACCAGGGGAGGCAGAGAAGAGGGCACGGCTCGATGAGATTGATGAGCGTCGGCAACGGTTTTGGCTCAGGTCATCAATGTGCATGGACGAGGACGGAAACGACGATTGAGTGGAGCGATGATGGCGTGGTGATAGCAGGCGATGATGGTAACACGAATGGCTCACGATGATGGCGGCAACGGGGACGCGTGGGAGCGGGCGTGGGCACAGGCAGGTGAGACGCGGGGGCACGATGCAGCGCATCTCGGGTGCGCATGGTGCGCCGCGGTGCGGCTCAAGCAGGCACGATGTGGCTCGGGTGCGGTCTAGGCGCAGACGTGGGCTCATGCAGCATTGGCCTGGCGTGGCTCGGCGTTGCGCGACCTGGTGCGACGCGGTGCTAGCTGGAGAGCAAAGCAATACAGAGGCAGAGGGAAGGGATGGATTGGGCCGGATTGGGCCAAACAGAGAGAGAAAGGATGGGCCAGAGAAGAAAATGAGAGGTGGACCGAAGAGAGGAAATGGAAGGAAATTTAGAGGAAATTCAAATTTGAATTTGAATTAAAAACTTCGGCCAAGGTTTGATTTGAAAGAGACTAAGATTTTAATTTAAACTGGCATTGAGAGAGATTCAAATCACAAGTTTGAATTCAAATTGGGTAGAGAATGAATTGAAGTGAGAGGTTTGAATTTTCGGATTGGAATTTGAATTTAGATTTTAATAGTAGCAAAGAACACCAAATAAAAGCCAACTCTTTTAAATACTTAATTTCAAATATTTTTTACAAGAGAGAAAATTTTGGGTTGTTACAACATCCATCTCCGTCCTAGAGGCAGATGATAGTAGGGGATCCTTACTCCTTGCACCCATAACCGGCGTTCGCACCCTATTGCACTGGCTGTGGATTCGCCCATGACCCATACCAACTGGATCCCAAATTGAAGAAATGTCCATTTTATTTTGCTACATGATTGTCAAGGGTTTGTATTTAGCCATGTGGATTCGCCCATGACCCATACCAACTAGATCCCAAACTGTAGAAATGTCCATGTTATTTAGCTACATAATTGTTAAGGTTTTGTATTTAGCCGTGTGGATTCGCCCATGACCTATACCAACTGGATCCCAAACTGTAGAAATGTCCATGTTATTTTGCTACATGATTGTCAATGGTTTGTATTTAGCCGTGTGGATTCGCCCATGACCCATGCCAACTAATCCCAAATTGAAGAAATGTCCATGTTATTTTGCTACATGATTGTCAAGGGTTTGTATTTAGCTGTGTAACCCAGGTTGTCACATCTGCCGTGGCAGCTTTGGTACAATTTGGCTGCGGCAATGAACTAGAGTGTCATTGTGAACAAAATCTTACCCATTTTAGCATCAAACCAAATGGATGTCAAATATGATCAACGTTGTCAAAATTTAACTTGGCAAACTTTGGCTCCCATTGACACCCAACCAAACAAAAAACTCAACCGAAACAAACCATACATGGGGACATCGGGTATATTTGGTTTATGCAGTAGGCAAATCAAAATTTTAGCAATACCAAAATTTGCCCTAAAGTTACAGTGATTTCAATGATTTGTCATTCTACGCATCACAGATCTTATACTCCAAAGTTTTGACCGCTTTGGACAAATCTACCCCGTCCTCATCCTCTCCTCTTCTTTGCTCCGGCCATGACAAGACTCGTTGGTCACCACCTCACCTCCACCGCACGGCCACCACCACCACGCGACTGCGGTTCACACCATCCACCAACGTTGACGGAGCTTGCCCCCACACGTGCTTCCTCACGGCACTTGCGTGTTAGGGACGGCGAGAATCGGCCGGATCGGGAGGCGATGCTCATCGTCCTCCATGGCGTCCAAGAAAACCACGTGAGGAAGATCCGGCTCCTCAACGCTTCCTCCTCTACGGCCTCTGCTCCTCCTTCACCAACCCTGGCTCCTCTGCTACGTCTTCTCGTCGGAGCCAAGTGAGGAGAAAACGAGAGTGATGGGGGTGAGTGGGCGAGTGGCGTGCCAGGAGGGGAAGGCCACTAGGGAGGTCGGTCATGGCCAGAGCAAAATTGCACATAAAGCCAAGTGAAAATATTGGGGCTACCAAAATCGGGGCAATCAAAGCGGGCCGAAAAGATCTTGGCACAGTTTGCCTACGAAAATGAACAAGAGTGCCTGTGAACAAAATCTTACCAAATCCTGGCATCAAAACAAAGAGAGGCAAAATCTAGTCAACGTCGGCAAAATTTAGGTAGGCAAACTTTGGCTCCCATGAGCACCAAACCAAACAGGTGAAGTCCCTGCGTTCAATTCCAAAGTTCAAAAAGGGAAGAAAAAAAACTCAACCGAAATAAGCGGACATCATCACTGATAGTAAGTAGGCAAGTTCAAGGTTCAAAAGGCCAAAAGAAGAAAGAAAGAAAAACTCACCTGCAACATGGTCTTATCAGCAACAGTGCTACACTGGACATGGAAATATGGACCATATATGAATAACAAAACTAGGCATTATTCAGGAGACCATTGGCAAAGGCTCCAACAGAAAATCTCTGATGCGTATGAAAGTATCAGCCAGTAGGAACTGAGCAAGTCGAACAACAAGCAATAATGGCTAGCCTAACACAAGTAGCATCTCTTTTTTCCTTCTCCATGATCATTTGTTAGCGGGCTAGGAACTGCCGCAAGGAAGGCAACAACCTAATACTATGCCAACCTGGGCAACCAGCGCCAAGAAGCAAAAATACCCCCAGGTCCAGACCCGCCCATCTCGCTACACCCTGAACATGCTATACCAAATTCAACCACAAGCTCGGCACATGCGCCGTTGTTAAGTCCTTAGCATACTAGCTAATTTATACAACTACAACAAAATGCTCGCCAACGGTAAGTAGGGCACGAGACCTGACTAAAACAAGCAGGTCGTTTCTGATGAAGCCACATCACGAAGGCACACGCATGCTGGTGTAGTACATGGAATTTCAGGTAACAGCAGGGCAGTTTACTGCATCATAGGGTCACTGGACGAATCAGTGTGCATGTGTGTGTCCCTTCCATTCGGTTCCATTGATGAATCCATGTCTGCTGTATCTGATTGTACGGGTTCAAACAAAGCAAGACTTATTTAAGTAAGATGTTTACAAATAAAGCAAAAGAAGAAGAAATACACTACCAGATGTGGAGCCACTAGAGTGCCTTGTAAACGAGGAGCTTCTTTGAAGATCTGCATACGTTCATGATTTGCAAGTAAAAAAAAAATGAAACTAATAAAATACAACCGTAAAACAATTTGACATAATGTACACATCTAGTACTGTACTACTAGTACTGATTTGAAACGGGTTTCCAGTTTACAAATTCAAATTTTGAATTTTGAATTTTGTTGATTTTAAGCAAATTTAAACGAAATTGACCGAGTTTTCTCCGAAAACTAAACGATAAACACGTGGCAACACGTGCATATGAAGCTTCCAAACATCACAGCTATGCTAAAAAAATCTTACAGAAAGACAAAATCAACATAAAGGACCAAGTGGAATTGATAACAGCAATTACAACAGCAGAGCTAAAAGGAGCGAGATTAGGCATTGAAGCAATTTCTACCGTTGAGCTAACTGGGGCATGATGGACTTTCTAGCATCGAGCTAAAGCCTAAAGGGTAGGGGTGCAATCGGAGCGGATACATACGGACATACGGATATCACACATCTCGTATCCTATTCTACATTTTTGTTCTTGATATCAAAGTCGGACACGAATACTGCCGAATATGAATATGAATGCGGATAGTCTTTGGTCACGAATACGGAGCGAATACATGTCAAATCAAATACGGTCACAAATATTTAGTCGAATATTGCGTGAAAACAGAAACCATATATTTAGTCGGATATTGCGTGAAAACAGAAACCATATATATCACACATATAATGATGCGTAAATTAAAGAAAACTCTGGGTTTTGTGGTCGTAGTTGCATAAAACCCTGGGTTTCTTGGCTAGCGGCACTTAACCCCAGGTTTTATGGTCACAGTTCTACAAAACCCCACCTTAATAAATCTCACCCAATCTAACAATTAGGGTCCAGCTGCGTGGAGTTTTTTCTATAGTTGTCAATTCCATTCCAGAGACCATTCCGGTTTACCTCTTAGTATGGAATAAGCCGGTACCGGTCTATTCCGACGTACTGTTCTGGATTTTAATATAATAATAATATTTATTTATTTATAAATATATATGTAATTATATGCACACATAATTTCACTTAGAATCTCACTTCAAAATACATAACCATAAAATAAAAATGACACATAGTTCAATGACTCCATAAATACAAAGGTCGTACGTAGTTAAATAATACAACATAAGTTCATAACTTCATACATTTTACCATAGTCTAGCATAATTTCACTTACCAAATTAGTAGTATTGGACTGGACCTTCCGAGCTAATTCAAAAGAGTGGTCACTTCAATTTTGCCTTGTGCTGGAATGATTGGAATGGACCAGAATGACGGGTATTGACCAGTATTGACTGATATGGAGGTCAGTATGGGATTGAAGCTACGGTTTGCTGGTTTGGCCGCCGGTATGGCATGTTCCGGCCATTCCGGCCGGTGCCAGAATGGAATTGATAAGTATGGGCTTTTTCCACGCAGCGAGACGTTTGCTTGCCAGGGTAAGAAGCACCATGAGTGCAAGTGGCACTGCGAATGGGTCCCAATCGTTAGATAGGGTGAGATTTGTGAAGGATGGGGTTTTGTGAAACTTTGTGACCACAAAACATGTGGTTTTATGAAATTTACTCTATAATAATCAATTAACCGTACTATATGTCCAAAATGCAACTCCATTAGCAGTTCAACAAGCAAATTTAACCCTCTGCCCAACATTATACAGGGACTACAGGACAACATGAGTAGGCAAGTAGGCTGAGTAGCACTAGGGGTGTCAATAGATCAAATATGAATCGAATAGTGGTCTTCTCACATTTGTATTCGTATTTTTTAAATGAATACGAATCAAATACCTACTCAATTCGGTCAGATCCGGATATCCTATGACATTATGAAGTTTAACAAGTTGGCACCAGTTTTATAGTAATATTTATGCCCCTTTCCTATGGTTTATCATGTAATCATTGATCATTGGTGCCATTTTACCACTAACCCTAACCAATTTTAGAGATATTGTAAATAAATTGATTATAAACATGTCGAATTTGGCTAAAAAGAGCAGCAAAAAACTTTATTGGGGATATGCCAAAATGAAAAAAATCAAATGCCAAATTAGTCCACCATGACAACGGCCTCGGTGAGACGAGCGAAATGCATATATAATATGCCCAATTTGGAGGTCAAATGCAAAAGATGCGTAATAGCTAGCTGTTGTTATTGCACCAAATCCGGATATTATCTACATTCGTATTCGACAAAAAATCTAGATACTATCCGGATTCGTATTCGTTTTGCGATTCAAATGCATTTTTGCTTACCACATTCGCTACCATCCGAATACGAATGCCAGATAAAACAGATAATCCTAATCCATTTGACACCCCTAAGTAGCACGTACACATTGCGAGTAGGCTGAGTAGGACATAGACATAGCAGGGTCACCGGTCGGACCGTATGTTTTATTATAGTATTTGTATTACAGGACAAGTTAAAAATGCATATACGAGCGTATAAATTTAATTATGTATGCAATATTATAGCATAAGTAGTTGTTTATTTCTTCTTAGAGGTTTCTCTTTTTACGTTAGTAACAAACGCAACAGGGTTCTGGTGGCTAGCACATGCATTGCCCTGATTTGATTCTTCGGTCCTAGGTTTCAAACCTCAAGCGGCGCGTTTTGCGGAAAAAATGACTTAAGAGTCCTCGTCCCAGGCTATGTGTTGTGCTGCTGGCTGGGGGTAGACTAGTGGGCTATTGGGCCATCATCGGCCTCACGCGGCCACGCATGACTAGGCCAACGAACCAACATATATCGGATATCCGAGGCTAGTTGTACAATATAGCTCAGATGAATTTTTCATATAGCTCTGAATCCGACGGATACCTCTATTCCGAATCTGATTCCATATCCGAGAGAAACTATCTGGCTCCAGCTCCGAATCCAGGCTAGATCGTCCGGATATCCATTTCGTGGTTCCGAATTCGCTTCGAACGTCTTCGGTCGGACGGACGGCCAGAAAATATCCGCTCCGTTTGCATCCCTACTAAAGGGGGGTAATATGTTTAAACACCAACACCAACTTAGAAAAAGCTGAGTTCTTTTTTCCAAGAATCACTTGGTGTGAAGAAAAACCATCATTCTTTGCTTGTGAACTATAGTTTTTTTAATAGAAAATGTAACAGGGGCCATAGCATAACATTTGGGAACAAATAGCAAAATGAAAGGCTAGAAAGAAAAGCTGTGTTCTTCAGCTGCAATCAGACCTTTGTATATGCTAAGATAAGATTCTTAGTTGCCAGCTTCAAAAAATATGCTAGAGAGAGTAGAGCAACAACTGCTAGTGGTACAGCCAGTTATAGTAATATTAGAAAACGATTTGAAGGGACTGATGGTGTCAAAGAAATGAACCTGCAGGCCGATGCAAACCTTTCACAGCTTCAAAATTCTTGTATGTATACCCCACAAAGCTAAGATCTTTAGAATTAAGCATCATCTGCAACGATGTTCCAAAACAATGACGAATAACTAAAGAAAAAATGGCATGTAGTCTGTTACAATGGCTGAATTGATGCTTAACCATGGACACATAAATGTGACCACCGATGAAGGTGATTCAAAAACTTTGCAGTAAATTGTCACAGTGGTTGAATTGATGCCTATCCATGTACATATAAGTGACAAAAAAAAAGGACCCCCAATAGATGAATCCTGATTGTTCGATAGCAAGAACCATAAAAAAAGGCAAACAACTCTGCCTTCATGGAAAAAGCCATGCAAAGCTGCAAAACATTCTATGATAAAATTTGGGTGCACCTACACCATCAGTATAATAGCTATGAACAGTTTGGTAATCTTATTTATGGTCAGTTACTCATCAGCAGTAGTAATAACAATCCAATGATTGCATCACAATGAATCACTCAACTAGTAGGGCTGGAGAAAACAGGGTGATAGTAACCATGCTACGGATATTTTTATACTTACCCAGGTTTTTCTCCACATAATATTAAATACAGATAATCACAACATTACAGAATAAAACATACAGGAATACATTATCAATGTATTATCAATATTATAGTGTAAAGATGATCTGAAAATGGGAATGCAACGCTGAATGCTTTTTCAGGCTAGCTTTGTTGAATCACTTAAAGTACAGGGTTCATACCTTCCTTGAGGGCCCAGAACCAGTTCTTGCTGGAGCAGGATCTGACTGCAGAAAGTGATGAATATAATTTATGCACAATAGAAAAACATATGCAGTTGACAGAACGACACATTGAATACAAAATGAAAGATTCCTTGAAACTTGATAATGTTTAAAGAATTGATTAATTGAATATGCAGCAAACTAATGAAAACGGGTTTGCTTACTTCCTCAAACTTCAGAAAATTCTGTGTATCCAGTTCATCATTTACTTGAGGCTGAAATGCTGCCTCCATTTCATAAAGCTTATCCCATTCAATTCCATGAAACCAAGGATGAGCCTAAGAAAAGGATAAGAAAATGATTTAGACAACCTAAGAAAAATATAAGAAGTGAAGTATATCAATCAAAACAAACATGTAAGCAATACTATACTCCATTCAAAAGCAGATATGGATCATTTTAGACAGTGACACGGTCTAAAAGATACCACTTTGACTACTAATTTATATCATAGTATGTTGCTATAAATAACAAAAAATATATATTATGAAACTATATTTCACAATGAACCTAGTAATACCAATTTCATATGGCCAATCTAGAAATACTTTTATATATTGATGATCAAATCTAAAAATGTTTGACCGGCACGGATTCTAATACGACTTATATTTACAATTGGACAGAGGAGTTAATAATGAGAGATAAATACCTTTATTTGATCTGCCCCTCCGCTGCCAATCCTGTGGTCAACATCACATAATAACTGACAAATGAGATCCTTTGCTTCAGGAGACAACCTTGAATTGTCTGGAAATTTCAAATAGCTTCTCCAATGAACAATCTAGAAAGTGGGAGAACAGAGTCAGCGCAGTAGTTTACAACAGAAAGTGGGAGGGCCTATAGAAGCTGGACACACTACATCGTGGCTCATGTTATATATCCCCAAAAATTGAGGTTTACAATATACAAGTCTAATATCAATTGACGGGAATAATTGAATAAAAGATGAGTTGTCCGGGATTTCAAATTATAACAGCATAAGGCAATTAAGAATCAAAGAACAAGGAACATTGCTTTTTACACCTCTTCAGTCTTCACTCTTCACACACAAGATCCCAGCATAATTTTCATAATATTTGCCAAACCATATAGAACTCAGGCATTCCTTTGGTGCCATTTCGGCAGACTATTTATTTGCCTCATTTGACTAGGCTGCTCCAGGCGTGAGACATATGTAAAAACACATAGCAATGTTTCCAGTAAATTTAAAACTTACCACTTAATTATAAGCCCCATACTAAACTCAATAGCAACCAAAATAATCACACTGTACCACTACAGTGTAACGTAACGTATAATGAAAAGTGAGTCAAAATTAGTATACCTTCCAGAGAAAAAAATACCGGCCGGTAACCGGCAGTAACCGGTTTTACCGGCCTGTTCCGGTAGAAAAAAAACCGGTCAAAAAGTTTTAAATTCAAATTTAAAACTTTGACTTGGTTTAGGCATTGTTATACTAGATTACGTATTGAAACATTAGTTTTTAGTATATTTAGCACTATTAAAACAAAAAGTAGCCGATTTTTCGGTTTTTTAACCGGTTTTCCAGGTTCAAGGGCGGTAACCGGTCCGGTTACCGGTTTCGGGAAAATCCCAGTTCAAATTTTGTTTGTCGAAATTTGACCGGTTTTCTTCCGTGTTTTCCGATAACTGGTACCGGTCGCCGGCCGAGATTTCCGCCGGATCCGGTTTTTTGATCCCTGTACCCTTCGACAGTAAATCTATTATGTAATACACCCTCCAGTTCATAAAAACAAGTTGTTTTGGAATACATAGAGTCAAATTTTGGAAACTTTGGCTATCAATATCTTTTAAATATTTAGATTAGATACATGAAAGTCATATGTGTAGATTCACCTTGAAGAGTACTTTCATAATATTATAATTTTGTTGGGTTTAACATAATATTACAAAAGTAATTAGTTATTAAAGTTGCATTTTGGGGGACCGTGTCAATGTCCAAAACGACTTGTTTTTGTGAACTGGAGAGAGTAAAAACTGATAATGTGTGGTTAAAAACTCCTACAGAAAAGAGAAATAGGCTAGACCTTCTCATTAAAAAAGAGAAAACATTAATCCCACAATTTAATGGGCTTACTAGTGATGTGTGGCTAAACACTCTGAGGGAAAAAGAGAAATATGCTGGAAATTCTCGCAAGAAAAGAAAACATATCTAGTCTTGTATTAGGTGGGTCCTAATTATGGATATTCCACAACTATTAGATGATATATGCAGGTCCTAATTATTGATAATCCACAACCATTAGATATTATCTGAAACATATTTAAACTCAAAAGATAAGAAAGAGTTCTCAACTGTAAAAACAACTATCGTAAGATTTGACAGCCATAAAAACATTGTGTAATCACGCGGGCAAAATAATCTTAGTTCTAGATAAATTATTCAGCAGCCAAACAGCCAAACCTTTCGGCATGTAGTTATTGGATCATCGGAATAAAACGGTGGATACCCAACAAGCATCTCATACATGATTGCACCAAGAGACCACCTGCATGTAAATAAACAATAAACAATCAGATAATAGTTATTCAAAACAAGGGATAAGTTTTTTAGGGATGAAAACAAGAGACAACTAAGCATGTGAACATAAACTAATACCAGTCACACTCTATTCCATATCCCTTTTTTAGCAGAACCTCTGGAGCAATATAATCAGGTGTCCCAACAGTCGAAAAGGCCTGAAAAGCCATTTAAAAAAAAATTACTGTTAAGACTTAAGACCCAACTTTCTTACTTTCGAGAAAAGCTGTTGAAAATTTATGGTCGCAAAATAAGAAAACAAAAACAAATGGAGTTGTATGTAACTAGTGATTTGCTCAATATGTAAGCACATATACCAGTTTTCTCCTGTTCTTCTGCCAGTGCTGAAGCTGTTCATTTGGACTTCTCCACTTTCTACCATTTGCTGTGTCAGAGAAAGAACGATCTATGTCCATTGACTCCCTAAGGTTTTCATTGGTCATCGGTTCATCTTCATTCAAGGTTGACAATTTTGAACAGTCAATTGGCTTGCACAATCCAAAATCTGACAACTTCATGTGACCGTTCTTATCCAGAAGCAGATTATCAGGCTTAATATCTCTGTAAGGATAATAAAACAAAAAAAAGGAAATTGAGAAAACATGTAGAACACACTGTATAGCCTTTAAATCAGATTCAGAAACATGAGACCTGTGAATGTAGTTATGTTTATGAATAGACTCAATGGCAAGAACAGTCTCAGCAATGTAGAATTGAGCCACATTTTCAGTTAAGGTATCCTCTCTTATGAGGAGGGTCATCATATCACCTCCAGGAAGGTACTCCGTGATGAGGTAAAGGTACTCAGCATCTTGGAAAGAATAGAATAGCTTCATAATGCAGTGACTACCAACTTCAGCCAGCAAGTTTCTTTCAGCTCTAACATGCTCCACCTAATGAAAATAGTCAAAGTGTTAGCTCCAGCAAAAAGAACTGATCAACTAAACTTACTAAAAAGCATGAAAAGCGGCCGGGGCGGGCGAGATCATGGCTCTTACATTAAACAAGAATTCATGAAAACAGCTCTAATGCTTAAGGTAATTTTCCTTTTGTGGAGTAGCAACAATGCTACGCTTGCCGTGTAATTGTGTCAAATACATAACATTTCTGTCACAATTATATCACTAGGAACACATAACAGACCGGTCTTACACTTTAATGCAATCCAATAAATTCAATCAAAACTCAAAATAAAACAAGCTTTTTTTGTTCTCTAGCATGACATTGACCATTGTTACTTCTTTCATGATGAAACTGCCTTGGAGGCTAGCATCAAAGCATATATCAAAACAAAAATGCTGTTGAGGAGGTCACGCATAGTTGTTGAGATTTGTTTCTCCTGTACATTTCTAGCTAACCAAGGCTTACCTCTAGGCTGATCTCATGTACCTAACTCAGAGATTTGATTCTCTTGATGTACTATCTATAGATACAGGCAATATACAAGTATACAACCGATCACCGTGTGGTGGTATTTCCCTATTTGTTTCAAGTTTACACTAACAAAGAAAAGAAAATGCAAAATGTGGAACAGTGTTCTTTTCTTACCTGACCCCTGACAACCATTTCAGACTTCTTTAGCTTTTTCATTGCATAAATGTTACCAGAGGACTTTTCACGACATAATCGAACCTGTCAGGACAGCAAAATTTAAGTTATCGACTAAAGGGGTTAAAAGCTTATGCATGACAAACAGTTGGACTTTAAACATCATGCATTCCACAAGGTTGATAGATCTATGAACTGGCACATGTAACCAATTGCCACCACAATCATTAAAAAAAAGGCCATGCCTACTATGTTTATTTGGCAAATATGAACTGCTTATTGAGCAGATATGCTAAATTTAATAGCAAGAATAAAAATCTAAAATGTCTAAAAAAATGACTCAGAACTCAGAAGCATGCTTATAGATATTGGAACATGCAAACCTCCCCAAAAGCGCCTCTTCCAATGATGGTGAGCAGTTCAAAGTCATCCACACAAATTCTATGTCTTTTAAGTCTCATGTATTCAGTCTCCTTTCTCTCCAAATCTTTTATTAGGTTTATTTGCTCCTCCCTGGGAACTTGTGATGAAGCTAGCTGTTGTTCCAAAATCAAGCGCCTACAATGGTACAATACGTCTGAAGTTTCTTAAGTATGTATAGAAATGGAGGCAGACAGTGGTGGACAATGAGTAATAAAAGATAATATTTCCAAACGAAGCAATGCACCCAAGGATGTATAGATAATCAATATAAAATCAGAGTACAAAAGGATGACAAGAAGAAAAATCCCATTTGGTACAAGAACAAATTATTCTCAAGAAGGTTTCTGAGTGCTGGTTTAGACTTCAATTGGTAGTTGAGATCAGGACGAAGAAAAAATGAAAGAAAATGTATTTAAACTACAATCCTTGGAATCCTTGGATTGAAGTGAGATAATTTCTGGAGATATTTGACGTGTAGTGCCAATTAAGTTGATTTGAGTCATTGCTTGTGTTCAGCAACAGTGTGTGGCACTGTGAAGTATGAAGCGTGGATCTTAGCTTGTGGGTTATCTGCTGGTTTCCTTTGATTGCGTTAAGGGGATTTGCAATTCGGAATGTAGCCATAGGGATGATTGGAGGTGGATGTGGGCAGGAACAATGTTCGCATTTTATGTTTGCTTCTGCACGTGACTTTGTGGTGATGTAATGGTGCTCACACTTGAGGCGTATGGTTTCACACCAAATAGTGGTGGTTTGTCTTTTTTATGTGTTTGAAGTGTGTGTTAACACGCTATGTGTTGATTTTCAATTCCACATTGAGTGGTTGACAAGTCGACATGAAATTGTGTTCTTTGAGGAGTGACGCAAAAGAAGAATGAAGAATCTGTAATAGGTTTGTCAGCAAGCAAATATGTGAAGGAAGTTCAACTTCACGTATAACACCTGCATGACACGTGGATCCCTCTCAACTGCTTTACCTGAAGCTATTTGTTGAGCTGCTGAAAGTATTAACTCGCTTTGTCTCATCGAATTTGCCGTGTTGTATTTTTCTTGCCAAAAAAGACCTCACGCATTTCTGCAATCATATAACACGTGCACTCCTTGAACACATTCTCATGTCCAATCGACAATTTTCATCATACCATTGAGAGCCAACCTCTAGCATGTCAGCGCACATGTCAAACACACAAAACCACCCCAAAAAAATACACAAGACAGCACTACTGAGCGTGGAATCAAAAACCTCAAGCCCGCGCAAGCACCACTTCGTCAACACAAAGTCTCCGCAGAAGCAATCATAAAATGCAGACCCGGTTCCAACTCCCGACGAATAGATCCCAAGAACCGCAAACCCTCTTAACCCAACGAACAAAAACGGCAAGGTAGCCGACAAGTTAAGCTCGAAAATTCAGACTCCACATTGCCACAGGCTGCTGAGCTCAACGGCAGCAATGAGCAGCAGCTCAATCCACTTACTAACAGACACTACCAAGGATCCCAAATCTCTGCATCAGCTTGCTCCAACCTACCCTCCAATAGCACAGCCCAAAGCTCGGCACTAGCAGAACCTACAGCCGCATTCTACAACGGACCACCCTAAAAGTTCCAGAATCACGAGTAATCCAGCTAAACGCGCAGCTCAAACTCTCAACCCCCGCGCCCCACAGGAAACCAAGCGTATAAACTCCCCGAATCTCTCTCAGCTCGCAGCCCAAACCGCAGCTCGGACCCCTCCTCGACCAGCCCGCTCCACGCGAGATCTAGTCATCTAGCCGAATCACATTCGCACGCAGCCTAATAGAAAATTTGGGAGCTCTGAGCCGAAATCGGGACGGGCTCGGGTCGATTATGCGTACCTCTCCTTGCGCTCCCGGAGGTTCTTCGTCTGCGAGCGGTAGTGGTTCTCGATGAACTTCTTCGCGGCGGCCACGCGCTCCATGGTGCGGCTGGACCCCACCGCCTCCTCCCTCTCGCCCTCCCCCTCCCCCTCCTCCGCAACCGCCAGCAACGGCTCGCCCCCGCCGCCGCCGTGCGCCGCCGCCGGCTCCTCTGCCATCTCGCTCTCCACGCCCACGCCCAACCCCCTCTCGCTTCTCGCTGTCGCGAACTCGAAAGCTTTTTTTAGTTTCACGGGCCCTGTATTCTGTCTGTGCGGGTAGTATACACGCGGCTGCTTCTTTTTTGTTAGTTTGAGGTTAGGGTTAATTAATCTCGCTTTAATGGAGGATTAAGGCAGTAAACTTTTTTATTGAGAAACCGTGTGTTGCTACAGTAAAATCGTATCAGTGCTTACTCCAAAGTTGCTACAAAAAAAAATTTGATGCTGCACGCTATTCACCTCACAAACACTATTTCATATATAGTGCCCCTTCGATAATACAAAGGATTCAGTTCTGTGCTTGCCGCTTGGAGTGGAAAGAGGAATGGAACATAGAGCTTTCTCCGTGCCGCCATGCTAGTACCACTCGTATTAGAGTTTAGGTGTTACAAACCCACCGGTCCAAGTAGAAATGTCAATTGTGCCTCGTTACTCGTGTGCCTGCAGACAAATGCTCTAATAGAGTTATGCATTGGATCTTTTTTTGCTTACGGATATGAAAATATGGGGAACTTTTGTCCATTGGGTAACGAGTATGGGTGAGCTCCGTCTGTGCTCGTCTCGCCCATTTACCCACCAACCTACATAGATAGGTAGGCACAACGAAACCCTAATACCTATTCGGCTAGCCATCACTCATCCACTCCATCAACCCAGTCGCCACCAACCCCAAATCTCCAATCCTCGCGCCCGGCCACCGCCCCTCATCCTCCCGCCCCAACTCACCACCCCTGTCCTCCTGCCCAATCGCGCTACTCGGATCTCTCCGTCCTCCCACCCACCCGTCTTACTGCCACCCCATTTGCCCGCCCAGATCTCCCTCTCCACACCCTTGGCCGCATCGTCACCCGTCCACCTGCCCGGATCTCTCTCCACACGTGTGCAGTAGGTACACGAGCATGCCCGCGGATGACGGACATAGGGCATAGGTGAGGCTCTCTATTCACCGCTTTTGCGGGTATACCCGTAGAGAACTTTTGGGCTAGCAATCATAGGTATAGGCGAGTACTACTCGTGTCCACCGCATCCGA
This sequence comes from Hsuehochloa calcarea, assembly GCA_036346395.1. Taxonomy (NCBI): domain Eukaryota; kingdom Viridiplantae; phylum Streptophyta; class Magnoliopsida; order Poales; family Poaceae; genus Hsuehochloa; species Hsuehochloa calcarea. Next base: position 37,952,858 of record CM070602.1, on the reverse strand, counting down.
TGGCCATTCGTAGTCCTGAGTTTGTCTAGCAAAGGCCTAGGATTTCCTATTGGTTTTCCCAGACTAGGTTCCAAGTAGGAAATTTACCTGCATATATGGGTACAGTTAAAGCACATGTTTGCGCTCCATAAGATCTAAATCTCTGCTCTAATAGGACGTGTGCTTGTGAACGCACCAAGTGTGTGTGAGTGCGTATGTGCATCATCCTTTGTACTCTAAAAGAAGGTGTGCCTTCCGTCCTTCCGAAAAAGCTAAGGCATATTTTCTTCTAAGCACTGTCGCATCCGTCCATTTTACTCCGAGATCGATGTGCCTAGTCCTTCTCTCTCTCTCCCGATGAGCTTGTGCGCCTCTCTCCACTCGCTCTCTCTCGACTCCGGCGGCGAGGAAGAGTCAGAAGCCATGCCGCTGTCGGGGAGCCGCATCGCTGCAAGCCAAGGGGAGAGAGCCGGAACTGAGAGAGAGGGGAGAGAGGTGCATGAATCTCGAGGTAGAACGGATGAATACGGTAGTGCTTACGGCTAGATCTGTTCACAGGTAATCCGACCTGTTGGTCTGGGTTGGTCGGAAAGCATGAAAAAATTAATTAAAAATAAAAATCTATTTTTAAAATTTTAGAATTAATTAATTATTATTTTTTAATTCAAAATAAATAAAAAAAATCTAATATCGGACTGGACTTAGACTTGTCCGTTTGAAACCGAGCTTTCTAAGTCCGAACCAAAATCCAACTCAACTTGCGTTTGAACAAATTTACTTGTAACCGATCACAAGTAGAAAATCAACTCTCTTTCCTCCCCCATTCCACGAACACCATTTTCCTTCATGTCCTGCGCCCGTATATGTAAAGATATAAAAGATGTTACACGTGGCATAGTCAGCTCATGTGGATTCGAGAAGGTGCAGATAGATTGTAAAGAACTATGCAAATATTTCCTATTATTCTCTTGGTTGGCAGAGCATTTCCAACTAGCAAATATCATGTGTTACTCGCTTACTCCTCTCTTACGGTTCTTTCTGTTTTAATTTTAAATATGGATAATATTTTATTTTGAGATAAAAATCATAAAAAACTAAAGGTGTATAAAACAATACTAACATCAGGTAACTCATTACACTTCTAGATATACACAATAATAGAATTATAACATAATAGTTTGATCGCACAACTAATTTAAGGTCAATCTTGATGAACAACAGAAAGCAACGCAGACTCGAAGCAGTGCAGAACATAGATGAATTAGCGAAGCGAGTAGTCGCATAGATGCGCTGTCCAGAAACCTCATTGCCGCCCGTGCAGGTGAACTCTGCAACAATGGTTCGGAGATACCTACTCATCCTCCTTCCCTGTGCACGCCGAGTAGAAAGGATGTCTTGGTTCGATAGCACAACTCTCCAGTACAGTAGAACAGAGAGGAAGAAGAAGAAAATGGAATAGTATCGATCCATCCATTTTAGGTCTTGATGCCTCCAGATCTTTTTAAGGTCGAGACAATAACTCTTTATTAACCGCATAATAAAACCCATATTAAACAACTGGTAACTGCTAATTCAAAATCAATTAATGGTAATTAAGCAGTGTTTATTGATCATAATTACACACTGGTCTACAGTTTCGATCAGTGTATTTCGACCACACTAATCTATGGATCTGACCACTATTTTTTTCGACCACTGTGTTCAACCAAATTATTTCGACCACTTTATTCCGACCACACTGGTATATAGCTTCGACCACACTATTTCAATCACAGTGTTTCAACCACTGTGTTTCGACCACACTGGTGTATGGCTTTAACCATATTGTTTCGACCACATTATTTCGAGAGAGAAATGCATGGTTAACAAAAGAAAGGTGGACTTGGTTTACGACACGTTCACGGTTACGCGTCACAAGTCACGCGATTGCCATACCATGTCATGTGTCACTTGTTTCAAGGTGTGGAAGGATTCCACCTTATAAATTACTCTCCCACCACTTGGCTAGTCAATATGGGACTAAACCATACATGCTTTGGAATTTCAGAAATGAATGTGAGCCCAATTCTAATACTATCTCCATGTAACCTACATATAAAAGTTTTCAAAAAAATTATAAAAAAAATTGGAGACATAAAGGATGACATATTCTACATCCATGTTTTTTTTTTAACTTTTCCTCCATTTTCAACCTTGATAACCCTAGTCTACACCTAATACTTGGTTGTCATTTTACAGCCTGTCTACATGCTGACCCTATAATAAAGACTATAAACCATATAACCAAAAAAATTTACTTGTACTATTATAAAACTTTGATCAGAAATATGCATATAAGTATTTAGATTTGTTATACAGCGGATTCATCATAAAAAAACTCAAAGTACTTTATATCATCACATTTTAAATATTTTTTATAATATATAATTAGAACAAGTAATGGTCAACAACCCCGCCCCAACGAGCCATCACATGTCACCTAATGCAGCTACCCTCCATGTTGCAGCCTCTGCTACTACTACTACTACTTAGATCAGTTTGGTAAACCCAGTGTGACATCCCAAAAATACAAAATTGGGTTATATGTGCTTTTAATAAAGTGAGGAGGCATTTTGAGCATATTTTTGAAACTTTTCATAAATCAATTATTAAATTTGCATAAAAACAACAGGTTGAAAGAATTTTTGAGAAAAATACAGAGCAAATAAAACTTTTGGAAACATTACACAATAAACTACACTATGTCATGAGCCTCCATAAAAAAAATTTATAAATTTTGAAACTCATTTTCCATATTTAAAAATTCGTCCGACTCTCAGTTTTTTGGGAAATTTCTAAATCAAATTCAAATCTCCTTCTCGCCCTTTAGGTCGTAACTGCCACGGCACATGGCCCATTTCCTCAGCTTGCCTTACACCCCTCTTTCCCCCCTGCTGACGACGCGGCCCCACCCGTCAGAGGTCTTCGTCCACCCGTTTTTGAGTTTCACCTGCTCTCGTCACCTCCACCTATACCACATCCGTGCTAGCAACCCCACTGATAACGCCCTTTTCCCGCGGAGACAAAGAAGCCAGTTTGTGCCATGAATTTCTCATGCACCCACCACCTTCTCGCCACTCTTCTTGTGCTAAACCTTGCTGTACTTAAGCCCTAGCCATGTCATCTTCTTCCTTAGCTCGCCCCCATTCCATTTTCGTGCAAAACCGAGCTTCTTGCTCAGTGTTTTCGTGGGAACGCATGCGTCGTTCTCGATACCAGTGAGCATGCCTCCACAGTTCTGTCGCTCTGGTTAGCTTCTTCTTCCACGACAAGCACATCATTATGATCCTTGAGCTTCATTCATTCTTCTCATCTGCTCAATGTAGCTTCTGGAGCTCCGTAGCGCAATCGCACTGCTTCTTCTTCATCTCTGGCGCGCACCCAGATCTGGACCAACGTGTTCCCATCGCTCCGGTGAGTTCGAGCTTAACCTTAGTGTATCACAACGTGCTTCATCTCTTAGTGATGCTATCCCCTGCTTAATGTTGTCTATCTCGCAGTGGATCGAGCTCCGTGCCTTTTCTCCATTTCCGCTGATCCCTGCTGACTCAGTAAGTCCCCGTTCAATTCCTTCCTTCTCCTCCATCCTCAACATGCATGCAAGCTAACACGCACCTTCTTGTAGCATCTTCATCGACATAGACATCGTCAACATGAGCATCCCCTGCGCCGTCACTGCTCACCGTTGACAAGTCACTCTGGTGAGCCCCCGACCTCATCAAGGTCATTCTCTTCACCCTTACACTGCTCTGAAGCTATTCCTGTGCTCCATTTCAGCCCAATTTCGCCGAGGAGCTCAATCACTGTGAAGCTTGATGCTGTCGCCACTATTCATCGATGTTCGATCACCCCAAGTCATTTCCGACCTCACCATCTTCACCTCGTGATCGTGGTGAGCTCCTGTGCCTTATGCGCTAGGTAGTTTGCCTCGGGTGAGTAGTTTGCACAGTAGAGCCTATAGCCGCCCATAGTACTGTTGCGGTTACATGTCGTCGACTCGTCTCCGGTGACCCTAGGCCCTCGTGCCCGGTCCGTTAGCACCGCCTGGACTCACTAAGTCCAGTGTGCCACTCCTTTTTCCTGGAGGATGCCTCCTATGAGAAGTCTGTCACAGACCCGAGGCACTCCGCCGCTCCTCGCCTCCGTGATGCCACATATGGCCATCTCCTTTGTCACCACCACCACCCATATCTTCACCTTACTGCCCTCTTTCCATTCCTCCGCTCAACGTCGCCGCTAATCGCATCGTTCGCCTCTAGCGAGCTCACCAAACCTTCGGCCGCATGTAGCTTTACTTCTCTCCTCTGTTTCTCTCGCTGACAATGGGTCCCACTCATGATTAAGGTTTTCTTAGCGCTAATAGCAGTGGTTAAGTGGAATAAGTCTATGACATGTGGGACCAGCCGAAAAGCTAATCAAAAATCTAATTCGAAACACGTTTAGTAAATGAGTCACTAGCATGCAGGACCCATGCACTGTATTCGGTTTTAAAACCGAGAGGCTGACGAGTGGACCCCACGTGTTAGAGGATTAAAATCAAAATTATTTTTAATCATTTAGTTAGTATTTAATGAGTCTATAACATGCGGGACCGTCACTGTTTTCATAAATAAAATAAAAAATAAAAAACCCAAGAGACTGATATGTAGGGCCCACATGTAAGTAAATAATTTCTAAAAATACAAAAAATGGAAAAGCCACTTTCAATATAAAGAGAATGCACTTTCTCTGTTGGAAAGCATAAATTTTAGAAAATACGCTTTCGATAACACCCTTTCTATTATTTCAGTATTTTTTAAGCTGAGCAAAATTGAAATGTTAATAACTTTTCTATATGAACTCCAAATTGAATTAATCATTTTTACAATTCATCTAAAAACATGCTCTATCTTAATATGTAAATTTTTTTGGATTTTGTTGCTTTTTAAATTATTTTACTATTTGAGATTTGTTATTGTCTCTTTTGAATAGACGTGGGAAACACGAATGAAATATTCGACGACCCTCTATCCTCATACTCAGAGATACCAAAGCAAGACAAGAACCTCCTTTGACCTTGTTTATCTCATTAATTCAATTATTGTATTTTATTTTGTAAAATCTATTATGCATGCGTGTATGTTTGGCTAAAATGGTTATATTGGGGGATAACAGTAGTTAAATTCCTATTGTATGCATGATTCTCCTTGAAATATTGACACCTTTACTATTGTTGTAACACCCTGGCCCAACACGGAGCCCAGAATGCCACTAACTACACTAACTATCAATCTTAACATCATTTTATAATAAGTTACAACAAGCATATCACAATAAAACCCGTCCACGGGTCACATGAAAACAAGTATAAAGAAATAATAATCATAGATAATTAATCTATAAAGAAATAACAATCATAGATAATTAATCTCTAGGAACCATAGCAAGATAATAATCCAAGAACAATGCAAAACCAATCGAATAAGGTCTATTGAATGAATATTCAACTCTAACCTATCATCTAAGGTTATTCAACACCTTCATGTCCTAAATATAAATCACCAAGCTATAATAAAATTATATCATGTCCAGTGAATTAAATAATTGGGTGTAGGTTGTGATTCCAAGTGTGCTAGCCCTTTCCGAGTGAAATGTCGTCAACGATCACCTAAAAACAACAATAGAGCAAGAATGAGTCTAAGACTCAGCAAATACATAATAAAGCTATAAACAACAGTTTACCAACCACAATCAAGGTTATCATCATCATCTATCTATTTAATGCCATTCTCATACTCAAATAAACAAGCCATATTCCATATAAGTAACGTTTCATAATTTAACAATTTACTCATATATGCGAATGCACCATCATGCTCATACTCATGTGCATCTCATCAGCTGATACCGGTATAGCGGAGTGTTCACCCGTCGATGACACACTCTATCCTTCACTCCCGTGAAGTCCCCACCGAAGTAGGATTTTATCTAGAGCACTCTGGACTAGTCATGTATCTTTCTCACCGACCTCACCGGAATAGTTACATGACTTTCTCACCGACATGGCTCGTGCAACTTCTGTTATGATGAATGTAAATGATACAACATCTTTAATTATTCATCAACATAATTCATCTCATTAACTCAATATCTCATTCTCGTTAACTCATTATCATAATCTCGTTCACTTAAGGTCATCAATATCATATATAAGAATAAGCTTAATGAAAATATAATAAATAGCATGATAAGAAATATTAATGATCATGGCGAACAACCCATTGTTCACCACTCATACCATGTACTTACCTCTTAGCCCTTCAAAGTCAGATGACGAAATTGTGGCACGGCGCATGGGGCCACAGTCCCTGAACAAGCAAGTAATAACACACACTCAAAAAAACTATCATCAAAATTAGATCATCACAGAACCAACCGTCACACTAATCGATCTCGCATGCTTACGCCAAACCGACCGAATTAATCCCAATTACTAGACGCACTACCCGCTGTCCCAATAGTAAAACATCTCTAACTTATTCGTACAAACTCCAAATTTAACCAACTAGGACTTTATGGAATCCTGATGAAACAACCTACATTTTCCTGGTTATGATGAAACTCTAATTCTACCATTTTCTGCCTCGTTTCTTTACCCGAAGACAGATCTGTCATTTTGTAGACAACAGATTTCCAAAATTCGTATCTTTTAATATACTAATCTAAAAATTGTGTTCTTGAACTTTCTAGAAACCTTAAGAACTTATCTACAACATTCATGTTGACCAAATTCCCAGATTAGTTCACCTGCTATTTTTAATCCACTAATTACTACAGACTATCATCACACGACAAACTCTACTGGACAACAGAACTATAAATTTCATATCTCACAATCTATGCATCGGATTGACATCAATAAAAATTCGACCGAAAGCCAACGAAATTCTCTACAACTCTCAAGTAGATGAAATTATTAAATTATGCCTCTTTACTACCCGTAAAAATAGTATAACGGATCAGCGGATTAAACCAATCTACTAAATGAATTTCTCTCGACTAGAAATTGCTAATTCCTTCTCTAATTTTGGTTTTTTAATCTCTAGATAAAATAAATAAATAGAGGAGAAAAACTTGATCGTTACCCCAGAGATCACGAGGAGGAACACTGATTTCCCGCGTGATTCCCCTCTCTTTCTCCTTCTTTTCCATCTTCTTCTTCCTCATTCTCTTCCCTCTCCCTCTCTACTGTTCAATTCAACATATGCATGTACAAAAGATGCAACAAGATTTGCTAGCAGCTAGCATCGGCAGCACACGCACATGCATGTAATCTTCTTTTCCTTCTTATATATATATATATATATATATATATATATATATATATATCTCTCTCTCTTGTTGAACCCAACATCATCTTCATGTACAAAATTCAGATTGTACATGCAGGGCTAGCTATCTAGTAGCGGCTGCACATGCATGGAAGCAATTATCTAGTAGCGGTTGCACATGCACATGCAGGGCTAGCTAGTTACGGCAGCCAGCAATGCAACAGCAGCAGCAGGGCAGCGCTAGGCAGCACACATGGCGGCAGCATGCAGGCAGACTAGCGGTAGGAAACAACATGCAGCGGCTGGAAGTAGTGGCAAGCGGCATGTAACAGGGAGATGGGGAGGTGGCTCGGCACTGGCTGCTTGGAGCAGGTGGCGGCTGGTAGGAGTTAGGCTAGGGTTGGTTAGCCCCTCTCCCCCTTGTTTATGTAGGTGGCCGGCCCCATCTTGGGCCATGGGCCGAAGCACCACTACTATTCCACGTTTCCCACTAAATTTAGATTATTATCATTATTCATTAATTACTCGTTTATAATACAGGATATTACATTCTACCCTCCTTAAACAGAATTCGACCCCGAATTCTACTCGTGAACCTACCCGCGTAAACACAAAACTGAAATCAACAATTAACGACACGTACCCGACGTGAACAACCCTGGATATTACTCACGCATGCAAGACTCCAGCTCCCAAGTCGCCTCTTCCATGGACTGATGCGACCGAGGCAACTTGATGTAAACTGACTTCTTATGCCTCAAGACTCATCCCAACCTTTCCAGGTACACTCAATGGATGAGACTCGAAGATACGGTCTTACTCATTAGTCAATGGCTATAATGAAACCTCACACACTAGAACTCTCAAGTACTCCCTCAACACCGGTTCATACAAAACGTTGTATACCCCGCGCCTAGACTCGAGACAGTCCTAGCGATATGCTATACTCCAAAATCCCCGCAACTTTTGGAAACAAAGCGATGTACCTTGGGTCAACCTTTTTTTTGGTACCAAACCACACAACCTGCACATAACACACGAAACTTTTGTTCTATCTCTCAATACATATTTTCATCTTAACAAGGAGCACCTCCTTTAACCAGAGATGAACAACATGACTCGTTTTAAACTATCTCTTTTATGAATAGAACCCAACCAAAAATAAAGGATTTTAATCACAACCACACATTACCAACTTCCCACCAAAAGAGTCAAACCCAAAATCGAAGATTCATCACGAAAAGCCTTTCCACTCTCCAATTAGGCAGTTTGCAAATAAACACCACATAAACCAAAAGAGAAATCAGTCAAATGCCCAAATCAAATAGTTCCTTTATTTTCTTAAACCGGAAAGAACCACTATGCCAACATAAAGCTAACTCAAATTGTAAATGGCCTCTGTCATAAACACATAGCTCAAACAAGAATCAAGAGAGCATTTCACTATTTGAGAAAACACACTTTTCTCAATTTTTATTTTAGGAATAAACTTGCTCTTAACCAGCAAACTCAAAGCGATGCTCAACCCGAGAGCAACAACCACACCCATCTAGAGGGACTCTACTAACCCATAAAAAGATACTCTAGTCCACTCCTCTACCAAAGGAATTATTTTATCATATGATTCCTAACACCTTAATAAAGATGTTTACCCACAATCACATCACCTTAATCCTCTAGGGATAATCAACTTGAAATTCTCAGCACACACACTCATTTACTACAGCTAAAGGGTTCTACGAAGGATCATAACTAATAAATCAACTGCCCAATATGATTTAAATTACTTCACCAATATTGGACCCTCATCAAACCACACCATTCAATTTCACCTACTCAATCTTGTAATTTATACAATTCCAATTCTTTAAATAATCAATCAAGACCCCCAAACTTTGTCTTCGGGTAAAGAAACGAGGTAGAAAATAGTAGAATTAGAGTTTCATCATAACCAGGAAAATGTAGGTTGTTTCATCAGGATTCCATAAAGTCCTAGTTGGTTGAATTTGGAGTTTGTACGAATAAGTTAGAGACGTTTTACTATTGGGACAGCGGGTAGTGCGTCCAGTAGATTGTGATTAATTCGGTTGGTTTGGCGTAAGCATGCGAGATCGATTAGTGTGACGGTTGGTTCTATGATGATCTAATTTTGATGATGTTTTTTGAGTGTGTGTTATTACTTGCTTGTTCAGGGACTGTGGCCCCATGCGCCGTGCCACAATTTCGTCATCTAACTTTGAAGGGCTAAGAGGCAAGTACATGGTAGAGTGGTGAACAATGGGTTGTTCGCCATGATCATTAATATTTCTTATCATGCTATTTATTATATTTTCATTAAGCTTATTCTTATATATGATATTGATGACCTTAAGTGAATGAGATTATGATATTGAGTTAACGAGAATGAGATATTGAGTTAATGGGATGAATTATGTTGATGAATAATTAAAGATGTTGCATCATTTACATTCATCATGACAGGAGTTGCACGAGCCAGGTCGGTGAGAAAGTGATGTAACTATTCTGGTGAGGTTGGTGAGAAAGATACATGACTAGTCCGAAATGCTCTAGATAAAATCCTACTTCGGTGGGGACTTCACGGGAGTGAAGGATAGAGTGTGTCATCGACGGGTGAACACTCCGCTATACCGGTATCAGCTGATGAGATGCACATGAGCATGAGTATGATGGTGCATTCATATATATGAGTAAATTGTTAAATTGTGAAACGTTACTTATATGGAATATGGCTGGTTTATTTGAGTATGAGAATGGCATTAAATAGATAAATGATGATGATAACCTTGATTGTGGTTGGTAAACTGTTGTTTATGGTTTTATTATGTATTTGCTGAGTCTTAGACTCATTCTTACTCTATTGTTGTTTTTAGGTGATCGTTGACGACATTTCACTCGAAAAGGGCTAGCGCACTTGGAATCACAACCTACACCCAATTATTTGATTCACTGGACATGATATAATTTTATTATAGCTTGGTGATTTATATTTAGGACATGAAGGTGTTGAATAACCTTAGATGATAGGTTAGAGTTGAATATTCATTAAATAGACCTTATTCGATTGGTTTTGCATTGTTCTTGGATTATTATCTTGCTATGGTTCCTAGAGATTAATTATCTAGGATTGTTATTTCTTTATACTTGTTTTCATGTGACCCGTGGACGGGTTTTATTGTGATATGCTTGTTGTAACTTATTATAAAATGATGTTAAGATTGATAGTTAGTGTGGTTAGTGGCATTCTGGGCTCTGTGTTGGGCCAGAGTGTTACAGTTGGTATCATAGCATCAGCCTTCGCTACACGAGCGCGTGCGGGACAGGGGCGCGGGCATATGGCGCATGATGCATGTGGGCCAGAGTGGACACACGGCATGGTATATGTGCCAGCACTGGATACACGGACGTGTACCGAGGGGTGGTTCTGGGCATCTGCCGTGTATGCAGTATGCTGCCGAGGGCGTCAGCCCTTAAGCGGGGTGAGTGTAATACCCTAGCCTGCTCATAGCGTGGCCCATGAGGAGTTGTGTGGTAGGATTAGTCCCACATTGCTTGTCTCAAGTGAGTTTTAGTAGTATATAATGCATGTTGGATCCAAACGTAGCACATCCGGGTTAACCCTTTTACATTAAACGAGGACGAAAAGTGTAAGCGGGGTGCTATGTGTGCGCGGGTCCGCCCCACGGTGGACTGGGCATTGAGTCAATTTTGGGTCAGGGTGTTTGTGGATATCACGGGGATATGCTCCAGATCTTAGGATGATGTGACAATTGGCAATAGCGTTAACGGTTTGTCGTTTCATGTATTTTCAGCAAAGTTTCAGTGCTGTCAGTCTTCAGGCGGTCTAACCGGCCTAAGCGGCGGTCTGACCGGCCTAAGATCGGTCCGACCGGCAATGTCAGAAAATGTTGGATTGAGCTGGGCCAAAAATAGAGGTAGCAGGCAATAGAGGGGATTCTATTGCACTTGATCTCATAATTTTTGGAGTCTCCAGTCAAAAGTTCTATTGGTTTAAAATTTCCAGTAGGTTTCGGTTTTCCAGAGAGGAAAAATGGAAGTCGGTGGTGATCGACCGACCCATGGCGGTGATCGGCTGTGGTGGGCGAACAGACTAGCCCTGGGGGCGGTCTGACCGGTTTTCACTTTGATCGTCGCCTGTGGTGGCGGCGTTGTTCGGTTGTTAGGTCAAAGTCATGAGTTTCAGGTCATATATGTTGCATGATGCATGTTTTGACTAACATGGGTCAAGTTGTGAAGAATTTATTCCCAAATTAGGTTTACTTGTCTATTGTTATGCAGGTTGCTTGGTGGTCAACGACGGTCAACGGCGAGGATGATCGGGACTAGGCTTGGAGAGCTGAGGTCCAGAACGATCCACGATACTGGGTGAGGTCAATGTACTCAAGCGTGGTGCAAGATGAACAAGGGTGACCTATTGGCTAATCCAAGACGCAAGATGGCGCAAGGTGTAGCTAATTAGGTCAAGGGGTGTTAAAGACTGAGAGACCATGTGAGAGGTGTCCCCATGCGAGTGATGAGTATTTGATACTTTTGTTGAAAAGTTTATGATTTGGTTCACTGCTGTTGTGCTGCTGCTGTTTTGATTTTGTACTGTGCGGAACTTCCGCCGTGGAAAGCGGAAGTACCGATCATCGAATTTCCATACAGGAAAGCGAAACTTAGATGTGTGTGACTGGCGGTGAGTGCATAATTTTTGGTTTTGAATTGTGTGGTTCGTGTATGAGTTTGAGACAAGTACAAATGTTAATTCTATTATCTCGAACAATGCTATATGATGTGTTTCTTGTCTATGTTGGCTGCAGGACGTCGAGGCGGAGTCGTGGCGAGATACGTGGAGACCGGACTAGACGCAGGTGACGTTGAGGTCAGAACGATCGAGATGTGTCGAAGACGGCGTGAACTCGAAGTGGTTGCGAGTCGTGGACAACAAGGAATGCGGGAGCTTCCCAGAAGGTGCACGAGGGGCAAAATGGTATTTTCGCAATACTGCACAAGCGGGAGCGGGCTCCGTAAGGATTTTATCTGGCATAACGGGTTTGCGACCCGTTAGCCGGCGCCTATATAAGGAGGGGATGTCTCCTTAGTTGGTAGGCCACTAGAGAGAGGATTAGGGTTTTGCTAGAGTCAAAAGAGCCTTTGGGAGGTTGTTTTTCTTTGTGGCTTTAGTTGTTGGGAGAAAGCAGAGTAGGAGATGTCTCTACGTTGGTTTTTCTCTTCTTGACTCCCTGGTGGTCTCTCTCTTATGTGCTCTTGTGTGTTCTTGAGATGGAGGGGGAGAGGATGGATTGAGTCTCTTGTAATCATTTCTTTTGTGCTAATGTCTTTACGTATCGGAACCCCTCTGTAATCCTTGGTTTCAAGAAATAAAATCTCTGAAGTTTCTTTCTCTGTGTGTGCCTCTGTCCGTCACTTCTCTTTTTTAGGTTTTTGGTGAAATGCTTGGTTCCTCTCTTGAGATGGCATGAAACTTGACATGTTGAGTTCTGAGGCTATTAAGTAGCTATCCTCAAAGTTTCATAAGCCAAGAATCCAAGAATCTTGTGAATTTTGGTTTTTGGTCTCTCCTGCCAAGTTTTCTCAAGAAATCTGATTTTCCTTCTATTAGTGGATCTTTGTCTGAAATTTCTTCTCAATGAGGTCAATCTAATGTTTAGGATGATGTCCTGTGAGAATTGACCCGAGAAGAGCAGCAAATCGTGAGTATTTCGGTTTTTTTTGGCAAATTCCAGTACGTACTGTTCTTCAGTCTGTAGCGATCGGAACTACCGCGGTTTACACGCCGGAACTACCGCGGTGCGGAACTTCCGCACTGGAGAACCGGAACTTCCGATTGCCGACAGAGCAGCCCAGAAATTTGCGGAACTTCCACCTGGATGACCGGAACTACTGCAGGGATAATCGGAACATCCGATTTCTGACAGAACCACCCAGATTTTGTTTAACTTCTTGGATTTGATTCATTTCTCGTCTTTTGATTATCAGAGTGTATTGGGTTGCTATGTGGATACTTGAGAGGGGAGGATCTTAATTTTAGAAGGCACCATTCACCCCCCCCCTCTGTTGCCATTTCGGTCCTTCAATTGGTATCAGAGCCGGTTAGCTCTTCTCGATAGATCTTTAACCGGTCTGTGAGCCATGGCAACGGATAAGTATTCCACCAAGCCTCCCGACTTTGATGGTTTGGATTACCCTTTCTGGAAGAGCCGAATGGAAACATACATCTAGGCTCAGAGGTATGCCATCTGGCGAAAGGTGAAGGTCAGATTCGCTGTTCCTGCCGAAGAAAACATCAATGTGGCGAACATGCCCGATGTTGAGGCCAATGCAAAGAAAAGAAACATTATAATCCAAGGGTTGAGCCGAAGCGAGTTTGATCGCATCTCTCATCTGACGTCGGCTTTCGATATCTGGGTGACCCTCGATGCATACCATGAGGGCACCACCCAGATCAAGACAGTTCGACAAGACCAATTCAAGCGAGATTACAACAAGTTTGAAATGCTCGCTGGTGAATCCCTCGATGAGTGCTTTGCACGTTTTCATAAAATCTTGAGCAACCTTCGAGCGGTCGGTCTCACATACCCCGACTCGGACAATGCTCGTCAGATACTCACGGCGCTTGATTTGCGTGTTTGGGAGATGAAGGTGACTACCATCAAGGACACTACCGACCTCTCGACCCTGACTCTTGACGCGCTGTACTCGCGCCTCAAGACTCACGAGATTGACATAGTCTCTCGTAGGTCGAAGTCGCAGTCAATGGCTTTAGTCACCGATCCCACTACGGATCATCGGCCGAGTAAGCTGCGGTTTCTCCCTGGCTGCTCTCTGTGACATAAATGATGATCAGTTAGAGCAACTTGCGAATGAGCAGTTAGCCCTCCTAGCTAGGAAATTTTTCCATGCTTACAAGAGAAGGAGGGATGGAAAAAGAGGAGGACCCGTGATTTGCTTCGAGTGTGGTGGCCCCAACCACATCCGAGCAAGCGCCCTAAGGCGGGAAGGGCAAAGGTGACTACGGCGGTTCGGGCAAGAACGACTACATCGACAAGAACCACAACACGAAGCCCTCAGCACCTGCTCAAGGCAAGAAGAAGTTCCGCATCTTTGGGAAGGCCAAGAAGCTCTTCCATCGCGTCCTCATCGCCTTCGACGACATCAACTTCGGCGACGTGGAGGGATGGAGCGGCGGCGAGGCAAGGATGATCAAGATCCCAGGGCGGTGACAACTTCATCGGCATGTGCTTCATGGCCAACGGGCCGGCGTCGTGACAATGAGCTTACAAATGACTCCGATGAGGTAGGTCCTCCTCGACCACTCAATGATGCATTTCTTAAGCTTGGAAAGTTTTATGCTAGATCTAGAGCTAGGGTTGTTGATCTTGAGAAGGAAGTAGATAGACTATCATGGGAGCTTACTTCACTTAGATCTGCTCCCTCCCGTGATGATTGTGATACATGCTGTGTATTGATTGGTGACATGGAGAAATTAAGGACCTCGCATGATAGTCGACTTACGAGCTTGATAAACTTAAGGTGGAGAATGCTAGTGCGCTGGCGAACTAGAAATGAGTAGGGTAGCACCTATTTCATCGGCTATTGTAGAGACTACTTCTTGCACCTCATGTGAGGATAATGACAATGCTTTTAAAGGTCTTTATACCATGTTGCTTGATCTGCCCGAGATCTGTGAAAGCTGTAATAATCTGAAGATGAACCTAAAATGAGCAGATCATAAAATTCTTTGATTTACAAGCCGTTACTTGAGCCAATTGTTTCTTGTATGAATTGTCCTAAGTTAAATGCTGAACTTGAATCTGTCTCAAAACAGTTTCAAGAATTGATTGACCACAATAAGAAAATGGCTCAGTATGCTTCTAAGGACCCTGTTAGCTCACCATGCAATAACTGTGAAAAACTAAAATATGAATTGATTGCACTAGATGAAAAATATGTGAAGCTAACTAAGGACTTTCTAGAGAAGCAACCATCTGCTTGTAATGTGTGTGCTGGGAAGAAGCATGAGGGTTTGGTAGAGACGCCTAGTGACGTAAACCAACTAGCTAGTAGTAGGACTGTTCCCTCAGAGTTGGCTGTGCATGCACAAGCCAATCTTTCCTCTACTGTTGGTTCTTTTTCTGCTCCCTTATCTTATGCTGTTCCTTCTTCCCCCTGCTCTTCTTGCACCTCTCTCTTTCGGGAGTGTCAGTATCTTATGAACACTCTCGAGAGGTTTGTAGGAGGCAAGAAGAAACTCAACCTCATTCTAGACCAATCTAGGATTTGCAAATTTAATCAGGGTCTAGGATACGATTTCCATGAGGACATGAGAAAGCATCCACCTGTCGTGCTCAGAACCATAGCACCAGGTGTGATCAAGACTAAGCCCAGGACTGAGAAAGTCAATTTTAAATCGGCGGGTCTTGTTCAAGGGATCTCTGACAGCAAGGTGATTCCACCTGCAGCTTCGGCCTCTCAGAAGGCGAAGTATCATTGCACCTTCTGTCAGAATGATGGACACTTGTTTGATCATTGCTTCAGGCGCGCCAAGATCGTGCGTATAGACCGTGTTGAGTCTCTTAGGCGCATTCAGGATCAGCCCCAGACCTTGAGTGCACCTAAGACCAACACGAGGTCTAGGCTTGCTCCAGCTGATGGTTTTGGGCAGCATCGAGGACTTGGTTTTTTTGAGCTTTCTGGTTTTCGTCCTCATGCTCCCTTTGGTCTGACTTCCGTCGTTTTGAAGGTAGATCTCGTTTTCCCTTTCGAGATGGCTACCCGAGGCGAGATCAGCATGTTGCCAGCATTCTGACTCGCTCTTCCATAGCGATCGGATCGGCAGCGGCAGTCCGCATACGGACCTTCGGCTCGTTGAGTGACAGAGAGCGTAGGGTAGATAGAGGTCAGTCTTGCTTGACTACTTCATCTGTTCGACGTGTTACTCAGTATTGGGTGCCAAAATCACTTTTGATTCACCCCAGTACTGAGACTTTACTCTCTGTTTGACTCAGGTTCGCCGGGCAGGAAAGGGAAAGGTTTGGCTTGTAGACTCTGGTTGTTCTCGCCATATGACCGGAGATTCTCGTTGGCTTTCTTCCCTAGCCCGTGCTCCAGGTGATGAGACGATCACCTTCGGAGATGCTTCGTTTGGGCGCGTCATCACTAAAAGTACTGTGCGCATTAATGATTCATTTATTCTGAAAGATGTTGCCTTAGTGAGTAAGCTGCAGTATAATCTGCTTTCAGTTTCTCAGCTCACCGATGACGATTTCGAGGTGAGTTTTAAGAAAAACAATTGCAAAATTTTTGATTCTTCGGGTAGTCTGGTTTGCGGGATTTCTCGTTATGGGAGGATCTTTCATGCTGAGTTTTCTGAGTCTTCTGGTGATCCTCTCCGGTGTTTAATTGCTTCTGAATCCCGTGATTTGACCTTCTGGCATAGGAGACTTGGTCATATAGGATTTGATCATTTGACCCGAGTTAGCGGCCACGATCTCATTCGTGCTTTGCCGAAACTCAAGATGGTCAAGGATCTTGTTTGCGCTCCATGCCGGCACGGCAAGATGGTTGCCGCTTCTCATCCTCCAGTCACAGTGACAATGACCGATGCACCAGGACAGTTGCTCCACATGGATACAGTTGGCCCAGCTCGAGTGTAGTCAGCAGGAGGGAAGTGGTATGTTCTTGTTGTGGTCGATGACTTCTCGAGGTACTCTTGGGTATTTTTCTTAGCCTCGAAGGATGAGACGTTTACATATTTCCGTGGTATTTTTAGTAGGCTTTCTGTTGATCTCCCAGGTGCATTACGAGCAATTCGCAGTGATAATGGCACGGAGTTCAAGAATTCCTACTTTGAGAGTTTCTGTGGTGAGATAGGTGTAGAGCACCAGTTCTCTTCTTCGCACGTCCCTCAGTAAAATGGCGTTGTGGAGAGGAAGAACCGTACCTTGGTCGAGATGGCCAGGACGATGCTAAATGAATATTCTACACCTAGGAAGTTTTGGGCTGAGGCTATCGCCACTGCATGCCATGTTTCGAACAGAGTTTTTCTTAGGGCACTCTTGCATCGCACTTCTTATGAGTTGAGATATGGGCGAAAGCCCAGCGTCTCGCATTTTTGTGTGTTTGGTTGCAAGTGTTTTATTCTGAAGTATGAAAACCTAGATAAGTTCGAGTCACGATCTTGTGATGGGATCTTTCTGGGTTACTCGACTTCTTCTCGTGCTTATAGAGTCTGGAATTGCGAGTCTAGCAAAATGGTAGAAACCTGTGAGGTGACCTTCGATGAGGCTAGTCCGGGGACTAGGTCTGATATCTCAGGTTCTCTAGAGCAGTCCGAGTCCATCTTTGTGGATGTTGAGGAGGACGGACATGAGGGTTGTCTACCCGATCCAGTTCTTTCTCCTCCTCTTGAGGTGCCTTCTTCCACCGCACCTCGAGAAGATCAGCCCTTGCCTTACGCTATTACGAAGCTAGTGGCTCTGTTCCTATCTCATCTGCTCATGAGATAGAGGCCACTTCTTCATCTCATCCTGGACCTCCTAGACACATTCAAAAGGACCATCCTTCAGAGCAAATCATTAGAGATCTTCTTGAGCGAGTCACTCGTTCAAAATCTGGCATGTCTCTTTTATGTCTTCATTCTGCCTTTGTTGCCTCATTTGAGCCCAAAGACGTTTGTCATGCTCTCTCTGATGAGTCGTGGATTAATGCCATGCATGAGGAAATAGAAAACTTTGGAAGAAACAAGGTCTGGTCGTTTGTTGAACCCCCTCGAGGTCACAATATCATTGGGACCAAGTGGGTGTTCAAGAACAAGCAAAGTGAAGATGCGGTAGTCATTCGAAACAAGGCTAGACTGGTAGCTCAGGGCTTCTCCCAGGTTGAGGGTCAGGGCTTCTCCCAGGTTGAGGGTCTCGATTTTGAGGAGGCTTTTGCCCCTGTAGCCAGACTTGAAGCTATTAGAATCTTGCTTGCCTCTGCAGCTTCTATGGGTTTCAAGCTTTACCAGATGGACGTCAAGAGTGCCTTTCTCAACGGATTTATTGAGGAAGAAGTCTATGTCAGACAGCCTCCAGGTTTCGAGAATCCCAAGTACCCTAATCATGTCTACAAGCTTTCTAAAGCTTTGTATGGACTTAAGCAGGCTCCTAGAGCCTGGTATGAAAGGTTTAAGTCCTATCTGTTGAGTCGTGGTTTTGAGATGGGTAAAATAGACAAGACCTTGTTCATCCGCCGGCATGGCACTGATCTTCTGCTCGTCCAGATTTATGTGGATGACATCATCTTTGGCGGCTCCTCGCATGCTCTTGTTTCCCAGTTTTCCGATGTCATGAGCTCGGAGTTTGAGATAAGCATGATGGGCGAGTTGAGTTTCTTCCTTGGCTTCCAAATCAAACAGACTCGGGAAGGTACTTTTCTGCACCAAGGCAAGTACACTCGTGATCTCCTGAGACGCTTTGACATGAGTGATGGTAAGCCAGTGTCAACTCCAATGGCCTCTACAGCCTCACTTGACCCAAATGAGGACGGCGAGCCAGTTGATCAAAAGGAGTTTAGAAGCATGATTGGCTCTCTCTTGTACCTCACAGCCTCGAGACCAGACATACATTTCTCCGTGTGTCTTTGTGCTCGGTTTCAGGCTTCTCCTCGCGTATCTCACCGCCAGGCGATGAAGCGCATCTTTCGGTACCTTCGAGCTACCATTGACTATGGTATCTGGTACTCTTCCTCCTCTTGTCTATCCCTTAGAGCCTACTCCGATGCAGATTTTGCTGGCTGTAGGATAGATAGGAAGAGCACTTCTAGCACTTGCCAATTCATCGGTACTTCTCTCGTCTCCTGGTCTTCGAGGAAGCAGTCCGGTGTTACACAGTCCACCGCAGAGGCCGAGTACGTTGTCGCGGCCGATTCTTTGTAGCCAAGTGCTGGATGGTCTCGACCTGCGGGACTTTGGGTTAGTAATCGACCGTGTTCCACTTTTTTTTGATAACACGTCTGCGATTAGCATTGCCAAGAACCCAGTGCAGCATTCTCGGACCAAGCATATTGATGTCAGATATCACTTTCTTCGAGACCATGTAGAGAAGGGTGACATCGTGCTCTAGTTTGTGGAGAGTGACCACCAGTTGGCTGATATCTTCACCAAGCCTTTGGATAGCTCTCGGTTTTCAGCTCTGCGGGGAGAGCTTGGGGTGGTTTGTCCTTATGGACTGTTGTGAGGGGGAGATTGTGCTTTACTGTTGTATTATATTTTATTATGCTCTTATTCCTTTCTGGTTGCATAACATTTGGGTGCTTTGGGTCTAGTCCTTCCAGCATAGGTTAGAGTGGTTCTCTTGCCGAGTTGCTTAGACTGCTTGTTCTTATCTTGTGCTTCTAGGATGCTACTTATTAGCTGCTTCTCTTCTCACTAGGTTGAGCTTACTCACTTCTTATAGGTTCTAGCGAGGGTCGGGCCACCCTTGGGTAGACAGGGATAGTGTTTGCTCCTTAGTGTGTTAGTTGACCAGCTGATAGTCCTGGAGTCATATGGGGTAGATGGGAATCAGTCTGAGCCATAGTATCATCTATATCTTATCTATGCTCTAAGGACTGCCTTTTCTGTTTCTCTTGCCAGTTTCTCGTTTTTGTTCCTTTGGTTCAGGGGGAGTTCATCTTGGATCTTCTAGTTCTTAAAATTGACATAACTCAACTTGAATTAAAAATGCATCTCATTCTGAAGGGGATCTGGATTTTCTTGCATTTCATTCTGCATTGTAATATAATTACATGGAGCCTTGATTATTATCCCTTATGACCTGTTTTCAATGTCTTACATCTTGCCATGATCTGTGCTAAATTGCTAGATTTATCATGACTTTTTTGTGTGTAGTATAGTCTTTGCCATGATAAGGTGACTAAAGATGCTCAACTTGAATTAAAATCTTGTCCTGATAGCTCTTGAGACTAGTCTGTTATAGTTATCCCTTTATGATTCTCGCCATGTCAAGTAGGCTAAGTTGAGTCTTGAATCTCTATTGAGCTTTAGATTGGGCTATGTCAGTTCATTAAGAAGCATGACTTATCATTAAATCTTTGGTCTAAAACATCAAAAGCAAAAATGATCTCTTTTGTGCGAAAAAACTGATCTCATCAACTCTTTCTCATGAGACTGCTTGCCATTGCACTAAGCATGAACTCAGGGGGAGTCTTGGATGACCTAAGATCACTTCTTTAAGTCTGTTGCTTGGAGTGATCGCATAAGGCTTGGGATCTAGCACATGGTTAAGAATTGAAAAATGGTTGAAGCTTAGGAGGCAGTTGCGGATGGCTCCTAGTCCAGGACTTGCTTTACTAAGATAAAGCTATAAATAATTTTCAGAAAAAGAAAAATGTGCTAAATTTGCTTATCTTCAAACAGACCAAGTACTTGATCAAATGAGTCATTCTTAAAACTGGTAACTCTCTAAACTGTTCAATATTTGCTTCTTGGCTCCACTTAGATTACTTGACATGGCTTGTATCATCCTTGGATACCTTTAGCTAGACTATAATCTTGGTTGATTTGACATGCTAAGAAATTGGACCAATTCTCATATTATGACTTTCTTGGTTTAGCTACTCTATACATCAATTGTCATGATCTAGATAGCATTCTTATGTGTTATGGCTTGGTGTAATACTCTAATAGTCATTTTGGATAATCTTGATGGCTCCAAATGCTTAAAATGAATAACATATAGTCATTTTCTCTCTTTAATGCATCTTGATGTGTTTATTGCCAAAAGGGGGAGAATTTTGGAGAGAAAAAGTCTTCTGGAGTTTTGCAGAAAAAATTGCTCTTTCATTATCTCTCTGATCTTTCTCTTTTGTCAACATGGTCTTGAGCTTCCTTGTTCCTAGTTTAGACCGTGTTTGATCATCATCACAAACTCATCTTTATGCTTTTTCGGTGTTTGTCAATATACTCATCAAGGGGGAGATTGAGAGACCATGTGAGAGGTGTCCCCATGCGAGTGATGAGTATTTGACACTTTTGTTGAAAAGTTTGTGATTTGGTTCCTTCTTTGTTGTCTTCTTCTTTGTTTTGATTTTATCTTGTGCGGAACTTCCATACAGGAAAGCGGAAGTACCGATCATCGGAACTTCCGCCACAGGAAAGTGGAACTTCCGATTGTCTTGTGATTTGGCGATGAGTGCATAATTTTGGTTTTGAGTTGTGTGGTTCGTGTATGAGTTTGAGACAAGTACAAATGTTAATTCCATTATCTCGAACAATGCTATGTGATGTGTTTCTTGTCTATGTTGGTGCGGGGCGTCGGCGGAGTCGTGGCGAGATACGTGGAGACCGGACTAGACGCGGTGGCGTTGAGTCGAGCGATCGAGATGTGTCGAAGGCGGCGTGAACTCGAAGTGGTTGCGAGTCGTGGACAACAAGGAATGCGGGAGCTTCCCGGAAGGTGCACGAGGGGCGAAATGGTATTTTTGCAATACTGCACAAGCGGGAGCGGGCTCCGTTCGGATTTTATTTGGCGTAACGGGTTTGCAGCCCGTTAGCCGGCGCCTATATAAGGAGGGGATGTCTCCTTAGTTGGTAGGCCACTAGAGAGAGGATTAGGGTTTTGCTAGAGTCAAAAGAGCCTTTGGGAGGTTGTTTTGCTTTGTGGCTTTAGTTGTTGGGAGAAAGCATAGCAGGAGATGTCTCTACGTTGGTTTTTCTCTTCTTGACTCCCTGGTGGTCTCTCTCTTATGTGCTCTTGTGTGTTCTTGAGATGGAGGGGGAGAGGATGGATTGAGTCTCTTGTAATCATTTCTTTTGTGCTAATGTCTTTACGTATCGGAACCCCTCTGTAATCCTTGGTTTCAAGAAATAAAATCTCTGAAGTTTCTTTCTCTGTGTGTGCCTCTGTCCGTCACTTCTCTTTTTTAGGTCTTTGGTGAAATTCTTGGTTCCTCTCTTGAGATGGCATGAAACTTGACATGTTGAGTCCTGAGGCTATTAAGTAGCTATCCTCAAAGTTTCATAAGCCAAGAATGCAAGAATCTTGTGAATTTTTGTTTTTGGTGTCTCCTGCCAAGTTTTCGCAAGAAATCCAATTTTCCTTCTATTAGTGGATCTTTGTCTGAAATTTCTTCTCAATGAGGTCAATCTAATGTTTAGGATGATGTCCTGTGAGAATTGACCCGAGAAGAGCAGCAAATCGTGAGTATTTTGGATTTTTTTGGCAAATTCCGATCGTCATTGTTCTTGATCAGAGCGATCGAAACTATCGCGGTTTACACGCCGGAACTACCGCGGTGCGGAACTTCCGCACTGGAGAACTGGAACTTCCGATTGCCGACAGAGCAGCCCAGAAATTTCCGGAACTTCCACCTCGATGACCGGAACTACCGCAGTGCGGAACTACCGCAGGGATAATCGTGAAGGACCGAAATGGCAACAGAGGGGGGGGGTGAATGGTGCCTTAAAATTAAGAACTCCCCTTTACTGTATTTAAGCAATTTCTACAAAGCCCTCTTAAGAAGAGTAAAACAAAATCAGAGAACTAAAACAAGTTTGATGCATTACGTCAAAAATCGGAAGCTCCGATTCTACCCAGTGGTAGTTCCGCACTCCGGTAGTTCCGGAATTAGTGCGGAAGTTCCGCTATGATAGTTCGTAGTGGACTATCGGAAGTTAGATTGTCCGACGAAACGATGCGCTCGGGTTTTTTTTTCTAAAAATCTGAAATACTAAATCTTGAATGCTCTTCTCAGGTCAAGTTTCACAGGACATCATCCTAAACAACATCTTGACCTTATGGAGAGGAATCACAAACAAAGATTCAATAATCAAGGCAAAAACGGATTTCTTGAAGAAGGGGCAAGAAAGACCAAAACCCACAATAAACGAGATTTTCAGATTTTTAGCTCATGAAACTTTGAGGATGTAATAGCAATATCAAAACGACTCTAGATATCAAGTTTTATGCTATTTCATAAGACGAATCAAAAGATACATCAAAACCCTAAATATTTAACAAGAACAGGAAGGGAATAAGAGAGGCATAAACAAGTAATCAAAAACCTCAGAGTTTCATTGATAGAAGTCTGGAGATTACAGAGGAAACACAGAGGAATGATTACAAAGATTTTCAATTCATTCTCTCAAAACCAACAAACTCTCAAAAAGAAAAACACACCCTTTTTCTAGAGCTAACCCTAATTTTCTCTCACAAAGTCTCACCCAACCACCTCAAGATTCATGCCGTCTTCGACACATCCCAACCGTTCTGACCTCATCGCCGCCTGCGCCTAGTCCGATCACCTCGTTTCTCGCCACGACTTCATCTCGATGTCCTGCAGTCAACACAGACAAAAACACATCACATAGCATTGCACAATATCATAGCTTCAACATTTGTATAAGACTCAAACTCATACAAAATCAAAATCACAAATTAACCTTCTACGCGACGAGCTCGGACACAATCGGAAGTTCCGCGCTTACAACGTGAAGTTCCGATTTCGAAACGTCCGCGCTGTCAAGATTATCGGAAGTTCCGCTCTTACCATTGCGGAACTTCCGATCTTCGGAACATCCGCATTCCCAGATTTTCAAATCCGATTTTCGTCTCAGAGGAACACTCGACGTTAGTTTTATCGGACACTCCGCTACCCCAGGTGCGGAAGTTCCGATTACTTCAACCGAACTCAAAACCCAGGTTAATCGGAAAGTTCCTATTTCCAACGCCGGTAGTTCCGATTATCGGAACTTCCGCTCCATACACAGCGGTAGTTCCGATTATCCTGTTTCAGCACAGAAACAGTCCAAACCGAAAAACTCAACTCTCAACCTATTCAACACGCTGTCAAATACTCATCACTCACAAAGGAGGACCTCTCACATGGTCTCTCAATCTCCCCCTTGATGAGTATATTGACAAACACTGAAAAAGCATAAGATGAGTTTGAGTTTAAAGTCAACCAAGGTCTAAACAAGAGTAGTTAAGCTCAAGACCATGTTGACAAAAGAGAAAGACTTGAGATGAGATGAAAGAGAAATTTTCGCACAAAACTCAAGGCTTTTCTCCAGAAGGCTTTTTCTCTCCAAAATTCTCTCCCTTTGGCAATAAAATCATCAAGATGTAGAAAAGGGAGGAAAAGACTATATGATGTTCATTTTAAGCATTAGGAGCCATGTAGATTATCCAAAATGACTATTAGAGAATTACACCAAGCCATAACACAGAAGAATGCTATCAAGATCATGACAATTGATGTATAGAATAGCTAAGACAGAAAGTCCATAATCTGATTAATGATCCAATTCTTTAGCAAGTCAAATAAACTAAGATTGCAGTCTAGCTAAAGGTATCCAAGGATGATACAAGCCATGTCAAATAATCTAAGTTGAACCAAGAAGACTCATATAGAACAGTTTAGAGTGCTACCAGTTGAAGAAAGACTCATTTTATCCAGAACTTGGTCTTTTTAATGATAAGCAATTTTAGCACATTTTTCTTTTTGAAAGCTCTTTATGGTTTTATCTTAGTAAAGCAAGCTCTGGACTAGGTGCCATCCACAACTGCCTCCTAAGCTTCAACCAATTTTTCAAATCTTAGCCATGTGCTAGATCCCAAGCCTTATCGACCACTCCAAGCAACAGACTTAAGGAGGTGATCTTAGGTCATCAAGGCTCCCCGAGTTCATGCCTAGTGCAATGGCAGCGATCTCATGAGAAAGATTTGGTGAGATCGGTTTTTCGCACAAAAGAGATCATTTTTGCTTTTGAAGTTTTTAGACCGGCGATTTAAAGATAAGTCAAGTTTCTTAACAAACTGACATAGCTTACTCAAAAGTTCAAAGGAGATACAAGACTCAACTCAGCCTACTTGACATGGCAAAAATCATAAAAGGATAGCTTCAACCAGACTAGTCTCAAGAGCTATCATGACAAGATTTTAATTCAAGTTTAGCATTTTTTAATAACCTTAGCATGGCAAAGACTAAACTACACATAAAAAGTCATGATAGATCTAGCAGTTTAGCATAAATCATAGCAAGATGTAAAACAGTGAAAACAGATCATAAGGGATAATAAACAAGGCTCCATTTGATTATAATGCAATGCATGATGAAATGCACGAAAATCCAGATTCCCTTCAGAATGAGATGCATCTTTTAATTCAGGTTGAGTTATGACCAAATTAAGAACTGGAATAACCAGGATGAACTCCCCCTGAACCAAAGGAACAAACAAAAAAAAACGAGAATCTGATAAGAGAAACAGAAAAGGCAGTCCTTTAGAGCATAGAAAAGATATAGATAAAACTATCGCTCAGACAGGTTCTTATCTACCCCATATGATTCTAGGACTATCAGCTGATCAACTCATACACTAAGGAGCAAACACTTTGCCCCTGTCTACCCAAGGGTGGCCCGACCCTGCTAGAACCTATAAGAAGTGAGTAAGCTCTACTTAGAGAAGGAAGAGACAGCTAATAAGCAGCATCCTAGAAGCACAAGATAAGAAATAGCAGTCAAAGCAATTTGGCAAGAGAACCATTCTAACCTATGCTGGAAGGACTTCGACCCAAAATATTAAAAGAAATGCAACCAGACAGGAGTAAGCATAATTAAAATATAATACAATAGTAAAACTCAAGCTCCCCTCACAGCAGTCAGTAGGACAAACCACCCCAAGCTCTCCCGCAGTGAAAATCGAGCTCGCCGGAGGCTTAGTGAAGATATCGACCAGCTGGTGCTCACTCTCCACAAGCCAAGCACAATGTCACCCTTCTCTACATGGTCTCTAAGAAAGTGATATCTGATATCAATATGCTTGGTCCGAGAATGTTGCACTGGGTTCTTGGTAATGCAAATCGCAGACGTGTTATCACAAAAGAGTGGAACACGATCGATAGATAACCCAAAGTCTGCAGGTCGAGACCATCAAAGCACTTGGCTACGAGAATCGGCTGCGACAGCGTACTCGGCCTCTGCGGTGGTGTGCAACACCGGATTGCTTTCTTGGCGACCGGGAGACAAGAGAAGTGCCAATGAATTGGCAAGTGCGAAGTGCTCTTCCTATCTATCCTCTGACAAATAAATGCATCGGAGAAGGCTCTAAGAGATAGACAAGAAGAGGAAGAGTACGGATACCATAGTCAATGGTAGCTCGAAGGTACCGAAGATGCGCTTCACCGCTCGACGGTGAGATACGCGAGGAGAAGCCTGAAACCGAGCACAAAGACACACAGAGAAATGTATGTCTGGTCTCGAGGCTGTGAGGTACAAGAGAGAGCCAATCATGCTCCTGAACTCCTTTTGGTCAACAGGTTCGCCGTCTTCATCTGGATCCAGAGCTGCTGTAGATGCCATCGGAGTTGATACTGGCTTTCCATCATTCATGTCAAAGCGCTTCAGGAGGTCTCGAGTGTACTTGCCTTGATGAAGAAAAGTACCTTCCCGAGTCTGTTTGATTTGGAAGCCAAGGAAGAAGCTCAACTCGCCCATCATGCTCATTTCAAATTCCGAGCTCATAACTTCAGAAAACTGAGACACGAGAGTATGTGAGGAGCCGCCAAAGATGATGTCGTCCACATAGATGCAGACGAAGCGTAAGATCAGTGCCAAGACGGCGGATGAACAAGGTCTTGTCTATTTTACCCATTTCAAAACCATGACTCAGCAGATAGGACTTAAGCCTTTCATACCAAGCTCTGGGAGCCTGCTTGAGTCCATACAAGGCTTTGGAAAGCCTGTAGACATGGGTTAGGTAATTTGGGGTTCTCGAACCTGGGAGGTGGTCGACATAGACTTCTTCCTCAATAAGGCCATTGAGGAAGGCACTCTTGACATCCATCTGGTAAAGCTTGAAACCCTTAGAAGCTGCAAAGGCAAGTAGGATTCTAATGGCTTCAAGTCTAGCTACAGGGGGCAAGGTCTCTTCGAAATCTAGACCCTCAACTTGAGAGTACCCACGAGCTACCGGCCTAGCCTTGTTTCGAATGACTAACCCATCTTCACTTTGCTTGTTCTTGAACACCCATTTGGTCCCAATGATATTGTGACCTTGAGGGGGCTCAACAAGGGACCAGACCTTGTTTCTTTCAAAGTTTTCCAACTCCTCATGCATGGCGTTTGTCCAAGACTCGTCAGAAAGAGCATGACAAATGTCTTTGGGCTCAAATGAGGCGAAGCGAGAATGGAGAGAAGAGAGACAAACCGGCTTTGGAGCGTGTGACACGCTCAAAGAGGTCTCCAATGATCTGCTCTGAAGGATGGTCCTTTTGGATGTGTCTTGGAGGTCCAGGGTGAGATGAAGAAGTGGCCTCTACCTCATTAGCAGATGAGATAGGAACATAGCCACTAGCTTCAGAAGAAGCAGAAGGTAAGGGCTGATCTCCTCGAGGTGCAGTGGAAGAAGGCACCTCAAGAGGAGGAGGAAGAACTGGATCGGTTAGACACCCATCATCTCCGTCTTCCTCATCGTCCACAAAGATGGACTCAGACTGCTCTAGAGAACCTGAGATATCAGGCCTAGTCCCCGGACTGGCCTCATCGAAGGTCACCTCACAGGTTTCTATCATTTTGCTAGACTCGCGAGCCTGGACTCTATAGGCACGAGAAGAAGTCGAGTAACCCAGAAAGATCCCATCACAAGATCGTGACTCGAACTTATCTAGGTTCCCAGACTTCAGAATAAAACACTTGCAACCAAACACACGAAAATGCGAGACGCTGGGTTTTCGCCCATATCTCAACTCATAAGAAGTGCGATGCAAGAGTGCCCGAAGAAAGACTCTGTTAGAAACATGACAAGCAGTAGCAATTGCCTCAGCCCAAAACTTCCTAGGTGTAGAGTATTCATCAAGCATCGTCCTGGCCATCTCGACCAAGGTACGGTTCTTCCTCTCCACAACGCCATTCTGTTGGGGGACGTATGGAGACGAGAACTGGTGCTCTACACCTGTCTCACCACAAAAACTCTCAAAGTAGGAATTCTTGAACTCGGTGCCATTATCGGTCGAATTGCTCGTAATGCACGGGAGCTCAACGAAAGCCTACTAAAAAGACCACGAAAAAGAGTAAACGTCTCATCCTTCGAGGCTAAGAAAAACACCCAAGAGTACCTTGAGAAGTCATCGACCACAACAAGAATATACCACTTCCCTCCTGCTGATTTCGATTTGGACCAATCGTATCCATATGGAGCGCTTGTCCAGTGCGTCGATCATTATCCTTGTGGATGGAGAGTGAAGCGGCAACCATCTTGCCGTCTTGGCGAGGAGAGCCAACTAGATCCTTGACCATCTTGAGTTTTGGCAAACCACGAATGAGATCGTGGCCGCTGACTCGTGTCAAATGATCAAAGCCTATATGACCTAGTCTCCTATGCCAGAAGGTCAAATCACGGGATTCAGAAGCAATTAAACACCGGAGAGGATCACCAGAAGACTCAGAAAAATCAGCACGAAAGATCCTCCCATATCGAAATCCATAAACTAGGCTACAGAAGAATCAAGAATTTTGCAATTGTTTTCTTAAAGCTCACCTCGAAACCGTCATCGGTGGTGAGACCGAAAGCGATTATCTGCAGCTTACTTACTAAGGCAACATCTTTTAAAATAAAAGAATCATTAATGCTCATTGTACCTTTAGCGATGACGCGCCCAAAAGAAGCATCTCCGAAGGTGATCGTCTCATCACCTCGAGCACGGGCTAGGGAAGAAAACCAACGCGAGTCTCGGTCATATGGCGAGAACACCGAGTCTACAATCCAAACCTTTGCCTTCCCGGCCCGGCGACCACGAAGTCAAGCAGTAAAGTCTCGATCTTGGGGTGAATCAACGGTGATTTGGGCACCCAATCTTGAGTAACACGTCGAGCGGATGAAGTAGTCAAGCAAGACCGACCTCTATCTACCCTACGCTCTGTCACTCAACAAGCGGAAGGTGCAGCGTGCGGACACGAAGGCTAATCCGACGGCGCTATGGAAGAGCGAGTCGAAATTCGCAACATCTCGATCACGCTGGGTAGCCATCTCGAAAGGAAGCGAGATCTACCCTCAAAGCGATGGAAGTCACGATCAAAGGGAGCATGAGGACGAAAATCGAAAACTCGGAAAAACCAAGTCCTCGATGTTGCCCTAAATCACCGGTGTATCAAACCTAGACCTCATGTTGGTCTTAGGTGCACTCATGGTGCTGGGTGACCATGAATGCGCCTAAAAGACTCAACATGGTCTCTACGCGATCTTGCGCGCTGAAGCAATGATCAACCAAATGTCCATCCTTCGGCGGAAGGTGCAATGATACTTCGCCTTGAGAGGCCAAGGCTGCAGTGGAATCACCTTGTCGTCGAGAGATCCTTTGAACAAAACCCCGATTTAAAATTGACTTTCGATCCTCGGCTTAGTTTTGATCACACCGTGCTATGGTTACGAGCACGGCGGTGGATGCTTCCTCATATCCTCATGAAAATCATATCCTAGACCTTGATTAAATTTACAAATCTTGGATTTGTCTAGAATGAGATTTAGCTTCTTCTTGCCTCCTACAAATTTCTCAAGAGTGTTCATAAGATACTGACACTCCTGAAAAAGAGAGGTGAAAGAAGAGCAGGGGGAAGAAGGAACAGCAGAAGATAAGGGAGTATAGGAAGAAGAACCAACAGCATAGGAAAGATTGGCTTGTGCATGCACAGTCGACTTTTGGGGGACAGTCCTATTGCTAGCAGATTGGTTCACGTTGCTAGGCGTCTCTACCAAACCCTTAGACTTCTTCCCAGCACACACAATACAAGCAGAAGATTGTGTTTCTAGAAAGTCCTTAGTTAGCTTCACACATTTTTCATCCAAGGCAACCAAATCACATTTTAGTTTATTACATTGATTGCATGGTGAGCTAACAAGGTCCTTAGAAGCATACTGAGCCAGTTTGTTATTGTGATCAATCATGTCTTGGAACAAATCACAGGACCTCCTCTTTTTCCATCCCTCCTCCTCTTGTAAGCATGGGAAAACTTCCGAGCTAAGAGGGCTAGTTGTTCATCCTCAAGCTGCTCTAACTGATCATCAGTTATGTCACAGAGAGCAGCTAGGGAGAACCCGCGTATCGACTCAGAAGAAGATCCAGAGGTGGGATCAGTGACTAAAGCCATCGACTGTGACTTCGACCTTCGAGAGACAATGTCAATCTCGTGAGTCTTGAGACGCGAGTAAAGCGCATCAAGAGTCAGGGTCGAGAGGTCCGTGCTATCCTTGATGGTAGTCACTTTCATCTCCCAAACACGAAGATCGAGTGCGAAAGCATCCATCGGCGTTATCCGAGTCGGGTATGTAAGACCAACCGCTCGGAGGTTGCTCAAAATCTTATGAAACCGCGAAAAACACTCGTCAAGAGATTCACCGAAAGCATCTCAAATTCTTGTATTCACGCTTGAGGCTGGTCTTGTCGAACCGTCTTAATCGGGTGGTGCCCTCATGGTATGCATCGAGGGTCACCCGGATGTAAGCGTAAGTCAAATGAGAAATGCGATCAAACTCACTTCTACTCAAACCACGAATGATGATGTTCCTAGCCTTAGCATTGGCCTCAACATCGGGCATGTTTCCCATATTAATGTTTTCATCGGCAGAGGCGCAAATCTCACCTTCACCTTTCTCCGGATGGCATACCCCGAGCTCGGATGTATGTTTCCATTCGGCTCTTCGAGAAGGGTAATCCATGCCATCAAAGACTGGAGGCTTGGTGGAATACTTTTCCGTTGCCATGGCTCAACCGTAGGTTAAGATCTATAAAGAAGAGCTAACTGCTCGATACAATTGAAGGACCGAAATGGCAACAGAGGGGGTGAATGGTGCCTTAAAATTAAGAACTCCCCTTTCTTGTATTTAAGCAATTTCTACAAAGCCCTCTTAAGAAGAGTAAAACAAAATCGAGAACTAAAACAAGTTTGATGCATTACGTCAAAAATCGGAGCTCGATTCTACCCGTGATAGTTCCGCACTCAAGAGTTCCGAATTAGTGCGGAAGTTCCGCTCATGTAGTTCCGCCGTGGACTATCGAAGTTCCGATTGTCCCGACCAAGAACAGATCGCTCGTTTTTTTCAAAAATCAAAATACTAAATCTTGAATGCTCTTCTCAAGTCAAGTTTCACAGGACATCATCCTAAACAACATCTTGACCTTATGGAGAGGAATCGCAAACAAAGATTCAATAATCAAGGCAAAAACGGATTTCTTGAAGAAGGGCAAGAAAGACCAAAACCCACAATAAACGAGATTTTGATTTTTAGCTCATGAAACTTTGAGGATGTAATAGCAATATCAAAGCGACTCTAGATATCAAGTTTCATGCTATTTCATAAGACGAATCAAAAGATACATCAAAACCCTAAATATTTAACAAGAACAGAAGGGAATAAGAGAGGCATAAACAAGTAATCAAAACCTCGAGTTTCATTGATAGAAGTCCGAGATTACAGAGGAAACACAGAGGAATGATTACAAAGATTTTCAATTCATTCTCTCAAAACCAACAAACTCTCAAAAAGCAAAACACACCCTTTTTCTAGAGCTAACCCTAATTTTCTCTCACAAAGTCTCACCCTAACACCAGTGGGTTCAGCTCTATTTATAGCCTTTGCCTAATGGGCCTCCAACCCATTAAGCCCGCTACACCGAACGGAACAGCCTCCACTTGTGCGCTTTGCGAAAATACCATTTCGCCCCTTGCGCACCTTCCGAAGCCTCCCGTACGCCTCGCTGTCCTTGACTCGCAACCACCTCAAGATTCATGCCGTCTTCGACACATCCCGACCGTTCTGACCTCATCGCCGCCTGCGCCTAGTCCGATCACCTCGTGTCTCGCCACGACTTCGTCTCGATGTCCTGCAGTCAACACAGACAAAAACACATCACATAGCATTGCACAATATCATAGCTTCAACATTTGTATAAGACTCAAACTCATACAAAATCAAAATCACAAATTAACCTTCTCTGCACAGTTCTGGACACAATCGGAAGTTCCGCACTTATAACAGCGGAAGTTTTGATTTCCGGAACGTCCGCACTTGCCAAGATTATCGGAAGTTCCGCTCTTACCATTGCGGAACTTCCGATCTTCGGAACATCCGCATTCCCAGATTTTCAAATCCGATTTTCGTCTCAAAGGAACACTCAACGTTAGTTTTATCGAACACTCCGCTACCCCAGGTGTGGAAGTTCCGATTACTTCAACCGAACTCAAAACCCAGGTTAATCGGAAGTTCCTATTTCCAACGCCGGTAGTTCCGACTATCGGAACTTCCGCTCCATACACAGCGGTAGTTCCGATTATCTGTTCAAAGACGTAAGCAGTCCAAACCGAAAAACTCAACTCTCAACCTATTCAACACGCTGTCAAATACTCATCACTCACAAAGGAGGACCTCTCACATGGTCTCTCAAATCGGAACTTCCGATTTCTGATAGAACCGCCCAGATTTTGTTTAACTTCTTGGATTTGATTCATTTCTCATCTTTTGATTATCAGAGTGTATTGGGTTGCTATGTGGATACTTGAGAGGGGAGGATCTTAATTTTAGAAGGCACCATTCACCCCCCCCTCTGTTGCCATTTCGGTCCTTCAAAGACGGCGCATTAAAATGCGTGTGTAAGTGTCCCGTTTATTTTGAGCCTTAACCGGAGCCCAATATAGTCAAACTTCTAGAAGGTCTAAGCCTCCACTATAAATAGGAGAGGGAGGTGGCTGCACCTCCTCTTTGTCTCTTTTGCTATTTTTGTATACCCTAATTTTCTTAGGGAGAGCTTTTGTGGAGGCTAGGGTTCTTGATAGTTTGATATGATTTTCGTGCTCTTGGATTGAGTATTGTCCTCCATTGATGGAGAGGCTGTAAGCCCATATCATATCAATCAATTAAAGGAAAGTTTGATCAATGTTTTGTCTCATTGCGTTCTTTCTCTATATTTGTTGATTTTGAGTCTTTCTCTGATCCGCGAGTTTTTGATTGAATTCTTCACGTGATTTAGCTTGCTGTGACGTGTGGAAACCTATCTAGGATCATCTTGATCATCAATCACCCACGAGCAATATTTTGGATCAAGTTTTCTTTTTGACCCGGTTTTGAACCCTTGTTTGATCAAACAGAAAAGGATCGTTATTCTTCCAAGAATTATCACAATCTTTGATTGGAATAGGTTCCTGACATCATTGAGAAGGTGTGTTCCAAGTTTCATCAAGTTTGGAGTTGTAGATCAAAAGTTTCATCTATTTGCAACTTCGTCATCGGGCTATTTTGATATGTTCTGGAGCCCAGCGGTCAGACCGCCCAAGGCCACCGGTCAGACCGCCAGGCAATCGGTCAGACCGCCATTGACCCAGCGATCCGACTGGCAGTGCATTGTTTTGCTTTAGTCTTTGTTGATTTTGTCGTATTGCTTAGGGGTTTAAATTGGATTCAATATTATTCTCCGTTGTACTGATATACTGATCTTCATCGCTTCCATAGCTACTGGAGTGAAATATTATTGAATCAATTATTTATGAAAAAGTGAGCGTGCTCCTATTCACCCCCTCTAGTCGCCTTTTCGGTCCAAAGCAGTGTTACAGTTGTAGCCTACAATAGATGATGTCAATTTTGTTATTTCGATTAGGAATATCTAGTTGATGCTTAGCCCGCTTTAGATTCACTAAATTCGAACACTTGATTAAAATTTGAGTATGGAATGAGGAATTTTGAAATGATTGATCTAGAGGGGTTAGATCTGTTAGCTTGATATAAAATGAAATTGAAAAACTTAGATTTTGACTCGGGTGAGTTATATTTATGAACTGAGGAATGTGAGAGGCGTGTCTCATATGTAGATAGGGGGAGATCCTCGTCTAGGTCAGTTAAGGGCCGAACACCGGTGCCACCAATCTAAGCCTAAGCGTACAACCATATGTGCCCGTATAGGACAGTCTTAGCTAATTAAGTCATTGAGGACTAGCATTGCATGTTGGTAGGCTGCAGTAGTACGAGCAATCCAGGAAGGGTTGTTCAAAAGGGCCCCCTTCACTAAGGTTTTGGGACTAAAGCTTGCCGATACAATGGTGAATGACTCACTGAAACAGGAGGAACTCGGATGATGCGAGGATTATAATTCGTTGGGCTAGTGTAAGGTTAACACTAGATGATGCAAAGGCTTCGTTATGAACTCTAGACTGCATACTATCTTATTGTGTGTGATGATATCGATGGATGCCGAACAAACTAGAGAGCTTAGATACCGTGGGTAAAGTTGTACACATCTGTAGAGTGTAAATCTATTTAAATAGCCGTGCTCACGATCATGAGTGTGCTTAGTGCAGCCACATCGGGTATAGTCTTAATTTTTGCAAAAACAGTTTGTTGGAAAATATTGGGATGGTTGGTTTGTGCGAGTGCCATGTCTATGGCTGAGAATGAAATGTTGATCGTAGATGATGAGGGTTGTGATTTGATATTATTTAGTTACATACTTGTTATTTCGATATCTATCAACTACTCTTTGAAATTTCCGTTGCAACTTATTACATATCGATAGTATAAATAAAATTTGCTTAATGCTGAAAATAACTTATAAAGTAGAGCATCATCCTTTGTTAGTCTTGCATTTATAATTATATTGCGATACATTACAAGTCTTGCTAAGTACAAAATGTACTCAATCTTGCTTAAATTGTTGATCAGAGTATGAAGATGAGTCGATCCCGGACGACGTTTTCTTCACTCCGGTGCCAGAGTGTACGGGGATGCGTCTTGGTAGGGTTTGGTCATTATCGTTTGCCTGAGTGTTTGGATGGGCACATCGATGGACATTTTGAGTTTATTTGCTATGCTTATGCTGTTTAATTAGCTACTCATGTTTTAATTTGAGCGGTCGACCGTGTAATATGTAGTTGTCAAGTAAACGTTTAAATTTATGTCTTATATTTATTTCATGTTCTATGTATAATGTATGAATGTGAATATCAATGTTGTGGATATGTGTATTAGCCACTGATCATGGGACTAGTATGGTACACACATGTGGGCTTCGGATATTCAGAGTTCGGGTCCGACATCCTGGAGGGAAAGAGGATGCTGGAGAAGCCATCGTTAGAGGGGATGAGCTCATCGATCGGTATGTTTTGTCCCTTCTTGCTTCTTTTTTTTTGTCATTTAACGCGGGTTGGAAACTGAATGCGCTCGTTAAGTTAATGCTAGTTAAGTTAAAGGCGCCACTGTTTCTTGGAGAGTACATTGAGGACGCAGACCACAGGCAAACCCTACTATACCCTACTCACGTAGCCTTAACACCAATTTTATTGTCAGCGTATATCTTTCTCAACTAAGATAGAGCTAGCTTGAAAACCATAGTAAAATGATAGCGAACAAAAAGGGCAAGAAATCAATGCATGCATGCATAATTGAAAGCATCTAGGCCCTTAAAAATTATTTTGGTAATTAATAACAATATGTGAATATGTGACTAACATGTTTATTGAGTGTTTAAAAGGTTTAATCCCAATGACGAATATAACAACCTAGAGATGCATGCTAAAGGTCAACATGAAGATCAATATGGTTCAAGACAAGGTATAAGTAGTCTAGGATCCTTTTTGATTTTACCAGTCTTAGGAGAAAAGGATGAAAGATCATATTTTAGGTTAGATGATGTACTATTAAAAGAGATGATGACTAGTAGATTGATAGCATGTTCTTGTGCCATTTGGATCGATCTAGGATCATGCATGCACTTAGAATTTATTTTGAAGGCCAACTATGCTTTTCTTAGAAAAGTCGGTAGTACCAACGTTTACTTGGCGGTACTACCGCACAGCAGTATGACTGGGAAGATGGTACGGTACTACCGCAATCCGGTTGGACCAAAACCTAGTTGGCGGTACATGTTTTCCATAGAGAAACTTTCTGGAGCATGTTTGCTCCCTGGAAGGCGGTAGTACCAGGGTTCATTTGGCAAAACTACCACATCGCGGTACGACCGCATATCCTGAGCGGAACTACCACACACTGAAAGTACCGAAACTTAGTTAGCGGTACATTATTTTCAGATAGGGTCAGTCTTGGACCTCTAAAGGAAGCGGTAGTACCACCCTATGTAAGCGGAACTACCGCATATAAAACGGCGGTAGTACCGCGCCGCAAATTCAATGGCTAGTTCAGAAGCATTAATTTCGTATGCTATAGGCGTTACTGTGCAGTCGGTAGAAGTGCGGTAGTACCGGTCGATGAACGGTGGTACTGCCGTTCGTGCTGAAAAAATTAGGATATTACATTTAACGGTCAAATTTGTTGGTTGGGGGGTATAAATACCTCTCCACAAGTTCAAGGACAGGTAGAAGAGAGCTTATTTAACATCCTTGAGTTAAGAGCATACTCTCCACACCTCATATTCACTTGTTGCTTTCATTATGAGGTTGTTGAGTAAAATTCAAGTGCATTCATTTTTAGATTGATCCTTAGCACTTGATTGTCGTCAAGTGAAGATTGTGGTTCATTTCTCTTGTTGTTTGCTAGCACCTAGATGGCTTAGTGGGAGTTCGCGCAGTGATCTCTTCAAGGATATTGTGAAGAGGCTCGGCGCTAAATTGTGAGTGGCTCGGTGTTCGCCACCTCTGGAGTAGAGGAAGAACAACCACTAGTGGAATAGAGGAGCAACGCTTAATTTGTGGAGCCAGTCCAAGTCGCTTGGGCTTTCCTCAACGTGTACTAGTGAAGATCGGCATGTCTTCGATACTACGGCAAAACATAGCAAGTCATCATTTGGTTTTGTCTTTGCCTCTACTTTTCGCATTTATGTTTCTAGCAAATTGAGATTATTGAGATTTCCCAATTTAGTTGTGCTAGAGATATATTTGTAGAGTCTTGTCTTGTGGTGCCTTAGCTTTAATAGAATTGAGTAGGTCGTGAATTGCAATATAAATTTTGCTTAGTTCTAAAATTGTAGAAATTAGTTTTAGAAAATAATAATTTCTATAACCTCCTATTCACCCCCTCTAGTCGGTTATCCTTGATCCTACAATAATACTCCCTCCAGTCACAAATACATGTCGTTTTGGACATTGACACAATCCTGAAAACACAACTTTGGTCACTTATATCTATTGTAACTAGCAAGGTGGCCTGCACATTTGTGCGGCTAGATTTGTTTCAAGTTTGTATAAATGCTTGAGAATATATTTACGTATTTTGTAGGCTATTTAGATTTTTAAGATATCCTCCTCAGCATTGGAAATGGTAATACAAGCTTGAAGTAAAATACAACCTAAGGAACGTAATTGAAGTATGAGCTTCGATGAAAGAAAATAATTGAGTATAATAAGTTGTTAGAGTTCTTACAATTGTAACCACTCTCTATCATGCATAGATCATATAGCTGCATGCCCTTATTCTTACTATATTAGTAACCTTTATTCAAATTGTATGCATGCACCCGTATCTCTATTTAATCCTAAGTAATACGTTAATTATGTGTGCATTAAATTATCTTATTAGTTTACATGATATCAGAGTACCTTGCTCACGTATACACCAATGCACCATGGGCGACCTACGTTGAACTTATCTTCCCTCACACATCGGTTGCCCTACCGAACCGTGTGTCTTTTATCTCTTCTCGTCATCACACTTTTTTGTTTTAACATCCAACAGTGTAACATCCCAAAGTTATGTTATCAAATTTCAAATTTAATAACGTTATTATTTTGGATTTTCCAAGTTTTAAAAAGGGTTTTCTTGCTTTTCTTGAATTTCCTATATTTTAAAGTCAAAAAGAAAATTTATGGAGTTTTGTTGGATTTAAGGCTAAAAAGAAAATTTTAATTAGTTTATTGAATTTTATGGATTTTAAAAAGTTTTTCCTATTTTCCAGAATTAAAAACAATTTATGTGCAAAAATAAAATCCAACTTTGAGTTGAAAATAGTTTTATTAAGTTCAAACCGACTTAGGAATTTCTATGAATTTCCCTTAATTTTTGAACTCTATTTGCTATTTTCTAAAAGGCTATTTGATTTCTTGTAATTTTTTAATTCAGAAAAGTATTAAAAATTCAAAAACCTATTTTGGGCTGAAAGACTTTTCTCCCGGCCCATTTCTTCCTTCACTCGGCCCGCTTCATGCCGCCCAACTTAGCCAACCCCGCCTCCCTTCCCTCTTTCCTATCCTCTCTCTCTCTCTTGCGCATGGGACTGAGCGCAAGTCCCTTCCTCCTCCTGCCTTTCTTTCCCAGCGCTCGAGCCAGGCCACTATTTCCGCCGATTGCGAGCTCGTGAACATCTTGTGATCCCCTCTCTGCTTCTCCATGCAATCTTGCGCATTAAAACCCCGATTCTCGCCACACCTGTTCCGACCATTGCCCTTCGCGAATCCCGCGCGGTTTATTTGGAATGCGCAAAAGCCGCCGCGACCTTCGCCACGTGATCTCCCCACCTGGTCTTCCTCTAGCCCTATAAGTAGGAGCCCTGTGCGTTCCTTCTCTCCCTCCTCCTATAACATCCCAATCTCAGATTTGTTTTTCAAATGTATAAAAATGAGAAAAAAAAACTTTTGAGGCATCATATTGTCATTTGATTTTTCTGGAAATTCTTTCAAAGGTTTTGTGCATTTTGAAAACCTAATGCATTAATTTCTAGAAACATAATCCTTTAAGACTTTTAAAACAAATCCTGTGAACAGTCCATGGAAATAATTTTCCTAGATTCTGGTTCATCTCAATGGTTCCTCTGAAAAAAATCATAATTTTAGAATTCTTTTACTATTTTAGATTGGCCAGTCAAACCTGTCAATCCTTAGTCTAACCCCTAAATCAGAGATTCAAAATAATTTTTCAGAAAAATTCAACTCATGAAAAACTCTAAAAAAAATTTATACCCAGGGGGGGTTCATAGAGGTAGTAACCTCCCATAAAAATATTAGAAGTTTAGGGGCAGTAAAACTCTACCTAACAATTGGTAATCCTCTCAGCCTTTTGAAATCGACTCGGTCAAACCCATAAAATTGACTCCACTCGTTTCGGCCAGCCGCTTGGTTAAACCAGCCTCTACAGTTCGATCAGCTGTTCGTTTCGACCAGCCTCTGGAGTTCGACCAGTCGCTCATTTCGACCAGCCTCAGGAGTTCGACCAGCCGCTTGTTTCGACCAGCCTCTGGATTTCAACCAGAATCACTCATTTCGACCACCCAGGTCTGACTAGATCCCCCGACTAGGTCCGACCAGGCCCCCCTATCAGCCACCTCCTCGCCTGGTCATCGTCTTCCTCCCCGCGCCCATGCCGCGATCCCCCGACTAGGTCCGACCAGGCCCCCCTATCAGCCACCTCCTCGCCTGGTCATCGTCTTCCTCCCCGCGCCCATGCCGCCAGCGTTCGTGTGCATCACCGCCGTGGTAAAAGTCGTCGCCCCAGCGTGAATGCCACCCCTTTTCCCCTCCAGACGCATGCGCATTAAATGCTATCACCTACGCCACACCTGCTTCCCCTCTTGTCTTCTCCCTCACCTGCCCCCGTCACGCCAGAGAGCACGGAGGTCTAGAGTCACCATTCCCCGTCACCTCATTGTCCCCTCCCTGTCCTCGACTCGTCCATGGCAGTGAACCCTGAACCGAGCCACCCCGTTGGCCTCTCCTCGCGCGTTCTCCACCTCCAACCTATATAAAGCCTTGAAGCTCCATTTTCATCTCATTTCGCAACCACCCAAGCCCTCCCTTGCCTCTTATCTTCCTCCTCTGATCTAAGCCTGAAGGTTGCACTGAAGCTCCATTTTCGGCCGAGATGCCGCTGTCGTGTTCCCATCATTCCAATGCCACCCTCTTACTTCCATCTACGTCTGAGTATATTTCTGATGCTTGAGGATGCAATCCCCTAACTCATTTTTTTCCTCTTCAGGGGTGATCCGAATTTGAGTTTTCTTCAAACTTCGGTCAAAACCAGTTCCTTCTTCCCCATCTCTGGTAAGAGGCTCCTCTTTTAGATTGCTTGCTCTGGCACCACCTATGGGTCTCACCGAAGCTTCCCGTATAACTCATCTTCCTTCTCTTTGCTCAGGACGAGCCCTCCTCGGTGAAGCCTCCTCGTCGCCGTTGCTCATCGCCGCCGTCGCCATTAATGACACCAAGCTTCTTGCGACCATCTACCACCACCTACGACCGCGTACGACCTCCTTCAACCACTTTCGACCCCCTTCAGGTAGTTTCACTTTACCTCGTAGGGTGTCTTGCATGCATTCAATTGCTTAGCATGTCGTCGTGGACCACATCGACGACGGCCAACGCGACCACTTGTAGTCGAAACTCCTTACGGGCACGTGTTGTCCAAAATCTTTCCGACCACGCGATGTTGAACCTCTTTCCGACAAAGTCTACGACCAGGTCTACAATCATGACTACGACCATGGCTACGACCAGGTAGTCACGTAGTCTAAGTATCCTTCCGACTAGGTAGTCGAAACCTTCTTCCAACTAGGTAGTCGAAACCTCCTTCCGACTAGGTAGTCAAAACCTTCTTCCGACCACCTGTAGTCGAAACCTCTTTCCGACCGCATGAAGTCGGATGAGTAGTACTCGAAACGAATCTTTTGGTTGTGCTATCATCTTTTGTTTGATTGTGTACACTAGCTATTCTTAGACTAGTGTACGAGACACAGAGAATCTGGGACCATTCGCTTCTGGGTTCCACAAACAACAAGCCCAAATCTTGATCGATTCCTCTTAACTACTACCCTTTCCAATGCAATACTTTAA
Organism: Hsuehochloa calcarea; assembly: GCA_036346395.1. Taxonomy (NCBI): domain Eukaryota; kingdom Viridiplantae; phylum Streptophyta; class Magnoliopsida; order Poales; family Poaceae; genus Hsuehochloa; species Hsuehochloa calcarea. The sequence continues at coordinate 37,911,756 of CM070602.1, read as the reverse complement.
TTACCACATAGTTATCTTCTACTCCTTCCTAATTGTAGCTTAATGCTAACTGCTGTGACATCAACATGCATACACATGCAATTATCGCCGATCCCTGCTGGGGACACCTGTCACGCTCTCTTCGGTGGCCCCAAGTCTATTCGCTATAGCTACGCCATCTCTACTCAAGCTTTTTTGATCCTCTACCTCTGTATGTTCGTGCTTCTATTCATACATATGCATACATGTATATACGCATGCATGATGTCATAAATTCTTAGTGTCCTCTTCTCTTGTGTTGGTCTCTCATCTTCTTCAACGATGGCTAACTCAATGTTGTGGCTTTGACACTAACTGCCGAGACCTCTCATATTCACTGATGCAGGCATGTTTGCTTTAGTCATTGTCTAACGATATGTGGAATCTTCTCGCCATCGTTGGTGACGTTGTGCCCCTCACAAGTGATGGGACGCTACTGGCTACCCGATGACCCCACATTGTCCACAGCTCGTTTTCAATGCAAAGCTTCATCTCCTCTATGCTAGGGCTTCTCTGTCATCGAGCTTCTTTGGCCACTCACTGCTTCGACAACGCCGACACTACCATTTGTCACCGCGCCCTTAGGCTATGTTAACTCTGGACTTTCTCTTCATTGGCGTTGAACGACTAAGATGAGTAGCATGGCATTGTCCTCATTTGCATCGCTGCCACCTTGATTCTTCACTTCCCATGGGTCAATATCTTCTTGCCGGACAAATCGATGCCATTACACTCTTTCGTGGTCTCCTCCGACACCATTCGTGTTATCCTCGTTATAACTATTATTTTTATTAAAAATTCAATTTTTTTTATTGGGGTTGGTATACAAATCAAATTGCTAATTTTATTTTATTTAGTCTGAACTTTAGTTGTTTAGGGATTTTACTTTGGAATTTGTATGTAAATCAAATTGAAAATTTTCTTTTTTTTTTCCCAAATTTCAGTTGTTTTTCTTTGAATTTGCATACAAAAGTAATTAATATTTTTCTTCAATTCTTTATTCCGAATTATAGTTATTTACATATTTACCTTGGAATTTGTATCGAAATCAAATTGCTAATTTTATTTTATCTTTTATTCCGAAGTTCGGTTATTTTTTGGTTGGATTTTGTATACAAATCTAATTACTAATTTTGTTTAATTTTTATTCCAAATTATAATTATTAACACATTTTACTTAGAAGTTCATGTGGAAATCGAATTACTTATTTTATTTTTGTATTCTAAATTTCAGTTTTATTATACTTGTTAGAGAGTCCTTTTAATCTAGACCATTTAATGTGGACCTACCACAATCAGCGGTGTAGATATTTCTCGTTTTCCTCTGATTAACGTGGAAGTTTCTAGCCCTTTAGAGCGAATGTGGTGACTTCTTTTGTGCCTCCCCGACACAATTCATGTTGTCCTAGTTTTAAGTTTTTTATTTAATATTTCAGTTATTTTTATTGGAATTCATATACAAATCAAATTGCTAAATTTATTTTGAATTTTAGTTATTTTGAATTTTACTTTGGAATCTATATTGAAATCAAATTGCTAATTTTATTTTATTTTTATTCCGAATTTCAATTATTTTTTGGTTGGATTTCGTATACATCTAATTGCCAATTATTATTTAATTTTATTTTGAATTATAATTATTGGAATTCATATCAAAATTAATTGGCTATTTTTATTTTATTTTTATTTCGAATTTTAGTTATTTTTTGGTTAGATTTCGTATACGAATCTAATTGCCATTTTTATTGTTTATTCGGAATTATAATTCTTTAGGGATTTTACTTGGGAAATTATATCGAAATTAAATTGTTTATTTTATTTTATTTTTATTCGAATTTTATTTTATTTTTACTGTACTTGACATGGAGTCTTTTACTTAGAATTTTTTATGGAAATCAAATCGCTAATTTTATTTTATTTGTTATTTTGAATTTCATATTTATTGTACTTGATATGGAATTTTTCTTTTAATCTAGACCGTTATAATCTGGACTCACCATGATGGACAATGTAGATTTTTCTCGTTTTCCACCGATTAACGTGGAAATTTCTAGGCCTTGATAGCGAACGTAGTGGCTTTGTTGACTCTGCTTTAATAATATAATAATATATATAGTTATAGCATGTAATGAAATTATAGTATTATGAAAATACTTTTCGAGATAAATCTATAAATATTTTTTTATGTATTCAATCTAAATATTTAAAAGATATCGACAACCAAAGTTTAAAAAATTAAATGCACGTATGCCAAAACAACGTATGTCTGTAACCGGAGGAGCACTATCATTCATATCTGTTGCACTGCAATTACACCTTACAAGTTAAAAGTTAACAACACATTGATCGACATGAATACAACCACCACTTAAATTGGAGTTTTTTTTTTTTTTCCTCCTCCCAGCCGCATGTCCTACGCACCCTACGCATACATACATATGTATATACGTGCTGCACTGTTGCTACGTACTGGTACAAAAATTAAGTAGTCGATCGATCCATCGATCTTTGAATAATGGCCGGTTAATTACTTACGATCCGTGGATCAGGGCTCGAGCTTGATGAAGTCATACTCGCCTTCCTCCCCTTTCTTGGAGCCGCCGGCGGGCTGCGCCGCGCCGGCCTGCAGCCCCGTGCCGGCGGTGGCGCCGTCGACGCCTTTCGTGTCCCCGCTGTGCTTCCTCTCCGTGAGGGCGATGCCGGCGGCTGGCACGGGCTCGGCCCTGGGGCTGCCGGACCGGGGCTGCCCGACGGCGAGCCGGCGCCGTTCTTGGAGCTGGGGGCCGGCTTCTTCTTGACGCCGGCGCGCCAGTTCTTGAGCGCCTTGGACGTCTGGTCGTCGAAGATGGACTGCTTCATCGTCGACCCCATCTGCTCACGCATGCAAATGGTCAGTGACTGAACAAATCTGGTCACTAGCATTTGTCATCCATTTATCAGATACCTGAGAGACAAGCGCGTAGAGTGGAAGTGTGACGTAGCTACACAAGAACTGGACAACCACTCTGCGTGCAGACACAGCAAAATCAATCAATGTACGTGAAGCAGGAAGACGGCATGGACTTGAAATAGACATTTTTCTTCAGCTGACAACTCGCAAGAGATCTACGCGTCTTTGCATCAAGAGAGTAAAGAAACAATGGGCGACAAATATCGAAGTGGATCCAGATTCTTTGTATTACTGTACAGGTACACTATGTGCAGTTTTACAGGAGAGGATGAACAGTGCCGGCTCCGATGTAGTACTGAAGCAACTGTAGCAGCAGGAAAAAAAAAAGAGGCAGTGTAGCGATTTTAAAGTAGATATGGCAGGTAGCTCAATTTACCCAAGGCAGAGGCGCGCAAAGACGAACTGTTTGGAATCGTTGAAGCAAGAGTCCATCCCGTACTCGTACTGCACGGATCATACAAGCAGCGGCGAATTTATCAGCACTAAACGATATGATCGAGCTTAGGAAACAGAAAGATCGAAATGGTGCATGAGGCTAGCTAGGCTTAATTAATTACCAGTATCCAGAGGAAGTAGATGATCTGGAAACCATTCTGCATGCACAACCAAATCAAGGCACAGTTGACAGCTTCAAGTGAGCATGCGTACTAATTCTAATACTAATAGTAATACTAATACTAATGGAGGCCAACAATTGGGATTGCAATCAAGAATTAATGATCAGCAAGCAAGCAATGAGATCAGCTTGGCGTACCTGGAAGAGCGTGAAGTGGATGAGGAAGAGCACGAAGGTGGGGCGGCTGAACCAAAAGTACTGGTCGCTGACCTGAACGAGCGGGATCCCCTGGATGACGGCGTGCCGCTCCGTGATGTCGATCGCCATCCGGCAGATGATGCCCTGCAGCTTCGTCCCCACCGACAGGATGATCTGCCATGCCATCAACGATGTTACTGCAAGCCAAGGATCGTAGCTTTTTAGATTCAGATGGATGATTGTGCACTTAAGACTATATACTTACCACCACTGGCATGATTGATATCCAGAGCATGGTGTGCAATCCTGTAACGCCAATGTACCATCAGTGTCAAGTAGGAAACACAAATCCATGGACTAGTAATGTAGTATTTTGTCCAAGAAATCTGTGCATTTAATTTCTTGTCATCTCTAGCAGGGGAATTTATCCGACTCACCGCTGACATTGAGAAGCAGGAAAATCAGAGCAGAAGCCCACAGAGGAGGGCTGCAAATAAACAGAGCAACGTAAGATTTAGTTAGCACTACGGAGTGCATAATGAGATCGATTGGCATTAATTCGATGATTCGATCCAAGATAAGGGAATTTGATTGTTCGTCCACCTGATCCCGACAATGACTTTGAAATCGTCCTCGAGAGACCGTTTGATGTATTTCTGGAAATCAAACTTGCTGCCAGGAGCTAAATGAACCTACAGACAACATATATTGGGCATATCATTTAGGCAATCGAAGTCAAGATCTCATCAACTGTTGATTCCTATAAGCTGATAGATTGATTGCTACTTATACTCACGTTGACGAAGCTATGGCGCAAGGCGCAGTAGTCGGCCCTCCGAACCGATCTGAAGAATTGTCTGAAGAAATTGCTCTGTATTCATACATGTATGTAACTTCAGTTTGTGTGCTCTTGAGGCTGGTTTAGTTTCAGAGAGGAAATTAATCTTACAATGTAAAACGATGCCGGGGTCTTGTTCAGGACATTCATGTGCTGCCTGACGAACGATGTCTCGTGAGTAAATCTGAAGCGCGTCGGATCTGCAAGATTGCATTGCCGTTCAGACAGTGAACAGATGAGAAAGGAAAATATCAACAACATATGTTACATGTTTTCAATTCTGAAAAAAAGTACCATTGGAGAACTCGTAATCTTGTCCCGCGGCCTCCTTTTCCCACTCCTTCCATTCACGTATCTGCAACGATGTCGAAGCCAAACATCACACCACCGGTTACTGTCACCATGTACATATAGCACAGAGGTTGATTGATTGATTAATCACATAACCGTACGTAGAGAGCTTTCCTACCTTGGCCCTGCCCAGTGCCATGGTAATGGCACTGTATGTCACATGGAACACCGCCAAGAAGAAGATGAAGATGTGCAGCTGGTGCAGCGCGTTTATCGATATCAGCGACACCTTCCCCTGCAGAGTTCAGATCACCCCACTTCAATTTGTTAGCCATACATAAGCGCGATCGAGCGCAAAATTCATGAACATGTTGTGGTGGTGACCTCAGGGCATTTGGTTGACATATTGGCCTCGGCTAGCAGTCTGTGGGGGCTGTAGGAGGCGGCGTAAGGAGGGCTGAGGCTGAAGTGCTCCGACTTCTTGGGGATCTGCGGCACCTTGGCACTGCCGTGGTTCTCCTTGTCGGCCTCGGACTGGATAGTGGCCTTCCTGGGGCGGCAGGGGAGCATGGTGTCGGCGGCCTGCTCCGTGATGCAGATCTTGATGATGTAGTTCTGCCCGAACACCAGCAGCAGAGAGATGAACCCCAGCACCATCAGCTCTGAAACCGAATCAACCATGGCGAATTGCAATTGTTAGCTCAACGTAGGAGATTATCTTTGAATAAATGTGGAAAGGTAATGCAGGTGGTGAGTCGGTGATCTTCTCACCTGTCTTGACCTTCTCAAGGGCTTCGACCATGGCCTTTTTCTTCCTGTGCGAGAAGAACTGCAGCAACGAACACCATGCATGTGAGCAAGCAAACCATAACCGTACATCGCAACGCGACATGACATGGATGGAATCAATTAATGAGAGAGATTAGCATCATGTAGATAGATAGATAGGTAGGTAGCGCATGACCTCTCCAACTTTGTGGAGGCCCTTCTCGAGGAGGATGGAGATGAGGATGATGACGCCGCAGACGGAGGCGACGGCCCATGTCGGCGTCTGGTCGAGCTCCCTGGTGTTGCCGCCCCCTCCTCCCCCCGCCATCGCTCCAACGACACAAGGGGATTGGAGTGAAAGCACGTACGTACGACGTTACGGCACCACCCTTGATCGATGCTGATTAGCTGGTGGGACGTACGTTTTGACCCTGAGACGGGATTCCGGGGTCGAGAGAGGCGGGGAGCAAAGGAGGGAGACGACGAGAGGGTGGCGTGGTTTAATTATGGGCCAGCCAGACCAAGGAGAGGAACAGGAGGAGGAGGACGGCAGTGGCCGATGGCATTGGGGATTTGCCATTTCTTGCTGCCTTAGCGCGGGTACCTGCGTGCATGGGGAGCGGTGATGGATCGAAAATGGGCAAGGCGCTCATTTGCAGACAGAGGCTGCGCGCGAAGCGTGGAGGCTTCATCGGTTCTCTCTTGTGGTTTCCCCCCATCTAGCCCACACGATACCAAAGGAGCGCATAGTTTTCTTCGACGTGCAAGTGTAACATCCTCGAAATTTTGCAAAGCAATTTCAAATCAAATTTGCAAAAGATTTGAAAATTTTCAAAACCCTACCTCATTTGGGCTGCCTCGGCCCAGTCCACCCCAGTCTAGCCTGGCCTGCACCTCCTCCTTCTCCCTCCTTCCCAGCGCTTCCGCCGCGCCCGGGTCGGCCGACCCGCGCCGACCGACAGCGGCGCCGCCGCCGCCGCGCCTCCCTCCCGTGCCTAGCGCCACACGCTCCTCCTCGCTTCCGCCACCGCCGCCTCCAGGCCCCCCTACTCCTTCTCCCTCCTGTCGCGCACGGCCTCCACCTCCTCCCCTCCCTTTTTCCCCTCCACGCCTCCTCTTCCCTTCTTCTCCGTTGCCGACGCGGACGCCGCCGCTGCCTTCGTCTCTGACGCCGTCGACGCTTCACCTTCGCTGCCTCTGCGCCTCAGTCGCAGCCACGTCGCCTCCGCGCCTCCTTCGTCTACACCTCCGGCCTCACCCCGGCGCTGCCCGCTCCCTCTCCCTCCTCCCCACTCCCGCCACCGTGCGCCACCTCCCTCTCCCGTCCTCCCCCGCCTCTTCCTCTCCCTCCCCCTCGCGTTCTCCGCGCGAGGAGGAAACGAGGCACCGCGCTCCGCGCGATGTTGTCGTTTTCTACCCCTCCCCCACGCTGCACTAACAGGTGGCCCCCAGCACAGTGCCGCGTGAGGCTAACAAGTGGGCCCCACACGCACTGTGCTGTGAACCCACGCGCCTGTGAGCATGAACCCGGTCCACGCACTGTGCGGTAGACCGAGTCCTGTGCGCACGCCATGTGTCAGCGCGTGGTTTTTTCGGGTTTTCTGATTTTCTTTTCAATTAAAAATTCAATTGAAAAGCTTCGAAAATTCATATATTTTTCATTATAACTCCAAAAATTATGAAACTTGTTTATAAAATGTTCTAAATTCAAGATCTTGCTAATGACACTGGTCTCGTTCAATTTGGAGTTCTTTCTTTATTATAAATTTTGTATTTATTTGCTCTCTCTACTGTTGTGCCTTTTTCCGGTACTTTCGTCCGATTAGGGTTTGAAGATGCAGGAGACCTCCCATTCGACCAAGCTCAAGAGTACCAAGACCGCACTGCCTTTAACCAAGACGAGTCAATACTTTGATCATATTGAGCCTACATTTTATGCAAACTATATTTATTTAAAATATTAAAGTTGCATGCTTTAATTCTGTAATCAAATGTATGTTAAAGCTTAAGGTAGCTAAACACCTATTTGATGATTAATTAAGTACTATCCATCCTTTGATAAATTGAATATCTCATTCCATGTCACCCTAGTAAATATGTGGTAAATACTAGCATAAGTTGTACTTAAATGACATGCTAGGCTTGCTTAAGTACCAAGACAATAAATGTCATGTTTATTATATTTTAATCATGAAAGTGGTTTTGGGTAGTCATTGGATGTAAATGACTGACGTGTTGTGTTAATTGGTTTTTCTCTCCAAAACCCTAAATACCTTGCTAGTACCACATCTAGGCGGATGGAAAGAGTGGTGGGTGCCGTCGTGCACAAGAGTGTTGGTATGTAGTATGAACCGCCCAGATGGATTAAGGACTTAATCTTGTCATGACCTCCTATGTAAAACAAGTACAATCGCAAGTCTGCAAAGTGCAACTTGGCTTAGTAAAATTATTAAACACTGAATGTTATCCTACAAATTGGAGTTTGGAAGCGTGCAAGCGGCAGGATGTGTTTTGGCTTGAAAGGGACACCGAGGTAAGGTGAACTTGCCAGCTGCGCTAGTCGTTGTGGTGAACATCCTGTGCAACTTATGGGAGTGATCCATAGGGGTGAGATGATAGAAGGGGCAAGGTAGTTTGAAACGTTACTGTGATGATCGCTCAACTACATGACTAAGGAATCATGTGGGGTAACGAGTATGATTATCTCTTGTGGGTACAGTGTACAACATCTACAGAGTCTAAATTGTTTAAACAGCCGTGCCTACGGTCAAAGGCGGACATGAGATCTTAACTTGAGTTAGTTCTACTTCAAAAACCTTTTATGGGTGGAATACAACCAGGTCGGCTCATCTAGCCTGAGGTTGACAACTAGGTCGGCTCATCTAGCCTGAGGTTGGATTTTTCCTGAGCCGTCGAGCTCAGTGGTGTGGAGGAGCGGAGGTAGCTCCAATAAAATGATGCATGTGTAGAGTTTCGATGGAGGGAACATCTACTGTTATTTAATATTGCACTTACTCTCTTTAATAAAATGCAATTTGTTTAAAATACTAAGTCATAGGAATTTGTAACTATGATAATTGAAAATGTTGCTTTACCAAATAAAAGAACCCGAGCCATTTCTTGTTAAGCCATGTATGTATACTATTGCATATTGTGTGTTGGTTTGTGAGCACGGAAGTTGTGCTCATTCTCGCTCTCCCCTCAAACCCTCTAGATGATGTGGATCAAGGGGACTACGCTTACTACAAAGACCCTGAAGTCGATAGAGAAGGAAACGACGAGGAGTAGTCTAGCCTGTAGTCTAGATCTTGACCCAATCTAAGTGGACTCGTTCAGTACTTGCGTACAGCGTATATTGTCCAACCCTTTGGGTAATACTCGTCGTAGACAGGTCACCCCAGTCGCTTGCCTGTGGAAAGATGAGCCACACCCCTCTTTTCTTCCGCTGTAGCTTCGTGCTTTTATGTGATGTAATCGATTTGGCCTTCCCGGCCCTTATGTAAAACTTGACCTGACGTGGTCTATGTCACTCTGAGATTGTAATATATTAAATATCTTAAATTACGTCTTGTTTGAATTGATTCAGCAATGTGTCTGTGAGTGCTATCTTCTGATCCAGGGAATATCACAGTGCATTCACAGAGGATTCGGAATTAGAAAATCCAGGTCCGACAGCAAGAGATTACATCACCGACTAAATTAACAAAGTGATCGCCCCTATTTGTTAGCAACATTCAAACGTCGGATTTGCAATTTGTTCGAACCATTATGTTTTTCTCTACTACTTAAAAGAAGGAATTGGTGGCGGTCCGTCCTCCCTTATGCAATGTGAGCCGTTAGATTTATCTTTCTTCGTGAGATGTGAGCCATTGGATCTCGTTCTTTCTCGGTTCCTCCCGTGCGTACGGTTGGCCACCCATAGCCTCCTCTCCACTCCCCCCCACACCCCAACTGCCCAAGCTGGTGCGCAAGAAGTCCAAATATTCCATCGATCTTTCCAAGAATAGGTTACCGGCGGATCACTTGCATTATGGGCTGAGCACGACGATGATTGACGAGATATGATTTTTTTAATCCGTAGCAAAGCACATGGATTGGACTAGTTTATAATTATTATACGAACATAATAAGATCCAACCGCATATGCTTCAGTTTTGATTTTGGTAACAATCTACATGATTTCTAATTTTTCTCGATAGGTGTTACGTATTGCCGTCGTTGATAACCATTTTGTAGTAATTTTTTTGAAGTGACCATCATCTTGATCGGCTATCACTTTGGCGGCTTTTGTTGTCGGTGATTTATCTTTACATTGTCAGCTATACGAGAAAAATACCAAGGAGGATGTAAATATTGTACCACGTAGATATGGGCTTTTGGATCTAGATCTCATGGATATACTCTCTCCTCATCTCGACTATATAAAATCCTCCTCTACCTTCCCTCCCTAACCCTAGGCGTCGGCCCCACTACTACGGGCGAGGCTCGCCAACCCTATGATACAGCCCCTCATTAATTCTCCCCCACGCCTCGCCTCCGGCGTTTCACCGTCTCACCACCGCCGCCTTCACGCGTCGTCCTTCTCGATCGTCAACTCCCCCTCCCCCTCCCCCTCCCCCTGTATCAGCATGCCTTCTCCCATGCCAGTTCTCCACCGCTCCTTCCATGCCACCACTGCCTTTGATGCTGATGACATAGATGGTTGTTGCCTTCGTTGCGACAGACAAGTAAAAATTCCTAATTTATAGGGCACTTAGTGGAGGGCAGCATCTTGTAAATGATGTTTTCCCTACATTCTTCAGTTAAACTGGTAGCAAATCAGATTACAAAAATACAAACAACGTATAGACAAACCATGGTGGTGGTGACTGCAGACCGGCGTTCAACAGCATGCTTTCGACATTGACGCAGCTCTCTGCTTGGGCTTTGAATTTTGGATTTGCTTGAGGGTGCTATATATGCTTTTAGAAACTGTTGTTTCTTGTGCCTCCTGTTGTGTTGTGTTATCTGCTTTGCTCTTTTGTGGCGCTACTATTGTAATTAATTTGCTATAGTTCGGTGTAGGTCGCTTCAGCTGCAGCTACACCTTGCATTTCTCTACCCCTTCCGACTTGTAATCCTGACCAAACAACTCCTTAACCAGAGCTGTCGTGCCGGGTCTTGTATTGTCCTTTGAGTAACCAAGTTATGTTCAGGAGGGGCAAATCTGAGCTACGGTGGAGGTGAGAGGAAGGACATAACATAAAAGTACCTCATGCAAATGATGGCTACAAATTGTACATTGGAGTGGAGGTTATCTGTCCAACACAAATTTTGGTGGGAGGAGATGTGATAAGAAAAATAGAGAAAAGCAGGTGATGTAGAGTGTGTAAGGGTTAGTGTCAAGGAACAAATTAGATACAATATATAGGTTGGAGAAGCTTCCTAGCTATAATACTAATCTACAGGTGACACAGAGGGTTTTAGAGACTACCTAAGGGGTAAATATTTGGAAATGCCCTAAGATTGAACTTTACCTATTGCTAGTATTTACTAGTCCTCAATAAGGTTTACAATATTACTACCTCTAATGTGTTTTACTTGTTTTAGAAAACATGTAATCAACTTTTTAAACTCTGATCAGTAATATAAAAAAATTATCCTGATTTGTCACATAGAAATTATATTATCACATTGTTAATCAAAAGTATCTCCATGTCAATATTTTTTTAACTAAAATATAATGTTAAAATTAATGGTTACATATATATGTAAGTGTTAGAAATCGTTTCAATGTCTAAAGCGACAGGTCAAAGAGAACAAGCGAGTATATCTATCATAGATTACTTTTATGTAATTGTCTTGTCGCCGAAATAGTTATAGACATATACATATGTGTGATAGACACTACTACAGAAAGGATTATCACAGACGGTTCTAAACAGTCATCACAGACGATTTTTGAGCCATCTACGATAAGCAACAACACGTACAGACGATTTTATGGTATAAACCATCCGTGAAAACCAATTATCACAAACGTTAAACCGTATGTGATTAGATACATAACACAGACGATTAGTAAAAAGATCCATCTGTGATATCATAAATACCACAGACGGTTTTTGGTAGTAGCCGTCTGTGATATCCGATATATCACAGACGGTTGTTAGTAGTAGCTATCTGTGATTGAATATATATCATAAACAATTAGTAAAAATAGTCATATGTGAAATATGACATATCATAGACGGTTTTTGGTGGTAGCCATCTGTGATAGTATGCATTCACAGATGGTTTATTCCATAAAACCATATGTGATAGTTCGTTCTATACCAAAATATTTTAGTTTTTCGGCTGGCATCAGGTAATGCTAGCCATGCCCTCTGAAAACAAGCAAACAGAAAACATATATATCACAATTGATTTGATATAGAACAACTCAAAGTGATTTAAAAACTCATTATCAATTACAAAGTGATTTGAATTACAACTCAAAGTGAATTACAATAAATCGGTGTCACCGGGGTGAAGCTCTCCATTCTGGTTAATGATCTCCCCCGTGATGAAGGCAGCGAGCAGTCCTTGAACGCCCGCGAGTAAGTCCAGATAGAAGGCACTTTCTTTGATTGTCATGCCCTATCGCTAGTAAGATTAAAGTAGTAAGCACATATATTTAAATTCATAATTACAAAATAATTATTGCGAGATTGACCGACAAACCTCTGGATCCTTTATCTTAGCACTCATGATTTCCAATATATGACAACAAACGTAGAATGCACAACGTTGACTTGTAGTTGTTGCTGGTGGCACTGCAAAAATAGAAGTGTGATATAGGACATATGTATAGTCAGTTCGAGAGGTCACGTTACGAAGTGTGATATAGGACATAGGTATAGTGTGGCGTCTGGTTCCTTGTTTGTCCCTCCCCTGGCAACATAAGCGCTAAAAGACTTGCGTGATTACAAAAAGTTATTCTCGGACATTTCAAACGAAGGAAAACTACAATAGAGTTACGTATGGAGGAAGTGAGCATACCCATCGAGTACTTTTTGCACAATGGTAAAGTCGTAGTTTTTGTCTACTAGGGAATCAAGGTATATTACCTTGTGCCACTTTGGTACAATGAATAAAAGGATCTAGTGGAACCTACTTATGTATGTCGCTATAGTCATTAAACCTAAGTTCGTGTTGCGTATAAAGAACAAATAAAATTTGTATAACAAGTAGTGAAGCACTTACCCCTGGTTGTAGGGCACCAATATGTAGTCCTTGTCGCGGTGAGTAAGCAATCCCCTCGTTATGTACTTCTCGACGTAGGATGCATCTTGGGTGATGCATTGCTTAGAGATCAACTGTGGGTCGAGAAAACCCACCAGTTGTCATGATCACCGAGCTTGTTGCATCATGTATCTATACATAAGCTACGAGTTATGACATTTATCGGTATTGTGTGAATGTAGAACTTGACTGTACACACTTATAGTGTCCAGCATCGTAGAAGTGAGGCGTCGAGGGCGTCGAAGTTGAATAGATCAAATAAGTCTCCGAAGCCCACGATGAAGTAGCCCGACTTGTGGAGGAAATGGTTCTCCGTGTGGCTGACGGTGAATCCAGTAGGCCAGTCTTCCCTCGCCTCGTCGGTCTACCACATGTACCAGGCATGCAAAGTCCCGCAAGCCAAACCAATGTAGCGTAATATTGTGTTGGAGACCAACGACATTCTGAGGGAGAATGTCCTGGGCTTGTGAGGCGCCTTAATCTTCTTCGATTTGGTCTTAGTGCCTTGCATGCTATTTGTCTTCCTGGAAGACGACTCGGCATGATTTTCTTGTTTCTTTGGTGCTGTCTCCACGGTAGTTGATACGAAGGCCTTTTGAAGCGGGGGTTGAGGTGGAGTCATCAAGGGTACTTTTGGAGAGGCATGGTCGTCGTGTGGAGATCACGACACTGCAGGGTCAAGGGCGATGTCCCTCTTGGGCCACTGGACATAGGTGTATAAGGCATCCCCTAGTATTACGATGTCTTCGTTTGGGCGCTTCTCTAGCGGGGCGACCATCAAATTATCATGTACCATGTCCACCTGGACCTTGGCGTAACCCTGCATCAGTTGGGCACCGTACACCACTATCCCTTATTGGCATGAAAACATCGATGTAGTGGCGAACTTCTAAGTGCTCCCAACAAGGCAAGTCCCAAAAAATTGACCGTTTTTTTCAGATATTTTTCTGACAGGTCCTTAATTTATGTCCCTTCCCAAGCACAACATCGATATTCTTAAGCATATCATAGACCTCTTTCCCTCTAGAAGCTCTTGGAGCTGAACCGTCCTCTTTATTTTTGTCCAATTGTTTCTTCATCTTGCGGTATGGGTGAATCCTAGGAAGGAAGCTACGGTGACGCATATGCACAGTTTTACACGAGTTGTTCAGCCATACACTCTCGGTACCATATAAGCAGTGCGGACAGGTTTTGGCTCCTTTTGTACTGAACCTCGACAGTTACCACGGGCAGAAAAATCGTTGATGGTGCAGAACAACATGGCGCGTAAAGTGAAGTTCTCTCATTTTTACGCATCCCATACTTGTACCCCTTCATTCCACAGTGTCACAAGATCTTCCAGCAATGGTGCTAGATACACATCAATATCGTTCCCAGGTTGTTTCGACCCTTGGATAAGTAGTGACATCAAAATGTATTTCTGCTTCATACACAGCCAGGGAGGAAGGTTGTAAATATATAGATTCACGGGCCAGGTGCTATATGTCGGCTGCTGATGTTACCGAAAGGATTCATTCCATCTGTACTCAACTCTAACCTCATGTTCCTCGGTTCTGCACCGAACTCTTCGAAGCTCCGATCGAAGTTTCTCCACTAGGCAGAATAAGCAGGGTGTCTTAGCTTTCCATCCTTCTTACGCTCCTCTGAGTGCCAACGCATCAATCTGTCTCCTTTCGATTCGCAAATAAACGCTTCAAACGTGGGATCACAGGCAGATACCACAACATCTTAGCAGGAGATCCTTGCTTCACCTTGGCAGTATTCTTACGCTTGTATCAGGATACTTTGCACATGGGACAATAATGCATGTCTGCATACTCACTACACCATGGCATATTATTAAGGGCAATGAAATTGCCACAGAAAACTGCTTTACGCGGCAACTTATCTGCCGGCAATACCTTTTCCCGGCACTTGTTGCCTGCCTGGTAAAGTGCTGCCGGGAAAATATTTCCTGGCAGTTAACTGCCCTAGAAAAATTATTTTTGCCGGCAGTTAGGTTTTTCCCCGGCAGTTAGGTTTTTCCCGGCAGTTGGAGTTTCTCCGGCAGTTATATGTATTGCCGCGATTAAACCGCCGTCGATTATCTATTTTCCCGCCGATTAATCGCCTCAATTATGCATTTTTCTGGCGATAAGCGCCCTCAATTATCGATTTCCTGGCGATTCGCCCTTAATTGTCTGTTTTCCCCGGGAGTTAATTGCCCTCAATTGTCTGTTTTTCCCGGCAGTTAGATGTATTGCCGACAGTTATCTGCCCTCGATTTTCTTTGGCACCATTTAACCATAATTTAGAAAACATACAATTTTGGTAATCATACAACTCAAAAACATGTCATATCAACAATTAAAGACATTTGCAACACGTAGATCAAATTCAGATTTTGCAAAATACATAAACATGAAATATGAAAGTTCTAATAAGCACAACAATACATCTGCAGTACGTACAGAGTGCATACAACTTCAGAATTCTGAGCATTAATTCAAATATAGCCACGATCTATCCTTGACATATATAAAACATCCACACAAAAGAAGTCGACAATACTAGTCTATCCTTAGCACATGTAAATACTAGTCGACAATATTGAAGGGTAATCCAATAGGGGTAGCAAACATCACCCTGGTAGCCTCATCCTTGACATTGAAAGTCCTTAGCAATGCAAGGATTAAAGAGTAACCATGTAGAGCCACAGCTGAAGAGTAGTCTAATTTCTCAGTCAAGTCAACATCCCTACCGAATGAATAATGATGAGTCAGATATCATAGACTATGGCAAAAAAGAAATCAAGTCTTTTAAGGTAATTCTTAATTGGAAAAGAATATAGACAGACTCGTGCAAAACTAAAGTTGACAGTATTGAACTGAGTTGGAACTGCTTGAGGTTTCAGTTTCACAAGATGGAAAATACCAGCAAACAATGGTTTCCAATATGACAAGTCGGCATTTGGCAACATGAATAAGCTAAAATAGCCATGTGTTAAAAACGTTTGGTGACAAGTCAGTAAAACAACAAGCAATGCACGCCCAAATAAGAGGAAACTAAGTAAGAAAACAATTCTTTTTTTTGTTGCATAATTTGAGGTGTCAGGTCCTCCAAGAATTGCAAGCACGATATAATAATCATATACTCCATTTTAAGCAAGTACGATACTATATGTTAAGCAAGCACGATATAACAAAAGAATCTATTTTTATCTTAAAAAAGCTATTTTCGTTCATCTGCTTTTGCTATAGAAGTATTAGCCTACAAAGAAAGATACAAGTGGACCAAACAAGTTATATGCAACTATTTCACCACAAGGTTTTAAGTTGTAAAGTGTAAGTGATGCGGACATCCTTAGCTATGTTGTTTCATATAATGTTTTCAATTCGTTAAATACCTCGGAACAACATGAGCTTACTAAGAGAGTTGAAAAACAAGGGAAGCTTATCCAACAGGTGAATTTGTTCACTGAATTTCCTTTTAAATTAGTTGAGAATTTCATACTGCCTAAAACTAGTGTTTTGCTTGTGCTCAGATTGGAAGATTCAATAATGAACGGAGATGAAGGATATGAGGCTGTTCTTGAAGAAAGGCCGTCACAATGGAGGAGAAGCTCGTGGGAGACAAGCAAGGGAAGAGAAGCCCAAGAATCCAAGTCAAATTCGAAACTTCCACAAGCCCAATCAAATTCAAATTCGGAATCAACTCAGAATTCAATTAGGATTCAGAATCAGCCTCAAAATCGGATTCGGAATCAGCAGGACAGTCTGGAGTAAAAAGATCATAACTTTCTCATACGAAGTAGGATTTGAGTGTTTTTGGGCTTGTTGGAAAGCTAACTTCAAGCCCGATCCAACGGATCCTCCCTCACTCCGAAAGTCATTCTGTATCAAAAGATATGACCGAAACAATATGACGGTTGTAAAATTAGAGTTTCCTTTTTGTTTTAGATTGAGTCGGAATTGGAGTAGGAGTTTAATTCCGAATTAGAATAGGAGTAGGGCCTCTTGGTCAGCCATGAGGAGGAGTAGGGGCACTATATATTGAGGGGTAGACCCCCATTGTAACCTCAGACCACGTTTAATATATTTTCAAAGCTTTTGCTTGATTCTCCTGTTGTGCTTATAGCCAAAACAGAGGGAAATGGGCATTGAGAACAAGGGGTCGTTCTTGCTTTTCCACTGGGAATTGAGGGTTCGACGATCTTCGCTTGTGGTCAGCGAGGATCCAATCAAGTGTGTGTTTGGGCGAATTTTTCATAGAGTTGCAAGTCCGTGCATTGGCGCGGGGATCGGTGGTGGTTCGTCAGGATACACAAGTTATCGAGAGGTTCTACGTCGAGAAGATCGGGCACCCCGCATCAGGTGGTATCAGAGCTCCGTTGACTCGGTAGGATCTTTATCCAGTTTTTTTTCCCATACACGAAAAAACCATACAAAAAAAAATTCAGCCGTAGTATTTAATTTGTTATTCTAGTGAGTTTTGTTAAGTTTTTGTCCATTAGAATCAAGTTTAGTTTGCTGATCTTGAATTCTTTTGCGTTGCTTTTTATTTGAGCCAAGTTTGATTTTTTTAGTCGTGTCTATAAAAAAAAACAAAAAGAAGTGAGACATCAATTTATCCTTTGTGAACCTTTCAATCTTTTGCGAAAACTTTGAACCTATTTAAGACTAGCTAAATCGTTGCTTAGGGCTGCATATTAATATTTGTGTTCTTGCAATTGTTCAAAGATCAAAAGGTGGGAAAGAATTTTTGCTCATTTTTGGTAGAACAAGAATTTTGGCAATAGTTCAAGAAAAAAGAAGGAAGGAAAAAGAGAAGAGAAAAAAAAGGAAGAGAAAAGGAAAAGAGAAAAGAGAAAAGGAAAAAGAAAACGCATAACCGAACCATAAACTTGAGCGAAAATCTCCACTCATTCTTGATTCAATTGTTAGAATATCAATATTTTGTGCAATCTTGTGCCCTAGTTTTATTATTTGCAACTAGCTAGCGTCTTTCTATAACTTGTGCAATACGAGCTATTTTGTTCTTCACTTATATCTTACATAGCTCATTCCTTGATCGCACTAAGTTCCAATATCTTTGCGTGTGAGTTGCTTTGATTTTCACTTATATCTTTGTGATCGGCAACTAGGCATTGAATTCTAGTTTGGATATTTACTTAGCCTGACAATACCTAGAATTTTCAAATTAAGTAGGTATCATACCAAACTCCACAAAACTCATGAAATTCGCTCACACATCACCTTGTGGTTCCCTGCTCTGAAGTGTAAGTATTGTTGATCTTAATTCCTTTCGGAACGGTAAAGAAACTTCACCTTGTTAGGATTGTGAGTTGAGTGACCTCTACATATACACATACACCTACATACATATTCTTTGCTTTGCTGCTAACAATGGCAGATCGCGAGTATACGTATCTTCCCTTCTATGGTAGTAATGATCCAGAGGAGTATCTTGAGTGGGTACAAGACATGGAGTTGAGCTTGAATCCCATAAGTTGAATCGAAGCCAAGGAAGTGAGAGTGGCCACTTTGTTTTTATGGACTATGCCTCTAGTTGGTGGCAACAACTAGGTGGAAAGCGATTCATTACATCTTGGGTGCATTTAAAAGCATCATGAGAAGAGAATTTGTTCCATCCTATTATGAGCGGGAACTACTACGACACGTGGAGAGCATTAAACAAGGATGCAAAGTTGTCAAAGATTACTATATTGAGTTGAACCATGCAATGCGCCGTGCCAATATCACTAGTGCATATCAAGAAAAGGCATATTTCAAAGCGAGCTTGATTTATCGGATCGTTCTTTGCACTTCAAGATGAATATTTTCGTAGTCCGCAAGATCTTGTGAAATTCTTGTGAAGGCGTAAAAGAGACTTAAACACATTCAAGCACATCAATTAAATCTGCAATGGCTCTTTAGTTCTAATTCATCCACTGGTGTGTCACTTGAGAAGAAGATCGAGCATGGGAATTTTTCTTCGACCGAGGTGATGAGTAGTACTGCCCCGTCACAACCCGCAACACGTGAGGAGGTCGTGGTTAGTGGTAGTTGTGCCCTTGCTGGCCCACGGTCTTACAAGGATGAGATGTATCAAAACCCATGTGAGAATGAGAGCCACATAGCCAAATTGAGTGAAAGTGATAAAAAGAGTGAGCTGTGTGAGTCCACCATATGCGAGGTTGAGAGCATCCCAATTGAGAGTGTGAGAGATACACCAAAAGAAAAGGGAGAGATAGATGATAGGATAAGTAAGATTATTTTTGAACCTAACAACTTACCATCTATTTCTAGTGTTGTATCACACATTGTGCAGGTGGACCAAGCAAATAAGGAGTTGGATATTCAAGAGCCCTCACCATTGGATGAGAAAGATGAAGATATAACCATGGTTGGAGAGGGAATATATGATACCCCGTGGTTACATGATGACATTACGATACCCGCGGCTCCTACATCAACTGAGGATGATGATCAAGGTAACACTATTGGTACTAAATCGATAGATCATCAAGACAAGGTGCGTAAAACTGAGAACTCCATTATTCCTTTGATGATTCCAAGTTCTAAATTTGATATGCTTAATTTGCATAATATGGAATTGATTACTTACACAGAAGTTCTTACTAGAATATGCATTACCGGTGATAATCTTGTTGATTTAAAATTACATGTTTTGCGCAAACCATCTATTGAGCAATGTCACGGTCTCTTTAAGATGGGTTTAAATACAAGTGTCTATTGTTTAGAACGCAATATGATGCCTACTTGTTTATATCTTAAATGTATAACTAATCAGAGTAGTGCAGTTGAAGCATGGAATGATATCAATTTGTTTTCACCCACTTTAGTTGACTTTGATATTAGGAAGGTTAAATTTTATCATATGAGTCAGTTGGGCAATTTGAAATATGATTTTGAGCTACCGATTGTGCAAAACAACAAGAAGAACATGATAATTGATTCATACATATACCATGCATATACGTTGTTTTCTTCGTCTAGCACATTTTCAGGCTATCAAAAGCCGAGGACGGCTTTTTTTGAAGAAAGGGAGGATGATGCGGACATCCTTAGCTATGTTGTTTCATATAATGTTTTCAATTCGTTAAATACCTCGGAACAACATGAGCTTACTAAGAGAGTTGAAAAACAAGGGAAGCTTATCCAACAGGTGAATTTGTTCACTGAATTTCCTTTTAAATTAGTTGAGAATTTCATACTGTTAGTGTTTTGCTTGTGCTCAGATTGGAAGATTCAATAATGAACGGAGATGAAGGATATGAGGCTGTTCTTGAAGAAAGGCCGTCACAATGGAGGAGAAGCTCGTGGGAGACAAGCAAGGGAAGAGAAGCCCAAGAATCCAAGTCAAATTCGAAACTTCCACAAGCCCAATCAAATTCAAATTCGGAATCAACTCAGAATTCAATTAGGATTCGGAATCAGCCTCAAAATCGGATTCGGAATCAGCAGGACAGTCTGGAGTAAAAAGATCATAACTTTCTCATACAAAGTCGGATTTGAGTGTTTTTGGGCTTGTTGGAAAGCTAACTTCAAGACCGATCCAACGGATCCTCCCTCACTCCGAAATTCATTCTGTATCAAACGATATGACCGAAACAATATGACGGTTGTAAAATTAGAGTTTCCTTTTTGTTTTAGATTGAGTCGGAATTGGAGGAGTTTAATTCTGAATTAGAATAGGAGTAGTGCCTCTTGGTCAGCCATGAGGAGGAGTAGGGGCACTATATATTGAGGGGTAGACCCCCATTGTAACCTCAGACCACGTTTAATATATTTTCAAAGCTTTTGCTTGATTCTCCTGTTGTGCTTATAGCCAAAACAGAGGGAATTGGGCATTGAGAACAAGGGGTCGTTCTTGCTTTTCCACTGGGAATTGAGGGTTCGACGATCTTCGCTTGTGGTCAGCGAGGATCCAATCAAGTATGTGTTTGGGCGAATTTTCCATAGAGTTGCAAGTCCGTGCATTGGC
This sequence comes from Hsuehochloa calcarea, assembly GCA_036346395.1. Taxonomy (NCBI): domain Eukaryota; kingdom Viridiplantae; phylum Streptophyta; class Magnoliopsida; order Poales; family Poaceae; genus Hsuehochloa; species Hsuehochloa calcarea. The sequence goes on along the minus strand of CM070602.1, from coordinate 37,890,888 downwards.
GCGGGGGATCAGCTGGTGGTTCGTCAGGATACACAAGTTATCGAGAGGTTCTACGTCGAGAAGATCGGGCACCCCGCATCAGTAAGTACTACCATATTTGACTATCTCTACATCGCAAATAGTTTAAATTCAAAATCAAATGGTGTAAATTTCAATACCTGTTCAGGAGCACCTTTGCTAACCCTGTGCATTTTACCCCCAACATCTAATGTGAGAGCTGTCCGTTTGTCAGCTGGGTTAAATGGATGGAAATGGACTTCTTGAATGCCAGCATGTGCCTAACAGCAGAAGTAATTAATGAAACATTTCAGTCAACCAAAGCATGTAGTTCAGTTTCGAAACTCGAAGTAATTAATCAGTAATATAGCTCTCATGCTATATTGTAAAAGTGAAAGCCAATCCAATGCCAACTAAGCCTAAGAAAAGAAGTATTCCACTCAAGTATCAGCAATCAGAGTGAACAATCATTCAGGATTTCAATATTAAAAGATGTTGACAAAATATTTCTTGTCTTGTGTTCCCAAGCAATCAAGCTCATTTTGCTTCATCCAGTTTATCTGATTTAGTCCCCCCCACCAGAAGTCAGTAGTTCCCCAATCAAAATAAAGTGACGTCATTTGCTAGCTTACAGTCTTTTTTTTTCCATTTAGCAGTAGTACCCATACGCTAAGCCCTACTAGTTGGGATTTGTTGTTGAGAACTTGAAATAGCTGCCTAAATTCACGGTTCCAAAGTGCAACTTTAAGCACTAATTACTATTGTAATATATTTGTCGAACTCAATAAAATTATAATATTGTGATAGTACTTTTTGAGACGAATTGACACATATGATTTTCAATAGCTAAAGTTTCCGAAGTTTGACTGTACATGTTCCAAAACGACTTGTTTTTGTGAACTGAAAGGAGTACTAAGAATACGAAGAATAGCAATATCAACCCCATCATAAATATTAAAACCAGGATGGAGGATAGCTTTAAAGCCATTCTGATGGGAAAACATGAATTCCTAGCAAGTATCAATAATATAGACCAAGCATAACAGAGAAACATAGGGGAGAATAGATACAGTAGGATATGGTTTAGGCTAGGTAAAATTAGAATAGCCAAAATGTGATAACGTGATAATAGGGATGTGAGAGGTTAGAATGCAGATAAGACAACCAACAGACAGATCAAAAACATTATAACTGGGAAGGTTTTGATACTAGTTCCTAGAAGAATGCTGAGAGCACACTGCCACACAGCATACATAACCCATGAAAACAACACTAAAACCAACCTATGCCAGTTATATTTCTAACATAAAAATTACTAAATTGTAGTGCTTTTGATATCATGGGAGTAAATTGTGACAAATGATTAAAAATAAAGAATAACCTGGGTGTAAAAGCACATAAAGATCTTCTACCAACAGAATTTCCATGTTCGGACACGAGAATCTCGTAATAAAAATAAAGGTGGTCCATTTGTGGATGGAAAACTATTGTGAAGCAATTCATTCATTTCACACTCAATGTGCCATTTTTCAATGCTACCATGTTGTATTCAATTTCAAATTAACTATTTTACACAGGAGCAACCATTATAGATGAATAAGCAGAATAAACTTTAAACCAAAGCAGCTATTGCAGATTGACAACAAGCATTAATCCAACTTTCAAAAAGATTTACAGCGCACATACACAAAGAATATGTAAACAAAAACAAGAACTGCATATTCACAGTATTACGTGGATAAGAGATAAAAAGTATGAATTAGTATCAAACTACAAGAAACCGTATTTGGAAGAAGTTAAAAGACTAATTGTTGATTTGTATGACAGTAAACCTTACAAATAACCAGACTTAGATATTCTTCTAGCAGTAACCACTGGTGAAGGATCTTCAATCGGACCACTCATGTTTATCAATTTCTGCATTAGCAATTATCAGCATAAACTAACTGCTAACCCGCCTCACTTCCAAGGAGGATGACAAAATGTACATACAACTGTATGGAAATGGTATTTGCCTATAAAGGGAAAATATAGAAACCTACCAACATTTCGGCAAGTATATCTCTACCATGACTACTAACAAGTGAACAACCTATTAGTAATAAAACACATATAACCATGACTATTAACAAGTGAACAACCTATTAGTAATAAAACACATATAATTGAGCTCTTGACATATTTTATACCGATCTATTGCAATGGCAAGTTTGATTCATTGTCAAGTGGACAACAAAGGGAACAACCAGTTAGAACAATAACAACTGGGCAAAAATTCACAAGTAACACAAACCAGATTCCAATTTGCAGTCAACGAACAAATGAAGAGTCCATATAGTATTTAGCAAAACAGAAGGCACTGGTATAGGTTAGAGTGCAAATAGTTTGCCGTCAGTTCCCAGAAGCTCAATAGAATGTCCATATCAACCTAGGTCAGCCGGTCCCTTGACCACGGAAGTACCCTGACCAATTGCCATTGATCAGGCCCTTGGCAATTAATGTATCCAGGCCGACTTAGATTAATAGAAATATTTTACTTCCGTGGGTATCATCATCCGCCATCTTAGAACCCAACACCCACATTTTATCGACTTAGGAAGCCAGGGAACCAGGAAGAAGAGGAGAGCACCAGCGAGGCCAGCACTGCCACCCTCTTCTCCCAACCCAGATCCCATCAAGAGGTAACCTCAGTTACACCTCAGTATGCACTACACAAATGCATGCATCATTTGCACATATCACCAGATCTCAGTAGCATCAACAGGTAGCTCTCGTCAAGTATCATCACGAGCTTAAGTGAACCCCTTGTCGATAGCATCATCCAAGCATCACAGAGCCAGGGGAGGGGTCAGGAAGTAGAGAGGAAGGTGGGTATTACCTCAGTGTAACCCACGGCCGGACCACCACCCTCACCTTCCATGTGCATCAACCCAACCCATGTCCACTAGTAGCAAGCCCACCTCCAACCTCATACTCATGCATCACCCAATAAGCAACATCAGAAAGCAACACAAATCAAAACATTAATGAAGTAAAAATGAAGGGAGCGGAGAGCAGAGAGGAGGAGAGACCGGCCGAAGGGAACCGAGAGGCGCGCAGGTCGGGTGAACTAGGACCAGTGGGGCAGTCTGCCGGCGGCCGGGCCGGCCGACAGGAGGCGGTGGCGAGCCTGAGCCGACGGAAGGGCCGGGCTGGCGAGCTGGCGACGTCGGGGCGAGGAGGAGCTGGAGTAGGGCGAGCCAAGGAGGGAGAGCCATAGATGGCGGCGGCGCTAAGCGCCGAGCCGGCCGTCGGGAGGAGCGAGAGCGGGAGGCGGCCGGCGGAGGAGGGAGGCGCGGGAGGATGGGAGGCCGAGGAGGAAGGCGGCAAGGGAGGTGGGGCGGCAAGGGAGGAAGAGCCGGCCATTGGGAGGAGCAGGAGGCGGGAGGAGGAGGCGCGGGAGGCGGCGCCGGGAGGAGGGAGGTGCCGGGAGGATGGGGAGGCCAGGGAGGAAGGGGTGGCAAGGGAGGTGGGGCGGCAAGGGAGGAAGAGCCGGCCGTCGGGAGGAGCAGGAGCGGGGAGGAGGGGAGGCGCGGGAGGGGTAGCCGGGGAGGAGGGGAGGCGCCGGGACGATGGGGAGGCCAGGGAGGAAGGGGCAGCAAGGGAGGTGGGGCGGCCAGGGGAGGAAGGGGCGGTAGGGAGGACGGGCTGGGCGGGAGGAGGCGTGAGGAGGAAGGGGAAAGGATAGGCGGCGCGGGGAGGAAGGGGCGGTAGGGAGGAGCAGTCGCGGGAGGGGATATGGGGAATAGGGTTCGCCCGAGGGAATCAGTCAATCGAATTTTTTCGTTGCGCGCCTAAGGATCGATCCCCGGCAGATAAGATGACTTGGTTGACTTTTTCTAGGGCAGATACATTGTAGCCAAACTTAAAACAATGCCGGTAGATATATTGTTCTAGAAATCATTATTTCCGGCAGATAATGAGACCTATAATCTCTTAGATATTGCCGGCACATGTTTTGCCACTAATCTAATTTTTCCCCGGCAGATAATTGCCCTTAATACTATGCCATGGATAGTGTGTTTTTCCCGGCAGTTATGTTGACCTGGTTGACTTTTTCTAGGGCAGATGTGTCGTAGCTAATATAAAAATATTGCCGGCAGTTAAGTTGTTCTAGACAATAATTATTGCCGGCAGATAACAGGACCTGTAATCTCTTGAACATTGCCGGCACATGTTTTGCCACTCATCCCATTTTTTTCGTCAGTTAATTTCCTTTAATTCTATGTCATGGTGTAGTGACTCTTTTGGTAGAGGATACAATCGTTCGGACATGCATGTATTCTTTCTACTTCTATTCCCAATGGACAAAGAAGCTTCTTGGCTTGGTAGGTGGTGCTGGGCAACATGTTTCCCTCCGGAAGGATGTCCGCTGGGAGACCTAACAATGCCATGAAACTCTTATCGGACCAACCATTGCTTGCCTTCAATTTCAGCAGTTCAAGCACGGTTAACAACCTTGTGTATTCCAGCTTGCAGCCAGGGAACAAAGATTTCCCCGAGTCCTCCATTAAGCCCTCGAATTTACAAAACTCTCTCGCTGTAGTTCCCTTCTACATCGCGTAGAATTTGATCTAGATTGTCATCATGCAACCTATCCTCATCAAAAGCACAGTCCACATCTGGCATATCGTTGACTTCCTCGGTGATGTCGTCATTATTAACTTCCTGTATATTCTGCTTTTTACCGTGATTGGTCCAACATGTATACCCTTTTTGAAACCCCTTCGAATCAAGTGAGCTTCGATCTGCGCCGGGTTGTTAAACATTTTCATATTACCACACTCAATGCAAGAACAGTACATAAACTTTATTCCCTTTTTCAACATATCCTGCTCGGTGGCTCTTCTAAAAGCAAACACGTCATTAATGTACTCTTCACTCACACGGTTCTCAACGTACATCCAGTTTCGATCTATCTACACTACGCACGTAACAAATTAGTATTAAATTATATTAATAAATCGCAGGTATTCATCCTAATGACCAAACATACTAAAATTTATTAGTGATTAACCTAGAGCAATATAAAGAGTTACAGATCGTTATCCTCAGAGCTCACGACGAATATCCCAAATTAATATCCCGCGAGATCCTCCTCCCTTTCTTCTTCCTCCTCTCTTTAGCTTCCTCCTTCCTTCCCCCCTTCTTCTCTAAGGTGGCGCAGTGGGGGAGGAGGCAGCAGGGGTGGCGGCTCAAATGGGAATGTGCAGGGGGTCTGTCGGGACCAGGTATTTATAATGGCATATCACAGACGGTTCGTACTAAGAACCATCTATAATATGGACCTATCACAGACGGTTTCTAAATACAACTGTCTGTTCATAGACGGTTTCTGTTAAGAACCGTCTGTGATACTTCATAGACGGTTGTATTTAGAAACCATCTGTGATAGGTTCATATCACAGACGGTTCCAAGAGAACCGTCTGTGATTATGTTATCACATACGGTTCTAAAGGAACCGTTTGTGATGAGGCATCTTCTATAGCCTATTTTGTAGTTGTGTCTAGCTCGCACCATCACGTGGAACAACAAAATGCGTGGGGAGTGGACGGCACCGTGTTTTGCTCATCGCTTTGTCTTGCTTCGCATGTAGCCCTTGACACATCCTGAGACGACGACTTCCTTTCTCTCTCATGCTTTTCTCTCTTCCATGTAGGACTTTGCTGACATGAAAGAGCTAACCGACGACAGGGGGCAAAACCACTGAAATCACCGAAATTTTGGAATTTCGGTAGTGTTCGAACCAACGTTTAAATTTTGAACGAAATTTGTCTGAATTTGTAACAGAAAAGAGAAAACATAAAAGCAAACAAAATCAGAGGAATTTACCAAGACGTCGCCACGGTCGGTATGAATTATCTCCTGAGTACTTCTAGATGTGGTTGGCCACTTGACCAAGGAGGAGAACAGTTAGGCCAAGGCCAAGGAGGCATCCCTCTTCTTTGTCTCCTCCTGTGCCTTCTTCCTCATGTTCGTCCTCCAGTAGTTCTTGATCTCGTTGTCAGTGCGGCTGAGGAGCTTTCTAGCGATCCGCGATCACCTGCTGCCCCACTGCGCGTGGAGTTGGAGGATGAGGTTCTTCTCGTCAGGGGTGATGCGACAACGCTTGAGGCCCGGGTGGAGGTAGTTGACCCACCGGAGGTGGCAGTTCTTGCTGGTGCGCTTGAGACCTGCAGACCCACAAAGGCCTTGAGTCGCTGTCCTGGTGGTCAACTGGTCAGTGCTCCACTACTACAGGAAAGGTAATCACAGACGATTCAAAATCATCATTAGAGACATTTTTTTGAACTATTTTACTTTTTGGGCCAGTGATACTATGTGATCATTACATATGGTTTTTTAACCGTTTGTGAAAAAAGCTATCATGGACGGTTCTGAACAATAACCGTTTGTGATAGTCAATTATCACAAACGATTTTTGTTCAGAATCGTCTGTGAAAATAGACTATCACATATGATTTTTTTAGTAAAAACCGTCTGTGATAGTTTTTTGTATTATAAAAAAATTAAATTTTTAGCCAAACCAATCAATTGCTGGAAAATAGTTTTCATATGCTCTTTCGATAGTTTGCAAGAAGGTAATTAAAAGATACTCTCTCTCTCTTTCTCGCTCAATCATTGGTTTACTCTTTGACAAAGACGAGGTCGAGTAGAGGCATCCATCTCGAAACGAATCGGCATCCCTTGTCAATCATAGATGAGGGTCGTCATTGAGAACGAAATCTGATAGGATGCACGAGACGAAATTAGAGTGAGAAGAAAATTAGGACAGAGATTTGGAGGCAAAACTTCGTGCTCACCCGAGACCAAGATAAGGAGTGACCAGATTTGACAAAACTGATCGAGCCGCAACGCCCACTAAACGGAGGCGCCATGAAACATGTGGCTGCATGTCACGTGCGACAAGTTCTGCAACGATATGGGTACGACCGTCAAGGAGGACACAGCGCTGTGAGCAGCCATCGACGTGCACCTACGCGTGGCCGTCTGCCTCCGGCGCCTCGCCACCGGCGAGCCCCTCCTCGAGGTCTCTACAACATCATCTTCCAGGTCTACACCGCACTCACCGCCGTCCTCCTGCTCACGGCCGTACGCTGGCCGGACTCCCACGCCGCCATTGCCTCTAGGTTCGAGGCCGTGTCCGGAATCCCCGGCGTCATCAGCGCCGTCTACACTGAGCACATCCCCATCGTCACGCCCAAGGAGAACGTCGGCGAGTACTACAACCGCCGCCTCATGGAGCGGAACCAGAAGGCGTCCTACTCGGTCGCCATGCAGGCCATCGTGGATGCCGACAGCGCCTTCACGGACGTCTGCGTCGGGCCCCCGGGCTCGCTGCCTGACGCTGCCGTGCTCGAGAGGTCGACAATTCATGCCCGGTGCGAGGCTGGGCTGCTCGGGCACAGATCACACGACCAGCGGCGGTGGCTGATCAGCGGCGCGAGTTACCCGCTCATGGACTGGATGCTCGTGCCGTACGAGAAACACAACCTGATGTGGGCACAGCACGCGTTCAACGAGCGGGTTGCCGCCTCGTGCGGCCCGGCGCGGGGAGCGTTCGGCCGGCTCAAGGCGCGGTGGCACTGCTTGCAGGGCCGCACCGAGGCCAAGATCTCGGGCGACCTGCACAAAATGATCGGCACCTACTGCGTGCTGCACAATTTATGCGAGTGCAATGGCGAAGGCCTCGATCCCTGTGACCAAATAATCCGGACACGATTGGGTTGAAATTATGCAAGATTGAAACACCCGGAAGGAATCCCATGTATGCGAAATTTCAGTGATCTATTTTAGTATGTTTCCTTGCAAAGTGCAGAAATGCACGTTTTTGTTTACTCGTAATGTGCGGGGCAGCACTTATTTTGTTTCCTCTTCATGCGGATTGTAAGATGGTATGATTCCTAATTGTTAGGTTCCATATTCAGTATGTAAGGCTTGGCATTTTAAGAAGAAGAATAAACAGAGAAACGAAGCCCCAAAACTTGATGTTCTGTATGTAGTTTTTTTTTCATTCTTCCCTGAACATCGCTGTTCATCATCCGAAACCTGTGTGTGTGTGTTTGATTCCTTGGCTTGTATCCAACATCTGGTATCAGAGCCTGAGGCGTTGAATGCCCAAGTATCCTCGGTTCCACCAAATGTCGATTGTCCCAAAGCAGGCGGCGAAGGAGAGTGGTGGGGTGTCGTTCCATTTCCCGATGCTGAACTCCAACTATACAGTGTGGGCTGTAAGGATGGAGGCAATCCTTGATGCCCAGGGAGTATGGGAGGCGGCGGAGCCAGTAGAAGGAGCACAAGTGGATGCAAAGAAGGACAAGACGGCGCGTGCATACATTCTGCAGTGTGTCCCTGAAGACATTCTTCTCCAGATCGCAAAGAAGAAGGCGACGAAGGACACCTGGGACAGCCTCAAGACGAGGTACCTGGGTGGTGATCGGGTGAAGAAGGCACATCTGCAGACGCTGAAGAGCGAGTTTGATGCCCTCTAGATGAAGGAGAATGAGACAGTCGATGAGTTCGCTGGCAAACTCAGCTCCATGTCCAGCAAGTATTCCACCCTTGGCGCCACACTTGAAGATTCCACTCTCGTCAAGAAGCTGCTCGACTCCGTCCCCGACAAATATCTCCCTGTTGTCGCTGGGATCGAGCAATTCTATGATATCGAGACCATGGCATTTGAGGAGGTGATAGGGCGGCCGAAGGCGTATGAGGAACGAACAGTGCGGCTGCGCGGTAACACCAGTAGCGCTGATGGCCAACTCCTGCTCACTCATGCTGAGTGGCAGGCGTGGCAGAAGGGTGGCAGCGATGATACTTCATCAGGAGGCAAGGGGCGTGGTTCAAGCCACACTGATCGTGGAAGAGGGCATGGACGATGGCGTAGTCGCGGCCGTGGTGCGCCGCGCCAAGAAAGTGCAGGAGGAAGCACTAGCGGCGCCGTCAGTGGCACTCGTGACAAGAGTCACATAAAGTGTTTCAATTGTGAGAAAATGGGCCATTACGCGTCTGAGTGCCACGGCAAGCGGTGCGATGATGAGGCTCATCTCACCCGTGCCATCGACGAAGAGCTAGCACTAATGCTGGCCGTGTCCCAGGAGGGGGCGTGCACTTGGCAGGAGCGGCAGGATGCCATATTGCTCAACGAAGAGAGGACGCTGCCAGAGATGTACCACGATGACAAGAAGGGAGAAAATGAGGACCTCTGGTACCTCGACAACGGTGCTAGCAATCACAGGACTAGCCATCGCGCGAAGTTCCAAGAATTGGATGAAGCTGTCACCGGGAGAGTGAGGTTTGGCGATGGGTCGACTGTCCAGATCATGGGCAAGGGAACAATCTTGTTCGCTTGCAAGAACGGTGATCAGAAGGCCCTCCAAGAGGTATACTACATTCCAAAGCTTTGTAGTAATATTATAAGTCTAGGACAAATGACAGAAGACGGGAACGAAGTGCTCATGGCAGGAGACACCATGAAGGTGTTCGGCGAGAGCGAAGCTCGATGTCGATGAAGCGGCATAAAGCTGGTTATACAAGATAAACTTGAAGACATTCAAGCCGGTATGTCTTCTAGCAAGCATCGAAGATCCAGCATGGCTGTGGCATGTGAGGCTCGGCCATGTCAATTTCCATGACTTGAGGCTCTTGGGGGAGAAGGATATGGTGGTTAGCGTGCCACTGCTAACCCGCCCGAACCAGCTATGCGAGGCGTGTGTAATCGCTAAGTATGCACGTTTGCCATTCCCGCATCAGGCAAACTTCAGAGTGAAGAGGTCACTTGAACTACTTCACGCTAACATTTGCAGGCCAATTTCGCCATGCACACTCTCCAGTAACAAATACTTCCTCTTGATTATTGATGATTTCACCCGGTGGATGTGGATGTATGTATTCGCAGCGAAGAGTGATGCATTCCAGGCATTCAAGAAGTTCAAAACATTGACGGAGAACAAGGCTGGCACAAAGATCATAACACTCCGAACGGACCACGGTGGCGAGTTCCTGTCCACGGAGTTCACCCGGTTCTGCGAAGACGAAGGCATTGAGCGGCACCTCACGGCTCCCTACACACTGCAGCAGAACAGTGTTGTGGAGTGTCATAACCGCACCGTGATGGCCATGGCGAGATCCTTGCTCAAAAGCATGCATGTGCCTGCAAGGTTTTGGGGAGAGGCGGTCAGGCACACAGTCTATTTGCTAAACCGCCTCCCAACCAAAGTGCTAGGAGAGCATACCCCATTTGAAGCTTGGATGGGGAGAAAGCCGCATCTTGCACACTTGAGAGTGTTCGGCTGCGTGGTATACGTGAAGAACACAACCCCTCATATCATGAAGCTTGACGACAGGAGCTCACCCGTGGTATACTTGGGTGTCGAGGAAGGCTGCAAAGCTCGTCGCTTATTTGACCCGAGCTGGGGTAAGCTTCAAGTAAGTAGAGATGTTGTCTTCCAAGAAAATATTGAATGGAGATGGAATACAGGTGGTATCAATGAAGTGGAGTTGCTGGAGTTCATTGTCTTGGACACACTCTACTCCGACGATCCACACGTCGAGGCGGACGTTGAGGCAGACGTAGGAGGTACTATGCCACCCACGGCAACCGTGGCAAGAACTGCGATAGTAGCGGCACAAGCAGCACCACCTGTGGCAGCTGCGGCAACCTCGGCAGCGACAACCGCGGCAACAACACTATCTTCGCCAACATCTCCCACACCACGCACGACAAGTACTGCAACAGCCGCTGGGGCAGGAAGTCTACCACCCGCAGCAGGAGCTTCAAGTCCATCTACACCACCGTCAAACACCCACACGACTACCTCGTCTTCGGTGTTGTCTACACCAGAATCCCTTGATGGGCCGGTCCGTTTCAGGTTCCTCACCAACATCTACGCCAACTCTGAAGGAGTGGTCACTTTCGATGAAGAAGAGGGTGAGGTGATGATGGTGGTGTCTGAAGAGCCATCTTGCTACCGAGAAGCTGCAACCAAGACCTGCTGGTTTGAAGAAATGGAGAAGGAGTTGGAGTCCATTGAGAGGAACAACACTTGGACCCTAACCGAGCTCCCATCAGGCCACAAACCCATCGGCCTGAAATGGGTGTTCAAATTGAAGAAAGATTCAGATGGGCATGTCGTCAAGTACAAAGCGAGGCTGGTGGCTAAAGGCTATGTACAAAGGCAAGGCATCGATTTCGAAGAAGTGTTGCGCCTGTTGCAAGACTTGACACTGTTTGAGTCATTCTTGCCCTCGCTGCAAATTGGGGCTGGGAGGTACACCATCTGGACGTGAAGTCAGCATTTCTTAACGGGGAGTTAGAAGAAGTTTATGTCACTCAACCGGAGGGATTTGAGATACAAAACCAGAAGCATAAGGTGTCTGAGGACCGAAGGCCCTCTATGGATTGCGGCAGCTCCACGGGCTTGGAACACCATTGCACAGAGTCTAAAAGAGTTCGATTTGATAAATGCACTCAAGAGCAGCAAGTATACACTAGAGGGGAAGGAGAAGTAAGTGTGATTATTGGAGTGTATGTCGATGACCTCATTGTGATAGGAAGTAGCAGAAGAAGTCAAGAAATTCAAGGAGCAAATGATGTGAATTTGAAATGAGTGACTTGGGACTTCTCTCCTATTACTTGGGGATTGAAGTAGAGCAACAGAAGGACCGGATCTCGCTCAAACAATCAACTTATGCCAAGAAAGTTCATCTCGATTTGGAATGGTAGATTGTAATGCCACAAAGTACCTAATGGAGCCCAAGATGCATTTGCACATAGACTTGGATGGGACTCAATCAATGCCACGAGTATAGGCGTATCATTGGCTTCCTTAGATACTTATTGCACACGCGGCGGATCATCATATCCGTCGGGATGGCGGCGGTATATGGAGAGGCATACGATCATACATCACAAGGTGATCAAGTAGATTCTCGGTATTTGAGAGGAACAATTCATTCTGGACTTGTCTATGGGAAGGGACATCAAGAAGTGGGTATTTTTGGGTACTCGGATAGTGATTTGGCAGGAGACCTGGATGGGAGAAGAAGCACAAGTGGTATGGCTTTCTACTTCAATGAAAGTTTGGTATCCTGGAATTCACAAAAGCAAAAGACGGTGGCGTTATCATCTTGCGAGGCCGAGTTTATGGCGGCCATAGCGGGACTGTCGAGCTCTTTCGTTGAGGAACCTTGTTAGTGAGTTAACCGAGACAGATTTAAAGCAGGTGACTTTGTTGTTGATAACAAATCTGCCACAGCCCTCATGAAAAATCCTGTATTTCATGGTCGCAGCAAGCACATAGATAAAAGATTTCATTTTATCAGAGAATGTGTGGAGAGTGTCGTACCCCAGATTTCTATATCCGGATCCTCTGTGAAATCACTGTGCTATTCCCTGGATCAGTAGATAGCACTTCACAAGCACATTGCTGAATCAACCATACATGACGTAAAATCATTGCATTCATTAATTTACACATCAGAGTTTACATAGACCGTTTCGGGCCAATTTTTACAATAAGGGCCGAACAGGCCAAATGAGTACATTACAAAAGATAGCGGAGGCGACAACGGAAGCAAAGGGGTGAGGGCACATCTTACCGCAGGCAAGTGACTGGGGAACCCGTGTACACCCGATATTATCCGAAAACCCTCGGATAATATAGGAGGTACACAAGAACCGACGGAGTCAGCTAGACTGGGGTGAGACTAGAACAACTAAGGACTAAACTACGCTTCAACAGCTCCTGGGTCCTCAGACTTCTGGATCCTCGTAGTAGTCGTAGTCTTCATGTCTTCCTACTTCTGAGGAGTTGGGAAAGAGCGAGGATGAGCACAACTACCGTGCTCGTGAGCCAACACACACAGATGCAATAATGTACATGCAAGGTGTAACAAGGATGGCTCGGGTTCTTTTATTTGCGTAAAGCAGTATTTGTAAATACAAATATTATAAAATCCTATCACTTAGCATTTTAACCAAATTGCATTTTTAAAGAGATTAATTGTGCAATAAGTAATAACAGCAAAGGTTCCCTCCATCGGAAACTCTGTCTCATGCTTCATTTGATTGGAGCTACCTCCATAAATTAACAACACTAGATACGACGATCCAGGGAAAAGTCAAATCTCAGGCCCCGACCTGGTTTTCATACCACCCACAAAGGTTTTTGAAATAGAACTAACTCAAGTTAAGTTCCCATGTCCGCCTTTGACCAGTAGGCGTAATTTGTTTAAACAGTTTTGACTCTGCAGAGGTTATACACTTTACCCACAAGAGACAATCATACTCGTTACCCCACATGATTCTGTAGTCATGTAGTTGAGTGATCGTCACAGTAACCTTTCAATCTACGTCGCCCTTTCCATCATCTCACCCATATGGGGTTGCGCCCATAAGTTGTGCGGGATGTTCACCACTCTGACAGCGTAGTGGCGACCTCACCCTCGGTGTCCCTTCCCGGCTCATGCCTGCACTACCTCTCCTCCACCAGTGAGATGACTTTCAGGGTCCGATAAATTTACTAAGCCAAGTTGCATTTTGCAGACTTGTGGTTGTACTTGTTTTACACGGGAGGTCATGACAAGATTAAGTCCTTAATCCACCCGGGCGGTTCATTCCACATACCAATCGCTCTCGTGCACAACGGCACCCACCATCCTCTCCATCCGCCCAGATGTAGTATTAGCAAGTTTTAGGGTTTTGGAGAAGTATAAAATAAATTATCCAACCAGTCCAGTCATTCTCCCTCAATGACTGCCCAAAACAATTGTCATGATTAAAGGATGATGATTTGGGGTAGAAATACCCCGGTACTTAAACAAGTCTAGCATGGCGTTTAAGTACGACCTATAACTAGTAGGTTACCAGATATTTACTAGGGTGACAAGGATTTTGGGAGTTCAAGTATCAAGGAAAACGGTATAATAATTATTTAATCAACAAGTAGGCATTTAAGTACCTTAGGGTGTTTGACATACATTTGCATAGAAATTAGAGCATGCATTTTGATATTTTAAAAGAACATAATTTGCATAAAATGTAGGATCAATATGATCAAAGTGTTGACTCGCCTGGGGTAAAGGTAGAAGGGTCTAGGTATTCTTGAGCTTGTCCGAAGTGGAGGTATCCCGCGTCTTCGAACCCTACTCGGACGGACGTACCGGAAAAAGACACAACAACAAAAGAGAGCAAATAAATACAAATCACCAAGCAAATTAACTCCAAATTAAACAAGACCAGTGCCATTAGCAAGATCTTGATTTTTGAAAATTTTAGGAAAAAGATTCATAATTTTTGGAGCTATAATGAGAGAGTTATGGATTTTCAAAGCTTTCAACCGAATTTTCAATTGATTGGTAAATCAGAAAAGGCTGGAAAATCCTGGCGCTGACACATGTCGTCAACGCATAGGACTGGTCCATGGGGACTATGGCGTGGGCCGAAGGCCAACACGCGCGCACCGAGTCCACGGGTGCACCGGTCTTTAGTACAGTGACTCGGGCCCACACGTCAGCCTCAGAGTTCAAAAATTCGGTTAAACCGTGTGCTTAACCGTGCAGATGGGCCCACATGTCAGCGGGTAAAAGGGGCACTTAAGGCTGATTAAACCTAGATTAGCCCTTAATGTGAATAGTAACCCTCCGGCAAAACTCTGCTACAGTGCACTGGATTCGTCCGACAACGGGCGTGCCGAAGGAGAAGCCGGGGGTGGCGCGGCTCGTCGCCGGCGGAGGGAGGGGCGGCGGCGCCGGGGGTTACCCAAAATGGGTTCCCCTCGGTGAGACGGTCCCGGTGGTGGTGGCGACGGCGCCAGAGTTGGGCCGGAGCGGCGGCGCGACCATGGGAGGCGGTGGCGGGAGCTCGGCAGGAGCGGGAGAAGACGACCGGGCGCGGTGCTTCGGAGAAGTGGGGGAGCACGGGGTCGGTGGGGTCCTCCGCAGCTCACCTGGCCAACAATGGCGGCGGAAGCTGGTCGGGTGAGAGAGATCGGCGGCGAGGAAGAAGCCGACCGGAAGGAGGGAAGATGGGCTCGATCCGAGGCTGCGGTGATTCGGAGGCGACGGGGTTGGAGGGGAGGTCTCCTGGGAGGTGGTGGCGCACGGTGACGGGGGTGGCGGTGCCGGGAGATCGCCGGAGGTGGAGATCGGCGGCGGAGGTGGTTTCGGCCGAGGGGAGCTTCGGGCGTTCAACCGAAACTTCAGAGGGCTCTTACCTGGGAGCAAGGGGGGCGAAGCAGGGAGGTGGAGGGGCTCCTCTAGGGCTTTTATAGGCGGCGGAAGGGGGAAGGGCCGAAGGGAGAAGGGCCGGGTGAAGTTGAGTCCCGAGGAGCTCGGCATGGGCGACTAAGCGCGGAGAAGACAGGGCGGAGGCGGGTGAGCAGCGGTATGGCGCGGCGGAGACTCCAGGGCTCCTGCTGACGCAGGTGGCGCTGCTTGGTCCGGTCGGAGGGGAGAGGGCAGCGAGGAGGGCGCCGCACGGACCTGGCGGAGAGGGCTCGGGGGCAGCGGCATGGGCGCGGGATGGTGGTGGCAGGGGATGGTGGTGCCGCGGAGCCGGTCAGAGGCGAGTGACAGGGGTAGGCGGGGAGCTGGTGGTGGCAGAGGATGACGAGAGCCAGCGTCGGCATTGCACGGGAGAGAGAGAGGAGAGAGGCGACGCTGGGAGAAGAAGACTCGGAGAGGGGAGGCGATCTTGGGCGAGTGGGCGTGGGGAAAGCAGGCGGCTGGGGAAAGGGCTGGCCGGGATGGGCGGGGAAGGAGGAGGTGGTGGGTGAGCCTGGGGAGGAGAGAAGGAATTTCAAAAGCTGCAAATGCTCCAAAAATCGAAAAGAAGGTAAAGGATTCGAATTTGAAATTTTGAAAACACGGAACGATTTGAAACACAAATCCGAGCTTGACAAGAAGTTTGAAATTTTTCAAAAATATTACAAATTGCAATCACGAATTGAAAATAGGGGTTAAATAGTAAATACTATTCATTACCCGAAAACGGGGTGTTACAGAGAGGGGGCAGATTGTGGTAGAATTTGTCAACACCGGAGAACAACGTGCTGATGCATTGACAAAGCCCTTATCAGGAGTGAAGTTAGCTGCTATGCATCAGCTACTTGGTGTTCGTGATCTGGATGCATGTCAGGATTAGGGGGGAGTATGTGACCAAATAATTCGGACATGATTGGGCTGAAATTGTGCAAGATTGAAACACCCGGAAGGAATCCTGTGTATACGAAATTTCAGTGATCTGTTTTAGTCTGTTTCTTTGCAAAGTGCAGAACTGCACGTTTTTGTTTCCTCGTAATGTGCGGAGCAGCACTTATTTTGTTTCCTCTTCATGCGGATTGTAAGATGACATGATTCCTAATTGTTAGATTCCATATTCAGTATGTAAGGCTTGGTATTTTAAGCAGAAGAATAAACAGAGAAACGAAGCCCCAAAACTTGATGTTCTGTACGTAGTTTTTTCATTCTTCCCTGAACATCGTTGTTCATCATCCGAAACCTATGTGTGTGTGTGTGTTTGATTCCTTGGCTTGTATCCAACAACCCTGACCTCCACTACGATCTCGTCGACGATGACGACGTGGTCGCCCCCGACGCCATGCGCGATCCACAACGGCGGAGCAAGCGCGGGACAAGATCGCGCACGACCTACTCCACGGCAGCTACGCCGGCGACACCTTCTAGGCGGCTGCTCTTGGTATCAAACTTAGGTTTCTGTCTGCAGCACGACACTGGGAATAATAATGTGTGTGAACTGTGATCTACTGATCTTCTATCAAAGCATGGGAATACTCCTAGATATTCAGAGCGTACAGTTTTCTGATAGGATTTTACTTGATTAGACCAGGGCTGGTAGGATGAGGAATTCCAGGAAAAAAAATCCGCAGGGATTTTGCAGGACAGTAGAGATCCTCCAAATTTTCTTTGGAACCCCTCCAAGCCAAGCGGGCAGTCCTTTAATTACTCTCTAGGATTTGGCCATGGTCTACAAAGATTCAAGACAAGACCCAGAGGATCCCAATTATCTCATGTTCTTCTTTCCTCTCTATGATTTTAATCATGGTCTAGAAGGATTAAGACAAGATCCAGAGGATCTTAATATTTCATGTTCTTCTCTTTACTCTCTAGGATTTTAATCATGGTCTAGAAAGATTAAGACAAGATCCAGATTATCTCAATATCTCATGTTCTTCTTTACTCTCTAGGATTTTATCATGGTCTAGAAAGATAAGACGAGATCCAGAGTATCTTAATATTGCATGTTCTGTTTGCTGTAACCTAAATAATCATGTACATCAGTTTCATCGTCATTGGACAAGAAAATTCTTCAGTGTGTGGCTACATCTGGTTTGATTTTACTATGTAGATCTCTGAAATAACCAATCTCAGATAATAGCCTGGTGTTTGTTTAAGGAAGAAAACCAGCTGATGCATCAACCAAATTTAGAAGGGAATCACCTCTTAGTGTGGCGGTGGAGTTGTGAGTGTACGACTCTACCCACCAGGGTTCAAAATTTTGGTATCGGACCGCCCTCGGTAAAATTTCAAACTGGTCCTGAAAAATTTGTTTTGCATGATTTTTGTGAAATATAGATGATTTTTGTGCTAAAATTTATTATCAAAAATTTTAGCCGGTATTTTCAACCATTTTTGACCTATTTTTTAATCAAAATTTCATATTGGACCCCCACCCCTAAAAATTTGAAATTGGTTATTAGAACTTGATGTATACCTTTACGCACACATGAGTGCACTTTCAATAGTAATTATTTTGTGAGGTCAAAAATTTATCCACAGTCTCTATCTTTCTAGGCATATGATAAGAGAGCGCACTCACGTGTGTGTGAATATGGTGTGTGTGACTTGTAATCATAAAAAGAAGCAACCAAATTTAGAAGGCACTGACAGTCTGGCACTGATAGCAGAAAATTCTTCATTGTATGCTCATATCTAGTTTGATTTTACTAGGCCGATCTCTGAATTAACCAATAATGCCAGAAATATCCAGGTTGTTTCTTTCAACAAGAAAACAATCTGATACAGCAATTAAACCAAGTTTAGAAGGAAGTGGCACTGATATCATTCTCTTAACATTTGAAATGATCAGAAAATAAGGATGATATTAGGTATCAAACACCAGAACAAGTAATGTAGTAGGCAAGTAGCTAGGCAAGTTTAATGTATGTATAATAATCTGGAAAGAGTTTACAAGATTCATCTGTCGGTATCGATGCCCTTGAATAATACAAACCAAATTGGCAACATTTTCAATGCTCAGATACCGAGATATGAGTTACTACCAATCTGTCATCATGTCGTAGTGTCGTACACTCATTTACTTGACTGATATGTATCGAGTAGTAGAACTCCGAGTAATATACTCAGTCATAAGTTGAGGTATGTAACAAGTACAAAGGATAGTCAGAATTGCATGGTCAAAGGTCGGGAAGCTATAGTGACTGGTCCATGGTTGAAGCTACGATGGTAGTCGTTGGTCGGCTTACACCGATCGGTCGATAGTCGAAACTCTGATGTTCGGTCGATGGATTGTAGTCGTAGGCTTTGTGATCGGTAGTCATGGGCTTCGTGGTCGGTAGTCGTGGGCTTCGTGATCGGTAGTCGTGGGCTTCGTGGTCGGTAGTCATAGGCTTCGTGATCAGTAGTCGTGGGCTTTGTGCTCAGTAGTCGTGGGTTTCGTGCTCGGTGGTTGTAGGCTTCTGGCAAGTGGTCATAGGCTTTGCGATTAGTAGTCGTAGGTTCCTGATCGGTGGTCGTACGCTTATAGTAACTAGTCGAGGTCTACGGGTGCTTCAATTCTTGTATTCTTCGAGTACCTTGAGTACTCGTGTCGGTCGGCCATCGGTATGACCTACACTGCGGTAAGACCGGTTTTACAGAGTGATCTCGAGTTGTTTTTTTTTTTGAAAGCTGGAATTTAAGGTCGTGGATGATCTGATTTGTGTTTATTGTTAAATAAGAGTATGATATGCGTGTGTGAACTAATATTGGTCAAGTTGGAAAACTTGTGCTAGAAAAACATTCTTTGATCTTTGCATGTGCAGGTTGAGCGTGGAGACGGTCATGGTCGATGACGAGTAAGATCGGAACTAGGAGGGGGAAATCCAAGGTTCAGGTGATCGTGAATGTCACGGGGTGGTCGTGCTCACGCTAGGACACATGGAGATCAAAGGTGAATGCATGATGCGTGGCCGATGCTGCATGAGGTGCCGTCATGGAGGCTTCGACCCATGAAGAGTTATGGAAGGTGTTCATAACTGGACAGTTTAGAGATATTGGAAACCCGAGATTTGTGGGGTTTTAGGTCTTCTAATTTTCGGAAGAGATATGATTATGTGTCCGTATTGATAAGGACACAGTTTAGGGTTCTAGCATATAAAGGCTGAAGATATTAAGAGAAACGAGGGGCTTTTTCAGGCTTTTTGCGGCATCTTTTAACAGAGAGTTTTTCGGTGTTTTTGTGCTAGGGTTTCAGGGGTGCTGGGAGAGCACTTTGTAGCCACAGAACATGGTTGAGAAATAATAGATCAGATCTACTCAAGAAAGATTAGTTATTACCGACTGCATGTTCTATGTCTTCGACAAGTTCTTGTGTTTATCGGTCTTCGACTTGTTCTTGTTCATTGTTTTCGACTTGTTCTTGTTCTTTGCAGTTCGTGAATCTCCAGAGCCAGATGGTAGAAGAAATCTGATAGTTGAATCCCTTTGACTAGGTGATCGCAACTCCATCGACCAGATCAACTTCACCTTATTCGATCACAATCAGTGTTGTTCACCTGTAGATTAAAGTTATTTCGACCTCTACGGCTAGGTGACAATCTCGTACAAGTACGTTCGATTCGGTTGCCAGTTGAATTCAACACAGATACTCTTTGGTAAGTTGCAAAAGAAGACACTACAATCATTCACCTCCTCTCTGATTGTCGTATCTAATCCTACAAATTCAGTACCAGCTACTAAAAGCATTTTGTGGTTTGAGGTTTTA
This sequence comes from Hsuehochloa calcarea, assembly GCA_036346395.1. Classification (NCBI taxonomy): domain Eukaryota; kingdom Viridiplantae; phylum Streptophyta; class Magnoliopsida; order Poales; family Poaceae; genus Hsuehochloa; species Hsuehochloa calcarea. The sequence continues at coordinate 37,870,846 of CM070602.1, read as the reverse complement.
ATTCCAAAATATTGACATTGAATTGTGAAATTTTTACGGTTCAGTGCTAAACGGCCCAAACACAAATTGCCTCTAGAATTGGATCTGTAACCTTGGATTCGGTTCTAACTATTACTATTACTATTACTATTGATCTAACTACACTAGTATACACGCTGACAACTTTCTTGGACAGATCAAGCCCAAATTAAAGCAGCACAATATTTTTCCCCCACCACCAAGCATCACCAAAATTATCCACCACATGTTGCCACAGATCTCTTGTTCACATGCACGTCAAAATCCCCGAGACCGATCCGGAATCTTGACTTGCTACTTTGGCTAAAGTAGTAGCCCCAAATATCACACAGGGGGTGACTGTTACTTATCGTGAGTTGACTGGTAATAGAAATTATTTTTATAATTTTTGATGTTAGGTATTTATTTTTATAGTTTTTTAAATAATATTATTTTAAAAAAATTCCCTCGTCGCATGCCTTGCCAGGAGCTCCTCCGCTTCGGTTGCGTGCATGCGTGGGCTTAGTGGGCCGTTATTTTGTGTGGCTCAGGCCTTCTCACCTCTTAATTTCCTCTTTTTCTTTGTTGGATAATGGTAGGGCCTCACGTCCGATGGGATCTTACACTGTGGACGGAAATCCATCACTACACACTATTGCAACGTATCTAATGGCCTCGTAGCATCAGATGCGTCCCAATCCTTTACCATATTACTCCCATATCAAAAACTCTTCTTATCGTGAGACGTCTATGGCTCCACGCCACTGACAAAAGCTGTAATTCCTCCGCCTCTTCCCATGCGTCTTCGACCTCCGCGCTCTCTCCCGCTCTCCCTCTCGCTCATAGCGCCCGATGCCTCCTTGCTTGTCGTCGCCTCCTCCCCGGTCGTCATCGTGCGAACCATCCACTGCATCCTCACGATGTCCGCGTCTCGCTCCCTCTCGCTCTGCGTCGTCTTTCGCGTCTAGCGTGAGCTCACCCTCCTCAACGACTTCGAGGACTTCGTCGTCTCGCATCACCCCCACCTCTTATGCCTCATCCTCAACACCCACCTTCTACACCTCATCGCAGATCCAGCAACCGAGGAGTTCACTCTGGTGGTGGAGAAAATACAGTCAAACAAGTACATATTCAAGCTGGCCACCGTAAAAAATATTGCAATCGGTAAGTTGCATTATTGCGGCTACTATTTCTGGATGTTGCAAATACGTTACACTCAAAAGTTGAAGATGTGGCTGCATTTTTGTTGCAATAGGTTCTTTTTTTCTTCGATTACGTGTTTTGTTGCATCCAAAAGTTTGCAGGCCTCTGAATAAATATTGCAACAATTATTTTCAGATGTTTCTTGCAATGACTTTTTTGTTGTAGCCCGTACACTACTTGATTGTTGCATCATTGTTCCAAAAAATATTGTAACAATTATTTTTGGATGTTTCTATTGTTGTTTTCAAATGTTACAATGTTGTGACTTCCAAAAATGTTGTAACAATTATTTTTGAATATTTTCACTGTTATTTTTAAATGTTGCCGGCATCGATATTTGTTTGTTTGGGTCATTAGGACGAATTTAGAGGAGAAATTTTGAATCCCATGAGCAAATTTGAAGAACCCACCCAACGAACGAGATCGGGCGGAGGATAAGAAGTTTTTGAGGGATTTTATTTGTGTCGGCTTGCGTGATGTTGTATTAGATTCTTTTTTGGCTTGTTGAGGAAGGAAAAACATGTTTAGATCAGACAACATAAGATCGATCGGTAACGCGTACCGTACGCTTGGTCTTTATTTTCTTTCTAGCGCTTGCTTTAGTTGCACACCTCAAAATTTCATGCGGCCGGCAGCGACCGAGAACTCAACACAGCATTCGCTTTTTTGGAGCTTCTTTTTTCTATGCACTTTTGTTCTTCGCCGTTCAGTGAGGATAGGAAATTGTACCATGCTTTGTTCGTCTAATGGAAAGTTGATTATGGCATCCCCTGACTGGACCTTTTTGCATTGCTAGCTTGTAGTAGGCCAGTAGTAGCTAGTCTAGGCTAGCTTCTGCTTCCTATCAGGAAATTATTGTAGATAAAGTCAGCTGGTCCGCTATGTTTTGCAGATAAGATTCTTTGAGGGTTTGTTTGCAACGCATAAGTTTCACAACAAGTTTGTAGAAAACAGTATAATCCGTTCTAGTTAGGCGTAGCAAGGGATCAAAATCCCACCGGTTACCGAAATTTTTGGTAGGAACCGGGATCCAAAATACCAATCGGAATTCTTTAAATTTAAATTCAAAATCTCGGCTGTTAGATCCCAAATTCAAATATTAGTAGTCGAATTTCGAGCGATTTTTCTCTGGGATTTCCGGTAACGGGCCGATAACTGACTGGTAACGGGATAACGGCCTCTGACCGGGATTTGGTTCGGTACCGGATTTGGATCCTTGGGCCTAATTGAAGAGAAACAAGTAGGCTACGCTAGCAGACAATTAAAAAATTATATCATGTAAACCAGGATATCATGCAAGTAATAGATCACAGATCGTTACCACCAGACGCGCAATGCAGCGGAAGAAGAGTTCGAGCAGCCTGGTCCAACGAAGAGCGCGTTGGTGTAGTGGTCGTAGTCGATTTTCCTCATAGTCGATTGTCTTCTCGAGCAACCTATCGCTTTCCTTGCAAAGTCGCGGATCGTTCTCAAGCGGAACAGCAACCGCAGAAGCGCCTCTACGGTATCCACATATCTAGGGCAGGAACACCATACGCTGATATACTAGCTCCAAGTTACACGGGAAGGCTTTCTCAAGAAGATGACGGCTAGGGTTCGGAGCAACTCACGTGTTGTCTGTTACCTCCCTCCTCTAGCCTCAAGCATCTTCTTATATAGTGTCCGTGACGGATCCCATCCGAACACGTTTGACGAATCATATTCGTACTGGTTGTCTGTTAAGTGTGTGATCTTGTAGGTTAATGTGTAGTTCGGTTGTGACTCGGAAATCTTTTCCGATCATGAGTCGTTAGTGGTACTTAGCAGGACATAACAATTCCCGAATAGACACAAATTATATCAGACAAACCTTATTGCAATATGATCTATGACCAAGTCCTTTTTGATCTCGATCAGTTCGTAACTCCTTACGACCAGACTACGACCAACTCATATTTGGTCTCGACCAGTTCGTAACTCCTTATGATCAGGTTTCGACTACTTAATGATTATATTCGACCAGCCTAAGACCAGGTCATATCTCTATACGACTAGTCTGTATCTGATCGAACTGAACGACCAGCTCGTGTATTCTCACTTTGCCACATGATATCTGATTGAACTCCAGGTGAGATTATGTCATCCATGGACTGTTTAATACTTTCTCGATCGAGCGTCAGATAACTTTCATGTTATCGAACTCTCCGACCACCAGTGGCATAGCCATGCACTTTCTTTATCCGATCATGTCCAGGGGCCCAGAGACATCTCTCCTGTTATATTTGGAGGGGTAAATTTCATATCCGACCTGTTATATTTCTCCGCATGTTTCATAGCATACTCGAAAGCTACCTTTATGATTACTCAGTTATAGAGTAGTCTTTGGTAACCCTAGAGTATAATATTGCACATGTAGGAAATCATGCTGATATCAGGCTTAAGGATTATACATCATCATTGCTCGAGACTAACTGATGAGACATGAAATCATAACAATCTCAGCAGTGTCTCAAGGTGGGTCAATCCAATACTATGTTCTCTAACATGTATTCACATTATTGATTCGATATCCTTATATACATGACCGGTGAAACATGGTCATCAATCAATACATGTGCTGATCGATAGGATCACTAGTGTTTTGACCAGTGACATCCGACCAAAGATACATTTAGAACGACGTCATGTAAGTTAAAAATTTCACCAATAAGTCACATACTTGTTAATCTTTATAACAAATAATTCATTCAAGGAAGAGAAGAACAATTATTAAATAACTCATAAATATAGACGTGATACAATCATCTCTATAATTATCTCTAGAACATATCACCAACACTAATGTATATAATGGGGTGCTTTAGATAAACATTTTTCTTTCTAAATGAATTTCAAATGAAACTCATGTATAGGCCCCTTTCGGGAGAAAGACTCCGGTATGAATTACACTAGTAGATAGGCCGAGCATATTCTTACACATTAGCCCTTATAGAACAATTTTTCCACATTAGCCCTTGGAAAATTTAGTTCTTGCTTGGCAAGCATCGTACACCTAAGCTAACCAACAATATATATCGTGCAGGTGATATTTTGTTGACATGTGACAACTCTACTATCTACGTATCCAACACATGTATTTCGCAAAAAATTCACATGAAACCGTTAAATTACCACAGGATTCGAGGAAAACTTCCGCGCACCAAACGTAGCCTAATCAGCTGCCAAGCGTAACATACTGACGTTAGGAAAGAGCCGGAGTGGAGAGATGTTTTCATGTCACACATTGAAAGCACAATTAGCGGATGGTTAAGAATTTACAGGTTCAGGGTCGCCAGAGATTCTGAAGTTTAGTGACTAGTGTGTTGAGTAAACCATCGCTCGCGAGTATAGTCTGAACGATCACCTCATAAATAAACATAAAATCATATCAAATAATGTAAGAACAAATAGTAGATTGAACACACAGAGAGACAAATGTGTACGGGATATTATTCTTCTTTTTTCCTTCATTAATCAAGCAGTCTTTTACAAACACTAGTACCCCATATTTATAGTCTACAGACCCTCCTGAGTTTTGGATAGGGCGCCCACCCATCAGCCGGCTGCTGGATCAAGCCCATGGTTTCTCAACAGTCCCCCTTGGGTACCCATCATCCCATGTTTATGCTTTGTCAAAACTCTATAAAAACACAGTAGGAAAAATTTAAAGAAAGAATAAATGATATACGTTCTGCTGCGTTGCACGAATTGTCTCATTAAAAACTTCAGCCGAGAAACTTCAGAAAAACTCAATAAGGAAAAAAGAGTATAATCCACCCAATTTCATTTAATCTCTAGGATTTATTCTTTGGGTACTCAATCTTCGTGATCAAGTTTCAATAATGAGTTCGTGCAGATTCTCCCCTGAATTCTGCACTTTTCTAAGTCTCATCATTCCAATTCCACATATACAGTTTTCAAAGCTAGATTCTGGAAGTGGCTTATTGAATAAATCTGCAAGATTTTTATATGACTTAGTATGTAGTACTTTAATTTCGTTAATTTTTTTTTGCAATTCATGAGCATATAAGAACTTGGGTGGATATGTTTTTTGAGATGACTCTTCACATAATCCATCTGCACTTGTGCAACACAAGCTGCATTATTTTCATAGATAATAGTGGGGGTATGCGCGGTTTTAATCCACACGACTGCTGCATGTGGTGAATCACTGGCCGAAGCCAAGCACATTCTCGTGAGACCGTGTACAGTGCTATGATTTCCGAGTGGTTCGTAGAAGTTAATACAAGATTTTGCTTAGACGATTTATATGAAATTGCAGTTCCACCACATAGAAATACATAGCCTGTTTGCGACTTGGTTGTATACAGGTCCGACATGTACCCAACATCTGCATAGCCATTCATAGACATGTTTTGTTTCTTTTTGTAGAACAGATCAATGTCTTTACTTCCTTGGAGGTATCGGAAGATATTCTTCAGCCCTTGCCAATGCCTTTTGGTAGGTTCTGTACTATACCTTGCTAGTAGGTTTACAACAAATGCAATATTCAGTCTAGTACAGTTTATTAAAAACATGAGTACTCCTATTGCATTTAAGTACGAGAATTCCGTTCCCGGGACTTCCTCCCCCTCTTCTCTAGGTGCAGACGGATCCTTGTCTTGTCGCAAAGATCTCCCGACTATTGGCACTTTCGAAGGGTATACCTTTTCAAAACCAAACCTTTATAACACCTTGTGAGTATAGGCTGACTGATGTACTAAAATCCCTTAGGGGCATGCTCTCAAGCTGTAAGCCTAGGCAATATTGACTCCAGGTAAGAGCTAGCTTTCTTAATACCTTCTAGGGTTCTAATAATGTTCAGATCATCTATATACACTGAGATTATATAAAATCCATCCTGGGATCGTTGTATAAATACCACTTCAAGTCTGTACAGTGACTTTATGAGTTTCACAATATATAGATTTCTATTTTCTCTATCATGGTTTGGGATAGGGATACATTCAGATACATTCATATAAATATCTGAATCCAATATTCTATAAAGGTATGCAGTTACCACATCGATCAATTTCATTTCTAAATTTAAGTTTACTGCCACTGAGATTAAATAACTAAATGGTGGTTCCGCCCATGATCTGGGAATATGTTTCTTCATAATCAACTCCTGCATGCCGAGTGAGACATTGTACAATAAGTCTTGCTTATTTTTATTTCTCTTTCGAACAAATACCCAATTATGCCCTACAGTGTGCACATAGGGAGACGTGTGGCTTACAGGCCCAAACTCCTCTCTTTTATTCAGAGATAATGATTATATTTCTATTGCCTTGTTCCAGTCTTCTCAATCTAATCTTTTCTTACATTCAGCGAACGATGCAGGCTCTAGATCAAGATCGATGATTGTGGCAATTTTTCTTACAAATTAAATGTCGACATTAGCTGTTGTCCTATTCATAGATTCTCCCGTGGTCACGTAATTTATAGCTATTTTTTCGTGGGGTGATTTTTCTAATACTTCTACTTGCTTACCGCTGGTTCCATTTACGAGGACAAGTCCCTTTAGTTTTTCAGTTTCGATGTGTGCGCATATATCCATGCTGATGTCTCCCCCTGTGTGAATGTTCAAATCAGGTATATCTTTCCTGAAGGTTCCACACTGGTACCAGGTCTCAACTGACTCCCCTTCTAGTTTTGGAGAATTTCGGTGATCGGCTGTGTCAAGTCTTTCTTATCCTTTATCACCAAGCATCCCCGGTTACTTCGGATTAGAGGGGCCGGAGTTCTCATACTTTCTGAGGCCTTACGACGGGATTAGGGATACCTTTTTCTTTGGTATTTTAACCCTCTTTGGTGCATTGCATACAGACACATGCGACTTGGTCATGCTCTTCGAATCACTTAAGTGGTTAGGCAGTTGATTCACTAATGCTTGCCAATCAATTATCTTCTCGACTTCAATTGTCTTCTGGAATTCAATTATCTTATAGACTTCTCTTATCTTTTGGAGTTCAATTGTTTTCTATACTTCAATTATCTTTTTTTTTCTCTCATGGCTTGCCATGTTTTTTTCTGATATTTTTCATCAAGGGGTTGATTTCCTCCCACTAACGACGGGAAACAATACTCATCAAATATGCTATTAGCGAAATGGGCTGCATGCAAATCTCCAGTCATGGTGTCCAAATACCTGATTATGGATTTTTGGAGAGGGCAATTTGCAATTCGCTGTGGTGGTGGTATATGTATATAAACCTTGCAACGAAATCTTCGAAGATGAGAAATTTTCAGTGTTGACCCTTGCGCTAGTTGCATAGGTGAATGGATGTTATATGCAGACAGTCTAAAATTGATGAGAGTTGGTAAATTATAGTTTTGCAAAAGTCTGCTAGTCCATTCTTGGTGTGGACATGCGGTACAGAATGCTCAACGTTAATTTCCATTACCATGCAATATTCATCAAATGCCTTCGAAGTAAATTCTCCGGCATTGTCCATTCTGATGGACTTCATATGATGATCAGGGAATTTATTCTTAATTTTAATTATCTTTGAGATTAGCTTTGCAAAAGTGTGGTTTCTCATAGGTAATAAACATATGTGCGTCCATTTCAAGGAACCATCGATGAGCACCATAAAATACCAAAATAACCCTGATAGAGGCTATATAGGACTGCAAAAGTCTCCCTGGATATGGTCCAGAAATGTAGGGATTTCATCCTTTACTTTTAGAGCAGGAGGTCTAGTGATTAATTTTCTATAAGCATATGCAGGGTACACAAAATCTTTCTGATTCAGGAAATACTTTACATCAATATTATGTCCCTATGGATTGTTAATGATATTTCTCATCATTCTAAGACCCGAGTGGCATAATCTATCATGCTAGAGATAGAAAAGTTCAGACCTTCTAAATATGATTTTCAGGGCAGTATATAGGCTGCAGGTGCCTTAATATTAGTGTAGTATAGCCTAGTTTCATATGAAGTCATTTTAATACCTTTTTTTTTTACTTTCTTCATGCTTTGTAATGAACAAGTATTCCTTGTCATACACTTCTCCAGTCTCTATGTGGAAATCGTTAGCGCGAATATCCTTGAGAGTTCTAGTCGATTCTGGGTACAACAAGGCTTCTTCAATGACCAAAGTTATGCCCATTGGAATTTCAATGACCGCCCTTCCTGAGCCTATTATACAAGTATCGCTGCCCGCGATTGTCGTAAAACTACTAGCATTCTTACTGGTCGACTGAAATAATTTCGTCTCTCTCATGGTGGTATTCGTTGTGCCGCTATCCGCTAAGCACACTTTCTGCATAGGGCACCACATGTGTTCTGATACTTCAAAAATAAGAACATAATTTGCTATTATAAATAGAAGAAAATTAAGCATTGCAGGGCTCATCATAAGAATTTCATGCTTTGCTCTTCTGGAGCTTACAACCATTATTCAAAGAAAAAATTAATTCAATGTTCCATCACAATCACAAACTGCAAGTGACTATAAAAAGATCTAAGTGCAATGCGTGCACTAGATCGAGTTAGCGAAGTATGTAGAAACTTCTGCCTAGTCTCCGACCCTGGTCGTAACCCCTAAGGCTAACGACCTTACTGGTCGTAAAGATTCCAGAGGTTATATAATAAATACCCTGGTCGGACAAGGTCCCAAACCTAGTCTCCGACCAGCCAATTACTCGTAAGGCTATAAACTGGTATCATCTAGACCTAAATCCAGGTATATCCTTTACCGTGTGATGAATGGAACACGTGCTATATATTCCATACCACGCGACGTTACACAATTCTAAGACACTGGACTACGGTTGAATATGTCACCGATATATAATCGCACAACAGTTGATACCTTGTCAACTAACACCTCTCTCCGACCAGATGCGTCACTTTCCAACAGGCGTCTCTAAAGGATAACTGCCACCACATCATTAACTACTTAAGGAGGACTGCAGAAGATGGAGAGAGAGGAGGAGGGTCGAAGGCAATTGAGAAGATTAGCACTCGATTTGATTACAACACCATAGCAAGCATTTCGCTCTAGTGTAACTAGTATTAGCCTTTTGTCTGATCACAGGCATTCCTTGTAATAGCTAGTTCATAGCAATAAAGAGTGACCCCATTCTATTCCAGGAGATACGCACCATTTTTCTCTATTTTTATATATTCATAAGATCGACGATTTGATCGTCCACAGCTGGCGCCATCCGTGGGGAAGAAGGCGCAAATTTCCTAAAGAAGTTCTTCGCTCAAGCAAATCCTCGCCCGTCCTTCATAATCGTATATACGACTATGGTAGGAACTTGGGACGAGGAGAACTGGTTCAATTTGGATGACTACTCCCATCTCAACATTGATAGATGTATCCGTGCCATGCAAGAGAACGGGATGCCATCATCTTCCTCCTCCGCCGGTTTGCATGCCACTGACGATAGCAAAATCGAACGGATGGATGAAGATGCACCACTACGACAAGTGGCGCTTCTGGAGGGACGTATTACTCCGACCAGCTCGGAATGTCCAAAATTCTCTCCAAGCTCGGTCCTTACGACCAGTGAAAAAGGAGCCAACCGACATCTAGTAACGGTGTCAATGAAACTCCTACCGGTTATAGGTCGAGTGGGAATGATAAGGCTCAGCGTACGATCGGCAATCCGCCGGGTCAGGCTGAGTCCGCCCCGAAGACCTCAGGAGGTGCTTATCTCCGACCAATCTCCATCGTAGAAGCATCTGGTAGAAGCACTGGAAGACTCTCCACTGGTTACAGTGGAAGCTCTTCAGAAGATCGCTGCTGGAAGCACGAGGTCAATGCAGTCGGAAATACGGATCAAAATGCCTTGTATGGTCCTGCATACACTACCTCGCCACCACGTATTGACGGAGATGGTGTGGGCCATCAAGCACCAGAAGCCAGAGGTAACAGTACGGATAGACACCCGTCAGTTAATTCACCTGGTTCCGCCCTACCAAGGATGATGGGTCGGACGGGGCCAGGCGCAAGGTCGTGGGGAAGTTCAGATCCACGAACTCCTACAACTACTGTGAATCCTCCAAGATCTTCGGTAACGGTACAGAACCTGCAGCGTGTTCAGAATATTTTAAATAACACTGACCCAGCTCTAGCATGTGCTCTAGGTTTTGTCCAACTGGCAGGATAGGTATCGGAGATCCTTCAGCAAACCATGCAACGTACGGAAGCATACCCGGAACAAAGTGTAGCGTCCCGCTTTTTAAGAGATTTTCAAAATTTTAAAAGAGAACCCTTTGCTTCTATTTGCCAAAAGCTTAATTTGGAATTTCAGAATCAATTGTGGTTTAATATGAATTAATCAAACTTCAATCAAATAAAAGTTGGTTTAATTGTGATTTCTGGTATTTAAAATTAAAATTATTATTTTGAGTGTTTTCTTGGGATTTATTGGATTTTAGAAATTGGTTTTCATTTTACCCGAAATTAAAAATTATTTTATTTGCAAAATAAAAAGAAAAATTAAAGTTAAAAGTATTTTTATTAAGTCCAAGATAATTCAAGGTATTTCTGTGAATTTTTCTAGAATTTTTGGACTCTATTTACTATTTTCTAAATTGCCTTTTTATTTGTTGGATTTAGAAAAACAAAAATTATTTTAATTCCTTCTGTTGATGGGCCAAACCCCTTGGCCCATCCCTATTCCAAACCCACTCCTTGGCCTGACCTTCCGCTCCCTCGCGCAAGACGTCGCTCTGGCGCCCGATCTCCATCCGGCGCTCCGATTCGCCGCGCTTCCCCTTTCCCCACCGTCCGATCAAAATCGGACGGCCTTCCCCCTCCTGCTCACTTTCTTCCTCCCTAGCTCTCTCTCTCTCTGCGCCTCTCACTCTCACCCGTGGCGCTGCTCCCTCCGCGGCGTCTTCCGCGCCCTTCTCGGCCTCGTAGTCGCCTTGGTCGCGCCGCCCGCTCACCCGTTAGTCAGCGCCTCGGACTCCCTTCCCAGCGCTCTTCCGAAGGCCGCCAGCAGCTCCGCCTCGCCGCCGCGCCCTCATCCGGCCCGCCCGCCTGGTGACCCTCCTCGCCTCCTCAAAAGCGCCTCGGCCCGCCTCCTCTCCTCTCCTTTCCCCCTCCTCCTTCCTCCTCGCTCTCTCTCTCGGCGCTATCCCCTCTCTTCTTCCTTGGCCGCCAAGCTCACGCCGCCGTGTCGCCTCTGGCCCTCCTCGGCGCCGCGACCACTCCACCGTCTTCCCGCGCCGTCGCCGTCTGGTGCACCCTTCCCGTCGCCGGCCGACCCTCACTTCGCCGTCGCCGCCGTCTCCCTCAGCTCCGATCGCCGCCTTGCACACCCCCTCCCTCCCTCCCTCTCTCTCTCTCTTTCTCTCTCTCTCCGCCCCTCTCTCTGCCCTGCGGGCCCCACCACGTGGCCGCCGGGTCAGCACCGAGTCAGGGTGGTTCGCCCGCGTGGCGGCCGCGTGTATGCCGCGTGGACGCTGACGCATATTTCCGAATTTCCAGTAGAAAAATAAATCCAGAAATTCCCAAAAATCCCGAAAAACCCTAATTCTATCATTTCATGTGATTTCCAACTTCTTTCGGCCGTAACTTTCTCATCCGAACTCCGATTTCGGTGATCCAAATTTCTATATTCATATAAATTCAGCCCCTTTCATTTGGTTCTAGTTTTGTAATTTTTGGAGTTCATTTGGTGCTATTTTATTTATTGTTGCTATTCTCGCACGTGTAGATTCCGGTATTTCGGAAGATTTCTTCGAACCGACGACCGAAGACCCGCTCCTCGTCAACGAAGGCAAGTCGTAGGCCTTTGACCATGTTGAACCCATTTTATAAATGTATATTATTTTAAATTATCATGCATGGCTAGATTTATTAAAAATAGATTTGGGAGTAGATAATTACCAAATTGCCATTATGCCACCTTGATAAATTGAAAATGACATGTCTCCTTGAATGACATATATCCTTGGACACCTTAGGATGGTTAATACTAGTTGGACATGGTTGTATTACCAACATGGGCGCGTATTATTGCTTAGACATGCTCTAGTTACCCGCAGTACTCACGATCACATGTTCAATAAATAATTAAATTTGACTAATGGAACTATGGAATTGTGGTGTGAGGCCACTATAATTAAAATGTGTTGAGCCATGGCTGGGATTGCCATTTGGTCGGGAATGAACAAAAATGATTTATGCTCGGGCTTGTGGTAGGGAGTGAAGGTGGGTGTGTGATGCACATTGGGATGTGGGAGGTCTTGTCTGAGCAGCCAACTAAGGACTTAACTTTGCAAGTCATTGATCTGGGCCACCTCGTGCAACCACAAGTCCGGTATGGGACGGACCTGGCCAACTAATTAGGGAAGTTTTGAGTCGGTTCTGTTTGGGTTGATTATTGGCGCAAGAGGGGGCCGTGAGGGCGAAACCTTAGCGAGCAGAACCGAGGCAAAATAGAACTTTGTAAAGGCCTTGTGATAATCACTTAGTCGCACACCCTCGAAAGTGTGTCAGACGGACATTACAAGTGATTTATCTCTTGTGAGTAAAGCTGTACAACCTCTGCAGAGTGTCAAAATCTATTCGAATAGCCGTGTCCCCAGTTACGGACATGCCTGGTGATTTCGCGCAAGGGGTAGCATTTTCAAAAATGTGGTTTTGGTTCGATGGAAAGGTTTGGTTGGAATGGTTGGGAAGTGAACGGGATGTTCACTGTTTGATTCAAAAGAACTTGGTTATCTATGTATTATTCTTTTAAAATCCTGCTTTGCAACCTAAATATTGTATTTACTGTTAAACTTGCTTTCTGCAAATTAACCATAAAGCCATCCTTGCTTAAGTCTGACATGAATACTATGTGCATACATTTCTCTACGACTTACTGAGTACTTTATGTACTCACGGCTTTATGCCCTTTGTTGATCAGTCCCAGCAGAAGAATCAGGACAGGTTGAGTGCTATGAGGAAGGCTACTTTGAAGACTTCGCGAACTAGGTCGCGTCCTCCACTCGATTGCCTGTGGGCATGTCGATTGGGCTCCACGTATTTTGAGATTTCATTGCGGATACTGTTGTTGCTAAGCCCTGTGAGACGACTTTTGTAAGAACTTGACCATAAGGTCCTTGCTGTTAACTAATATTACTTTATCTGCTTCATTAGTTCATTGTTGAATGGTTATGATAACATCATTGTTGCAACTGTGCGAGCTAGCTACTAATCATGGGACTAGCTCGGTATGCACAGATGGTCTCGGGGTTGTGTGACACCCGGGGCGCCGACACAAAGGATATCACGAAGTCAAATTATGACCTCATCCCAACGTTCCTCCCTCAGTAGAGGGCAGCATGGTCAAGTTGGGGATCAACAGATGCCAAGACTTTCTCGACGATTCCGATCAAGGAGTCATGAGGTAAGAAGGTTGTTTCAGACAACCACTCCTTCCCCTTGTCGAGAGGATCAATCGCTTGCCCTGACGATCTTCGGCATCGTCTGAGCCGAGCAGGTGGTCGGAGGCATCATCCTAACGTCCACGACCAAGTTGGAACAACGGAACCCCGGTATTCCAACCTGAGAAATCGGTCTCCGACCGACTACAATCCTGCACCGTTCCAAAGAAGGCGCCATGAATCAATCACAAGCTATCGAGCTTTCTCTACTGGGCTCGAGGCTGTGCATTGGCCCAACAGGTTCCGACCGGCCAACATGGACAAATTCAATGGGACCCAGAACCCGTTAGAATTTCTTCAAATATACACTACCGCAATTAGAGCTTTTGGTGGTGACGAAAATGTGATGGCTAACTACTTACCTACGGTACTTGAGGGGTGCACCCGGTCATGGTTGCTCAACCAACCGGTCGGATCAATCTATACTTGGGAGAAACTCTGCGACCACCTAATTGTAAACTTCCAGGGCATGTACGATCGCCCTGGAAAGGAGGATGACCTCCATCGGATCCGGCAAGAACCAAAAGAGACTCTTCGTCAATACATCAAGAGGTTCAGCTAGGTTTGTAATTCAATACCGTAGATCGCAGAGTCTTCTGTGATTCAAGCTTTCAAAGCAGGTATAAGGAATCGGCGGTTTACAGAGGAAATCGTTATGAATCCTCCACGAACAACTGCTGAACTTTTCGACATGGCTAACAAATACGCAGCCGCTAGCGAGGCAGTTGAGTGGAGCGAGGACATTGATCAAAAAGATAAAGACCCTCGACCTGTCTTGGAAAAGTCAGAGAAGAAGCACAAAAAGACTCTCAAGAAGAAGAAACACCGGAAGTCCCAGGATAAGGAAGTCCTTTCGGTCCCTGACAAGTTCACCAAAGGCAATAAGGATTTCACCGGTTGAGGCAAGGCAAAGGTTCCGACCTGTGGATATCAAAAGAACAAGAAGTGGTGTCCACTTCACCAGCAGGCAGGGCATGGCTTGCGCACCTGTTGAACCTGGCAAAAGAAATTAGAAGATTACTATACAGGTAAAGGCCCACTTCCCTTGATACAGGAGCTCGGGGAAGCATGTTCCAAAAAGGACAAAGATGGCGACGAAGAGATGGAGTACCAGGAGCCTCAACATACGGTTAACATGATCTTTGGAGGATCCTCCTCGTATGACTCGCGACGTCACCTGAAAGCTGTAGAGTGAGAAGTCAACCTTGCAGGGTCTTCGACCGCCATCAAACCCTCAAGGTGGTCAGACACAATAATCTCCTTCAGCAAATATGACTTCCCCATCCCGTCAACTCGACCAGGTAGGTTTCCTATTATAGTTGAACCTACCATTAACAATTTTAAAGTTAATCGAGTCTTGATAGATGGTGGTAGTTCTTTAAATATTTTATTTGCGGGAGTATTAGAAGAAATACAGGTCACCAGATCTAAGGTAAAACCAGTGAAGTATGCTTTCCATGGCATAGTCCCTGGTTCTACCGCAAAACCGATAGGACAAGTGTTCTTACCGGTTACGTTCGGGAGTCCTAACAACTTCTGAACAGAAAAAATTTCGTTTGATGTGATTTATTTTGAAACCGCGTATAACAGAAACCTTGGTCGTCTGGCTTTAGCAAAGTTCTTGGTAGCCACGGATTACAGTTATCAGAGTCTAAAGATGCAAGGACCAAAAGGAGTCATTATGGTTCGAGGAGATCGAAAAATGGCTTATGCATGCGATCGAAAGTCTTTAGAACTGGTCGATGAACTCCCGACCAGAACAACTGACTCGCTTGCAAATCAGGTCAAGCACTCCAGACCGAAGATGACACCAAAACCATCCGACCAGACAAAGGAGAAACCACTCGACAGAGGCATTTCTCCAAAAAACACCAAGTCGCCACATGGGTCAGGAAACACTGATGGGTTTGTCCTAAAAGTGCTAGTCGGAGAAGGGCTCAACCTCAAATAGGAAGAGTCGCTCATTTCCTTCCTCCGAGCAAACCAGGATGTATTCACCTGGCAGACATCCGACATGCCCGGAGTCTCCAGGGAGGTGATCAAGCACAGGCTAGCTCTCTAACCTGACAAAAAACTGGTCAAGCAGAAGCTACAACGTTTTGCCCCTGACCGAAAGAAGGCGGACCAGTCTGAAATTGAGAAGCTCCTGAAGGCTGGATTTATTCGTGAGGTCAATCATCCTCAGTGGCTCGCTAACCCTGTAATGGTTCGAAAGAATAATGGGAAGTGACGATTGTGTATTGACTTCACAGATCTTAATAAAGCTTATCCGAAGGACGATTTTCCCCTTCCCCGCATTGATCAACTCGTAGACTCCACCTCCGGGTGTGAGTTATTAAGTTTTTTAGATGCGTATTCAGGGTACAACCAGATTAATATGAGTAAAGAAGATGAGGAGAAAACTTCCTTCATCACTCCATATGGCACTTACTGTTATGTTAAGATGCCTTTTGGTCTCAAAAACGCTGGTATAACTTTTCAAAGGTTGATGCAAAAAACCTTTAGTCAACAGATAGGTTGAAATCTAGAAGCCTATGTTGATGATTTAGTTGTAAAGAGCATCAACGCTGGCTATCATGTTCCTGACTTACAAGAGATTTTTAATAACTTAAGAAGGCATAACCTCAAGTTAAATACAAAGAAATGTGTGTTCGGAGTTTCCGCTGGAAAACTTCTCGGTTTCCTAGTTTTGGCTAGAGGTATCGAAGCAAATCCTGCGAAGATATCGGTCATCAACCCGATGCGCCCTCTGACCACGAAGAAAGAAGTCCAAAAACTAACCGGCTGTATGGCAGTACTAAGTCGTTTCATAGCAAGGTTGGGTGAAAAAGGATTACCTTTCTTTAAACTTCTTCGGAAGCATGGAAGTTTCGAGTGGACAAAGGATTACCTTTGAAAAGCTTAAAGAGTACCTTACGAGTGCCCCGGTCTTAGTCTCTGCAAGATCGGAAGAGACATTGCTGATTTACGTGGCTGCAACACCACAAGCTGTCAGCGATGTATTGGTTGTAGAACATGAAAACGTCCAACGACCAGTATATTATGTAAGCGAAGTCTTACATAGACCAAAGAAAAGATACCCATAGGTTCAAAAGCTGCTCTATGGTCTCCTTATGACTTCAAGGAAACTAAGGCATTACTTTCAAGCCCACAAAGTGGTCTGTAATACTCCGGAAATGGATCGGTAGAAAGAAAGAGGTCGGAGAGAGCGAAAGAAACTATTTTCAGCGGAAAATTCCATTCGTCGGGGTTTACGTTAATTTCAGCAACTTTGGGCGCGATTCGCGACCAGGAGGCCCGATAGTGGGCCGCCGACCCACTAGTGGCCGGCCAAGGGGGCACCACTTCCCCCAAAACCCTACTCCTTCCCCTTCCTCCCCAAGCCGCCTCTCCTCCCCTTGTGCCGCCCCTCACTTCCTCCCCTCCCCTAGGCGCCTCCCTCTCCATTGGTGGCTGCCATTGGAGATCCCCGAGCTGCACCCCGTCTTCCAAGTGTTCCTCTTGATTCTTCCTCCCAGGCGATTTCGTTCCAATCGGGTTCGTGGAGTTGGAGCTGGCCAAAGGAGGAGAGGGAAGGCTTTGGGAAGTTGTTCCTCGTCGTTCTTGGGTCTACAAGGGTAACGAGAGACCCCATCGCTGTTTGATTGCGTTAGAGTTGTCAATTTCATGTTTTTGGTAGAATCGCGTATTTCTGTTAGTAGATCGGTTCTGTACAGTAGGTTGCAACTCGGTTTTGGGTGCCTTAGAGGCAGAATTGGATGATTTCGCCTTCTAGAGTTTTGTTCCTTATTTCATTAGCTTTCTTTTGGCACCTGGATCACGAATTTTGACCCAGTAGATTAAAAGTTATGGCTGTTTTACTACGCGCTGATCTGTCTGTCAGAACTGATGGGTTTGGTGAGTTGCACCTAGGTTTTGATCTAGTTAGAGTCAGAATCAGGTCGGCCACCCAACTAGGTTTTTGAAGATAATTTCACCATATTTCCAGGCTGATAAAAATCACTTTATTTGGATCAGTGGTTTAAAAGTTAGAGCAATTTCTTTAGGGCTGATCAGATTTCTGGGCAGACTGCAGTTGTAGTTTTTCAATGGATGGTTAGACCCCTGTAATGGCCGAATTAGAGTTTACCCTCAACTAGAGTTTTGTAGCCAGTTAAGTTAAGAAAATTTGAGCACTGGTTTCAGGTCTTTTGGACTTACGGTTTTTTTTATTGGTGACTTTTCTAGTAAAACTGCCAGATTAGGGTTAATTGAAATGGTTGGGTAAATGGATCAAATTGACTTTTATTTGGTTAGTTTGGCTAGAAGATTGAGGGAGGACACGTGTAGCATCGCATTATTCGTTGCCCTCATTTCGATTATATTTTATTGTAGGCGGTGAAGCGGTGAGTGGAGGGGTATCACAATTACCTCCCAACCCGTTGCAGCGCGGCAGGCAAGTAATTTGTATTCAATGTTTGATGTCATGTATGATGTGTGAATGAATGTTTACAATTGTTCGTATATGTAGATGAATGCCATGTGTTCTTTTCATTTATGAGTACTATTCCATATTGACATGTGATCATCATGACATGCATACATTATTTTGGTAAGACCCATCGATTCCAGTATGGGCACTTGAAATCCCATCAATTCCAAGATGGGTACGTGAGTCCACCATTCCAATGTGGGCCACGTTACGTGAGTCCACCATTCCAATGTGGGCCACGTTGGACAATCGTATGAAACGTTCTTCATACGAATACTTTAAGTGAACACCGACGGGTGCTTCACTCGCTATACCAGATATATGCTACAATATGTCCATTTCCTTCAATGCACCATTCCACTTCATTCATTCATACATTCGCTTCAAAGTATATGTTCAAATTGTGTTTGTGATATATGGCTCATTGTATGTTTGATTGTTACATCTGATTACTTGTTGAGTCTATTGGCTCATTCTTGCTTTCCTGTCTTATTTAGGTAAATGACGAGGAAGAATGATCTTATGGAGGGTAGTTCATCACGATGCACTCACTATCATTTATCAAACAATTTGAGGACTTTTATTATCATTAATTATGATTTGTGTTGCAATGTAATAAGCCCACATGGCCTTGTTTACTTATCTTGCTGAACTGTTTACTTCCATTTCGTTGAGTAAGACTGGAGGACGAATGTTTGTTTTCATACATTCACAATAACCGCTTCTTTTTGTTATGCTACTTGATGTTATTCATTTGAAGAGTAGAGATTGTAGGTGACATCTTGACTTCCTTATAGTCGTGGTGTTACTGCTTGGTATCGAGCGGGCTTTAGGTCCATGGTTCATTCAAACATATTAAATTGACACACTGTGCACATTAGGAGGGGTTGGGTAAAACTGTTGCTTCCGCATTCCAATTGTTGTGACTCGATTAATGAGTCGTTGTTGAGTTGTTTTGTGCTATGATGTGTTAAACTATGATATGATGTGATATCCTATATATCTATGAATTATTCTATGATTGTCATGAGATGATCCTATATATATTCATAATTGATTGCATTAGTTATGCGTATCGGTAGCGGACGTCGGCGGTGAGTTCGTGGTTGTCGTCACAGGATTTACAGAGCTACGCCAATCGCTCGTGTTGTAATAGTAGAGAAGTTCTTACCCCTGTTCCAAAGTTCTGTGTTGAGCCTGAGCTCATTGATGATGTTGTTGTCCTTCTCAAGTTTGTATCTGGTTTTCTGGTTGTAGTTTCTGATAGTTCGTGAATTTCTTTTGAATGGAGGGTTATAATGAAGTGGGCAATCTCTAGTAGATTTCTGATCGTTCTTTGAAACAATTATTGTTCTTTCTACTATTGTGATATTTACGCTCCACGTAAGCATAGTTAAATTGCAAGATTTACCTTTTCACGGAAGTTCTGTTTTACCCTGTTGGAAAATTCAACCCAGTGTTCGCTTGAGGTTTCGGCGTGGCGATTTCTTTTGCAAGTTCTTTATCAAGTGCACAATGATCTTGCATATTTCTTTTGGGATGCTTTAGACAGAGGTTCTCTTCTTTGATTTCGATTTTGATAAATTCTTGTCGGTGGTAGTTGATGAATTTCCTTAGGTTCATGATTCATGGTAGTGATGAGATCCAATAGGTCTTTAATGATTCTCACGAAAATATTATTATTTTTCGGTGTTGAATTTCTTTTATTTTAAATGATCTTGACGATTGGCAATATTGATATTTCTATGTTTGTTCCTTCCTTCTCATTGGAAAATAGCGACTCGCTTACTCGCTTGATAGTTTTTATAATGAGAGTTTTCATTGCAAGTTCATTAACACGAGGAAGCATTGGCTCCATGTATTTCTTTTGGATCATTCCGCCTTGAAGTTTAACGATCTCTTTTACGAGGATTAGTGTTAAAACCCTTTGGGGTGCCTTGTGGTGATTAAGTTGGAGATGGTAATCAAACAAAGCGGTTGGCTACGGGTTCCTATTGGTCCCTAGATGTTTTTCAAAACAATTCTTGTCTTTCGATTCTTGAGCTTTCTTTGCTACTTGTACACGATATTATTGACAAGATCATTCTTTTGTAAGAGTCCTATCTCTCTTGTTGTTTAAGGGGACCTGATTAACTGCTTGGTATTTTGATAACGGAATTATCTTCTACTAAGTTTATTGAAGAAATTTCACTCAGTTCAATTCTTTTGGGAGTAGTTGGAGTGTTGGAGTTTATAACCTCCTTTGAAAAGGAAAAGTGTCGCGACCTCTTTCTAATGTTTTGTGGTGTTGTGTGAGAGGTTTGTCTCACTTTGTGGCATTCGTACTAGGTTCCTTTTCGAGAACAAGTTGTTATTACAATTCCATTTGATCTTTGAAAATTTCTATAACCCGATTTGTCATGTTTCCTTTAGAAGGTTTATTGATATGATCAGTAATGTGAGAATAAGGTTGATTCTTTTATAGAGAAAGAAGTTTTAACCACCTTTCTTGATGTTTCCAAAATGATTCAATTTGAGTTTTGTGTTCATGACCTCATGGAGGTCCAAGTTTATTTTGATAAACGAAGTTTGCAGCGAAACGATTTGTTGCAAAGTTATAATGGTTCTTGATGATGCGGCGTTTTGATCTTGAATGCTCGTTGTTCTTATCTGTAGAAGGTCCGACATTCTCTTCTTGCGAGGCTTATGTTTTCAATTGTGGACTCCACCTATGTTCAATGAGTTCATTGCCTAATTGGTTTTCCCCTTGGTTCTGTGTTCGTTACGAGTGGTAAGTGATTTCCCAGTTGGTGAAAAGCGTTTTCACGTACCTCTTCTTTTGAGATATATTCAACCCATTCTTTTCGCGTTGGTCTTTCGAAATGTTTTCTAAATGTGGTGGTGAGCTCGATGTTATTACTTGTAGTAAATTGATCGCCTTTGGGTGACATCGTTCAAATAAGAATATTTCAAGTTTAGCTTTCACGGTACCTTGGAGCTCGTGAATCAAGCAATGGCGAGATTATTTTGGGTAACTTGAGGAATTGGATTAACCTATTGTTCTTTAAAGATTTCGTGTGATTTAGTCGAAAGGTTCCTTGGTTTGAGTTCGCAAAGTGAGGTTGCAATAAAAGAAAATTTTCGTTGATCTCTTGAGACGGTTAATCCATTTGCTTTCCGTGAAATCTGTAAAGGAAATGTTTGAGTTTTGTGGTGAGAACATTTGGATCTCGTGTTTCCCAAGTAGATGAACTGCTTTGAGCCGCTTGGCATGTTGAAGGATCTTATCGATTCTTAATTAAAACTTGTGGTTATTTTGAAGCGTCCCTAAATTTGTTGCTCTTTTCGCTCAAGAGATGGCGAATTTCAAACGTAATATCTTTCTTTCGTGTCGGCTGTCATTTACTATTCTCTTTTGAGGGATGTGTGCCTCCAATTATGAACTCAGCTTTCGTTTTCCAAGATCACCTTTATCAGAATATTTCTTTTGGTTTCCTGCTCGCCGTGATGAGCAACGTCTTTGTGTGAATAAACTTATCTTTGTTCGCCTCTTCCATTTGAGAAAGGATCACAGTTTTGGGTTGCAAAGTGTTTGCAAAGGATAAGTTTGGCATTTGCTTGGTGGTGGATGAGTAATCGCAGTGATGATATTTTGCTACCAAGTTATCGGAGGAGTAGTAGAATGTGAAATGGTTTTGATCTGTATCCTTGGAGGGAAATTGATTCACAGAAATGTTTGACTTCAAGTAAGCTCGAATAGTGTTACTACTGAATAACACCGGTATAGTGAAATTCTAGAACTTCAATTCAGGATTGAAAAGTTAGTGATTATCGGAGGTAAGGAAACCTTCATTGAATTTTAGAGTAACGCAATTGAATAGCATTGCGAGATGGTGTGGGTGATTTATGATGATGTCATTGATGGAGTATGTTAGAATGGTGGTACTATTGGAGATTTAATTCGATGATTTCACTATCGCTTTAAGAACAATCTGTGTAGAGGTTTTGGAAGTTAAATTTGGGTTTGCATTGTTATGTTAGACCTTTGGTCATCCAATGATTATGTGTAGAAAGTGGAATAATGGAGCTTCTCGATCGGTAAAATGATAATTGATAGAACCCTTTTGATGTAGTACATGTTTGTGCGAGTTAAGGATTACGAGTTGTTGTTCTTGGAAATTGGAGGTAATGTGATGGTTTGAAGCCTATTCTGTGGTGCCTTGAACGCCTTCTATTAAATCGATTTTGGTTAGTAGAATGAATTGTCTAGAGTATTGGTGGATTCAATTTAGCCTCTCCACAATTGTGTGGATGATGTCCTTCAGTTTGATCATAATTTGATAATGTTCAATTAAGAGGTTTAATCTCTTGTGGTATGCGATGAATTCAAATTAGAGAAATTTTATTCCTAGAGGAGAGAAGCTGTGGAAAGGAATGTTCATCAGATAATGAGGTGTTTTCTTGATTCTCATTTGAGTTTTGTGTCGTTGACTTGTATCTTCCGCAATTTTGAGTTGGCGCTGGGTTGGCGTGTTGATTCTTTCCAAATCCAGACAAACCGCAAGTATTTGGTTTGAGCGTTCGAGTGATTTCTCCTTTGGTGGTCGTGGTGTTCCTTTGTAAGCTGCTTATTTGGAGAACGGATTTGTTTTCGAGATGATTGTCAAATTTGGAATCTAACCTTTTGGTGGAGAGTTAGCATTGAGTGGACGCGATGAGGACTCTCTATTTTCAATTGGATTCTCTTCGTTTTCGAAAGTTGCAGAAATTAGAAAGTTGGTATTTCGCTTTGACCGTCCTCGTACACGCGCGAAGTACGCAACGTCGGGTGTGTTCTGGTGCTGAGTGGTCAGCTGAACTATTCAAGATTCGAGTTAAAGTTTAAGACGTTGACCATTGAGTATGGTCTTACCTTCGATCCTCTTCTGATGAGGGTACCTAGAAAGTTTAGGTTGAATGTTAGGTCAGCGCCGATTTGGGTCTTTGGGTGGTGGTTTTCTAGTCCAAAGAGAGGCCGCTTGAGAGCCGGAGACCTCGTGCGCGATAAGTATCCGGACTGTTCGTTTTTGGTACATGTTTTTCGTTAATAATTCGAATGCAGATTTTCTTTCGAATAAGATCTGTGTTTAGATTCGAGGTCGAATCCTGTTAAGGGGGGTAGACTGTAATACTCCGGAAATGGATCGGTAGAAAGAAAGAGGTCGGAGAGAGCGAAAGAAACTATTTTCAGCGGAAAATTCCATAAATCGGGGTTTACGTTAATTTCAGCAACTTTGGGCCGCATTCGCGACCCAGAGGCCCATTAGTGGGCCGGCAGCCCACTAGTGGCCGGCCAAGGGGGCACCACCCCCCAAAACCCTACTCCCTTCCCCTTCCTCCCCAAGCCGCCTCTCCTCCCCTTGTGCGCCCCTCACTTCCTCCCCTCCCCTAGGCGCCTCCCTCTCCATTGGTGGCTGCCATTGAGATCCCGAGCTGCACCCCGCCTTCCAAGTGTTCCTCTTCGATTCTTCCTCCGCGGCGATTTCGTTCCAATCGGGTTCGTGGAGTTGGAGCTGGCCAAAGGAGGAGAGGGGAAGGCTTTGGGAAGTTGTTCCTCGTCGTTCTTCGGGTCTACAAGGGTAACGAGAGACCCCATCGCTGTTTGATTGCGTTAGAGTTGTCAATTTCATGTTTTTGGTAGAATCGCGTATTTCTGTTAGTAGATCGGTTCTGTACAGTAGGTTGCAACTCGGTTTTGGGTGCCTTAGAGGCAGAATTGGATGATTTCGCCTTCTAGAGTTTTGTTCCTTATTTCATTAGCTTTCTTTTGGCACCTGGATCACGAATTTTGACCCAGTAGATTAAAAGTTATGGCTGTTTTACTACGCGCTGGTCTGTCTGTCAGAACTGATGGGTTTGGTGAGTTGCACCTAGGTTTTGATCTAGTTAGAGTCAGAATCAGGTCGGCCACCCAACTAGGTTTTTGAAGATAATTTCACCATGTTTCCAGGCTGATAAAAATCACTTTATTTGGATCAGTGGTTTAAAAGTTAGAGCAATTTCTTTAGGGCTGATCAGATTTCTGGGCAGACTGCAGTTGTAGTTTTTCAATGGATGGTTAGACCCCTGTAATGGCCGAATTAGAGTTTACCCTCAACTAGAGTTTTGTAGCCAGTTAAGTTAAGAAAATTTGAGCACTGGTTTCAGGTCTTTTGGACTTACGGTTTTTTATTGGTGAATTTTCTAGTAAAACTGCCAGATTAGGGTTAATTGAAATGGTTGGGTAAATGGATCAAATTGACTTTTATTTGGTTAGTTTGGCTAGAAGATTGAGGAGGACACGTAGCATCGCATTATTCGTTGCCCTCATTTCGATTATATTTTATTGTAGGCGGTGAAGCGGTGAGTGGAGGGTATCACAATTACCTCCCAACCCGTTCTGTGTGGCAGTAAGTAATTTGTATTCAATGTTTGATGTCATGTATGATGTGTGAATGAATGTTTACAATTGTTCGTATATGTAGATGAATGCCATGTGTTCTTTTCATTTATGAGTACTATTCCATATTGACATGTGATCATCATGACATGCATACATTATTTTGGTAAGACCCATCGATTCCAGTATGGGCACTTGAAATCCCATCAATTCCAAGATGGGTACGTGAGTCCACCATTCCAATGTGAGCCACGTTACGTGAGTCCACCATTCCAATGTGGGCCACGTTGGACAATCGTATGAAACGTTCTTCATACGAATACTTTAAGTGAACACCGACGGGTGCTTCACTCGCTATACCGGTATATGCTACAATATGTCCATTTCCTTCAATGCACCATTCCACTTCATTCATTCATACATTCGTTTCGAGATATGTTCAAATTGTGTTTGTGATATATGGCTCATTGTATGTTTGATTGTTACATACAGTTACTTGCTGAGTCTATTGGCTCATTCTTGCTTTACTGTCTTATTTAGGTAAATGACGAGGAAGAATGATCTTATGGAGGGTAGTTCATCACGATGCACTCACTATCATTTATCAAACAATTTGAGGACTTTTATTATCATTAATTATGATTTGTGTTGCAATGTAATAAGCCCACATGGCCTTGTTTACTTATCTTGCTGAACTGTTTACTTCCATTTCGTTGAGTAAGACTGGAGGACGAATGTTTGTTTTCATACATTCACAATAACCGCTTCTTTTTGTTATGCTACTTGATGTTATTCATTTGAAGAGTAGAGATTGTAGGTGACATCTTGACTTCCTTATAGTCAGGGTGTTACATGGTCGTGCCTACCGGATATCCGCTTGGTCAAGTCCATGGAAATAGGGAATCATCAGGACGAATAGCAAAATGGGCGGTTGAACTAGGGACGTTTGACCTCCATTTTATTTCACGAACAACAATAAAGTCCCAGGCAATAGCAGAATTCGTTGCCGAATGGACAAACCCTGAACTCAAGCAGGAACCAGAGTATGAACGCCACGAGGAGTGGACAATGTAGTTTGACGGTTCTTTAATGCTCAAAGGATCGGGGGCTGGAGTCGTCTTGATATCTCCTACTGGCGAACACGTTAATTACGCCATCCAGTTCAACTTTCCTGCTACGAAGAATGTAGCAGAATACGAAGGATTACTGGTCGGACTTCGAGCAGCTCATTCGCTCGGGATTCGTAAATTACTAGTGAAAGGCGATTCTCGACTGGTAGCGAATCAAGTGGGGAAAGAGTATCAATGCTCAAGTACGAAGATGTCGTATTATCTGGCGGAAGTACGAAAACTCGAAAAACACTTCTTCAGTTTTCAGATCCAACATATCCCTATAAAGGAAAACTTTCAGGCATACCAGTTGGCACGGATGGCCTCCACCAGGTCAACCATCCCGCCTGGAGTTTTTCTCGAGCAACTCGATTCACCCTCGGTGGTCGAGCATTCCGAGAACATCATTGATTCACATTAGGTCATACAAATTGATTATGATAACATAGATGCTCCACAGATCGGTGATAATCAGGGTAGAGATTGGATGACATCGATCTATAATTATCTTCAGCATGACCTAATTCCAGAAGATGATGTAGAGGCTAATCGTATAGCACGAAAAGCCAAATCGTACACTCCAATTGAACGTACCTTGTATAAACGAGGATCTCATGGAGTGTTGATGAGATGCATATCTCAATCGGATGGCATTAAGTTGCTAACCAAAATTCATGCAGGAGTCTGTGGAGCACATCATTCCTACAAAACATTGGTCGGTAAAGCCTTCAGGTAAGGATACTATTGGCCAACTGCCCTTCATGATGCAAAAGAGCTCGTGGCGAAGTGCGTACAATGTCAGTTTCATAGCCGATAAGTACATCAGCCGGCACAAGCTTTGCAAACAATTCCTCTTTCTTGGCCTTTCGCAACCTGGGGACTAGACATTCTGGGACCTTTCCCAAGAGCACCCGGGGCTTCGAATTCATTTTCGTAATGATTGACACATTTACAAAATGGATCGAAGCCGAGCTAGTTGTTAAAACTACAACTGAGGCCGCTAAGAGAT
This sequence comes from Hsuehochloa calcarea, assembly GCA_036346395.1. NCBI lineage: Eukaryota > Viridiplantae > Streptophyta > Magnoliopsida > Poales > Poaceae > Hsuehochloa > Hsuehochloa calcarea. The sequence continues at coordinate 37,844,236 of CM070602.1, read as the reverse complement.
TTCTCACAAAAAAATATGATCACACGATTTGGTGTACCCAGTCGTATAATCACAGACAATGGTATTCAGTTTTCAAGTGGCAGTTTTCAGGAATTCTGCAATGAGCTTGGCATCAAAGTCCATTTCGCTTTTGTTGCTCATCCGTAGAGCAACGGAACAGTTGAGCGTGCCAATGGTATCATAATGCAGGGGGTTAAACGCCGAGTGTTCGATCAGTTCATAAAACAGCCCAGAGCATGGGTTCAAGAACTTCCCTCTATTTTATGGGCCGTTTGAACCACGACCAGTCGTGCAACCAGTGAAACACCATTCTTTTTAGTTTATGGTGCTGAAGCCATGCTTTCTTCAGAACTAAAAATTGTCTCTGCTCGAACCGATTGTTTCAACATAAACGATCAAGAGGAACAACGACTCGATGATATCAATTTCCTTGAAGAACGACGAAACGAAGCCTTAATACGTTCGGCAATCTATCAACAAGCCATGAGAAGGTACCACAGTCATAAGGTGCAATCTCGCAGCTTAGCTGTAGGTGATCTGGTTCTTAGAAAATTCAGATCCAAGCAAATCACAATAAACTTTCTCCCAAGTGGGAAGGTCCATACACTGTGGTCGAAGTCACCCGACCAGGCTCGGTGCGATTAGCCATGTCAGACGGGAGGGTTTTGTCTAATTCCTGGAACATTGATCAACTGCGTAAGTTCTTTGTTTAATTTCCTTTTTATTTCTATTAATTTTAAAGGTTAATCAATCCCATAAATTCTCTTAGCAAGTGATGTTATTTATATGTTTGTACCCAACTCTGGTCGACTAGCGGTTCATATGCTGAAGATTATGGAGATTATATTTTTATTTCAAAATTCTGTTCTATTCTCGTTTGGCTACTGGTCGGGACGTGGAAAACCTCCTAGTCGAAGTCTCTCATTTTTCGCACATGGTCCCGCCCACTGGAAGGAGCTTCCTAGCGATAGACCTTTTCCTACGATCCTCGTATTACGAAATATATTTTATATCTTCATTTCTTAGTAGTTCCTTCCTACTAGCGTTGAGTATTACATTGAGATAAAACCACTTGTCGTTTATTTTATACATCTTTGCATTTAAGTTCTCTTATCAAGGAAAGTCATTTCTTCCAACCATATATTGTCTTAGTAAGTACTTCGATTATGAAAAACAGATTTATAACTAGTTGAAACCTGGCACTGGTTCTGATCAAAAAGGTTTTACTAGTATTATTACGATCAGTTTTTCAAACAATCAGTACATACTTTCAAACAATGGTTGAGACTTACGTTCATATTATTGGCTTACTGCTTATATAATAAAGTTCTTCTACTATAAAACGGTCGGGGGCTAGGTAGTATATGAATATTCATAAGTCGACCGGATGAACAAAAGATTTCATTGATAAGAAAAAGGTAAGTTTTACATTTTCGTATATTTTTACATTACAATTCTACTAAGAGATCACCCAACTAATCACTGCTTGACGGAGATCCGACCTCTATTTCTTCTGCAACCTTGTCTCCAAGAGGTCTTACCTCCTTGAGAAACTTGGTCGCCTCTTCAGGCAAGCAGTTGAAATCCTCTTCAATGGCTTGAAAATTAGTGGAGGGGGTCGGAAGCCTTCAGTTTTGCCAGAGCGAAACTAACTCCTCTGTCAATGGATTCTTTCATAGACCGAGCATAATTTTCTCTAGTGGTCTCGAGCAAGCACTTAAGATCCTCCAGAAGATGGCCCAGGTAATTCACCTTTACCTTTGGATCTCTTAGGGAGGGCAAGCTCGATCCTGATCCCATATCAAAAATCATTTTATTAAGTGAAGTGATTTTCTCATCGAGATTAAGCACAAGAGTTGCCTCCTAGTCTCACTCAAATTCCAGAGCTTTCTTTGCTCTGGTTAGCGCTTGGTTTTGTTCTGCATAGGCAAAATGAGTGTTCGGCAAGAATGATTAGACAAGATACTAAGTCAAGTTTACGACTAGTTACCTTCAATTTTCTTTCCAGAAATCTCTAAAATTTCTTTATTTCTGGTCATCAAATATGCGATCGACCGGTCCTTAGCTTGGCATTCTTCCTCAAGCTTTGTTATTTTGACTTCTTTGGCCATAGCTTCTTCTTTTATTTTCTCCAAATCTATCAATTATGATAAGGGAGAATAATTAAATGGGGAAAAACAGAGCCATGAAGAAGAAAATAAGCTAAGTAGAAAGTTCTTAATTTATAATTCGTATTGTTTTTGCTCTAGGATCTTCATTCCTTGGGTCAGTCCTCCGACCATAGCAAAATTCTCAACCATGTGCTACATAGATAGCATTCTTACTAAAGTTTCCTATAAAACATTAAGAGAAATTAGGGAAATGGTTGCAGATACTTACTCGAATTACCAAGTCATTATATTCGACATAAATATTATTAGGACTCGTCTTGGCTTGACGGTCCGATATTTGCCCCCAAACAGCATTAAGCTCCTTTTCCTCGATAAATCGAGGGGAAAAAGGGAACTTGTTAGTTTGGGAAGGACTACATACAAGAGTCGGAACCTGTTGAGGATCTTTGGGGATTTCTACCTCTGCCGACGGAGTTATGATCACCATAGGATCCAGAACAAGTTCTGGCCCTGACACCTGCTCGGGGGCTTCCTCGACCATTTTCTCTTCAAGAACTCTAAAAAGGTCTGGTCGAGGAATTCTTCGACCACATGATCTCCCAGTATATCCTGATCGGAAATGACAGGAACACCAGAAGATCTACACAAAATGAAGAGAAAAGCAGAGGCGTAAAAACCCTAACACCCAGTGCGAAGGGGTTTTTATAGCCGCACATCAGAATCAGATATCGGGAGAAGTCCAACGGATAAAAACTTTTTGACCAATGGACATAAAAGATTTTTCAACTTCCAAGGTAGCTTCTCAACTTTAAAATGAATACAGATCACTTCGAATGTCGTGACATTTAATAAGGGGTCTGCCCGATACGACTTCATCGAAAGAAAAGTGTCCACACGACCAATTCATTTAAAGTTCAGGGGGCTAGCTGATGAGAATTAAAACCTCGATGTATTATTTTAATACATAAGAGAAGACTATACGTCTTCATGGTTGTAACCCCTAAGGCTAACGACCTTACTGATCGTAAAGATTCCAGAGGTTATATAATAAATACTCTAGTCGGACAAGATCCCGAACCTAGTCTCCGACCAGCCAATTACTCGTAAGGCTATGAACTGGTATCATCTAGACCTGAATCCAGGTATATCCTTTGTCGTGTGATGAATGGAACATGTGCTATATATTCCATACCACGCGACGTTACATAATTCTAAGACACTGTACTACGGTTGAATGTCTCACCGACATATAACCGCACAGCAGTTGATACCTTGTCAGCTAACACCTCTCTTTGACCAGACACGTTACTTCCTAACAGACGTCTCTCTAAAGGATAACTGTCACCGCTTCATTAACTACTTAAGGAGGACCACGGAAAATGGAGAGAGAGGAGGGGGGATCAAAGGCAATTGAGAAGATTAGCAGTCGATTTGATTACAACACCATAGCAAGCATTGCGCTCAAGTGTTACTAGGAGTAGACTTTTGTTTGATCACATGCATTCCTTGTAATAGCCAGTTCATAGCAATAAAGAGTGACCCTATTCTATTCCAGGAGATACACACCATTTTCCTCTGTTTTTATATATTAATAAGATTAACGATTTGATCGTCGACATTGCTCTATGGCGATCTTCTCCTCTTGGGCTACTACTGATGCAGCCATTACGATGTCCAAAGGAGGGTTGATGGGGGCTACTATAGAACTATCTACATCTATGAGTGCAACTAATGACTGTGGATCCTCTGTGCCTGCAATGGCGAGGTGTGCCTCATGCTGTCCTCTGCCCTTCTTATTAGATTGGAAAGCATCAATAATGTGCGACCCGCGACCTTACCCTTCTTGCCCTTCTCCTTTGTGAGAGGTTTCCTTACTTTGTAGTGCTAGCATTGGTTTCATGGCCAACATTGCCACTAGACGGCTGTGAGATATAGTTCTTTCTTAGAACATCATGTTGAGCTTCCGCAGCTTGCATGATGTCAATTAATTTAGCATACTCCTTATAGATGTTTTGATGAGAGTTGCGTGCAGATTGCACCACATTCGGGTGAAAGGTAGAGAGAGTTTTCTCAATCTTCTGCTCATCCGTGATTACCTTACCACAGAGTTGAAGACTGTTAGAAATTCTGTATAAATTATAGCCATGTTGGGCCAGCTCTTTGAACTCCTGATTCGTGATGCCAGTCACGTACATTTTTATTCACAGAGTTCATAAGATTATTGCTGGTAATTTGCATAAAATAGTTGTAAAATTCTTATAATACTCTTTGAACTCTTGGTTCGTGATCCCATTCGACCAGCCCACGACCAGCTCGTATCTCCATACGACTAGTCCGTATATGATCGAACTGAAAAACTTGCTCATGAATTCTTATAAAACACAAACCCTGATTGTGATCTAAAGTCATCATTGTCGGCTTGGAAGCTAGCATCGGTGTAACCATTTACGACCAGTTCTTCCTCACCATCATACACAAGGAATGCATCCTTAGTCCTTCTCAAGTACTTAAGGATATTCTTGACTGCTATCCAGTAACCTTCACCTGTATCTGACTAATATCTGCTCGTAATACTTAGAGCATACGAGACATCTGGTCGTGTACATAGCATCGCATACATGATAGATCCAATAGTTGAAGCATATGAAATTCTACTCATTTTGTCTCACTCATCTGTGGACGTAGGACATTGACTCTTGCTAAGATTAATACCATGCGCCATGGGCACCAAACTACGACCAGCTTGTATCTCCATACGACTAGTCTGGACTCGGTCGTATCACCATATGAGCCATGGGCACTAGTTTGGATCTGGTCGTATCACTATACGACTATGTACATATCCTAGCTTAAACCAATTAACCTTTTAGATCTCTCTATAGATATTTATACCAAGAGTATATGCTGCATCACCTAAATCTTTCATTGAGAAACTATTTCTTAATGAAGTCTTAATAGATTCAAGCATTGGAATATCATTTTTAACCAGTAGTTTGTCATCCACATACAAGATCAGAAACACAAGCTTACCCCCACTAACCTTCTTGTAAATACAAGGTTCTTCTTCATTCTTGATGAAGTCAAACATTTTAACCACTTCATCAAAACGAATGTTCCAACTCCGAGATCTCAGAGTCTGGGTCCATCAACGTTTCCATATAAGTTTTAGACTCATCATTATTTAATAATAAAACGTCATGCCCATACCTTATAGGCAATTGATGTGGCCTTTTTTTTTATCATCATTGTTCAACGCTTTGTTCATCCTGTAGAGGTTTAGTAGGTGTTGAAATATTTTCTGATGGTTCCCGAATTTCTTTGAGTTGCACCTTTCTCCCACTGACTCCTTTGGAAAGAAATTCTTTCTCCAAAAAGATACACCATTACAAGCAACAAACACTTTGTTATTAACCCGATTATATAAATAATATCCTTTAGTTTCCTTAGGAAACACCACAAAGAAGCACTTATCAGACTTGGGTGTGAGTTTATCAGACGTTTGACATATACCTCACAACCCATACCCTAAGAAAAAATAATCCAGGACTCTTCCCGGTCCATATCTCATATGATGTCTTCTCTATAGTTTTTGATGGAACCCTATTTAAAGTGCAATTCGCTGTTTCTAGTCCCCAGAATTGCAATGGAAGATCAGATTGACTCATCATTGACCAAACCATGTCCAACAATGTTCGGTTCTATCGTTCAGACACCCGATTCCATTGAGGGGTCCCCGGCAAAGTTAGTTGTGGAACAATTCAACACTTCTTTAAATGACCACCAAACTCGTGGCTCAAATATTCACCTCTACAATTAGATCGTAGATATTTAATTGTCTTACCAAGTTGATTCTGCACTTCATACTGAAATTCTTTGAACTTTTCAAAGGATTCTAATTATACCTCATCAAATAGAAATAGCCATATCTACTGAAATCATCAGTAAAAGTTATGAAATATTGAAAACCACCTATTGTCGAAATGCTCATTGGTCTCTATACTATATTCAACCAGTCTACGGCCAGCTCGTATCTCCATACGTCTAGTCTGGACCCGGTTAAATCACCATACGACTACTCTAGACCTGGTCGTATCACCATACGACTAGTCTGTATGTACAAGTATCAATAAATCACTTGCCCTCTCACCTCTAGTCATGAAAGGTTCTCTTGTCATCTTGCTAAGTAAACAAGATTCACATGTTTCAAATGATTTAAAATCAAATGAGTTTAGAAGACCATATTTATGGAGCTTCATCATGCCCTTCTCATTTATATGACCTAGTCGACAATGCCAAATAAAAATGAGATTCAATTCATTAGTTCGAAGTCTCTTAGCATATAGGCATATCCTCAAGATTCAAAACATGCAATATATTCACCAATGGAGCATGATCATAAAGCATATCTTTAAAATAAATTAAACAACAATTGTTTTTTATTATGAACTCATAACCTTCTACCCCTAAACATGAAGCACAAATAATATTTTTGCTTAAGGCTGAAACATAATAACAATTATTTAGTTCTATAACTAATTCTGAGGATAAAGCTAATGTCAAAGTGCCAATAGCTAATGTAGCAACTCTTGCTCCATTGCCCACACGAAAGATCAACATCTTTTATTGCCAAACTTCTACTCCTTATCAGTCCCTGCATCGAATTGGAAATATGAGCAACCGATCCGGTATCAAATACCCAAGAACTGGTCGAAGAAGTGGCAAGATTAATCTGAACTAGAAGTCTTACTCCGTTGTTCTTTTTCATCTCTGCTAAGTACTTCTTGCAGTTTCTCTTCCAATGCTCAGTCTCATGACAATGGTAACATTCTGATTCAGGCTTAGGACCCAGCTTGAGCTTCTTAAGATTAGCTTTGAGACTCTCGATCTCATCTTGAGTCTTTCCGTTCCCTTTGCCTTTCCCAACCTACCCTTCTTCTTGAAGCTAGTAGTCTTTTGAACCATCATCATATGATTGGAACATTTCTTGATGCTCTCCTCAGCACCTTTATGCATTTCACGCAACTCGGTCATTGACTTTTCCATGCCATTCATATAAAAATTTAATATGACTGGATCAAAGCTAATAGGGAGCGATTGAAAAATCACATCAGTAGCCAACTCTTGGCTAAGGGGAAAACAGAGCTTTTTAAGTTCTCAATGTGACCAATCATCTTGATCACATGAGGACTGATTGGGTTGTCCTACAATAGCATACAAGAAAGCAATGCCTTGGAGGTATTAAACCTCTCTGCCCTTGCTTGATCCTGAAACATAGCCTTCAGACCTACAATCATAATGTAAGCGTTTGTGGTCTTATATTGCTTCTGAAGCTCAGAGTTCATGGTCGCAAGCATTAGGCAGTGCACATTAACTGCATCATTGCAATGTTTCTCATAAGTATTCTTTCCAGTTTGAGTAGCATCAACATTCGGTTCCTCGGGATAGGGTCCCTCTAAAACATATTTCTTCTTTTCTTGTTTGAGAACAATTCTCAGATTACGAAACCAGTCAATAAAGTTGGTTCTATTCAGCTTTTCTTTCTCAAGAACAGATTGCAAATTTAAGGTAGGTGCAGAAGTAGTAGTAGTAGGTGCCATGATCTACAACATAAATATGTGCAAAGATTCAGCACTATGTTTATATTAGATCTTCTATTAGACACTCATGTTGGTGGTCGTGTTCGACCAGTCTACGACCAGCTCGTATCTCCATACGACTAGTTTGAACCTGGTCGTATCACCATACGACTAGTCTGAATCTGGTCATATCACTGTATGACCAGTCCATACATGATCGGACTTGATCATCAATAGTCAATAAAAGATATTCCTACTATATGTTCTAAACCATGTTTCCCTCAAACATCATATAGTGAGTCCAAGATCGAAAAACTTTATTAGATACTCATTAACTGAAATGTGACCCTGCTTTAGAGCTCTGAACTCAATCTTCTTCATTCTGATGGTACCGACTCGTATGAAGTTGGTTTTGAAAGCGAATTTGAATTCAACCCAGGGAATTGACTGCTAAGCGGGTTCACCTTCATCTACTTGTACTTCGGTAATTTCTTATGCGGTGGTGGGGTTTGGTTGATTTCCAGTTGCAGATTCTGCTGCTTCTACTGCTTCTTCTTCTTTGGACACTGAGCTGTCACCACCTCGAGCAGCGCGGTAGTCCTCCCACCATACAGCGGCGGCTCCTTTCAGTTGATGGGTGGCAAAGTCCACTTTGTCTTCGTCTGAGCAGCGGGCAAGGTGAAGTTTCTTCTCAGTATCTCTATGCTAGTCTTCTGCTTCTATGGGTTCATTGGCGGCATCAAAGGTGGGGGGTCTTTTCCTGAGGAAGTCTGTAAGCTTGTAGTTGCGGTCAGCTGCTCTAGTCTGCTGACTAGCGAGCAAAGCTTAGAGAATCTGCGTCTGCTGGAACATAACTGTAACATCCCCAATTTATTAATGAGGATTAGTATGCATCTCATTAACATGAATATGGTTTTTGAATCTTATGCATAATTTATTGCACTTGGAAAATCCCAAAACAATATAAACCTACAACTCAAATCTGAACTCCCAAAAGAAATCAGTCATAAAATATGTGAACATCTTCTTGAAATAATTTATTCAAATACTATATTAATTATCATGAATTAATATAATTTTTACCAAATTGGTGGACCTAAATTCAAACCACAGAAAATTCAAACATAGTCTATAACCTATTTTAAGTTTCAATTTTACTTAAGCAAATAACTCATGAACAGTGGGATTTGAAATTTTAGATGAGTACTAGGTCATTCTAGGAACACCCCTAAATTATTTTAGATTTTTAGATTTTTATTTTATATTTAAAGCCCAGTTAAACTAGTTGTAAATTGGTCAAATTTGGAAATTCTTAAACGCATCACTATTCCATCGCTCGAGCGAGCATCGCTATTCTTGTTGACGAGCCCGTCGCACCACTTGACTGCACCAGACGTGATCATTCACCCCGCTGCTTTGACCGTCCGATGCCAATCCAACGGTCCAGAGCACTCGACTGCATACCCCTTCGTTCCGCCGTTGACTGACTGGGCCCACTACGCCATAGTGGCATCTTCCTCCTCGGTCAGCCATGCTCAGGCGTTGTGCACCACGTAGCCGAGATGCCTTGCCACCCCTCCGTCCATGGCGTTCCCCCCACCCTCCGCGACCAACCCCTCAGCATCGCCTCTTAACGCCGCCTCTTCCTCCGTCTTCTCCCTCACTCAAAACCAACCCTACCCCGTTTCCCTCCTCTCACTTCTCTCCTCGGCCGTGGGAGAGAAGGAAGCAAGCTTCCACTCTAGTACTGCTCCTGGGACGCGCCTGTGTCCTCACCAGCTCCGGAGCGTGCCCCGACAGCCACCGCCGTGTCCACCTTTGGCATCTTCGTGTCTGGTGACCCCTGGTCCTCCCCGATAGCGTCACGGCGAGCCCTACGCCCCAAGGAGGTCTTTCCCCTGGTTAATTTGGAGCTAGAATCACCTAGGAGCTGTGCACACTTCTTCTTCCTCACCTCCGCCCTCCTCAGCCATCACTGTCATTTCTACTCTAGCCAGTCGCCGCCGTCGTGAGCCGCACCGCCGCCACCACCATTGCCGTGGATGATACCTCCCTGACCCTTCCCCGGCCTCTTTTTCGATCTGGTAAGCCTCACTTACCACCTCTGTTGCTTATGCGCTTTTCGGTTGACTCGAGATTGTGCCGTGCCGCCGCTTGCACCACAGCCGTATGGTCGCCTCCGCTCACCGACGTTGCGCCACCATTACAGGTCAGTCCAGTCACTGCCGCCACCACCAGTGGGTGCGCAATAGTACGAGGAACTCATTCCCGCTCTTGGCCGGCGCCGCCGTGGCTAGAGACGCCGACAAGCCGCCAGCAAGGTGAGCGAAAGCCACTGCCCTATTTTGTCGGACGCCGGTAGCTACTATAGCGCGTAATTAGTACGGTTAGCAATTAAAGTGTGGATCTTTGTCGGAAGACCCATGATTAGCCGTGTTAATGAGTGGCAATGGCCTATGACATGTGGGCCCCGTGGCCGGTTAAGTGGTAGCGTAAACTTATTTGGTGCGTTTGTCCGTAAGAAAAACGTATTTCTTATACACTGAAACTAAGAGTACGTGTTTGTAATCAGAAGGCACATTTCCAAAAATACGTCTTCGACGTCATTCTCTGTTGAGCTAGGTCAATGTTGACCGAGTCAACTTTTGACTAGGGGTCCCACACATCATTGACTGCAGTTAGAGTAAGGGTCGGTAAGGAAAAGTATTATTGTATTTAGAAAATTCCGAAATGATTTATGTACACACTTAAAAATACAATTAACTTCAAAAATTCATAACTAATTCATTTTAACTCTAAAAACAGTGAAACCAATTTTTTTATTTTTCAATTTAAATGAACTTTATTTTAAAAATAGGTTTCAACCTTGTCATGTCATCGAAAACATAGTTTGTGGAAAGTGGTCAAAAAAGGGAATTATTATTACATTATAAATTGTTAATAACTTTGAAAATGAGATGAACCAAATTATTTTGGTCTTGTTAAAATAGTCCCTATCCATTTTTGTATGCCACATGTACACCACCACTCTAGAAAATTTCACGAAAACTTTAGATGCGGTGAAGAGTGGCAGCTTCTAATTAAATTGGATTTTCCTAAAAACTGATTTTCAAACGGCTATAACATTCACATACAAAATCTAAATGGAATAATTATTTCACCTAAATTAATCTAAAATCATGTTCTATCCACTGTAAAAATTTCATGCATTTGGATGATATTGGATTTTAGGATATTTTCGATGTTTTCGTTTGTTTGATAGTGTTCGACGATACGAGTGTGATATATATATATACTCACCAGCAATTGGACCATCCATCCCAGGCAAGCAGTTTCTCCCTTTGATGCATGTTTAATTCCTATTACTTTAAAAAATGTATCTATGTTGTTTTTAAGTATTCCATGCATTGCTTAATTTCAAATACTTGTATGTCAAATGGGTAGTGTAGTTATATCCACTTGCTGCATTGGCCCTCCTTTGAATGTTAATTACCCTTTTACCTTGAATAATTAATGATATATGTTATATGAGAATGTTTGCTAATTTGTAGTATGCTCTTAGACATGCTAGTAGTTGTAGTCGAAAACAGTTGATGGAGCTAGTCCATCGGCCGATGGATTGAATTGAATCTTGATGAAATTTGAGGATTATTATGCATTGAATTATGTTGAATTGGAGGATCACATTCAGATCGTTGAATCTGGTTATTGTGAACTTGTTGGGTAGTGATTTTCGGGTGTTGGACTTGGACGGGTGATAGGGTGATGAAGGGAATGGTCCCAATTCATGTAGCCCCGTTTGGGTATTTGAGGACCGGTGTGTGGTGTGATGAGCCAAGTCTTACGTACAACCACACGCCTGGATAATGGCAAAGGGTTGGCTAACTAATTTGTTGTGTGTTAGTTATCATAACACAATTAGGTTGATAACTTTCATGATTCTATTTTATTGTTGTATTGTCAATCTAGTGGGGCATGTTAAGCGTTTTCTTACTTGCCCTTAAGGGTCTTTTGCGTATGCCCGTTAGCTGCGCAACGGACTTACTTACACAACGGGTACACCCATGGTGACGATAAGCGACTTTTGGCCATGGTATTGTTTCTTCGGGTGGTTTGATAGTTAGGACATAGCATTGTAACGACCTCGTTATGGTATCCCAGTCACACTCCTGAGGAAGAGTGTATTGGCCGACATTACGAGATATTCATATCGTGTGGGGAAAGTTGTACACCTCTGTAGAGTTTAACTAAATCTATTTAAATAACCGTGTCCCTGGTTATGGACATCACTTGTGGGAAAGCAGGCACAATTAGCTTATGGGAACTTTGGTTTGGGTTATGGTTGGAAATTTTATGTCATTATGTTATTTTGTTCAGATCTGAAATTTTATCACGAACGGGATGTTCGCGTGTTGATTTTGTCAAAGAATGATTTGTGTCACGAATGGGAAGTTCGTGGGTTGATTATTGTTGGAGTATCTACTGTTGTTGATCATAAATTGGGATTACCTACTGATATATAAGTTTTCTAAATGTTTCACAAATGGCAACTTGAATCTATATCATTTATCTCAAACGAAAAACTTGCTTTATGCTGAAAATGAGCCATGTAAGCCTATCCTTTGACACTTGAATGCATTTATTATATATTGTTATTCGTAAGTCTTGCGAGTACGTTTTTGTACTCAGCTGCATTGCCTATGTTGCAGGTGAGAAGTCGTTCAAATTGGGTTAAGTACTTCAGACGCTACGACTTTAATTCCAGTTGGTTGCTTGTGGGTTTTGGGTATGCCAACTCGGTTTTGCTCTTCCATTTCTTTATTTATCTTCTGCTGCGATTTATTTGAGTTATATTTAAATTTGGCCGGTCGGTCCGCTTATGCAAACTTGTACCTTAAGGTTCTAATTAATGATGTTGTAATAGCGATTATATTATTTTGTACATTGTGTATGGATGTGAATGCAATGTGGTGTTAGGATATGTGTGTGTTAGCCACTGATCCTTGGGAGCTAACATGAGACACATATCCGGGCACTCGGAATCGTTTTCGTCTCTCGTTAAGTATTACGCTTTCGGCGTAATTGCTTAGCTTGAAACAGATCCAATCCCGGGGGCTCACAGTATTGGTATCAGAGCCATACTGACTGTAAGTTAAAGCCGTAGCAATGGACGTTATTAGGATTTTTTTATATGCAAAGAATATTTTCAAACTATCAAAAGGTTTTGCAATAATGTAAGTAATATAAATTCATTGCTTTCTTACCAATCCTAGCATCTATTTCTTACCTCACTATTCATTTGATTTGAGCAAAATGAATTACTCCATTGCTCATCTCTCTTTTCTAATGATAAATACGCTAAATAGTCACCGGTGAAGAGCATCATGGGAAGGACCAGGAGATAATGCCTTGCCGCGATATTAGGATTAAATTAGGGTTTTTCTTATAATATTTATACACTCTAATTATATAACTTAGCTTCTAAACGCTGGATCTTGTAATATGATCATTTGCTCTCTTTTTTTCCGAGTAGTTGTGCATCGCCTACGGGCGGGTTGTCTAGCAACTATGTCGGAAAACTAACTGTACTTCATTTGTATCTTGTGCTGTCCACCTGGGCTCTAGCAGCCCATTTCTTGTTGCACAAATGTGTTTTTCTTGTGCATTCATGCTAGGTTAAGCTACCCCTTTGCTATCAATTGCTTACCTTATGCTTTTCCCTCATTCCTTTTTGCCAGTTGCTAACAATTCGTATGGCAACAGGATGTCAGGTCGAAAAACCCATTTGACGTCGGAAGTAATGGAGGATTCACAGCCGGTGGGTTCCCAAGTTACCAATGATCAACCCCTGAATCCTCAACGGCACAATCCAGAGCACCCCGACCCGTAATTTCAGCACGTGGGTCGACAAGAAGAAGTAACTCCACCTCAGCCATCTGTGGCCGACGTGTTGGCCCAGATGGAGCAATCGACAAGACCAAACTCGGATCTTACAGCACATTGCTCAGAACACTGCCAGTGTCTAAGGTACTCAAATGGTAGTGGGAGGAGCTAGTCTTTATGGCTCCCGATTAGCTGATTTTCTAAGCACGAAGCCTCCCGCGTTCTCTCATTCGGAGGATCCTCTCAAGGCCGATGATTGGCTTCGGACCATCGAACAGAAATTGACAATAACTCAGTTTGCCGACAACGAGAAGGTCTTCTATGCCTCCGACCAACTAGAAGGGGCAGCTTGTGCATGGTGGGATAATTTTTGCGCCATGCAACCTGCTAGTCACGTTCCATCATGCGACGAGTTTCGGAACGCCTTCCGAGCGGTACATGTTCCCTCCAGCATCGTCAGTATCAAAAGACGTGAATTCCTCACTTTGAAGCAAGATAACAAGTCCGTGATGGAGTATCTTTACGAGTTCAATCATATGGCTCGTTATGCTCCGGACGATGTCTCCACCGCTGCAAGGAAGCAAGACCAGTTCTTGCATGGGCTAACGGAAGTGATGCAGCTGGCGCTTGCTGTACATGACTTCTGCGACTTCCAACAACTGGTTGATAAGGCTATTATAGTGGAGAATAAAATGCAAGCAGTTGAGGAATTGCGAAAACGCAAGAGGGATGCACAATTTTTAGCAAGCCGCAGCTTTCATGAATTGTGTGCTTGGCAGCCCTGTCCTCCTGAATTCCAAGTCCCAGCACCTCCGACGACTCCTCGAGATACTATGCAAGTGTCTCATCTACCTCCATAAGAGATCCAGCAAGGGCAAGCCGGAAAGCGGAAGAAGGTGCAGCGCAATTGGGCCGCAAAGTCCACATGTTTCACTTGTGGCAATCCGGGGCATTTTGCAAGTCATTGCCCGGTGAAGCACCAAGATATTCCTGATTAGCGCCAAGTCCTTGAAATATCCCTTGATTAGAGACCCGATGTCACCATTGAGAACACCAGTCATGGTCATGTGAACCATGTCGCCGACGAAAAGGCGAAGGAAGCACCCGATGTCGTGTTGGGAACATTTCTAGTCAATTCGATTCCTACGACTATATTGTTCGACTCTGGGGCCTCACTGATGAACCTCGGAGGTCCTGATTTGGCCCGATCTTTCGATGAGAAGATAAATTCGGTAGAAGTCGCTCAACTCTCACGGTCCTGGCTACAAACTCGCAAGGCCCGAAATCATGCAATCGCTGAACTGCTCGACAAGTCATTATCAACCGTGCACGAATACCTGGATGACCTGATCACGAAGATCAATTCCTGCATACACTGAAGAAGCACACAAGAACAATGTAAAACACAATCTGAATTGCAAATATATGATTGACTTCAAAAGGTGGGATTCCTTAGAGGTCCTTTACAGTTGGTCTAGTCAACACAAGCAAATAACGAGAGTTTTCACAATGGAGAAACTAATCAAACGAAATCCGAGAAAACTAGAGGGGTGCGACCTCCTTATATAGGGAAAGGGAAGCCACACATAGCTAACAAAATAGGGGGTGGGACTATTCATACACTATTCATGAATGTGATACTGTTCATGTGAACAGTATGGGCTCCATTAGGTGGCCCGCTAGCGTATGGTTCAATTCCAGTACGATTACAAGGCTCAAATTGGCCCAAATAGGTGATGTAGTATTTTCTTTTGACAATTCCAAAGTCCACAGAAATAATTTTGAGGTGAGGCTAGATCCATTATAAATTTATTGGAATAAGCTTTCCAACAAGCCTAAGAACAACCAAATCGGACTCAGTTTGCAAAAGTTATGGCCTTTTTACTATACGCTTGTTGGGCTATCACAGTGCCAGATTGTTTTTGGGATTTCGACCTGCACAAAATGAATTTGGAGGTGGGGCTGGATCCGTTGGAAAGATGATGAGATAGTCTTTTCATCAAGTACTCATGGACCTCCAACGGACTCTGTATGTGAAAGTTATGCATGTTTGAAGTCGGTGTTGTCTCCGAAGGCCGAATTGGATTCCAAAATAGGTCCAGCTCGAACTCTTGCAAATCAACCACTCTCTATCTTTTATTCCTGAAAATAACAACACATTTATTTGGCAATATCATATAGTTCATGTAATATAATGGTACTCCTAAAAACGAACTCACCTGATAATCTAAGTGAAGTATACAAGCTCTTGTAATTGGAACAACGAGCATAGCAAATATGGTTGTATCCATAGGGGTCACGTTCTCATCATCCTCCCCTTCTTGAAAACAAAGCCGTCCTGGGCTTTTGATAAGCTGAAAATAGGATAACAAAGAAGCCAAGGTGTATGCATGGCATTTGTATATGTCATCCGTTTTAACGGTTCTTCGTTGTTGCACAATTAATATTTTAAAACAGTAGCGTTCATAAAAGCTTATTGTATTATTAGCCCAAGAATAATCATATATGTTAATGAGGAAAATAAAATTTCTCACACATCAATTATTGCAACTAGTTTTGCAAATGTAAGTGAAGCAGTTATTCAATTCAAATATATGAAGTTGTAAACTTGCAGTGGTAGCTCATATGAGCAAATCTAGAACCTTTGTAATCAAACAAAGTTAATCCATATAATCTGATTTCAATTGAGCGTTAGCAAATTCATCTAGTAAGGGTGAAAAGATTTGAAAGTTCTTCCATACTTCAACATCATGATTCAGATTATCAATACTAGATGGTGCAATAAGAGATGAACACATAGGCATTGGATAATCACTAAAGTTTATTTTCCTCTCATAACGAACAAGATTCAGTACACAAGAATTGTTGTTCAAAACAGTAAGCTTCAATTCATCTATGTGATCATAAGTTATGCATATTCGATACACATGAAATTGATTGTCTACACCATAATCTCCAATCAAATTAAACTTATATCCAGGGGTGTACACACTAGACAAAGATTTCAAACATGCGATTTCAGAAACTTTCTCATAGCATGTGACAATTTCATCGGTGGCTCCAACATAATGTAACATAAAGAATCAGTAGGAGAAATTCTAGTCAAAACTTCTTTATGTCTAACCAATTCCACATGATCATTATATGTGATTGACTCATCATATGAGTCGCACAAAACAGCAGGCAATTCAATTATGTTATCATATGGTATACTCAAGTCAACTAGTAAATCAACAAGTTTATTACATGGTGCACTAAAATCAATGCAGTCTGAATTCTCTTCGTGAAACATGTGCATAACAGAATTATTTTTCATTAATTTTTGCTCTAAAATAGCATGAACAGTGGACAATTGTAGTTCTTCACAAGCATACTCACCTTGAGTGATGATAGCACCATGATCTTTACCTTTTTGGCTCTCCTCAGATGATGTGTTGCTTTGGTTCAATGTCTTGAATGGAATTGATGCATGAATTTTGTAAAGGGGTGTGTATACTGCATTTCTGGGAAGTATACATATCTCGAAGACACGGGTTATTTTGTTTGTTATGCTAGGGTCAATTGGTGACTAAGCATTACAAGCTTAATAAACCGGGGTCCTCACAAAGTTGCTATCAGAGCCATACTAACCATAGAAACCACTAGCTTAGTCGACTTTAGGATATTTTGAAAAACTTAGTTTCAAAATGTCAAATGATTTATGAAAACTTAAGTGAGTTCTCAGATTTTACTCCTTACCTATCTTAGACTGCTCATCTCACCTTGTTCTTGTTTAAGTTTTGAAAAGTTGTTTCCTCTCATCTTTACTTCAAAGGATAGTTGTTACCGTTTACTCATCTTCCTTCTCAACCAATGGAGTCTGTAACACCCTGACCCAAAATCGGCTCAATGCCCAGCCCACCGTGGGGCGGATCCGCGCACACATAGCACCTCACTTGCACTTTCGTCCTGTGGATTTCATGGGGTTATGCTCCTGATCTTAGGATGATGTGACAATTGGCAATGGCGTTTACGGTTTGTCGTTTCACGCGTTTTCGACAAAGTTCTGAGCTTATTGCTCGAGGCGGTCCGACCGGTCCTTGCACGGCGGTCCGCCGGTCCCATATCGGTCGGACCGGCCATCGCGGGCGATCGGACGGCGATGACCAAAAGTGTTCAAATTGAGTGGGCCAAAAATAGGTGTTGTAGACAAGTAAGGGATCCCAATGCACTTGGTCTCATGATTTTTGGAGTCTCGGTGAAAAGTTCTATTGGTTTAAAGTTTCGAAGGTTTGGATTTTGGGAGCTTGAATTTGGCTAAGTCCTAAGGCGGTCCGACCGCTCTCTGAGGAGCGGTCCGACCGCCATGGGCGATCCGACCGGCTCACTGGAGCGGTCGGGCCGGTAACTACTTGAACATCGGCCAACTTCGTGGCGATGTTGTTTTGTTAGGTCAAAGTCATTAGTTTCATGGCATATGATTTGCATGATGCATGTTTTGACTAACATGGGTCAAGTTGTGAAGAACTTGTTCCCGAATCGTGTTTTCTTATGCGTGGTTGTGCGGTGGCTTGGTGGTCAACGACGGTCAACGGCGAGGAGAATCGGGACTAGACTTGAAGAGTTGAGGTCGAGCGATCGGCGATGCGGGTGAGTCAACGACTCAAGCGTGACACAAGATGGACAAGGGTGACCTATTGGCGAATCCATGATGCATGGTGAAGCGGTTTAGGTCAAAAGGTTAAAGACGGCGCTTTGCGAAGCGTGCGTGTGTGACCCGTTTGTTAGTGGGCCTTAACGGGAGCCCAATTAAGTCAAACCCTAAGAGTTTTAGGCCTCCACTATAAATAGGAGGAGATGGTGGCTGCATCTCTCTCTCTCTCTCTCGCCTGTTTATGTTTCAAAACCCTAATTGTCTTTAGGGGAGTTGAGGTGGAGGCTAGGGCTTTTCATGGTTTGAGGAGAATTTCGTGATCCTTGATTGTCTACTGATCCATGATGGTGTGGATGTAATCCAGCATCAATCACGAAATCAATCTATGCAAGGTTTGCTTGAGATAAGTCTCTTTTCGTTCTTGCTTTCAATTTCGTGTTTTTAGGGCTTTCTTTGATCCGCGGGTTTGTGATTGATTCTTTCACGTGAATTAGCTTGCTGTGATATGTGTGAATCTATCTAGCATCATCTTGATCATCAATCACTCACGAACAAGCATTAGGATCAAGTTTTCGTTCTTGCCCGGTTTTAGACCTTCTGTTAATCAATTGACAATTGCTCAAGATCGTTCCAAGAATTATCATAATATTCGATTGGAATAGGTCCTCAATAGCATAGAGAAGGTGTGTGCAAAGTTTCGTGAAGTTTGGAGTTGAGAATCAAAAGTTAGACCTAATTGCAACCGTCATCGGCTGATTTTTATTGTTTCAGATCGGTTCAGATCGCCGGTCCGACCGCCCATCACCACCGGTCTGACCAATTTCGGAGCGGTCCGACCGCCGGCATAACAGCGGTCCGACCGCCCGGCAATCGGTCCGACCGGTTCACTACAGCGGTCAGACCGCCAGTACTTGTATTACTTTGATTCTTAGTTGATTATTGTCGCATTGCTTAGAGGTTTTATTGGATTCAATACTAGTCTTCCATTTGTCTTGGTATATTGATCTTCATAGCTTTCTAATAGCTCTGGAGTGAAATTGTATTGAGTTCATAATTTGTGAAAAAGTGGCGTGCTCCTATTCACCCCCTCTAGTCGCCTTTACGGTCCAACAAGTGGTATCGAGCCGGTTAGTTCAATCTTGATCTTAACCGGTCCTTTGAACTTTGGCGATGGATAAGTTTTCTACTAAACCGCATATCTTGATGGGCACGACTATGCCTATTGGAAGAATCGTATGCGCGTCTTTCTTGAGAGCGAGGACAAGCTATTTGGGATGTTGTTAGAGCCCATTGGTTATTCTGAAATTGCTACACCGCTACGCAATTCTTTTGGCTAACAACAATAAGGCTAAGAATCTTTTATATGGTGCACTTGGTAGACAAGAATATGATAGAATTTGCAATCTTTCAATCTGCGCATGAAATTTGGAACACTCTCGAAACATATCATGAGGTTCGTCCCAAATCAAAAGGTCGCCAAGCTGTTTACAAGCGTGAGTACAATAAATTCGAGATGCGTCTGGAGAGAGCATCGATGACATTTTCGATCGCTTTAATAAAGTAATTAATCAAATGAAAGTGTTGATATTGAATATTCTCAATCTGAAAATGCCACCCATCTCTTGGTGCAATCAACACCAAGGAGTGGGAGATGAAAGCTCTTGCTATAGAAGAAAATGTTGATCTTTCAAGTCTTACTTTAGAATTGCTTTATAGTAAACTCAAGACTCATGAAATTAAAAGAGTTGATCATCCTAAGAAAGATAATTTAGCTTTGGTAGCAGATCCTCTCAAAAGGTTTTGATGACTCTTGTGAATCTTCTTACGGATTTTCATTTGCTTGTTTATCGCTATTCATGAAGAGGAGCTTGAAAGTATTCTGAAGCAGAGTTAGCTCTTCTAGCTAAGAAATTCACACGGCCTACAATAATGTGAGAAACAAAAGAGAGGTGGTCGGTAACATGCTATGAATGTGGTGAGCTCAATCATATCCGCAAATTGCCCCAAGTTGAAAGGTAAGAGCAATCATAAGGAAGGAAAGCGACTTGGAAGAAGCCTCCTTTCAACAAATCAAGGTATGAGGCAAATAAGCTTGTGAAGGCTGCTCACGGGTCCTTGCCGCTTTTGAGGATCAATCCTTGAGCGATGTGGATACCGGGAGTGAGGAGGACAAGGAGGAGGAGATCCTCAAGGTAAAAGAAAGGGAAGGCCAAAGACTTCACGGCATGTGCTTCATGGTCGACACGGAGGACATTGATGATAATGAGGTATCTTTTACTTATGATGAGCTTTACGCTAAATATGATTCTATAGTTGAGCAATTGCTTAGTCAAGATGAAGCGCTTGAATTTGTTATGACAAAAATAAGAAATTAGAGTCAAAGATTAGCAAACTGAAAGTAGAGCTTAAAATGCTAAGACTCTTGAACACGATGAATGTTTATCTTGTCATGCTATGCATTCGAAATTACCAAGTTACAATCTGCTCATAATATTTGTGTACAACAACTTGAGAATGCTAAATCTGAACTAAATGAAATTAAAAGTGCTCCTTGTGAAAAATGTTTAGAATCTAGTAAATTGATTGCTTTTGATGTATTTGATTCTAGCCCTTGCACTTCATGCTTAGAAAAGAGCGTGAAATCAAAGATATCTTAGAAGTTTGCTAGAGTCAAATATGCTAAGCTTAAGGACAATATTGAAAATACTACTTGTGCTTCATGTTCCACTCTTAAGCTTGAAATTGCTTTGTATAAGGGAAATCTATGGATAAAACTTGTGATGCTTGTGTTAACTTGAGAAAAGAAAATGCTTACCTTCATGATACATTAGAGAAATTTTCTAAAGGTAAGAAACAATTAAACATGATTCTTGACAAATCTAAAACTCCTTATAAGAAGCAAGGTTTAGGATTCAATTCTTTTCAAGACAATTCAAACCCAAAAGTCATTCAAGTCTTGGAAAAGGTTTAATTGAATTCAAAACTCAACTTTGCAAAAACATCTTTTAAATCTGCGGGCTTTGCTCAACCTTGTATTAATTCAAATGGTGCTTCTTCTAGTGGTACCAAGTACCATTGCACTTATTGCAAAAAAGGTGGACATTTGATTGAATATTGTTGGCGTAGGTTGAAAAATGATAGGAAAAATTTTGATAGAATTTCATTCATGCAACCTAGAGCTTCTATGAGACATGGTAACACCTTGAAAAGAATAAACACGGATTAGGATTTTCTCTCATGCAAATCATTATGTTTCTAGACATCCTAATTCTAATGTGTATCGATGGCGGTCGGCATTTGAGTGGTCACCGGTCGACCGTTTTGGTCACCGGTCGACCGCCAAAGACTAAAGCGGTCGAGACCGCCCATGGACGATCTAAGTCTCATGTTAAGTTAAACATTGCTCATAATCGAATGTTAAATGAAATCAAGGATAGTACTTACGGTTTGTATACTCCTTGCGAGACGTGTGTCTCGATCTTTGGATTCCTAAATCTTGTTTATCTAATCCCGATATTGAGACACATCGTTCTTTTGCTCCTTGATTTTCGGGATTATCGCGGAAAGGGAAGAACACGTGGTTCGTTGACTCGGATGTTCACGCCACATGACCAGGAAACTCAAAATGGTTCACCTCTTTCACGCGAGCAACAGTGATGACTTCATCACCTTTGGAGATGATACACAAGGCGAATTGAAGGAACAGGATCAATTAGGGTAAACAACAAATTCATTCTAAAGGATGTCGCTCTTGTGGACAAGCTTAGGTATAATCTCCTTTCTGTTTCTCAGCTTCTTGATGATGGTTATGAGACTGTTTTTAAGAAAAATGCTTGTCGTGTGCTTGATTCTACTGGTGAGCTTGTGTTTGGAATCTCTAGAGTTGGTAGAATTTTTGGCTGACTTTTCAGAATCTCTTGCTGGATCTCTTAAATGTTTGCTTACATCTTCTTCTGATTTTTGGCTTTGGCATCGACGTTTGGGGCACATTGGTTTTGATCATTTGACGCGAGTTAGCAACCTTGATCTCATGAGAGGTTTGCCTAAGCTCAAAGTTGTCAAAGATGCTGTATGTGCACCTTGTAGGCATGGCAAACAAGTTGCCGCCTCACACCCTTCTGTGACTATGGTTATGACTGACGGACCAGGACAGTTGCTTCATATGGATACTGTTGGTCCTGCTAGAGTCCGGTCAGTCGGTGGAAAATGGTATATTCTTGTCATAGTCGATGATCTTTCTAGATATACTTGGGTGTTCTTTCTTACTTCAAAGGATGAAGCTTTTGGTTATTTTCATGATCTTGTTCTTCGTTTGGCTTCTGAGCTTCCTGGTGCTTTGAGAGCGATTCGCAGTGATAATGGCACGGAGTTCAAAAATGCTTCTTTTGCTTCTTTTTGTGCTGAGCGTGGTATTGAGCATCAGTTCTCCTCTCCACACGTCCCTCAACAAAATGGCGTGGTGGAAAGGAAGAATAGGACCTTAGTCGAAATGGCTAGGACGATGCTAGATGAGTATAGCACACCTAGGAGATTTTGGGCGAAGCTATTGCTCTTGCTTGCCATATTGCCAATCGTGTCTTTTTGAGACCTTCTTTAGGCAAGACTCCTTATGAGCTTCGTTTTGGTAGAAAACCCTCATTTAGCATTTTGAGTTTTGGATCAAAATGTTTTATTCTTAAGACAGCAATTTAGATAAATTTGAATCAAGAACTTTTGATGGGATATTTCAGGTTATCCTGCTCATTCGAGGGGTTTTCGGGTTTTTAATCTTGAGACTAACATTATTCAGAGACTTGTAATGTCACTTTTGATGAGACTAGCCACGAGCTAGATCAATTACTCTGAGATGATTTCTGTGTGAGAGAGTATTTTGTGGAGGAAGATGAGGGCGAAGCAAATGTCATTCCCTCATCTGCTGCTCTGCCGAGGCACCCATATTGATACAAGAACACCTCGTCTACTTCACCTTGATTGAGGCTCTGTTGCATCATCATCATCGCTAGATACTGCGGAGGTCGAAGAAACGACATCTCACCCGGCGCCCACCGCATTCAGAGACGGCATCCTCGGAGCAGATAATAGGTAATCTACATGGCGAGTCACTCGCTCGGTATAATGATCCAAATCTCTACTCTCATTCGGCTTTTGTTGCTTCTTTTGAACCCGCGATATATCACATGCTTTATCGATTCTAGTTGGGTAAATGCCATGCATGAGGAGTTAGAAAATTTTGAAAGAAACAAAGTTTGGAACCTAGTAGAACCTCCTAGTGGTCATAATGTTATAGGAACCCGTTGGGTGTTTAAGAATAAACAAGGTGAGGATGGTTACGTGGTTAGAAATAAGGCAGATTGGTAGCTCGGGGTTTGACCAAGTTGAGGGTTAGATTTTGATGAGACATTTGCTCTGTTGCTAGACTAGAAGCCATTCGCATTACGCTTGCATTTCTTTGCATCTAAAGGTTTTAAATTATATCGGATGGATGTTAAAAGTGCCTTTTAAATGGTTTCATAGATGAGGAAGTGTATGTTAAGCAACCCCTGGTTTTGAGGATCCTAAATATCCAAATCGTGTTTTCAAGCTATCTAAAGCATTGTATGGTCTTAAACAAGCCCCTAGAGCACGGTATGATAGACTTAAGACCTTCTTGCTTAAAAATAATTTTGAGATGGGTAAAGTGGATAAAACTCTATTCATTCTTAGGCGTGACAATGACTTCTGCTTGCTCAAATTTATGTGGATGATATTATCTTTGGTGGTTCCTCTAATGCTCTTGTTTCTAGCTTTTACGACACTATGTCTAGGGAATTTGAGATGAGTATGATGGGAGAGCTTAATTACTTTTGGGACTTCAAATCAAGCAATGCAAGGAAGGAACTTTCATCCATCGACGAAGTACACTAAAGATCTTCTCAAGCGCTTCAACATGGGTGATTGCAAGCCAATTTCCACTCCCATGGCAACTTCAACTGCTTTGGATCCGGATGAGGAAGGAGAAGTCGTGGATCAACGCGAGTACCGCAAAGACATGATCGGCTCTCTTACGATTTGTGGCCTCGAGACCGGACATTCACTTCACGGTATGCCTTTGTGCAAGATTTGAGCGTCTCGAGAACTTCCCATCGCCAAGCCGTTAAGCGCATATTCGGTATTTACACTCTACCCTCTTATATGGCATTTGGTATTCTGCTCTTGACTTTGTCCATTAGAGGTTTTTTGATTCGATTTTGCGGTGTCGGTTAGATAGGAAGAGTACCTCAGGCACCTGTCACTTTCTAGGCACTTCTCTTGTATCTTGGTCTTCTAGGAAGCGGTCTTACATTGCACAATCCATCTTTGAGGCGGAGTATGTAGTCTGCGCTAGTTCTTTGTAGCTGATTTTGTGGATGGCGTCCACTTTGAAAGATTATGGGTTAAACTTTGCTAGTGTTCCTCTTTTCTGTGATAACACTTCTGCTATTAATATTGCTAAAAACCCAGTGCAACATTCTAGGACTAAGCACATAGACATTCGCTTTCACTTCCTTAAAGATCATGTTGAAAAAGGTGATATTGTGATGCACTTCGTAGAGTCCGATGCTCAATTGGCGGATATTCTTACCAAGCCTTTAGATCAAACCAGATTTTCCTCCTTAAGAAGCGAGTTAGGGGTAATTTATCCTTATGGGTTGGTTTGAGGGGGAGTTTGATCTTTTTCTTATCTTTCCTTGTTCTTTTGATCTTTTATTGTTCTTTTTCTGAACTTAGTGATCTTTTGAACTTTTTAGGTTTTTAGGCCTTTTAATTGCATCTCATTGTGTCATATTGCATTCATATGAAAACTTCAACAAGTGGTTACAACAAATGGTATGAAAAATCCAAAAAGATGCATTGTAATATAACATTTTCTGCTTATTTTTTAAAAATTGATGAAGCTTTGCCTATTACCCTTTAGAGCTTTTGTATTTCAATTCTTGCTCAATGTCATGTCTAGTTCTTTGACTTGCTAGAATTATCATGCTTTTACATGTGTAGCTAAGTCTTTGCTATATGAGCTAGAATCTTTTAAACAACTCAAACTAAGAAATTGCAATTTGTGGATGTTTTAGCGAGTTGCGTAATTAGTGCTCCTCTTGTGACATTGGCCCTGTCAGAATTGCTTTGTTAGCTCTTTGATCTAAAATTGACCATTACTTGAGCTTTTGTGTTCTTGAGATTCTAAAAATGCTCTTGTGAAAAATGAAAATCAAGATTGTCTTATGCTTAAATTGTGCCAAACTATTCTTACGAGGCCGCTTGTCAAATGACATGAACTTGGAGATAGTTTGATGAACGAACGATCTCATGGGGATTGCTTGTCGAAATGACATGAACCTCAAGATTTGTCGCCGGTAGAAGCTTAGAAAGAGTTTGTGGATGGCTCCTAGTCCGGGATCTTCTTTACTAAGATATACCTTTAATCAACTTTTGGTGAAGCTTAGGATGAGTTTGTGGATGGCTCCTAGTCCGGGATCTTGTCACTAAGTTAGATCATTAGTCAACTTCAATATTCAATGCAAATGAGAAAAATGTTGACAAATGGGCGTTTACAAAATATTGAGCAAAATGATTCAATACGGGACTTGATTGACTCTTAATGTGGTCTTTGTTAGATTTTTGATCTCACTTTGACAGTTTGACATGGCCAATTTCACTTTAGGATCCCTGTTGATGAACTTCTTTGAATTTGAAGCGTTGCTTAAATTGATCAAATCTACTACTTTACTTTTGAGCCTTTGTGCTTAGCTTTGATATATATGTCTTACCATGATCTTGCTATATTTGTCGGGCTTGATATCTTTGTTTGTGCATTATTCGAGATACTAGCTTGTTCTTTTGGGTAATCTCCAAAGCTTCTTGTAATCAAAAAAATTGAAAAATACAAAAATTGAAGCCACTCCATTGCACTTCATGCATATTCCTCTTTATGCTTCTTTTGTTTCTGCTTCTTTCTTTATTCTCTATTTGTTATCTCTGGATGAGAGGAAGGCGTGATTCCTTGATGAATCCATTGTCAAAGGGGAGAAGATGTGTTAAATGAAAAAATATTTCTTTGGGAGATGATGTGTAATATTTCTTTGCTACTCTTATTTGGAGAAGATGTGTTAATGAGAAGATTGGGGAGAAGTTTATACAAAATTTGAAAATTTGAAATTTGATGATCATAGTGAGGGGAGTTCTTGAGTTGCATTCTTATTGTCTTATTGAATATTACGAACTTGAATTGCATTCTTTTATACTCACAATGATCATAGGTCAATTGAACAATTGTTCTTTCATATGGACCTCATGTGAGAATTTTGACCCTCTCTGGAAATCAAAGTTTTTATGCTTATTTTTGCTTTGTCTCACATGCCTATACTATTACGATGCGGCTTGGTCATTTTCATTGCTTTTTCTTGCTTATGGACCAAGTTGTGCCTTTGTGCGAAGCTGCGAGTAAACTCGTTTTCAAACCTCTTACTTACATTTTACGGATAATTGCCAATGTGTTCATCAAGGGGAGATTGTGGATTTCATGGGGATATGTCCGATCTTAGGATGATGTGACAATTGGCAATGGCGTTTACGGTTTGTCGTTTCACGTGTTTTCGACAAAGCTACTGAGCTTCTTGCTCGGGCGGTCCGACCGGTCCTTGCACGCAATGATCCGACCGGTCCCATATCGGTCGGACCGGCCATCTGGGGCGATCGGACGGCGATGACCTAAAAGTGTTCAAATTGAGTGGGCCAAAAATAGGTGTTGTAGACAAGTGAGGGGATCCCAATGCACTTGGTCTCATGATTTTTGGAGTCTCGGTGAAAAGTTCTATTGGTTTAAAGTTTCGAAGGTTTGGTATTTGGGAGCTTGAATTTGGCTAAGTCCTAAAGGCGGTCCGACCGGCTCACGAGGAGCGGTCCGGCCGCCATGGGCGATCCGACCGCTCACTGGGCGGTCGGACCGGTTTCTACTTGAACGTCGGCCAACCGTGGCGATGTTGTTTTGTTAGGTCAAAGTCATTGGTTTCATGGCATATGATTTGCATGATGCATGTTTTGACTAACATGGGTCAAGTTGTGAAGAACTTGTTCCCGAATCGTGTTTTCTTATGCGTGGTTGTGCGGTGGCTTGGTGGTCAGCGACGGTCAGCGGCGAGGAGAATCGGGACTAGACTTGAAGAGTTGAGGTCGAGCGATCGGCGATGCGGGTGAGGTCAACGACTCAAGCGTGACACAAGATGGACAAGGGTGACCTATTGGCGAATCCATGATGCATGGTGAAGCGGTTTAGGTCAAAAGGTTAAAGACGGCGCTGCGAAGCGTGCGTGTGTGACCCGTTTGTTAGTGGGCCTTAACGGAGCCCAATTAAGTCAAACCCTAAGAGTTTTAGGCCTCCACTATAAATAGGAGGAGATGGTGGTGCACTCTCTCTCTCTCTCGCTCTTTATGTTTCAAAACCCTAATTGTCTTTAGGGAGTTGAGGTGGAGGCTAGGGCTTTTGATGGTTTGAGGAGAATTTCGTGATCCTTGATTGTCTCTTGATCCATGATGGTGTGGATGTAATCCGGCATCAATCACGAAATCAATCTATGCAAGGTTTGCTTGAGATAAGTCTCTTTCGTTCTTGCTTTCAATTTCGTGTTTTTAGGGCTTTCTTTGATCCGCGAGTTTGTGATTGATTCTTTCCGTGAATTAGCTTGCTGTGATATGTGTGAATCTATCTAGCATCATCTTGATCATCAATCACTCACGAACAAGCATTAGGATCAAGTTTTCGTTCTTGCCGGTTTTAGACCTTACGTTAATCAATTGACAATTGCTCAAGATCGTTCCAAGAATTATCATAATATTCGATTGGAATAGGTCCTCAATAGCATATAGAAGGTGTGTGCAAAGTTTCGTGAAGTTTGGAGTTGAGAATCAAAAGTTAGACCTAATTGCAACTTCGTCATCGGGCTGATTTTCTTTTGCAGATCGGTTACGAGTCGGCGGTCCGACCGCCCATCATCACCGGTCCGACCGATTTGGAGCGGTCCGACCGCCAAGACAACGCAATGGTCCGACCGCCCGGCAATCGGTCCGACCGGTTGGGTACAACAGTCGACCGCCCGTCTTTGTATTACTTTGATTCTTAGTTGATTATTGTCGCATTGCTTAGAGGTTTTATTGGATTCAATACTAGTCTTCCATTTGTCTTGGTATATTGATCTTCATAGCTTTCTAATAGCTCTTGGAGTGAAATTGTATTGAGTTCATAATTTGTGAAAAAGTGAGCGTGCTCCTATTCACCCCCTCTAGTCGCCTTTACGGTCCAACATAAACAAGTTTATTCGTGGTGCACTAAAATCAATGCGATCTGAATTCTCTTCGTGAAGCATGTGCATATCAGAATTATTTTTCATTAATTTTTGCTCTAAAATAGCATGAACAGTGGACAATTGTAGTTCTTCACAAGCATACTCACCTTGAGTGATGATAGCACCATGATCTTTACCTTTTTGGCTCTCCTCAGATGATGTGTTGCTTTGGTTCAATGTCTTGAATGGAATTGATGCATGAATTTTGTAAAGGGTGTGTATCTTGCATTTAAGGAAGTATACATATCTCGAAGACACGGGTTATTTTGTTTGTTATGCTAGGGTCAATTGGTGACTAAGCATTACAAGCTTAATAAACCGGGGTCCTCACAAAGTTGCTATCAGAGCCATACTAACCATAGAAACCACTAGCTTAGTCGACTTTAGGATATTTTGAAAAACTTAGTTTCAAAATGTCAAATGATTTATGAAAACTTAAGTGAGTTCTCAGATTTTACTCCTTACCTATCTTAGACTGCTCATCTCACCTTGTTCTTGTTTAAGTTTTGAAAAGTTGTTTCCTCTCATCTTTACTTCAAAGGATAGTTGTTACCGTTTACTCATCTTCCTTCTCAACCAATGGAGTCTGTAACACCCTGACCCAAAATCGGCTCAATGCCCAGCCCACCGTGGGGCGGATCCACGCATACATAGCACCTCACTTGCACTTTCGTCCTCGCTTTGTGTAAAAGGGTTAACCCAGAGGTGCTACGTTTGGATCCAACAGGCATTATATACTACTACAACTCACTTGAGACAAGCAATGTGGGACTAATCCCACCACACAACTCCTGATGGGCCACATGGGCCACGCTATGAGCAGGCCGGGGTATTACAGAGTCGATGGTTCAATCAGCTCATTCTCCTCTTCAGTATGGTTCTCAAATTCCTGCATGTTGTTAGTCACAGAAAAAGATACAAACACAGGTTTTTTTCATGTTTCCTAACATCAAGTATTCTCAATTTCTCCTTAATCTGACTTTCAACCTTACATGCAAGTATAAACAAATGAGAGCGAATTATATTCTTTGTGAACAAGAAGGTCCTAAATTTCTTGATTAAGCCCACTTAAGAATCTATTCTCTGTAGCTTCAGCATATTCCTCTAAGCCACAACGCAACAAACGATTTTTTAATTCATGATAGTATACCCTTACAGTTCTACTACGTTGTTTTAAGCGTTGCAATTTATCTAGCAAATAATCAGCATAATATTTAGGAACAAATTCATCTTTCAAAAGTTTCTTTCATGCATGCCAAGTTTGAGGCACTCTTCGATGTCTACGTAAATACTTCCACCAAAGCGTTGCATCCTCAAAAAAAATACTAGTGGCGGATCTAACCTTTTTCCAATCAGACCATTCGTAATATTCAAACTCTTTATCTAAAGCTATCTCCTAGTCAACATAGGCACCAGGATCAAATTTACCAGCAAAGGATGGCAAAGTGATTTTAGTTTTACCGTACGTACTATCACAATCATATTCCTTCCGTGGTGAAGAAGCTTGTCTCAAGCGTGCATCTACCTCGCGAACTTTCTTTCGTTCCTGTTCAATGGCACGAAGAAGACGTGGATCTATCTCGTAATCATCCCGTGAACCTACCATGATTAATTAGTAGAAAACAGAGAACAAATCACAATGTATATGTCCCTATAGACTACTTGGTTCTGAAGTTTCACAAGTCACTCTCTCACAACGTCTTACCAAGTTCTAACAAGCTCTTACCAACGCAGCAAGGAGGTGGTACAACCGGTGGCTGGTTCGTGATACTCTCACTTGCGATTAGCTCAACGGTTGCAATGAACGGAACCTGCTGAGTTAGTACGAAGTGGAGCTCGGAAGGCTTCAATATGGTAGCAAGGATCAGCAATAATCAAATCAGTTAATACAAGTTGAAAAATTGTTCAAAGTACTAGTCAAAGTTGCTAATCCTAGCCTAGAAAGAGCTAGCTAATCAAAGCCTATTAAGAGAAGTGTATGAACGCACATGCAAAGATCAATGTGACTTGATGTAGGCAAAGAAAATTCTCACACCAAGTGCTGGGAGAGATGCTAGCCAACTAATCTAACTACTTTGTTGGGGCACAATATTGTTCACACGACGTAGAGCACAAAACCAGAATAACGTGCAATGAAACAGCCCTCTAGTTGAAGAAGTAAACAAAATCTAGTCTCAAAAGATGAAAGATCAAAGTTTTATATGGCTTATACATACTCGTTTGAAAGGTTTCGACGATATCTACAGCTTTGTAGTTGAAACGAACCCCAAATTCCAAAGGGAAGGCCGAAAGAAATGGCAAAAACAGAAACCGAAAACTTACGACGCAAATTCGGGGTAGAATATGACCGATTTTGGGTCCCCTAGAGGGAGACTAGTGTATTAAGTGGAAAGTATGTACCTCGTCGTTAGCTTTCCAACGAGTACCAAAACTTCCAAAACGGACACCGTATGCAAATGTTATACCCGTTTTACTGAAAGAGTCTCGGAAACTTCGTACTCGGACTTGAAATCGACTCGGTTCCAATCTTGAAATAGCTATATCTTTTGATTCCATGATCTAAACTTGCTGAAATTTTTTGTCAAAGATTTTGGTTATATGTAGAAGGGCTCCACAAATTTTCACTGGATTTTGGTGTAAGATTGTTTTTTCTTTTTTTTTTCCTACCACGGCTTTTGTTTTGTGTGGCGGCCTCTTTCTCCTTCTATTATTTGCCGACCCTAGGGTTTTTCACAAGTCGCGAATAATAGCAAAGCGTTCTTTCTTTTTTTGGTGCAGATTAGAGGAGTTATAACCTATGAATTTTCTATTTTAGATGCAAAAGCTAAGAACCCTAAAGAACGATTAAGCGACGCAAAGGAAAAACACGAGAAGCAATCTAGACAACGACCAACTAGACAATAACTAGAACTAATATCAGCAACTAAACACGACAATGCAACCAAAGATTCAACAAGAAAACTGAAAAGAAAAAATTGCAAAGGCTCAAAGGGCTCGGTATGGATGATAGATGCGAATTTTTTTCTTTTGGCAATTTTCTGGAGTCTAGGTATGAAAAACAAATCTACTACTAGAAAACTAGAAACTCTCACTGATGAACTGTAGCTCTGATACCACTTGATGAACCTCGGAGGTCCTGATTTGGCCCGATCTTTCGATGAGAAGATAAATTTGGTAGAATTCACTCAACTCTCACGATCCTGGCTATGAACTCGCAAGGCCCAAAACCATGCAATCGCTGAACTGCTCGATAAGTCATTATCAACTGTGCACCAATACCCGGATGACCTGATCACGAAGATCAATTCCTACATACATTGAAGAAGCACGCAAGACCAAGGTAAAACACAATCAGAATTGCAATTATATGATTGAGTTCAAAAGGTGGGATTCCGTAGAGGTCCTTTACGGTTGGTCTAGTCGACACAAGCAAAGAACGAGAGTTTTCACAATGGAGAAACTAATCAAACGAAATCCGAGAAAACTAGAGGCTTGCGACCTCCTTATATAGGGGGTGGGACTATCCGTACACTATTCACAAATGTGATACTGTTCATGTGAACAGTATGGGCTCCATTAGGTGGCCCACTAGCGTATGGTCCAATTCTGGTATGATTACAAGGCCCAAATTGGGCTAAATATGTGATGTAGCAGCTTATTTTGATGACTCTGAAGTTCACATAAAGCATTTGGAGGTGAGGCTAGATCCGTTGGAAAGCTCTCAGAATAAGCTTTCCAACAAGCCCAAGAACACCCAAATCGGACTCCGTTTGCAAAAGTTATGACCTTTTTACTACAGGCCTGTTGGGCTGTCACAGTGCCAGATTGTTTTGGAGATACCGACATGCACGAAATGAATTGGAGGTGGGGCTGGATCTGTTGGAAAGATGACAAGATAATATTTCCATCAAGTGCTCGTGGACCTCCAACGGACTCTGTATGTGAATGTTATGCATGTTTGAAGTCGGTGTTATCTCCGGAGGCCGAATTGGATTCCAAAATAGGTCCAGCTCGAACTCTTGCAAATCAACTACTCTATGTCTTTTATTCCTGAAAATAACAACACATTTATTAGGAAATATAATATAGTTCATGTAATATAAAGGTACTCCTAAAAACGAGCTCACTTGATAATCTAAGTGAAGTATACGAGCCCTTGTAATTGGAACAACGAGCATAGCAAATATGGTTGTATCCATAGAGGTCATGCTCTCATCACTCTCACTCTTTCTTGTCAAGAGGCTTTGCTACCCTCCACGATTTCTCACTCAGCTTGATGCCGACACTAATGATGATTCAATCGCCCAGCTTAGAAATGAGGAGCATACACGAATGTCGTGGAGTGGAGATTGAGATCAGAGTGAAGTTTTTGGCCAATCTTGTTGTAATAAATTCAGCGGTCCTAGATGTTATTCTTGGGATGAAATGGTTATCCAAGAACCACAGTCAAATTGATTATGCCCGCAAAGTTATCACTCTTACATGTCCTCTTGGTGTTCAAGTCGAAATCGTGCCAAAATTGGAGCATCCGCATCTCTATGCCATTAGCAGTGAAGAATTGCCGGATTAGGGTAAACTTCCAGTGGTATGTGAGTACTCAGATGTATTTCCCAATGAATTACCGAGCATGCCACCCTCACGAGAAATTGAATTCATGGTCGAGCTGCAGCCCGGAACTGCTCCAATATCAAAACGGCCTTATCGAATGCCGCCAAATGAGTTGGTTGAATTGAAGAAGCAACTCGCGGAACTCCAAGAGAAGGGTTTCATTAGACTGAGCTCCATGCCTTGGGGATGCCCGCTATATTTGTGAAGAAGGGCCACAGTCTGCGGATGTGTGTTGACTACCGTCCGTTGAATGAGGTTACCATCAAGAACAAGTATCCGTTTCCACAGATTGATGATTTGTTTGATCAGATGACCGGTGCCCGTATATTCTCTAAAATTTACTTGAGATTGGGCTATAATCAAGTTAGGATCAGATCTGAAGATATTCCCAAGACGGCATTCTCAACTCGTTATGGCTTGTACGAGTACACCATCATGTCCTTCGGTTTGACTAATGCACCGGGCTTGTTCACAGATCTCATGAACTCATTGTTTATTTAATATTTGGATAAGTTGGTGGTTGTATTTATTGATGACATTCTCATATACAACAAACATGAAAGGGAACATGAAGAACACCTCCGACTTGTGTTGGACAAGCTCTGAGAACATCGACTCTATGCAAAATTCAGCAAATGCGAGCTTTCGCCAAAAGAAGTCGCCTTTTTGGGTAATGTGCTATCTAAGGGAGGAGTCGCTGCGGATCCATGTAAAGTACAAGATGTGCTTAATTGGAGACAGCCCAAGTCTGTCTCTGACGTCCGCAGTTTCCTTAGTCTTGCATGCTACTACCGTCGCTTCATCGAGAATTTCTCGAAAATAGCAAGACCAATGACCCAATTGTTGAAGAAAGAAAAGAAGTATGAATGGCCAGCGGGATGTGAAGCAAGCTTTCAAATGTTGAAGGGTCATCTAACCTCTGCTCCGGTGTTAGTTCTGCCGGATATCCATAAAAACTTCGACATCTACTGTGATGCATCTCGCCTTGGTCTTGGTTGTGTTCTTATGCAAGAAGGTCGAGTTGTGGCACATGCATCAAGGCAATTGAGGCCTCATGAGATGAATTATCCCACTCATGATCTTAAGCTTGCAGCCGTGGTTCATGCTCTGAAGATATGGTGACATTTCCTTGTCGGCAATCGCTGCGAGGTCTATACTGATCACAAAAGTATAAAGTATATTTTCTCTCAAGCTGATCTGAACCTAAGGCAGAGAAAATGGCTTGAATTGATCAAAGACTATGAAATGGGACTCCATTATCATCCAGGAAAAGTCAATGTCGTTGCCGATGCCTTGAGCTAAAAATCGCAATGCAATTGCATTTCGGTCAGACCCAAAACGGAGGCCCTATGCAACGAATTTCAATGGCTCAACTTGGAGATGGTTAGTGAGGGTTTTCTTGCTGCCTTAGAAGTGAAACCTACCCTTGAGGACCAGATCAAGATGGCCCAGAAAGCTGACAAGGGTATGGAAAGAATTAGGAAGAAAATGGAGGCCGGCAAAGCCAAGTGTTTCTCCGAAGACCAACAAGGTGTTTTGTGGTTCGAGAACTGATTGGTTGTGCTAAATGATGCAAAGCTTAAAGAACTAATCCTTCACTAATCCGAAACTGCCTGATCTCGTCCATGGCGGTGTTGATGTTGGCGGTCATCGCCTGCGTGAGTTGCACCTGGTGGGTCAAGCGGGGATCGTCGTCTTTGGAATCGAAGATCTCCGGGACATACTCTCCATCGGGGTGATATGGGTAGTAGTATATAGGTGATCTGAGCAGGAGATCGTCGTGCATCCAGCACAAGTGGGTGGAGGCGAAACGGGTTGCATCCTGAATGGCATCGAGATAGTAGCGACGGGGTGCCTTGGCCTGGAAGGTGTGGGAAGCAAACTCGCCAATCCTGGCATATAGGAAAACCTCCATAGTTCAAGACTCGCCGGTCATGATCTTCGTCATCCGACCCTGAAGATAGGAGGGCAGGTGTAACCAAGGTACTGCATCAGCTGGCAATGAATATCTGTGAACCCTCCTTCATTCTCTCCATGAGAGCAATGGTCCCATGGGCCATCGGACGGTGGGGTAGCCATCTATAATATTTGAAAAAGGAGAAAAGTCAATAAAAGCTTAATGAAAGTATAGACAAGTATAGAACTAGGAGTGATGAGCAGAAGCAAAAAGTACTCTATATTTTTATCAACATTTTTCTTAACTTTTGGAAATAAGACCCAAGTCCTAAAGCAACGACCAATTTAACTAAGGATTCTACAATCGTATGCTCTAATACCAGCCCTATCAGACCCGGATTTTACAAATTCAAATCATCTGTGATAACACTGTGCAACTCCGGATCAGTAGATAGCACTCACATGCACCTTGCTGAATCATTTCATTCATGGCGTGAACTAAAATATTCAAATATAATACAAACACCAGAGTTACATAGACCACGTTGGATCAATTTTTAGAGGAAGGGCCAAACATGCTAATTGATTATATTACATGAAAGCAACGCAAACTACAACGGAATCAAAAGGGGTAGAGCTCATATCTCTACAGGCAAGCGACTAGGGTAGCCTGTGTACGACGGATATTAACCAAGGGTTTGGGTAGTATCGGTTGTGCACAAGTACCGAACGAATCCATTAGACTCAGGCGAGACCTATACTATAGAACTAAACTACTCTTCATCGTTTCCTAGCCCGTTGACTTGTGGGTCCTCGTAATACATATAATATCCTTGGTCCACCTTATCTGAAAGGTTTGGGGGAGAGCAAGAATGAGCACAACTTCTGTGCTCGCGAGCCAACACACAAGATGCAATAATATACATGCATAGCTTAACAAGGATGGTTCGGGTTCTTTTATTTTGCTAAAGCAATATTTTTAGTTATCATAATTACAAGTTCCTATCACTTAACATTTTAACCAAATTGAATTTTACTAAAAAAGTGTAATTGTGCAATATTAAATCACAGCAGAACTCCCCTCCGTCGGAACCTCTACCTTATGCTTCTTTTGATTGGAGCTACCTCCAATCATTAACAACACCATTGAGCTCGACGGCTCAGGAAAAATCCAATCTTAGGGCTAGGTGAGCGACTGATTTTCATACCACCCATAAAGGTTTTGAAATAAAACTAACTCTAGTAAGTTCACATGTCGCCTTTGACCATAGGCACGACTGTTTAAATTGTTTAGACTCTGCAGAGGATGTACACTATATCCACAAGATACAGTTATACTCGTTGCCCCACATGATTCCTTAGTCATGTAGTTGAGCGACCATCATAGTAACCTTTCAAAATATTTCCACCCTTTCGTCATCTCACCCTTATGGGCCACACCCATAAGTTGTGTGGGATGTTCAGCTCAGCAACTAGCGTAGCTGGATTACCCACAACAACTAACACAACTAGAAACTTCACTTTGCATTGGTGTCGCATTCAAGCCGGACCGTGTCTAGTACTTGCACGATCCCGCTACCCCTCGAGCGAGATAACATTCAGAGTAGGCTCAAAGGGCTCGGTATGGATGATAGATGCGAATTTTTTTCTTTTGGCAATTTTCTGGAGTCTAGGTATGAAAAACAAATCTACTACTAGAAAACTAGAAACTCTCACCGATGAACTGTAGCTCTGATACAACTTGATGAACCTCGGAGGTCCTGATGAACCTCGAAGATCTTGAATTTAGACAAATTTAGAAATAAATTTCACTTGAATCAGAGTTATAACGGAGCAGAACGGAGCTTCCGAAGTTTGAATTGGAATTAAATCAAAAGAATAAAGGAAGGAGAGAGAATTGGTGCACCCAATAGTACATCGACCAAGTCCATGCGCAAGGGTCCACGGGTGCACCGGAGGTTACTATGGCCGGCCCACTTGGCGATCCATTGGCCTCTTCCCTTCTACCCCCTTTGGCCACAAAGAGAGAGCGCGAGAGGCGCGGCGGCGGGAAAGCGAATGGCGCGGCGGGCGGCGGCGTGGGGGCTCCACTGGAGGCAATGGCGGCGGCGGGGGCTCCAATGGCGGCAGAGGCGCTCGGGCTTCCGGAGGCGCGGGCAAACCGACGGCGCTGGGATGGAGATAGCACATGCACAAGATGCGCCTGGGGGTAGGGAGGCCGGCGGTAGAGTCAGGAAAGCTCGGGGGCGGCCGAATCGGTGGGGTGGTAGCGACCAAAGGTGGAAGAGAAGGGGCGACGGCTGTGGCACGTCTCGGCAACGGGGAGGAAGGAAGATGGTGGGTGATAGCTTCCTCGGCGTCTGGGGCACCTTGTGACTGGGGCGGCGTGGTGGAGGCGGCGTCGGAGTAGCCGTTCGGCAGGGAGGCGGTGCGGCCAAGGCGGGAGCGGGAGCTTCGGCTCTGCTCCGAGGAAGAAGAAGGAGATGAGGTGGGGAGGGGGAGACAAGGGGAGGCGGCCGGGGCTCTTATAGCCGGAGGGGGAGCGCGAGGAGCCGTTGAGGCACAGCGATCTCGCGCGGTGTCCTGTGGCGGCTCTCCTACAGTGGCGACTTGCGCGGCCTAGGCGAAGCGACGGGATAGAGGTAGGTGGGCACAGGCACAGGCACAGGCGATGGGATGGGGGGTGGCTTGGCGCGGCGGCTTGGGAGGCCAGGGCAGGTGGGAGCGCAAGGCGCAGGCAGCATGGGCACCCTCGTGTGCACACGGGATGGGCAGGCACAGAGTACGGCCTGGGCGCACACGGTGCTGGTGATGCGGCCGTCGCAGGCTCGCATACGAAGCACATCACGTGAACCGGCGCTAGCACAGTGGTGACGTACGGCGACGACTTGCGCGTCCTGGGTGATGGGACGAGGTGGAGGTGAACGGATTCGGGACCAGGGGCGGCGTTGGTGTAGCAGAGGGTGATGAAGGCGGAATGGGGTGGTCGGAGGAGCGATGGAGTAGGTGGCGGAGACGATGCTTGCTGATGATGGTGCGACGCAGGCGCTGACCGGTCACAGGTGCACGGTCTTGAGGTGCACGGGGCGCTGCAGGGGGCACGGGCTAGCTGAGCAGCTCAGCCAGAGAAGAAGACAGGTGGGAGGAAGGCCGGGGGAAGCTGGACCGGGAAGAGGAGCTGGGCCGGGGAAAGCTGGATCGGGTGGGCCACAAGAGAGGAGGGAAGGTGGGCCAGCCCAGGGATGATACGGGCTGAGCCCAAGGAAAAAGGAGGAGAGCAAAATGAAAAAGGGGCCTAAAAACGGAAAAGGCGAATTATAAACTTAAATTTTGAATTCGAGAATTGCAAGGAGTTTTGAAACACAAACTCGAACTTGGCTAGAAGCTAGAAGTTTTGAGATTAAATGGTAATTTGAATTCCGATTTGAAAACCAAAAATTAAATGGTAAACACTATTTACCGTTTGAAAACGAAAATACTACAGTAAGGCGAAGCAATTACTTGCGATGGAGGCTCTTCAAACATTCTACGACGAGCCGAGGAAGGCGACGAGGCAGATCTAGAGGGCCTAGTAGAGAATTGAGACCGCGCAAACGAAGGTGGTCAGTGCGATCAGGGCATTGCTCGCACGGGGAGAGGCATTTGGATTGGTACCATCTGTCGATGGAAGCAAAAGGAACGGAGCAAGGCGCTGGCAACGGACGTTGTGCCCACAACCCCCCACATCGATCAACACCATCTTCCCAAATGCAGCGGTGCCATCGGCGTTGGATAGTCCACCCGCATCACCATGTTTGATCGCGGCCGTCCCCTGGTCGTAGAGGTGTTGCTGGCATCGATGCATCGGTCAAGACCGCCCTCCTATCCGTATCGACGCAACTGCATTGGATGCTGCACCAGCATCCCCCACGCCATCGGGGCCGTCCCCCAGGGCCGTAGAGGCATCGCCGATGCACCGGTCAAGACCTCCCTCCTGTCCGTATCGACACAACTGACGTCGGACGCTGCACCAGCATCCCCCCACGCCATCGGGGCCGTCCCCCAGGGCCGTAGAGGCATCGCCGATGTCGGACGTTGCGCCCGCATCCAACACGCTGGTCGAGAACGTCATCCTATGTTAGAGTTAATCTCGTTTTAGTAGTCTTTTTGTTTTTTTCTTAATGTGTGACCAAGTAGATTTCATATTCAGAAATGAATTGGACTACTCAGCCTATATAAAGGCATCTATGATCTTGTAAGTTGAAAAAACAAGAGTAATAGAGCAAGAGAAATTCAGAAAAGTTGATGTTGATCCGGCGGCATAAAAAATATTTTTTTGTGTTCTTGCGTGTGTTCGTCTTCAGTTTAGACCAACAGTTGGTATCAGAGCATTCTGATCTTGGTGGTGGGCGATAAGGCAAAGACCCAGGATGGGACGTTCTCCCTCCTATATCATGTCCTGACGACCGACAATTACCCAGTATGGGCAATGAAGATGAAGGCCAATATGCGCGCCTAGGGAATCTGGGGTGCAGTCAATCCGAAGGCGCAGGATAAGGAGGTGGACTAGACAGCTTTGGCTATCATCTACCAGGCGGTGTCAGACTCCATGATGCGGCAGCTCATCGGTAAGGAGACAGCACGTGAGGCGTGGGTGACGCTTCAGAAGATATACAAGCGAGTTGACCGCGTGAAGGAGGTGCGGCTACAGAATTTACAAACCGAGTTTGAGAATCTCTAGATGGGAGAAACCCAATCGGTGGATGAGTTCGCCGCAAGCCAACTTCACTGTACAATCAGATTGTCTCTTTCGGCGACAAGATGGAGGAATCTGTGGCAGTGAAGAAATACCTGCACATGCTACCAGAAAAGTTTGTACCTGTCGTTACCGCGCTCATGTACTCTTGGTATCTGGAGACAAAGAAGATCGAGGAGATCACCGGTTCCCTTAAGGCGTATGAGGAACTACTGAGGGGGTATCAGTCTAGTAACGAGCAAAGATATCAGTCCCATGACGAGCAGGTGTTGCTGATAAAGGGAGACATAAGAAGCGGTGGCAGACAGTTTTACTAGAAATCGTCGGAGAAGGACGACCGTGGCTCATCAAGAAGCCGCGAGCGTGGACGTGGGCATGAGTGAGGCGGCAGAGGAGAACGTAGAGATTGGGCTAGGCAAGACGATGGTGATAGATCTTGTGATAAGTCGCATATCAAGTGTTTTAAATGTGATAAATAAGGTCACTACGCGTCGGAGTGCCGCAGCCACGAAAAGTACTTCAACTGTGATAAGTATGAACACTACGCCTCAGATTGCCGAAATAAGAAGAAGAACGAGTAGGTAAACCTCACCCAAGCTACTGAAGACGACGAGCTGACCCTGCTTTTCTCCTTATGTGTCAACGAGACGCCGGTCGTGGTGATGTTGAACGAGGAGAACGTAGTTCCTAAACTACGCACAGAGGGAGGCAACCATGATCATACTGATGAGTGGTACTTGGACAATGGAGCAAGCAACCACATGACAGGAGATCGCTCCATGTTCCATGAGCTCAACGAGAAGATTTCAGGGAAAATTAAGTTTGGCGATGGCTCCACAGTACAAATAAGAGGCAAATGATTAATACTATTTGCAATGCAATAACGGCGATGAGATGATACTGACTGAAATCTATTATATACCAAGTCTGTGTAACATACTCAGTCTTGGGCGGTTGGCGGAACGGGGGTGCAGGGTGGAGTTGCAGGATGAGTTCTTGCGTGTCTACGACAAGGACAAAGATCGGTTGATGAAGGTGAAAAGATCCCCGAACCGGTTATACAAAAATTTCTCTGAAAACTTGTAAGTCGGTTTGTGTGAAGGACAGCCTGGAGAAGACAGAGTGGAAGTGGAGTATTAAACTAGGACATAGCGGGACCCAGGAGTGGCACGCAGTTGGCGCAGGAGGCGAAGCCTTAGGAGGTCTAGACGACGGTATGGTGCTCAAGGGGACGGCGAGCTCTACGCACATGCAGTCATTGCTGGAGGAACCAGCGACTCGGGTCAAGCCCATGGACCCAACCCGTATGCAGGCACAACAGAAGGAGAGGCGGTGTAGTCTCAGCTGAGATGTACGCGGGAAAGCGGGCAGATTTGGTTCAAGAGATAGGAGCGAGAGGCTCAGGTAATGGCGAAACACAGATGGTCATGGGAGCAGGTGCTCCAGGCGAGGTGGTTGTGGGAGCAGGTGCTCCAGCCCAGGCAGGCATGTAAGAAAGGACGAGTTCAGTCCAGGTGCGAGTCGCGGCAAACGATGGTTTGTGCATGGCTCAGGATGGAGCAAGCGCAATCAGTAGGACGGTATCAGGCCTAGGAAGGTACGGTACACGGGGGTGCAGGTAAAAGAGGAAGATTTAGAAGTTTAGATAAGAGAGAAGATCAGCGTGATCAAGGTGAAGAAACGAGATTAAGGGGGTGATTGTTAGAGTAAATCCCATTTTTAGTAGTTTTTTCGTTTTGGTTTCCTAATGTGTGTCCAAGTAGGTTTCCTATTTAGAAACGAATTGGAGTACTCGGTCTATATAAAGGCACCTATGGTCTTATAAGTTGAAAAAAAATAAAAGCAATAGAGCAAAAGAAATTTAAAAAAACTGTTATTGATGTGACGGCATAAAAAAATATTTTTTTTATTCTTACGTGTGTCCGTCATCAGTTTGAACCAACATCCTGTTCGTATCAGCGCAGTCGGCGTCAGACCGAGCGCCAGCTTCCCCACGACATCCGGGGCCGTCCCCACAGCTGTAGCGGTGCCGACGCCAGTCTACATTCATGTGTCGTCCCTTTTCCCTCTCACAACGCGAGCAGGAGGATGCGGGAGTTCCACCAGCCACCAAGCAAGGTAGGATATCCACAACACAGTAAAAACAAACGTACTATACGTAGTAAACGGATGCACTAAACAAAGTAAATTGACGAATTTTTTGCCAATACGGCCGGTTTTCACACCGTATTAGCAGTTTTAACCACCGCACGCACGTATTAGCAAAAGTGGCCGGGTTGGCGCGGTAGGCGTGCGCTCGCGCCATGAAGCGACATCGTCTGCGCGCATTGCGCAGCCGGCGTAGCGCCCGCCACCGCCCGGCGCGAAGCCGGCGCGCGCCACCGCCACCTTAACTCGCGCCGCGCCGCGCCCGCCACGTCGCCCCGCCGCCGCCTCACGCTCCGCGCGCGCGCGCGCCCGCCACGTCACGCTCCGCCGCGCGCGCCCGCGCACGCCACGCACGGGCGCTGGTGGAGCATCTTGCCCATGTTGGCGCATGCCAGCGCCCGACCAATTAGGCCGGTTGTTAGTTTAGGGTTAGGTTAGGATTAGTTTAGGGTTAGGTTAGAATAGAGTATAAATTTGAAAAAATTGAAATATATAGCATATTACATCAAAAAATTACAAAAAATTTTGTGGGGGTTTCTCACATATTGTATTTGTTTGTGTAATTTTTTTATTAATTTATTTGTTAAGAATTGTTTGATATAAATGCGTGTTTATACAAAGCAATAAATGTGTGTCGAATGTGCATTGTGTTATCCGTGACATGTGTTCATTTGCTAAATATTGTAATGTGGCCCTTTCTCTATTTGCGCCATATGTTGATTGTCCAACGATTTAAACCAGGCTATCTGTCCATAATTGAGTCATTCCTCTATTTGCGCCATATGTAGATTGTCTAACGATTTAAACCAGCCCTCTCTCCATAATGGAGCCATGTGTTGATTGTAGAAAGAATTGAAGCAGGCCCTCCTGCATTTGTCAAAACTTTCCACCGAAAGAATAGAAGCAGGCCCTCTCTCTCACCCGCTACACCCGTCACGCATCTGAACTGTTGTACGGAGAATTAAAAAACGTCGGGGTGGCCATCTTTCCCACCGTCCATCCTCCCTCCTCCGCACATCTGTCGCCCCATCCAGGAATTCCGGCGCCAATGCTTACGAATTCCGCGCCAAACGCGACTCCTCCTCCACTCGGCTATAAATCTGGGACTCGCTTTTCGCTCTTGGTCATATCAATTGCGTTCGATTCGTTCTTGCGCTCGTCGCTGAGAACTCAGAGAACGTAACATAATTAATTTTATTGGGAGGTAACTGTTTTCTCGCTTCTCGTCACTCGGCCTTGATTTATGACTTCCTCCGAAGGGTGATTTATTACTTCCTCCGAAGGGTGATTTATTACTTCCTCGGAAGGGTGATTAATTACTTCCTCAGAAGGGCAGGTAATTTGTGTTATGCTTTTGCCGTTATTACCGTAGTCGTAATTAGTTAGTCTTTGATAGCTAGTCGTAATTAGATAGTTTAGGGGTAATTAATTAGTAGTAATTAGTTAGTCGACTAGTAATGAATTAGTTTAGTGCTAATTAATTAGTCGTAATTAGTTTAGTAGTCATCGTTACAGCATATGAAGTAAGTGGAAATAAAATCTTGGTATTTTTAGTGGTAATTAATGAACCGTAATTAGTTAGTTTAGAGATAGCTAATTAGTCGTAATTAGTTAGTTCACTAGTAATAAATTAGTTTAGTGCTAATTAATTAGTAAGTAATTAGTTTAGTACTCATCGTTCTGACATATCAAGTAAGTGGAAATAAAATCTTGGTATTTTGTAGTAGTAATTAATCAACCATAATTAGTTAGTTTAGAGATAGTTAATTAGTCGTAATTAGTTAGTTCAGTGGTAATGAATTAGTTTAGTGCTAATTAATTAGTCGTAATTATTTAGTGGTTGTTGTGGGTTTAGGTATTTTCGAACATGCAAGACTTGATTGTGTTTTACGGCGATGGGCTTGCATGGCGGACACGATGGGTTGGACTGTCGAGATGCGGTACAAGGTGGTCGGCGGAGGGGCTCCACGCGATGAATATTCACGAGTCGCGGCTGCATCCGGAGGGAGTTCCTCACGGAGCCAAGGACGAAGAGAGTTATGATTGAGGCGATCACCTGCACCAATTATGTGTGGGAGCTCGTAAAGGTGCGTAAAGCCGACACCCTCTTAGTTGGGCAGCGCACCAATCACTTGCTCGTAAAGCACACGAAGCCGGTGGTCCTTACGTGGCATCGAGACTTGATGATATCGCGGTGCGTTCGCTCGTACTGCCTCAAGAAGAAGGCTCCCAGTGGGGGTTTGAAGCCGACACCCTCTTAGTTGGGCGGCGCTTCCCGAACAAGGTGGCCGTGCAACAAGCTATAGCACGGTACGCTTTGTCCATCAGCCGTGTGTACCGAGTGCACCGGTCCAACCCAGGGAAGTACGCAGTGAAGTGCATAGTAGAAGGCTGCCCTGGCAAGGTCAGCGCTCTCCGAGCAAAGATCTTTGGCTCGGTCTTCACGGTCAAGGAGCTGATCGACCACACCTGCGAGCTCAGCGAGCCCCTGCGGCAGCATCGGAACGTGACTTCCGCATATGTTGCAAACCTCATCACGCACCTAGTTGAGGCGGACGTGTCTATCTCCCCAAGCTGATGATGTCGGAAGTCGTCAATCAGGTTGGCTATCGATTAGCTACTGACAAGGTTCGACGAGCCAGCGAAAGTCATCGAGACTATATGCGGGACATACGAAGAGGCGTACAACCTTGTGCCGAGATTGCTTCACCAGTTGCGGATCAAACCCCGCACGTACATAAACAATTTGGACCGTGAAGATCTTTGAAAAGGGCCCAACCACTTCATACTGGATAGGGTGTTCTGGGCTTTCGCTCAGGCCATCAGGGGCTTCAAGTTCTGCCGTCCGTGCTAACGATGGATGGCACTTTTCTCACTAGGAAGTACAAGGGCACCATCCTCACCGCG
The DNA here is from genome assembly GCA_036346395.1 of Hsuehochloa calcarea. NCBI lineage: Eukaryota > Viridiplantae > Streptophyta > Magnoliopsida > Poales > Poaceae > Hsuehochloa > Hsuehochloa calcarea. Next base: position 37,799,384 of record CM070602.1, on the reverse strand, counting down.
GTGGCGGCCGATGCGAATGACCAACTTCTCCGATTGCATTTGCCATTGTCGAGGCGAGAACACATCCGGTGGTTGTGGTTCTTGGAGAACGTGAAGAGGGCGTGGTGGAGACCGCCAAGCGTCGCCTAGTCACGGACCGCAATCTTTGGGTTGTTGGCGGCCATCAACGACATGCGACATGGGATGGATCCATCTCACCGATGGAGCGACGTGCAATCCGGTGGTGCATGAGGCATCTTGCATCTAACTTGTTCCGCGGTTCGCATTTGCTATAATTTAAAATTCACGAAAAAATAAAAATCCTAACTAACCCTAAACTAATCCTAACCTAAACTAACAGCGCTAATTGGTGGCGTAGCGGTGGGCATCTTGTGTGGCGCATGCCCACCCAGCGCCAGTAGCGTGAGGTGACGGGGCGGCGCGCGGCGCGTGGCGGCGTGGCGTGGCGGGAAGGAGCGCGCGGCGGTAGCGTCTTGGAGTGTTGGCGGGCGACAGGCGGGCGTGGGGCGCGGAGTGAGGTGGCGGCCGGGCGCAGCGCGCTGGCTCGCGCCACGGGCGACGCGGCGCGAGCATGGCACGCCCGACTGCGCCACCCGGCCACTTTGCTAATCGTCTTGTGGTGGTTAAAACTGTTAATACGGTGTGAAAATCGACCGTATCGGCAAAAAATTTGTAAATTGACATCCTCGATATAGTAGAACGACAATGTACATGCAGTAAAATGGCCGCCATAATGCCTATCATAAAACATAGCATAGTGATATTCTACATGCAGTAAATGCCACCCCCTTCAAACTCAGTAAAATGATAAATCTACGGGCAGTAAATGTCTATCTTAAATATAATAAAAATGACATTCTATATGCAGTAAATGTATCATCATCTTTTACTGCTTACGTGAACCAGAAGGACTGAACAACGTCGCTTTGAACATCGACAACATAATCGAGTCAATCAAAGCTGATGCGATCCCAGAGCTATACCTCGACATTGCCACCCACAGGCAAACACCGAGCCGTAGGTTGCGGTGAGACCTAGGCCACTGCCCACCGTTCCGGAGCAAACAGATGTGTTGAATACAGTAATACCATCAAAGGATAGAGTAAATTTGCTTATATTTTGATAGTAATTTGACTTTTTCTTTTTGTGTAGCAGCCAGTAAATGAGGGGGGCAAAGGATGCTTCAAAAGGGGTTTTGCCAGCCAAGGAGACAGCGCTTGTGTCCATCGCTGTTGGCAAAAATGAAGTGGTGCGGGCAGATAGCTCCACAACGGATAAGGTACATATGACTGGTATCAGGTAATAGTTTATGCACAAAATCAGTAATTTTATGCATGCATAATAGTACAATAGGATTCTGGAACGCAAGAAAGCTGTTGTGCCCGTCAAGCTCAGTATCTAACATGCGGGTGGCAGGCATACAACCAATTTGGACACCACCTCGACCAATTAGCTGGTGCCCAACAAGAAGACCACGTCAAGAGCATGGCACCCTTAGGCTAGAAGAAGGGTCATGGCAATGCTAGTGTCTTCGGAAAGAGGATGACCAAGGCAATCAGCAAGCTAGTGTCAACCTTCAAGTGCTTTGGCTAGCGGCCTAAGGCGCCAATTGATAGTGTCATGGAGCTGATATGTATGGACAAGAGCCTTAAAAGGTAATAGGCCTTTTTTTTACTGATATCAACTACGTTTGTTTACTGCCGCTCTATCCCATTTTTATCGTCACATGAGTTTCTTTTTTACTCTGATTCCCCTCACCCCTGGATTACAGCGAGTATTTTCTACAATCATGTCGGACCCCGAGCATTGAATACCCGAAGTCCTCGTATGTGTACCGTACTAGTCCTATGATTAGTGACTAGTACACACATTCACAATATTGGCATACATATACATACATACATACAAAATGAAACAAATATGGTACATAACTTAAGCTATTACAAACTTTACATCACAAGGGTCGACCGGCCCAATAAAAGCTCAAGTATTAGAAGTAGTGAATGAAATAGCGTAAGCATAATATGTATATAGCCCAAAAAGTTCAGTAGTATGCCGATCCAATCCCCCAAGCAACCGGCAATAAATAAGTCCTAGAAAGACCCGTCACTGAACCCTCCAGTATCAGGTGCAAAGAACACATCGTCCGGCATGGGCTCACCCTCTAACTCTGAACAACAATTTAAGTAAGATTGATTACAGCTCGCGGGTCACAGGATAGAGATATTTGCCGAGTGATCTCACGAAAACGGTGAGGTGCAGGTGCGGAGTGAGGAATGGCATACCCTCCGCGCAGTAAGTGTGCTCCTCCCTATCCATCATCCGTGTGGGGAAGTGGAAGAACATGTCCTCCAACTCAGGCAGCTCGTGTCGCAGGCGTATGATCGATGGCGATGTAAGATGCATCATTAAGCGACATCAGGACACAAGAGCCTCGCCCGTAGTAACGGAAAGAGGGGTCTCCAAAGTGCCATCCCTGGATGAGCACCTGGGTGAGGTACTCACTGGTTGCTGCACTGAAAGGCATGCTAAAGGCCCTGTACTGAGGCATATATGGCTAGTGGATATGATGTAGCATTACCCAAAAGGTGCGAGTGCGGTACTGTGGCTCCCAATAGGTCGACATCTATATTTTTAGAGAAAGCAAGAATTAGTAATTAATTATATGCCATATGTAGAGACACAAGTAAGAAATGATACCAAGACAAGGAAAAAGCATAGCAACATGTAATCTTACACTTTTATTTCAATGTTTTTTAGTTATAGTCCTAGGCCTTTATTTTTCAGGTTATACTACCCCTTGGTCTTTTTTATAAATAGACCTCTATAATATCCAATCAATTTAAATACCAAATGAAGGTAGGAGGGATTCAAGAATAGTATATCACACCATTTTCATAATATAACTAGGTTATGAAATTTTTGTAAAGAGTCATCTAGAGTAACATTTTTGCTAGCTTAAGAATAGGTTTTCAAAAGACCTTCTTGGAGGATGTTTTAGGGATTTTTTCAAAACATTTTGGCTTTGTTTTAATTCTCTAAATATGGTTAAAAACTTATTTTCAGAGGGCATATCTTCTCCCAAAACTAGGATCATTTGAAGGGAGATGAGAGGAGATAACAAAAGAATGACTCGGATGAGAGGAGAATGCACAGAGAGGTAAGATTAGCAAAACTCCTACATTTTCATGACCATTTTTATGATTAAATGGATTGACTTTTGAGGACCAAGTCCTAATCTAATGACCATTCTAACTAGGGCTTATCCTATAGTCAGTATGGCTACGATACCAGCATTGTCGTACCACGAGCTTTGAATACCTGAAGCCTTCTTGTGTGTACCATACTATTTCCATAATCAGTGGCTAGTACATACATCCACAACATTGGCATACACATCTATACATACATACATACAAAATGAAATAACTATGATACATAACTTAAGCTATTACAAACTTTACATCACAAGGGCCGACCGAACAAATAAAAGCTCAAGTATCAGAAGTAGTGAATAAAATAGCGGAAGCATAATATGTATATAGTCCAAAAAGTACAATGGTATGCCCATCCGAACCCTCAAGCAATTGACAAGAAACAAGTCCTAGAAAGACCCGTCATCGAACCCTCCGGTACCGGGTGCAAAGAACGCGTCGTCCGGCATAGGCCCACCCTCTAACTCTGAAAAAATAATTTAAGCAATATTGAGTACATTATGTACGCAGCAAGACTTATAATGTATTGCAAACTTTATATATATAGGAAGCCTTTTTGCTACTCCTAGGTATAGTTACTCCATATTCGTATCTCACAACATAGGTAGTATATTGTGCAACCGAGAGTATGTCTGTGCAGTATATGAGTATACAAGACCACTTATGTGGTATTTATACATTTTTAAGGGTGGTATGTACAATTTTTTAGACATACTCCTTTACATGCGAATATGAAGGTATTTATAAAATATGCTAAAAACTATGGACTCTCTTGTAATTTTTTCGTGTGGTTCGCATTGGAATATCTTATAATTAGTATATGAGTATACCCAAAGTGATAAAGGAGTATGTCAAGTTCTTTTAGGTGGTATATCAAAGTAACTACACCCAGGAGTATAAATTATTAATCATATATATATATATATATATATATATATATATATATATATATATATGCATGGCTAACAAGGAATGAGGCTCTATTCTACAAGTTATTAAGCAAGTTTTACTTGAAATATCAATACCTAGTTCTTTGCAGCGAGAATTTTATGAGCAGTTAAATAGATATTGAACAACGAGTATGTACTTTAATAAATAACAACTCGCAACACTCCTCGGCTGCGATCAACATATTATTTATAGCCATAGACTTGACACTCAACTCAAATAACACAACAAAACCATTCCCTCACTTCCTAGGAAGAACTGTTTTTGCAAAAACAAAGACTATACCCGGCAATACTACACTTAGCACGCTCATGACCGTGAACACAGCTATTTAAATAAATTTACACTATGCAGAGATGTACAACCTTACCCACAACACACAAAATCTTAGTTTGTTCAACATCTATCGATATCGCCGCTTACTAACCTTTGGTAAGCAGTCTAGAGCACGCATCAAAGCCTTTACATCACGTAGTCCTAACCTTGCACTAGCTCGGCGAATGAACACCCACACTTCACTCGGGTATAGTACCCCGTCTGAGTAAGGCATTCACCATTATGTCGGCAAGATTTTTCTCGACAACGTGGTGAAGGGAGCGCTTTCGAACATGCCTACACCGGTCATGTTCGTACTACTACGACCTTACCAACGTGCAAGGCTAGTTTTCAATGACTTAATTAACTAAGACAATCCTATACCGGCACATGCAGGTGTATGCTCACGCTTAGGTCGGATATACCACTATTTGGTCCTTAATTGACCGGGTGAGAATCTCTCCCTATCTACTTGTGAGATACACTTCTCATACTTCTCACACATAATATAACTCGCCCGTGTCACAAACTAAGTTTTTTATTTTTATTTTTATACAAAATAACCGAGGTATACCCCTCAGGATCAACATTTCAAAATCTCCTAAATTCATGTTCAGCATTTCATCCATTTTCCCATTTTAGTAAATCTAGAGCCTAGCTAAGCATTTGTGCGATATTCACACTTGAAATACCCAAATCGACATCATCTATTGCCTAAACCATAACCTATTGGCTACAACAATAAGGATACCAATATTTCAAGAAGGATCTTGCATTGAATAGGACTATAACTACCGTTATCCCCAAATATAGTAGTTTTAAGAAAACATACATGCGTGCATAACAGATTTTGCAAAAATAAATACCATAATTAAAATAGTAGGATCAACATGGTCCAAGGAGGTGCTTACCTTGCTTTGGTTGCTCCGAAAAAGAGGATGGGCGATTGTTGTAAATTTTGCTCGAACAATCGACGTCTAATCAAAAGAGCCACAAGCTAAATAAATATAGAAAAATAATTTAAATAGAAAAAAATCCAAATTTTTTTGCATATTCAGATAGATCATGATTTTATATGAATTTAGAAAAAGTATTCATTTGATTTGGAGTTCGTATGTAAAAGTTATTAATATTTTAATTTGCTTCGGTTTGTAAATTCCAAAAATTAAGAAAATGGTGACATCGAAAGAATCTTTTATGAGGTTTACGCTTTCCAATAGTGAAAGCATATTTTCCTTTGAGTTCTACTGAGGCTTACGCTTTCCAGTAGAGAACGCATATTTTCCTCTAAATAGAAAGAGGCTTTCACATTTTTTGTTCAATTTTAAATAACTTACATGTGGGGCCTACATATCAGTGACTCATATTTCCATTTTCTTCATTTTATTTATAAAATAGAGGTGGTCCCACATGTCATAGACACATTTACAAAAATGTTTGAAATTATATTTTTGTTAACCTTTCGGCTGGTCCCGCCTATCATACTCTTATTACATTTAACCTTTGTTACTTAGCACTAATCAGCTCTTAATCGCATGGTCCCACTCGTAGAGAGACAAAGAGCATGGGAAGAGCTAGCATGCGGCTGAGCACCATGGCGAGCTTGCTGGCGGCGAACGACGCAGTGACTTGGCTCGAAAATGGGCAAAATGGGTTCCCCTATCGACGATGATCCCATCGGTTTTGGTGGGGGGGTGAAGAGATGGTCGAAGGTGGCGATACACGGCGATAAGCGATGGACCTCCTTGGGTCTGAAATGGTTTTTGCGATTAGAGCCAATTGGCGGTTAAAGATGGTGCGCACTGACTCTAGGGGTGACTACAAAGCTACATACAGTGGCTCGGGGACCAATGGTCATCGTTGCAGCGACAACAACGTTCTCCGCGGCAGTGCCATGATCGGTTATGATGAACTCTATGCTACGCCAGCTAATCGTCCAATCTTACACGCACAATGGCTATAGGGAACTACTAGAAGCTCACCATGGGTGTAGATGACATCGGGGGATCGCCGGAGAAGTGTGTCGATATCGATCCGCTGTGGCGTGGATATGGCTCATGATGCTAGTGCATTTTGGCAGTGGAGATGCTTTAAGAAGTAGCACATTAGATCCCTGAGCTCCTACGGATGATGCAGGAGCGAGGAATCGAACAGGAACTCACCAGAGTGACGTCAAACAGAAAAGGAATCATTGGCGGCCGGTTTTGAGGAAGAGCTCCTTTCCGGTGATTCCCTGAGCTTGGGTCCACATTGAGTAAGGAAGGAGCATTAGAAGAGTATGAAATGCAATATGATGCGGTTGGATGAGGATCAAGCTCACCAGAGCAAATGGTGGTGTGAGACTTGCTCACGGGTATTGGGAACAACGCTCTCGTTCCTGGTGAAGGAAAGAACGAGATGCTTTGATTCTGTGCGGGAAGCAAGAATGGTGAGCTGAGGAGCTCGTGACATGGTGATGGGCTTAAATGCATCCAAGAATGATGCGAGAGGAGGGAGCGGTGAGAAAACGACGTGGTGTACAGGTTTTTCTTGCGCTAAGCTTCTGTGGATTTCATGGGGATATGTCCCAGATCTTAGGATGATGTGACAATTGGCAATGGCGTTTACGGTTTGTAGTTTCACGTGTTTTCGACAAAGCTACGGTATTACGGGCGAGGCGGTCCGGCCGGTCCTTGCAATGATCCGGCCGGTTCCAAATCGGTTGGGCCCGGCCATGTGGGCGATCGGACCGCGGTGACCTAAAAGTGTTCAAAAGGAGCTGGGCCAAAAATAGGTGTTGTAGGCAAGTGAGGGGATCCCAATGCACTTGGTCTCATAATTTTTGGAGTCTCCAGTAAGAAGTTCTATTCGTTTTTAATTTCTAGAAGGTTTCGGATTTTGGAGGTATGAATTTTGGCTAAGTCCCAAGGCGCGGTCCGACCGGCTCACCTGGAGCGGTCAGACCGGTTTCTATGAACGTCGGCCAACCGTGGCGATGTTGTTTTGTTAGGTCAAAGTCATTGGTTTCATGGCATATGATTTGCATGATGCATGTTTTGACTAACATGGGTCAAGTTGTGAAGAACTTATTCCGAATCGTGTTTTCTTGTGCGTGGTTGTGCGGGTAGCTTGGTGGTCAACGACGGTCAGCGGCGAGGAGAATCGGGACTAGACTTGAAGAGTTGAGGTCGAGCGATCGGCGATGCGGGTGAGTCAACGACTCAAGCGTGACACAAGATGGACAAGGGTGACCTATTGGCGAATCCACGGCGCATGGTGAAGCGGTTTAGGTCAAAAGGTTAAAGACGGCGCTTTGCGAAGCGTGCGTGTGTGACCCGTTTGTTAGTGGGCCTTAACGGGAGCCCAAGAGAGTCAAACCCTAAGAGTTTTAGGCCTCCACTATAAATAGGAGGAGATGGTGGCTGCACCTCTTTCCCCTCTCGCCTCTTTGTATTTCAAACCCTAATTGTCTTTAGGGGAGTTGAGGTGGAGGCTAGGGCTCTTGATGGTTTGTGGAGAATTTTGTGATCTTTGATTGTCTACTGATCCATGATGGTGTGGATGTAATCCAGCATCAATCACGAAATCAATCTATGCAAGGTTTGCTTGAGATAAGTCTCCTTTGGTTCTTGCTTTCAATTTCGTGTTTTTAGGGCTTTCTTTGATCCGCGAGTTTGTGATTGATTCTTTCACGTGAATTAGCTTGCTGTGATATGTGTGAATCTATCTAGCATCATCTTGATCATCAATCTCTCACGAACAAGCTTTAGGATCAAGTTTTCGTTCTTGCCCGGTTTTAGACCTTCTGTTAATCAATTGGCAATTGCTCAAGATCGTTCCAAGAATTATCATAATATTCGATTGGAATAGGTCCTCAATAGCATATAGAAGGTGTGTGCAAAGTTTCATAAAGATTAGAGTTGAGAATCAAAAGTTTCACCTAATTGCAAGTTCGTCATCGGCTGATTTTCTTATTGCGGATCGGTTCGGAGTCGGCGGTCGAGACCGCCCGTCATCACCGGTCGGACCAATTTTGGAGCGGTCCGACCGCCAAGCTAACGCCGGTCGAGACCGCCCGCAATCGGTCGACCGATTGGGTCAATGATCGACCGCATGTCTTTGTGAGTCTTTGCAATCTTAGTTGATTTTTGTAGCATTGCTTAGGGTTTAATTGGATTCAATACTAGTCTTCATTTGTCTTGGTATATTGATCTTCATAGCTTTCTAATAGCTCTTTGGAGTGAAATTGTATTGAGTTCATAATTTGTGAAAAAGTGAGCGTGCTCCTATTCACCCCCCCCCCCCTCTAGTCGCCTTTACGGTCCAACAGCTTCAGTATCGTTGTTCGCACGAGATAACAGCACGTCGATAGGGTAGCTAGCATGGGAGAGGGCTGGCGGAGGTGATGGGGCAGTTGGGGCATGAAACTATGGGCGACGGTCGTGGACCAGGGGCGGAATAGGCGAGCGTGTTGGTACGCTGGTGAGCGGAGGTGGGCACGAGGTAGACGAAGGCGTCTGATGGGTGGGGCCACGGTCACGAGAATGGAGCAGGGTGCCAGCGTGGGCTGGAGCGGGCGCGAGTGAGATGGGCCGAGTTGGGTTTCGGCCCAAGGTCCAGCGGGGGATTTTGATTTAGCTTTTGTACTGAATGTTTCTCGGATTTTTGTACCTGGCAAATGGAGTCCAAAATTTATGAAATGTTTTTGAGTGTGCGAGGTACAATACGGTTTCTTGTGTAAAATTTTTAGGATTTTATCTGTTCTATGATTTTCTCAAAAATTCTTACAAGTTTCGATTTGCATGTGATTTCACTATTTGATTTATGCAAAAGCTCAGAAATCATGCTAAAATAGTTTTCCATGCAAAAACATGCTCAAAATTATTATCCCACGTATTTTCATTATACTTTTCCAAAATTAGAATTTTTGGGATATTACAGTCCAGATAGATTTTACTTTTCATACATATGTGCTTTAGTGCCACATCAGTTTCTTTTTTTACTTTGGTTTCCCTTCCCCTAGATTGCTGCGAGTATTTGCTGTAGTCCAGATAGATTTTACTTTCCATTCATATGTGATTTACTGATAGCATCAATGTCTTTTATTGTGACTCATCCTTGGCCTTTTTTTACTCCCGTACAAGCTCGATTGACTGCTATCCTCAGCGACTTTTGTTGTGACTCGATATCAGCCCGTTTTTCTTTTCTTTTCTTTTTGTGTTCCACTGGATTGTAACTTGTATTTTCTCAAGTCTCAACACGGCATCACCATGGCCACCAGCAAATACATGGCTGAGTCGTTCAAGTTCAAGTAGATGACTGAAGATATGTTCATTTCTCAGTCTATCGAGTTCTTGCGCCAAGACAACGAGGATCTAAGGCCGGAGAGCACTAGGTACATCACATATCTCCCGATTGAACTGACGGTACATTTTTTACTCATCCCAACAATAGTAAATTACATTAAAAGTTACAGATGATACCAGTAAATAAACATGTCGTGTATGATAACACGTTGGCACGGTTTCTGTTACGTAGAACCCGCTAAATATTGAGGAATACGTAAAAAAACGAGCAGTTCAATAGCGGTCAGGACACGAGTATGCTAAGTGAACAAATCAGCGAGGTGAACATGATGCACGTAAAACTGGTGAGTAAACTGGTGAGGTGAACATGATGCTTCTAGTAATATTGCATTTGGTCTTTCCAGTAAATTTGTGATGTCTTCCAGTAAAATTGTAATTGACTTTCTAGTAAAACTGCACATGCCTTCCAGTAAATTTGCATTGGGTCTTTCTAGTAAATCACAATTGTTCATCCAGTAAATCGGAATTTGTTTTCTAGTGAATAGAAATTTGGTCTTACAGTAAAATTGCATATGTTTTCATCTTGCGGAATTTTTCTTCTCGTTCTATGCAACGCGCATTGGTCAGTCTACTACTTCAATATGGTGCATAAGCGCATCGACGTGCTCGACTCCAATGACTACAAGAAACAATGCACCAACCCGTCCGATCACCATGGTGTAGTCAGCAAGAAGATCATCCAATGCCTAAGCGATGCCCACAAAGCCGTGACAGGTGGCAAATTAGCAGCCCTTTTAAAATAGCGGTTGTTTATTATTGGCACCCTGAAGTAGGTTCTTGAGAATGACTGCGCATTCTTTGCCATGAAATTCATGTTACTTTATGTAATAACCCAAATTTGAGTTCTTGAAATTTGCTTGAATTTTATGTATTTTCCAAAAAAAAATTATTGCATTTTGTGTGTGCAAAAACTTGGTTGCTTTTCAAAAAGTGAAACCCAAATTCTTGCCCCAAATTGTGTGCTGTGTTTAAAAGTGCATGAAAATATTTGATATTTTCACATGATTTTGAAACATTCCTGGTTTTTTAAATAGTTTAAACCCCATCCTAAAACCATTAGAAACAAATTAATTTTTAAGAAAAATAGAAAGTTGATAAATTAGTGGGGTTAATTTTATTAAAAACTAACTAAAGTCAGGAGCCTCGTCAAACAATTTCATAATTTTTGAATCTCATTTATTATATTAAAAAATTCCTCAAACCTCCAGTCCTTTTCATAAATTTTGAAATCTATTTCATTTTTCCGTGCTCCTCTTGGCCCAAAAGTCAGTCACGGCCCACCTCCTCTCGCTCCAGCTCGACACCGCCGCGAACCACCCCAGTCTATCTCACTCCCCTGCAACTCTCTCTCTCTCTTGCTGATGTCGTGGCCCCACCTGCCAGCTCCCTTCATCCACCTCGCGCTCTCCCCCGCTCGCCAGCGTGCGCGTTAGCTCCGCCAGTTCGCCCCTAATTTGCCACCACCACCCACGGTTTTCCTCTCCCAGCATGGTTGTCACATCTGCCTTGCCGTCACCCTCCTGATGCCATAGTAGCCAGCCACCCTGTTGTTGTCGCCTTTTCTCCGCGCTTGCGAAGAACAGAGAGTGCACTCTCGTTTTCTCACCGCGGCCGATTTCTTCTCACCATATTCTCGTGATCTTCTCCATAGTATTAAAGCGTCCATCTACATCATCCTCAACGTAGCTCACCATTCTTGCCTCACTCCAAGAACCAGAGCTCCTCGCTCCTTGGTTCCGTGGGAATGTGAGTGTCTTCCTCGGCACTAATGAGCTCACCTCGAGTCGCCATTGACACCAGTGTGTTCCTTTCCCCCTGACACCCGTGTCAGCATCCTCTCACACCTCCCTCATCCTATTTCATTTCTTAATGTAGCCACTAGAGCTTTGTAATGTCATAACGCATTCATTGTCTTCGTCTCTGGCGCAAGCGTCAGATCCAAGCAAACACATTCTCGCCGTTCTGTTGAGTCTGAGCCCCATTTGATTGCAACATCACATGTTCCATCCTCGGTTTGTTCTTTCCTCTCACTTGGTGATGTTCCAACCGTATAGAATCCTTAGATTCGCACTTCTTCCTCATTTCCGACAGCCGCCACCATTTTCATCGATTGCCACCACCTCGGTGAGTCACTATCTGATTCCTTTTGTCTTCATCATCCTCAGTGTACGTTCGAGCTAACATGCACCTTCTTGTAGCTTCTTTATCATCGTAGCATGCCGCTACCATGATGCCACTGCCCCTGTCCGCCATTCCTCTACCCTCTCTAGTTATCCTCCATCGCCATTAACCACCTTGGTGAGCTCCAAGTAGCCCCTAGAGCTAATGTGCTCAGTGGAATCAAGGTTTAGCTTGTGTAGTGTAGAGTTCACTGTAGTTGCCAATGGCGCTAACGCAGAAAGTATTGCCGCCGCTACTCCATCGACCCTTGGTCCTCTTGCTGCCGTCGAAAGCATCGTAGAGACTTCCTAAAACCCATGCACACTGTCTTACGCTTTGCATCTGCCCCATTCACGAAAGTCATCGCAGCCCTATCCCGCGCTGCCTCTGCAAGTCGTCCCAAATGTTGTTTTGACCGCCCATTGCCCCAACACCACCACCTAGTAGGTTCGTCATCAACCAGGGAACCCATTTTGCCCCTACCCGAGCCAAGCCGCCGCGCCATTCACCACCGACAAGCACGGCCAGAGCCGCTGTTGTCCCATTTGTTTCCCCTCTCTCTTTCTCTCTCTGACTTGTGGGCTCGCACGATTAGGATTAGCTTAACGCTAATGATAGTGGTCAAAAGTATAAAGTCAATGACATGTGGGACCGGCTAGTTAATTAATTAAAAATCTAATTTAACTGAGTTTTAGAAAATGTGTGCTAACATGCAGGACCCACTCACTGTTTTCATAAGTTAAAACATTTTTAAACTCTAAGAGACTGACATGTGGACCCCACTGCCTTGAAAACGTGTTCATAAACACGGTTCAGCGTAGACCCAACCCCACTTGTCAGGCTTAACCCCGGATAGTAATTAAGTTAAGCTTAATTACTTAGTGACTAATGAGTCATTGACATATGGTTTCACACACTGTATTAATAATTAAAACGCGATTTAAATCTCGAGAGACTGACATGTAGGACCCCATATGTAAGTAAATGTTTTTCAGAAAAATGGAAAAATGGAAGAAAAAAAAAGCCACTTTCAGTTCTAAAGAAATACGTCTCCTCTGTTAGAAAATGCAAAATCATAAAGTACGCCTTCGACATCATCACCTTTTTTATTTTCTTGAATTTTCAAACTGAATCAATTTCAAATCCTGATAACTTTTGCATATGAACCCCAAATTAAGTTAAATTTATTTCTAAAATTTTGTAAAATCACCCTCTTTCATATTTGGCAAGAATATTTGGATTTGGTTTCTATTTAGATTATTTTGACTTTTATTGGTGTTATTTGCTGATAAACGTGTAGATACCAACTTTCCTGGAAAATTTTGCTGACGTTCCAGAGCAAGCACCATCGTTGAACAAGCAAGGCAAGCACCATTGGGTTTCGATGACGTTGATGCCGAGTTTTAAGGTTTCACCTTGTCTGGTGCATGTGGGAAGGATGAGGCATACTTACTGGATTTTGTTGCCTCTTTTGTCTACATTTCCTTTTAACCTTTATTTCTATGTGAACTATTTAGCCAGTCGGCCCCTGTGTTGTAAACCTCGTCGAGTAGGCATATGTTCACTTGTAAATTGTGCACTACTTGTTTAATATATCGTGTGTGGATGTGATATTTCAATGTTGTAAATGTGTGTACTAGTCAATGATCAAGATATTAGTACACTAAACACATATGATTTCATAATTAATTTTCCGGGGTCCTACATTTTACGATGGTGTAGGACATGAGCAGCACACCGTGATTGCGCTGGTAAACAGTAACTTGGTGCATTTTATTCCAGTAATATGTTGTTGACTGCAAAGTGATTTTCACATGACGATCTCTTGTCGTACGAAGTAGAAGGGGAGCGAGTACATGGCTGAGTTGATGTTCTACTTATTGTTCCGTGCGGTCAATAACGTCAAACCCCTCCCTGATATACTGGATAAGTACCGGACGTGCAACACATCGAAGTAGATTTTTTTGTTTTTCGAATATCCTAGTAAACACTTTGTGTAACTATCTAGTAATCATTCACTTGATTATGCACTAAAAGGTTCGTAAGGCAATATTCTTACTTTTGGAACATTTGTATTTAGTCGCGGCACATCACGCAACAAACGTCTAAGTAAATGTAGTAAATAACACATAGTAGATAGTAAAACATCATATCATAGTACCTATGGGGGAATAAACAGTAAACAACTACCATCAATGCAGTAAAACCTTACAATACATGTAGCTGGAAAGCGTCATTAATATTACAGGTCAGTAAAACAAATTTCATTCCACGTATACGGTAGTGTCTGGATACCCGGCCATTAAAGGATAAATTCAAATACAGTAAAACTTTGCTATACAGTCGATCGGTAATCACCAACACATAATGGTCAGGATATTACATGTCGTTTGTAGTAACAAATCCATATAGAATAGTAAAATAGCCTAAGCAGCCCTAGTGTCCTCTGTCTGGCACGACAGTAAAGGAAATCTCCATGATGTTCTGAAAAATCATGAGGAAAATAAACCTACGTTGTCCGGCTGCTTCAAGTTATATACCCTATTGGTCTTTACTCAATTAATTAATTATTCTTTTGTTTTGGCCTTTCGCAATCAGATTCATTTTGCTTAACAAGAAGATGTTGGTAAACCCCTAACCAGGAACAATTAATATATGTATATGGATCCATTGTAGTCGACCATTAATGATACAATAACTTGCATCAAAATTGCCATAAACAATACGTAAATGCTTTGATAAATTCAGATTCCAACTAGCTGCACAAATAATTGTTATAAAAAATTTACCACTACCTCATTAAGAGAACCAGTACTTAGTGGCTATAAAAGTGGATTCTTCTGTCACATGACATGCGCTATTTTTTTAAGTCGATGAACGTCGGATACTCCCTCCATTTCATATTATAAAATCATTCTAGCTTTTGGTGAAAGAATTAAGACGAGTGGTAATAAAATTATCAAATACAACCCTATTTAAGATGCCCTGGCATGAGAACAAAAATAATTACAGGCACAAATATTTCTATCAAATAAAGGGCATTAATTAGTTGGGTGAATTCGTCATCAAAATATAAGTAACTTGAAATGTGAAAGAAAATTAGAACCCTAGCTAGCTAGAGTGAATTATATATCGATCATTGGTCAGGAGAGTTCGGGTGTGGTACACTAGACCGAAGCAATCATGCTAAGGTAATTAAGTGATGCTACACTCGACCGAAGTGATTAGAACTAGCAGGAGGTGGACTATGTATTTTGTTTCCGCTCCTCTTAATGGAAATCCGAGCAATCGTTTCAAAAGAAAAAAGAAAAAAGATGTTGGGTGCGGTCAGTAATTAAGTGATGGGCAATTTGGTTTAGATACCCTTATATCTCTACTAGTTGACATCGGGTGAATATCACAAATGTACTTCTGGCCCTAAACAGTTGTCAACAAAGTATTTCATGATTATATCTCTTGTCAACCATAGATGTCATGTTGTGCAAGGTCAACCAGACAAACTGAACCACGGCCTGTCTTTCAAACGAGTAAACTGTATAGCATCTATATATATTATCAACTCACCTATGATGGCGCAGGTCCTTAAATACTCAGGCTTTCCATGGACACAGCTAACACGAAAATGAGCCAGGCAGGAGTACACGGAGAGAGCACGCACTTCTATTCTCTTGTTACTACTGTAAAAAAGGTCATCACAGATGGTTCAAAAATATCATCACAGACGGTTTCGTGAACTATCTGAGTTTATGAGTTAGTAATGACATGAGGTCATCACAGACAGTTTTTGAACCATCTGTGATGCAAACTATCACAGACGGTTATTAACTCAGAACCGTCTGTGGTAGCTGATGTATGACAGACGGTTTGTAGATAAAATCGTCTGTGATAACTGATGTATCACAGATGGTTTGTAGATAAAATCGTCTATAATAGCTAATGTATCACAGACGATTTGTCCTAAGGAACCGTTTGTGATATTCTCTTGTATTGCCAAATCTATTTATGTTTACTGGCTAGCCTCAGGAAATACTAACCATGCCCTCTAAAACAAGCATAAACACAACAGGTACATGTATACATCCAATTAATATTCATTTCAGAAACAAACACATACATTTCACAAATCAATTAACTCAAATGAACTAAAATTAACCGTTCATGAACAAATACACACATGCACCATTAAATTCAATCTTATCTCAATCAAGTTCAATCTACATTGTGGAACTTCCTATCTTGGTTTATAACCTGACACAACAATAAGTACGCAATGTATTTGAGCTTGGCCTGTTCCAATGTAGTTGTAACGATGGTCGCAACCTGTTGGTAGGAATATTAAAGTCGTGCATATATAAAAATTGATAAGTATGAAATAATTATTGCAAGATTGACAAACCTAAGGTCATTGGTTATCGCGGAACCGAGGAGTAGTTGCATGTTGTGGCAAACATAGTATCCACAGGTGTTACCCGGCGGCTGCTGGTGGCACTGTAAAAATAGAATTGGTTAGTTCGAAAGGTATTACTACGAAGTGTTATGTAGGTTTGATATGTACTAGCGAATACGAGAAAATTTAGATCGTGTCGCAGGGCGCTGACCCCTCCCTTGGACCCCCCTATAGTAGCAACGTACGCGACGAACGACCTACATGATTCAAAAAAGTTAGTTTTACCCATTGCAAAGGAAGCAAAAACTACAATACAGTTATCAAAGGAGGAAATGTGTTTACCTATCGATTAATTGACGGACAACTGTGAAGTCGTGTTTGGCCCTCTTTAGGGAATCAAGGTATATTATCATGTTCCATTTTGGTATAATTACAATTAGAATCCAGTGGAACCTACATAGGTATATCACCATGGTCATTAAACCTAAGTCCGTGTTGCTTATAAAGTACAAATCAACAAGTATAGCCACTAGTTCAGCACTTACCCCTGGTTGTAGGGCAAAAGTATGAACTCCTTGTTACGGTGAGCCAGCAAAGACATCATCATGTAACCCCCGACGAATGATGCATCCTCCTAGATGCTTTGCATGGCGACCAAGTGTGGGTCGACGAAACCTGTGAGAACCCTAAAAATTAAACTAACCTAATCAACGATAATCAGTAAATAGCAGTAAATAAAATTCCTCTAAACAAGACTAAAACATAAGCTAATATTAATATCGAATGCGCATCGCCAAACAGTTCATACAAGATAAATCCTCAAAAGAATTCATAAACACAAATGACCATATAACTTATAACAACAAAATTTAATCATCAACACCGTCTTAGAGTCATTTATAAGAATTCGTTCAAGCAAAAAAATAATACAATAATACAATCTCTGAATTAATTACAAGAATGCATTCATGAGAATATAAATAACAACTTTAAGTAAATTACAAAAGAATCACATAAAAATCTTGCATGCATATCGCCAAAGCCTTTCGTTGACCGTATATCACCATTCAGTTGAACTCAGTCCTCGGCCAATCCGTCGTCTCCAGCAACCAAAAGACCATTAGCAAACCAAAGACTATAAAATAAAATTAGAAGTAGAAAAGGATTGCCGTTAGATTTTAGGAAGATCCTCGAGGTTCCCTGGCTGACCTAGGTCAGTCGACACCATCTCACTTCGGTGGGTTTCATCACCCGACAGTTTTAGAAATCCGACACCCACATTGTAGAAACTTACCGTCGCCACACAAAATTCAAAAAATAGTATCAGAAGCCCCCTTTCGACCAATGGTCCATAAGCCAACAGCGCGATGTGACAAGGGAACGGATAGGGCAAGGGTAAAATGGGAATGCACAGGGTAAAATGGCTAGCCTCGCTACTTTAAGCCTCCCCCACTCACAAAACATCCCATTCATAAGCTCTCTCTAACACAAGTCTTAGCAACACCCTCACAACCGAAGGTAGCAAACCGAGAGCAACCCAAGCCAAGCAAGCTCAAGCAAGCAAACCTACCACCCTCACACTGCCAACCAAGTAGGCCAAGCCATTGCCACCCATTGCTCTCCATTGCCACAACCCACCACAAAGAGTAGTGAAGGAGAAGGGGAGTGAAGGAGACGGGGAAGACGATGGAGCGTGGACGGCGTCAGCAATGGCTTCGAACCATCAACGACCACCAAGAACGACGCCCAGCTGACAACGAGGACCAGAAGCAATAGAAGGGAACAAGGCAACCATCCTCAACCCAACCCAACAAGGTAAACCCACCATATTTCCCCACCTGCATTTTTTCCCACATCCGAAACCCGCCATTTGAATCAACCATGGCATAGAGAGCTCATACCACACTAGCAGTAGCATCCGTAGCATCACCCACATCACAGAGAAAGGGGTACAGAGAGGGAGTAGAGTGAAAGTTACCTTTGTATCCCATGGCAACTGCAGCAATACTACCATCGGCACAACCTTCACCATGCATGAACAAAAATCCAAACGCATCACAACATGAACCAAGCTCAAAACTCATCAAAAGCCGAATTAACAGAAGGAGAAACAAGGGGGATTCAAGTCCAGGGTAGCCGGGCGTGGGCGCAGCAGGTGCAGGCCAAGCCGTAGTAGGCTAGGCACAAAGCCAAGCCGTGCGGGCCAAGCCACAGTGAGCCGAGCGCGTGAGCCAGGCTGGGCCAACCAGTCGAACCAGTGACATGAGAGGCCAAACTAATGAGAGCGAACCTGAGCGAGTAGCGGGCCGGGCAACAGAGGTCGACCGTGGTGCATGGCGACAGGGTGTAGGCTGGGTTGGTGCCATGGAGCCTCCATGCGGCTAGGAGCAAGAACCAGTAGAGGAAGTAAATGAGGAAATTAATAGGGAAGGAGAGAAGGAGAAAGAGCCTGGGAATAAGAAAGAAATAAAGAAAATAAAAATAAAAATAGAGAAAGAGAAAGAGAAATTAAGAAAAGTAGGAAGAAATTAATTAAGGGGTAGAAAAGTAAATTTTAATGGGGACTTTTAATCGTATGGCTAAAAATAGAACTAAAAGTTAGTAGAACTAATTTTCAGTCTGGTGTAGCGCGTGCGTGGCATACCAGTGAGAATCGGACGAATCACTAGGAATACCAATTTGTAAGCCCTGTGAGAATAAATAGCAGTGGACCGATCGATAGAAAATAAAAGCGGGAAAAAGTGTAAAATTAATCACCGGTGGCACTCTATAAATTAGACAAATAATCTGTTGCGTTAAAAATAATTTAACTGTGATAGAATAATAAGAGTAAACAACCCCAGTAAATATCACCCATAGAACAGACTAGCCAGGATTCATTTTGTCAAAACACGAGATTAGACAACCTCGACCCTAGATCCAGTAGACCGTAGAACAACTGCAGCTAGGGAGTGCTAACTTAACCGGGGATACAAAAAAATGTTATTAAATTAAAATATGCTGACAAGGAAAATCAGCTAATTTATGTACGCATACTATCACCCAAAGGCAACTAAGTATTTATTTACGTATTATTCGCGTCTGTTGTATAGATTGCAGAAATCCAACCAACACAGGCAGCAGTATCTAATCTGTTACCCGTCGATGCCGATCTTTCCTATGACTACGAAGGTAGGCCTATCTCTTGAACATCAACTTAGTTATATTAAATGTAAAAGTTTTATTTCTGTATCATATATACACATGTATCAAAACTCTGTCTCAAAATCAAATTGGTAAAAGAGAAAAAGAGAAAAGAGATGAGAAAAGAGAATTATTAGGATGGTAAAGGGGCCCTTGGCAGGAAAAGAGAAGAAAGAAGAGGCAGAACCCTTTATATATGGATAATATATAAGGACCAACAAATCTCTTACTCGGATAAGAGGTAGTATTTAAGTGCCAACCATTTTCCCGTTTCGGTGGGTAGAAAATGTTATCTTGTTACGTGGCTATATTCTCCACATTGAGTAAGTAATATATGTGAGTATGATGGACGAACCCAGGTGCTTCTTTGGTGTATGCAGGAATTGATCTTCGTGATCAGGTCATCCGGTATTAGTGCACAGTTGATAATGACATGTCGAGAAGTTCAGCGATTGCGTGGTTTCGAGCCTTACGAGTTCATAGCCCGGATCATGAGAGTTGAACGACTTCTACTGAATTTATCGTCTCATCGAAAGATCGGGCCAAATCAGGACCTCCATGGTTCATCAAGTGGTATTAGAGCTACAGTTGATCGGTGAGAGTTTCCAGTTTTCTAGTAGTAGATTTTTTTTCATACCTAGAGTCCAGAAAATTGCCAAAAAAATTGAATCTATCATCCATACCGAGCCCCTTGATCCATTGCAACTCGTTTCTGTTAGTTCGCATTGTTGAATTTTTGTAGCATCATCGAGTCATTGTGCTGGTTTCAATCTAGATTGGTCTAGTTTGGAGTCTCTTGCAAGTCATCTAGTTCTACCACGGTAATTTTTTTCGGCCGCCTTAGTGCTGCCGCAACAACTCCTGGCTGCCGCACTCCTGCCACCGTCCCCTGCCGCCGTTACCTTCGCTGCTGCAGCACTCATCACCCCCTGAAGTACCACTGCCTTTGCTGCCATGACACCCGTCACCTCCTGCCCCGCCGCTGCCTACCGGTCTTTGCCGCAACCACCAAAACGCCTACCGTGGCAATCAATCGACTACCACAGTTCCTGTCGCCATTGCTAATCACTACCGCGGCACCAACTCACTCTACCACCGTTCGGCCATCTTGTTGTTGCGACTACCAGCCACTCTACCGCTGCGAGCTAAAGGAGGTTGTTTCGTGTTGCCAGAAGAAAACCTAAGATTCATTTGACTATGACAACGCGATAAAAAAATTAGAGTTTAGAGAGAGAGAGTATCTTTTAATTACCTTTATACCCCTGCCGTTTACAAAATTTTTGTGACCCATATACCTCCCTAGGCCTGAAAGAGGAATTCGAAGAGTTTTGAGTCAGGTGCGGATTCGCAAAAAAAAAGAGGGTAAAAAAAGAGAGCAAAAAAAGGAAAGAGAAGAACAAAAAAATCAGAGCTGGCACCTTTCTTGATTTTTCTCCTTGTTTAGATTGGCATAGTTCATCCATTGCTCGCTTGCTTTGATAGTTCTTGTGCTAGCCTTCCCGTTGTTGCTCCTAGTCGTTCTTGCGAGTTGCACTAACTAGGCTTGATTTAGACTAGAACAAACACTTGTGACTAGTACTTTGAACTACTTTTTAATTTTGTATACTGATTTGAACATTTGCTACTCCTTTGCTACATACTAGCCTTCCGAGCTCCACTTCCTACTAACTCAGCAGGTACCATTTTCTCGCAATCGTTGGGCTATTCACAAGTGAGAGTATCACGAACCAGCCACTAGTTGTACCACCTCCTTGCTACATTGGTAAGAGCTTGTAAGAACTTGGTAAGGCGTTGTGAGAGAGTGAATTGTGAAACTCCGGAACCAAGTAGTCCATAGGGACATATACACTGTGATTTATTCTTTGTTTTCTACTAACAATAGCAGGGTCATGCGGATCTACACATGGTGGAAACAACAATGACCACTCTTTGGAGCATGCGGGTGAGGGGTCTCTCACACCTTGCACGAGAGAGCTCGTGAGACACATGGAGCACTCGCTCAGTGAGAGTGTACGCAAATCCTTGGATAAGATCAACGACAACCTCGCGGCGCTCCACACATGTGTTGCGCTCCTCGAACGTCAGTCACTTGCTGAAACCACAGCCCAGGGTGAGCCAAGAGTGGAGGAGCCTCTTGCTTGCCACACACCACCTGTTGCCCGCTCTTGGGCAGATGAGGTGGAAGAACAAGACGTGAACAACTATACTACCGATACGGAAACTGATGGATTCAATGTTCACAATGATCGTAACCATCGTCGACTTCATCAAAATCGTCAAGGTATGGGAGGAAATCAACGTGAGGTACATGACAATAATGATGTATTTGGTAAAATTAAATTCATTATGCCTCCTTTTGCTAGAATGAGATGGACCATGATATCAAAAAACGACGGAGGAAAATACATCTCAAGATGACATAGAGTCATCACCACCTCGTCCTACAAAGCATCTAGTCCTTCAGGGTCGATAACCTTTTGAGCAATTGTGTTAATGAAATAACACAGCCTTATGATTGTCTCTCGGATCTTGATCGGTAAAATACTTGTAATTACAACAGGGAGCATCTGTGTCATCAACATGTGACAATCATGAGACTTCATGCCAATTAACTTCAAACCTTCCATCGAAACAAGTTTCTTCATGTTGGTAGAGTAACCAGACGGAATTTTCACACTATGCAAGCACTAGCACAGTTCAGTTCTCTCAGCCTTGGATAGAGTGTAACAAGTAGGGAAAGGTACGTTCATCCTTTATCAGTCTTTGTCGGTGCTAACCTAGGTCTGATGCCCATATCAACCAAATCAAGCAGTGCGTTGACACCATCCTTTGTTTTATCATGAATGTTTAGTAAGAGACCAATCAGGCTGTCACATATATTATTCTCTACGTGCATGATGTCGATGTAGTGGCAACTTCTAGGTGCTCCCAATAAAGTAAGTCCCAAAATATTGATCTCTTCTTCCATATGTTCTTTTCACGGGTCCTCGATTTAAGTCCATTTTCAAGCACAACATCTAAATCCTTAACTATATCATAGACCTCTTTCCAGCTTAAATGCCTTGGAGCTAAACTGTCCGCTTTCTCTCCGTCGAATTGTGTCTTCATCCTGCGGTATGGGTGAGCTCTTCAAAGGAACCTACGGTGACACATGTACACGGTTTTGCCCGAGTGCTTCAAACACAAAGTCTTGGTATCATCTAAGCAGCTAGTACAGGCTTTGGTCCCTTTTGTACTCTAGCCTAATAGGTTAGCAAAGACAGAATAATCATTTAAGGTGCAGAACAATAAGGAGCGTAAAGTGAAGTTCTCTCGTTTATACTCATTCCATACCAGTACCCCTTCGATCCATAGTATTTTTAGATCTTCCATCAATGGTGCTAAGTACACATCAATATCATTCCCAGGTTGCTTCATCCCTTGGATAAGTATCGATATTAAAATATACTTCCACTTCATACACAACCAAAGAGGAAGGTTGTAGATACAGAGAGTCACGGGCCACGTGCTATGTCGGCTGCTCATATTACCGAAAGGATTTATTCCATTTGTACTAAATCCAAACCTTATATTCCTCAGTTTCGCACCGAAGTCTGCGAACCTCTTATCGATGTTTCTCCACTGGGTAGAATAAGCAGGCTGTCTTAGCTTTTCATCCTTCTTAAGCTCCTCCAAGTGCCAACGCAGTAGTTTTGCCCACTACTACAAAACAAGCTATAGAAGATGTCTCATCATAGATGGTTCCTTTGGAACCGTCTGTGATAAAATAATCACAGACGGTTCTTTTGGATTCGTCTGTGATATGGACCTATCACAGATGGTTTCTAAATACAGTCGTCTGTAATACTTCACAGACGGTTCTGAATAAGAACCGTCTGTGATAATCTAAGTCATCATGGGAAGATGTGCCGTAGGCAACTCGTTAAGGTCAAATCGAAATAGAAGAACATTGAGGCACCTCCCAAGCCCGGGAAATACTCCATCGGAAGTTCGTTGGCCCCCGACACAGTACTAGCCTGCGCTGGAGTAGCTTGTCAATTTTTGCATATCTAGTACTTGTGGAAGACCCAAGAGAAGGGGTACGATACTGGAGTCACTGTCAGATACACGAAGGAGCATTTCTTCCACGAGCCGGACCACTTGGTCGTGGGCTTCAATGACTTATTCGACCTATTCAACCTTATTGCCCTCGACGCCTTACTTCTACGATGCTGGACACTGTAAGTTTGTACAATCAAGTTCTACACTCGCGTAATACCGATAAATATCACAATTCATTGCTTATGTATAGATACATGATGAAAAATATCCGTCGATGTAAAGAACCAGTGGGTTTCCTCGACCGACACGTAATCTCTGAGCAAACCATCTACCAAGACGCATCCTACGTCGTGAAATGCATAACGACAAGATTGCTTTCTCAGGACAACAAGGACTACATAATGGTGCCCTACAACCAGAAGTAAGTACTTCACTACTTGCTATACAAATTTTATTTGTACTTTATACGCAGCACGAACTTAGGTTTATGACTATAGCAACATACATGAGTAGGTTCCACTGGATCCTTTTAGTCATTATACCAAAGAGGAACAAGGTAATATACGTACCTTGATTCCCTACTCAACAAAAACCATGACTTCACCCTTGTGAAAGGAATACTCGACAGGTATGCTTATTTCCTCCATACATAACTCTATTGTAGTATTTGTTCTTTTCAAATGACCAAGGATAACTTTTTGGAATCATGCATGTCGTTCATCACCTATGTTGCCGAGGGATGGCTATACAACTGATCGAGCGCCACACTACAACACAGGATGCGATTTTCGGTACGTGCTACAACACAATAATCCTATATCATATTTCATAAAAATGTGTCTTGAACTGACTGTACATATATATGTAATTCTATTTCTGTAGTGCTGCCAGCAAAAACAAGATCACCTATGTGCATTCTACATTTGCCATAAAATGGGCAAATGCACTCGTTATGAAAGAGTAACATGGTTTGAACATAGATTTAAATGCACTCGTTAGGAAAGAGGTCTCGGAGGTTCGAGCGGCGCTCTGCGCCTTCATCAAGACATAGATTGTTAACGCCGACGGAGAGTTTCACTCCGTTGACAGCGCTGAACGACCTTGAACTATTGATTCAATTGTAATTGATCACTTTGAGTAGTTGTAATTCAATTGTAAATCTAGCGATAATACTTGAACATAATCTTTTGTAATTAATTTTGAGTTTTAAATGATCACTTTGAGTTCTCAACAATTGATTCATCTGTGATGCATCTTTTTTCTGCTTGCTAGTTTTCAGAGGGCATGGCTAGCAATTCCTGAGGCTAGCCGAAAATCAAAAAAATATTAATTAGGTATAAAGAACTATCACAGACGGTTTTTGGTTGGAACCGTCTGGGAACGGTACTATCACAGATGGTTTTTAGTTGAAACCGTCTATGAAGGGTCACTATCATAGACGGTTCTATTTAATAACCGTCTGTGATATGTCAGATATCCCTGACGGTTTGTGAATAGAACCGTCTGTGATATACTACGTATCAGAACCGTCTGTGATACGTAGTATATCACAGACGGTTCTGATACGTAGTATATCACAGACGATTCTTTTTACAAACCATATGTGATATACTATGTATTACAGACGATTCTTGGTTGAAACCGTCTGTGATCGTGGCCCTTCACAGACGGTTTCAACTAAAAACCGTCTGTGTTGAGCCTTATCACAGACGGCTCAAAAATCGTCTGTAATAACCAACTGTTATCACATAAATATAAATTCAGACAGTTCAAAAATTATCGGTGATGACGGTTCCGAACCGTCTGTGATGTACTTTTGTGTAGTAGTGGCCTTTTTTGAGTTCGCAAAAAACTACTTCAAACGGGGAATTATATGAAGATACCACGCCACCTTAGTAGGAGGTTGTTGGACTGAAAAGGTGACTAGAGGGGGGGCTGAATAGGAGCATGCTCACTGTTTCAACCAAGATTATATTCAATACAAATTTCACTCCAATACCTATGGAAGCTATGAAGATCAATATACCAGTACAACGGAAGACTAGTATTGAATCCAATCTAAACCCCGAAGAAAAATAACCAAAATCAACACGGGCTAAAATTCTAAGTGTTGGGCGGTCTGACCTCTGTGTTAATGGTGGTCGGACCGGTCATCTTGGGCGGTCTGACTTCCAGTCTGATGAACAGTAAAAACAACCCAAAAAATAAAGTTACAAATAGATGTAACTTTTGATCTACAACTCCAAACTTAATGAACCTTGGAACTCCAAACTTTGACCTAACCAACGAACAACGCCGCCACGAAGGCCGACGTTCAAGTGACAATCGATCCAACCGCCCCTCAAGGTCGGTTGGACCGCCAGCCTTGCCGGTCGGACCGCCAGCTATAGGCCGGTCCGACCGCCCAAAAGGACTTAGCCGATTTTCAACCCCTGAAAATCTGAAACCTACTTGAAATTTAAAACCAATAGAACTTTTGCCTACACCCTCTATTTTTGGCCCAGCTCATTTTGACACATTTGGTCACTGCCGGTTCGACCGCCGCTCATGGCCGGTCCGACCTATTTGGGACCGGTCGGACCGCCATGATATGGCCGGTCAGACCGCCTATCACCTGATAGTTCTGAAACTTTGTCGAAAACACGTGAAACGACAAACCGTTAACGCCATTGCCAATTGTCACATCATCCTAAGATCTGGAGTATATCCCCATGATATCCACAATCTCCCCCTTGATGAACACATTGGCAATAATCCAGAAAATGTAATTTAGAGGTTTGAAAAGTAAAATACTTTCGTTTTCGCACAAATGCACAGCTTGGTCCATAAGTAAGAGAAAGCAACGGAAATGACTAAGCTGGCATCAGAATAGCATAGGCATGTGAGATAAGGCAAAAGAAGGCATAAAGACTCTAACTTCCAGAAAAGAGTCAAAAATCTCACTTAAGATCCATATGAAAGAACAATTGTTCAATTGACATTTGATCATTGTGAGAAGTGATAAATGCAATTCAAGTTCAGAAAAGTTAATAAGACAACAAGAGTGCAATTTAAAAGCTCCCCCTCACTATGATCCTCGTATTTCAGAAAATTTCAAAATCTCCAACTTTCTCCCCCTTTGTATAATATTCTCCCCAACATTTAAATAACTTCTCCCCCTTTAACAATGGAGTCATCAAGTAATCACGTCTTCCTCTCATCCAGAGATAACAAATGCATAATGAAGAAAGAAGCAAAAAGAAGAAGTATGCATGAAGTGCAATGGAGTGGCTTCATTTTTGTATTTTTCAATTTTTGATTACAAGAAACTTTGGAGATTACCCAAAAGAGCAAGTCAGCATTTCTAATATTGCACAAACAACATATCAAGCCTGACAGCGCTAGCAAGATCATGATAAGACATATATATCAAAGCTAAGCGCGAAGGCTCAAATAACAAGCAATAAATATGATCAATTTAAGCAAAGCTTCAAATTCAGCAAGTTCATCAACAGGGATCCTAAAGTGAAACTGGCTATGTCAAAATGTCAAAGTGAGATAAAAATCTAACAAAGACCACATTAAGAGTCAATCAGGTCCTGTATTGAATCATTTTGCTTAGATTTCTCAAAAGCCCATTTGTCAACAGTTTTCTCATATGCACTGAATATTAAGTTGACTAATGATCTAACTTAGTGACAAGATCCTGGACTAGGAGCCATCCACAAACTCATCCTAAGCTTCGACCAGAAGTTGATTAAAGGTATATCTTAGTAAAGAAGATCCTAGACTAGGAGCCATCCACAAACTTGAGGTTCATGTCATTTCTGACAAGCAGTCCCCATGAGATCGTCTGGATCATCAAACTATCTCCAAGTTCATATATTTGATAAGCAGTCTCGTAAGAGTAGTTTGACACATTTTAAGCATAAGACAATCTTGATTTTTTATTTTTCATAGGAGCAGTTTTAGAATCTCAAGAACACAAAAAGCTCAAGTAATGGTCAATTTTAGATTCAAGACCTAACAAAGCAATTCTAACAGGGCCAATGTCACAAAAGGAGCACTAATTGCGAAACTAGCTAAAACATCCACAAATTGTAATTTTTAGTTCGAGTTGTTTTAGAGTTCTAGCTCATACAGCAAAGACTTATCTGTATATGTGAAACCATGATAATTCTAACAAGTCAAGGAACTAGACATGGCATTGAGTAAGAATTGAAATACTAAAGCTCCAAAGGGTAATAGGCAAAGCTTCATTAATTTTAAAAGATAAGCAGAAAATCTTATATTACAAAGCATCTTTTTGGATTTTTCATACCACTTGTTGTATTTTTCATATGAATGCAATATGATACAATGAGATGCAATAAAAAGCCTAAAAACCTAAAAAGATCAAAAAGATCAATAAGTTCAGAAAAAAAAATCAAAAGAACAAGGTAAGATCAGAAAAGATCGAGCTCCCCCTCAAACCAACCCATAGGGATAAATTACCCCTAACTCGCTTCTCAAGGTGGCAAACCTAATTGGGTCTAAAGGCTTGGTGAGGATATCATCCAGTTGAGCCTCGGACTCCACGAAGTGCAGCACAATATCACCCTTCTCGACATGGTCTCTTAGGAAGTGATAGCGAATGTCTATGTGTTTGGTCCTAGAGTGTTGCATAGGGTTCTTAGCAATGTTAATAGCAGAAGTGTTATCACAGAAAAGAGTAACACTAGCAAAATTTAACCCATAGTCCTTAAGAGTGGATAGCATGCACAAAATCTGACTACAACAACTAGCAGCAGCAACATATTTAGCTTCAGCAGTAGATTGTGCAACAGAGGACTGCTTCCTAGAAGACCAAGAAACAAGAGAAGTGCCTAGGAAGTGACAAGTGCCCGAGGTACTCTTCCTATCAAGCCGACAGGCCGCAAAATCAGAATAAGAAAACCCCCGAATGGACAAAGAAGAAGAGCAGGAGTACCAACTCTACCCTCCGAATGGACAAAGAAGGTATTTACACTCTACCCTCCAGTATTCAAGTCGTCTTACGCCGCGGGTTGGCAAAAGGTCACCAAGGTGGTATTTGGTAAGATTACCAAAATACCCCTTCTCGGTCCTTCTCCGAAGACCGAGTCCATCTACGCGAAGCACTTCGCCTGCTCCGCCACGTGTAGGTTGATCAACGGCTCTCTCCATGTCGGCAAGTCTCTCCCATCCGGCTCCCACCGAAACCACCATGGCACTTGCACCAACTCCCGCGCCGCTTGATCAAACCTGTCGCACCGAACTGTCCGTTCGGTCATCCTTGTCTATTCTGCACCACACTTGAGTTCATTGACCTCACCCAGCATTGTCGATCGTTCTGGATCTCAACTCTCGAAGCCTAGTCCCGATCATCCTCGCCGTTGACCGTCGTTGACCACCAAGCAACCTGCACAACAATAGACAAGCAAATTGAATCCGGAAACAAGTTCTTCACAACTTGACCTACGTTAGTCAAAACATGCATCATGCAACACATATGCACTGAAACTCATGACTTTGACCTAACCAACGAACAACGCCACCACGAAGGCCGACGTTCAAGTGACAATCGGTCCGACCGCCCCTCAGGGCCGGTCGAACCGCCAGCCTTGCCGGTCGGACCACCAGCTATAGGCCGGTCCGACCGCCCAAAAGGACTTAGTCGATTTTCAACCCCTGAAAATCCGAAACCTACTGGAAATTTAAAACCAATATAACTTTTGACTGGAGACTCCAAAAATTATGGGACCAAGAGCAATAGAATCCCCTCTCTTGCCTACACCCTCTATTTTTGGCCCAGCTTATTTTGACACATTTGGTCACTGCCGGTCCGACCGCCGCTCATGGTCGGTCCGACCGAGTTGGGACCGGTTGGACCGCCCGTCACCTGACAGTTCTGAAACTTTGTCGAAAATACGTGAAACGACAAACCGTTAACGTCATTGCCAATTGTTACATCATCCTAAGATCTGGAGCATATCCCCGTGATATCCACAGAGGTCCTTTCATCACCTCGATTCCCTCGCCGTCATCTGATTGATTCTTACGTTTGTATTAGGATACGTTGCACACCAGACATACATGCATGTTAACGTACTCTTTACGATAGAGGATAGAGTCGTTCGAACATGTATGTATTCTTTCTACTTCCATTCCCAATGGACAAAGAATCTTCTTGGCTTTGTAGGTGGTTTTAGGGAACTTGTTGCCCTCTAGAAGCATGTCTACTAAGAGACCTAACAGCGCCGTGAAACTCTTGTTGGACCAACCGTTGTTTGCCTTCAATTTTAGCTGTTCTAGCACGGATGACAACATTGTGTACTTCGACTTGCAGCACGTGAACAAAGGTATCTCTGAGTCCTCCACCAAGCCCTGGATATTAACATACTCTCTCTCATCACAATTCCCTTCTGCATTGCAAAGCATCTGATTCAGATTGTCATCGTCAGCATATTCGCATCGGAACCACAATCGACATCATCTGGCGACATATCGTTGACTTCGTCGGCGATGTTGTTATTGCTACCATCTTCTAAAATCTGCTCTTCACCGTACCTGGTCTAATGTGTATACCCCTTTTTGAAACCCCTTCGAATCAAGTGTGCTTCAATCTGCGCTCGGGTCTTAAACATCTTCAGATTCTCGCAGTCAATGCATGGACAATACATATATTCCACCCCCTTATTCAACATATCCTACTTGGCAGCTCTTGTAAAAGCAGACACGCCATTAATGTACTCTTTACTCACACGGTTCTCAGCGTACATCCAGCTTTGTTCAACTACGTTACGCATATAAAAATTTAGTCTTAAATATTGAATTAATTAATTAGTATACTATATATGATCTAAAGTAGCTATATGTAGCAAGAATTAATTAAATTGAATTAAGTAGAAATAGACTAAGAACCGGCTAAACCCTAAACCCTAAACCATGCTAGATGTAAATAATCTTCTTTCTACATCATGCTAGATCTAAATTATCTTGAATTCTTCCTTTACCAAGTTAGATCTAGAATATAATACAATTATGAATAAATTACTAACCATAGATAGTCAAGAACAAATGGATCTACAATTACTCTTCCCAAATCCGTGGTCTCCTTTCACCAAATGGCCTCAAAGCTCCACCTCCTCAAAGCAGTAGCCTATGAGAACGGATCTGGAATTTAAGATAGATCTGTGAGGGTCGGATCTGCAATAAGTAAAATTATCACAGATAGTTTTTAATACAAACTGTCCGTGATGAGTTAATTATTACAGATGAGAAGTGTCACAGACGGTTCTTGTTCAGAACCGTCGGTGATACTTCACAAATGGTTTTCAACTTGAACTGTATGTGATATTGCCTCTTCACATACAGTTTTTAGCATAGCCGCACATACGGTTGCTAAACCAAAACCATCTATGATTGTATTTAACACTGATAGTTTTGCTTAACCATCTGTGATGAGACGTCCAGTTTGTAGTAGTGTGTACCACTTAGCTCTAAGAAGTTGAATAAAGTGAACACTACTTGGAGACGCCTAACACAGCTTGTGTCGTTCCTATTCAAAAGCTTATTTAAACTGATTACATGTGCTGATATTTACAACACATGGGCACACACGAGCTAATCAGCCCGTTCCACAACGTGCGCTACTAGCCGCAAGAACAGGACCACCACGACTACGCCAAAACTATTGCATCTATATGCAACTATCCTGGACACCAACTAGTACACGTCCATAACAACTCACAGTCCATGACCAATGCACGCATGCAAAGCTGGACCGCTTCCCACTCCAAGACGTGCCCCACGACTCGCGAGCACCGCATAACACGTCTCCCTCCACATGCATACTTGTAAACTTAAACATGTGACTCACCAAATACGTGCTACACTAGCACGTGAACATACTAACAGGCAACTTATTGAATAAACAACAAGATTAACTAAGAACCTATTAATGTTTTTATATCAACTCACCTATTAATTTGTAACAAACAAAGATCTAGAGGCCTAAACAACTTTAGCATTTTTTATGATGTTTTAAATATGACCGCTATAAAAATTACAACTTAGACAAACGTGTGGACCTATTATTCTATGATATGCAAGAACCTAGAGGCCAAGAAAAGACCATTTACTTCTCGGTGGCATCGACAAATGCAGCACTTATTCCGTTCAAATGGTGAATAATTGAAGGGTTCGGTACACATCTCTTCCTGCTCCTCGCGATCTCCTCCTATAAATACCATGCCATCCCCTTCACAGCTCCATAAGCCACACCCAAATAAAACAGTAGTCAACAGATGCGTACTGTTTAATTAGCTATATATACATATATATAGCTAGCTGTAGCTTAATTTCATAGCTTGTGTGTGCTGAACTGCTGATGCATTTATCCAGGTAATTTTTTGCAGTATTTTGTTTGTGTGGAGAGGAGGGAGTGGAGTGGGATCTGACAGAAGAGAGTGAGCATATATAGTGCTTTTCTTGCATATATGTGCATATGTGCAGACTGCATATGGTTCTAGATCGAGTTCATGCATGTGCCTGAAGCTATATGTGCTCGCTTCTCTTCTTGTCAGCAATAGCTCTCTCTCTCTCTCTCTCTCTCTCTCTCGATTCGATCGATCAATTGATCATCGATCCATCTGTCGATCTCTAGATCTCTGTCCGTGTGTGTGTGTCTGTGGCTATATGTATGTATGCAGCGAAATCATTTGTGATACAGACGGTACTTGGAGTGGAAGTAGACTGCAGAGAGTGAGCGCCCATGGCGGGTTTCTTTGCATGAATTGAAGGGGCATGCACTGGAGCTACACGCCCGGCCGGCTACTTTCTGTCAGCCACTGACCCAGCCTTGTTTCTTGCAATCATGCATGCATATATGTGCTTGCCAGTGCTTTAATTTGTTAGCGTTTTGTTTGCTGGGATCATGGGTTTGGCATAAGAAAAATGATCTACACGGATGATCTGTGGAGAACACATTGCAGGTTTTCTCATTTAGCATGTATAATTAATTGTATGTACATCAGAGGCGTGCATGATGCATGGGTTATATATGGTCGATCCGCACCGCAAGTTCTTAATTTGACCACCTGCATGCATAACTCGGCCCACCGGGCCCTTGACTCTCGAATGCATATGCATGGTGTCCAACTGATCGAATTTGCATAGTTTTCTACAGTGAGCCGACGCGAATTGTCGAGGTCAAAATTCTCAAACATAAAAAGGCCAATTTCCTTTTTAATAAGAACTTGGGATATATATTCCTTTCAATAATATTAATTAGACTTGCATGTGCATTCTTTCTCGAACATCCAGTCGATCGATCTGCTGATTCATTCCTTTAATGCCTAGCTAGTTGTCTTCCTTTTCCTTTTTTATACACAGAAGGTACTGGCCATGAGCATACTGAATATATATAGGATCGTCAACATATATGTATGCATGCTGAGATACTACAATTTTTTTGCTGACTGATATATAATACAGGTTGTTACGCAACCAGATCCTATTCCTTTATGTTAGATTTTTCGGTTCCTGGTCCACGCTTAGTGTTAGATTCTTTGGTTTCTAGTCCACACTGTAATCTTTAGTCTATATATGCAACCTTTGGCTTATTAATACAAACAGTGTTTGTAATTGCCCCAAATATTCCACTTTCTCAAAATATTCCACTTTCTCATGGTATCAGAGCGGATCGCAGCTACGACCGCACCCTTCCGCTAATCCCGCCGCTATAGCCGGGGAACACTACACATAGCAAAGGATGTCAAATTTATGCATGTGAGATCACAGCAGTTGGTAGTGATCTAAATTATCAAGAGGAAATCATGACCCAACAGATGCAGGGAGGCCATGGCGGGCATCACTAGGGGCCGATGAATTGCTACAATTAGATGACAGTACACACATTCTGTACCTGAAAATATATTGCTTGTTGTGCTCAATCAGATGACGACTGATGAAAACTACACCATGAGATATGATATATAGTGCAAGATATGAATGCCTAGATAGGCAGAGATGGGATTTACATCCAAATCGATGATTAATTATATGTGCACCAGCTAATGGAATCATAAAATGTACGTTGTACTGCTCCACAAAATTTTCACTTGAATATGTCCCATTATATGCAATAATATTGGTTTTTGTACATCTTGTGTGGATCGATGATCAATCATGTTGATTTCTGTTATATTATTGTTTGAAGAAATGAAGTCCATTTTGAATGTGTGTGCTAGAGCAAAAGTATATCTTTTATTAAAAAACAAAGATAACCATTTTAGTCCAAAGAGTCCTAATGAACATATTTCAGATATATCTAGAATGAAGGAACAAGGCCATACATATAATAGTTCGTGCAATATTTTTTTTTGTTGTTTCTGCGTTACTTTATTAACGTTTCATTTTTAAAACTGATGTTGGACCGTACATAGTGACCTACATACGTAAAATTGAGTACCAGATAGCATTAAGCCGTTAGAATTGAGATTCAACACACAATAATAATGTATAGCATGTCACATATTAAATAAAGTGTGTATATTGTATATTTGAACTTTTTACATGATTACAATCCAAAAAAATGTTTGAGAATTACATTACACAAATTTAATTGGAAAGAGTATATAATTAGGATACGATGTACATCGTGGTGATGGCGAGATAATTCGGTACATTCAGTAAATGCAGTAAATTGGTATCTCTTACAGTTTATGAAAATAAAACTAAATATATCATACAGAGATTGTCAAATTTACATATATTTTAGTAAATACAGTTCTTTCATAACAGTGGGATTTTTAACACCCCTACTCAATATCTGTTTGCTTAGGTTTAAAAGTCGTTTTTTTTCCATTTTTGAAGTTGGATGTTAAAACAAACTAAACTATAAAATTTGGTGAAAGAGATTTTTTTTATCTCTTCAATTCAAGCAAACTCTAAAGTTGGAGGCATTCTTGATGGTCAAGTTATAACTCTCAAGGCTTCAACTATCCCTGACGTCTGTTGCACTCCCGTCAGGAATGAGGTCGACCCATCAAGGATAATATGGATCCTAGTAGTGATGATAAATACGTCCATCACCTAACAAAACAAACATATGTATATCCTAGCTATGTGGCGACATATAATCGTGACAAGGTGTTTGTTTTTCTAGATAGTGGGCAGTGAGATTTGCCTAACAAGAGGATTAAATCACATTAGTATAGTATAATATTGGAGTACTAGACAACTGAAGTTAGCTCTCTCCAGAAAATGCACACGTCTGGTTCAAATTAATGTCGCAGAACAGTACTGTGTCCAAATCGAGCAACAGTACTAACATCAAAAGATCATTCCAATTGCAAGCCTCCACTTGCTGGAATGTGTCATTGCCTGTCGTGGGCATCCATGCATCCGGAATATGTATAGTCCACTTGAAATATGTAGTCCAGCTACGGCTCATGGAACCTGCATGCAAAAGCAGACAGAACATATATATTCTCCTTCCACAATGCCCTAAATTATTTTAAACAAGCAAAAGAGGCAGCTAGAGCTTCCAAAAGATTCGATATGGTGATGATGCCGTAAAGACTAGAGAGGCCAGGTCCTAATACTAAAGGAGCGGACCAAGATGAACCCTACACCTGCAGATTTGCACACTATATATATGCATGACGAAGCAACAGCTTCAAGTAGTGCAGAACGCCACACTCTTATCCCTTTAATTTCATATCCTGGAGCAATACATGCATGTATCTAGCTAGAAAGATGTTAACGCTAGCTATTATTGCGAAAGATGCATCATAGCAACTTCTGGAGATGGACGTAATGGGGCCATATATAAGCATCTCTGAATCTGCATCCATGGAAACACAGCGCGCATCAAATCTCGGCTTGCTTTAGCCTGCAGCATAATGCGCCGTCGTCAAAGGACATGCATATATGTGCCGACATATATATGCGGTCAGAAATCATCAAGGATGCTTATATGTCGACCTCGCTAGCTATGTGATGATCATGTCATGCTTGAGTTATATTTCGGGGGGAAGAAAGAATTAATGCTAGACAAATTGTGACGATCGAAATTCCTTGCGCAGCCCTATGGGCCTACATCACAGCCGTGCAATATCCCTCTGAGATTCGTGTAGTCAAAATTGTCATAATCTTGATTCTAGTCATACCATTCTACGATTCTAGAACCCTAGATTGACTAGACAATTCCGATCCTAGGTACAATCTTAATTTAGTAGACTCTTAATATTATATTATTTTACCCAAAAAAAAAAACCATCACCCGATTCTACCAATTCCATTTATTTATTATAAATAAGTCATTGTATATGTTGATGTGGATTGAATGCCCAAGGGGGGGAGTGATCTAGGAATCTTTTTTTATTATTTTCTGCTAAAACTGGTTTTTGCACAAAATTGATTTTTTTAAAAAAAAAAACTATCTCTAATCCCAACCTAAGTGACTAGGGATTCACTAGTGTGTTCAAGCAACTCCTACACAATACTTGTAAAGTTTTACAACCTAGTTCCAATCCTACAGAAGTCTAGTGTTTAAGAATTGAAACAACAAGAATTGAAATGTGGAAATGTAAATGGGAAAAGAGAGCCGATTTTTTTACCGATGTTTTAGAGACTCGGGCACTCGGCGATCTTCCCTACTCCTTGTTGGAGCACTTTCGCAAGAGTATCGCTCCTACTTAAATCAGCGCAAGGATCCAAGCACTCCACTCGTGATGGCCCTTCTCCACTCTATATAGGTGGGTTCCGAACCTTCACAATCTTCCGAGCCTTCAACAAACACGCCAAATGGAAGGTCACCAAGAACCACATCTCCAAGCCGTCTAGGACGCGTCAATCTCCAAAGTTAACAAGTCTAGACCATCACTTGAACATAGAAAGGTCAAGCAACTAGAGTGATGCATACTAAGGCCTATGCTACCTCTCAAATCTCTCAAAATATGCTCTTGAGTGCTCTTGATCCTCCCTAGGTATGAGGTGAACCTCTAGAGTGGCCAAGAGAGCTAACAAAGATGTTCATGCCACGTATTTATACCCCGCTTGAAGAAACAAGTTGTTACTCACTTTCTTGAAAAATCAACACCTAACGAATCATCCATTAACCTTCTGTATCACCCGGAATGCACAATTCCAACGATCGAAAAGCTAACCATTAGAGCCCAAAGGTATCATCCGTTAGCTCTGGATCATCCGCTGCTATGTATGACTTGTTCCATCCGGATCATCCAAAACACATAGCATTGAGACTGTAACATCCCAAAATTTGGGCATGTTTCAAACTTTAGGAAAATGTGATATTTTTAAAACTTTTTGCTAGATCTTGATGGCATTTACTTTATTGGATTTTATTGAAAAGTTTTTTGTCTAATAAAGAAATTTAAGAATCTATCAATGGAAATACAAAACTAATTAGAGATCAAAAGGAATGGTGCCTTGCTGCGATATTAGGATTAAATTAGGGTTTATTCTTAGAATATATGCACCCTAATGATATTACTTAGCTTGTAGACGCTGGATTTTGTAATCATTTGCTCTCTTTGTTCCAAGTAGTTGTTGCGCATCGCCTAAGGGCGACGTGCATAGCAACTATATCAGAAAGCTATATGTGGTTCGTCCTATCTCATTTTGGTGATTTTGTAATGATTAATACATCCTAGAGTTAAATTGCATACCCGTTGCCCGTTTACTTACCTTATGCTTATTCTTTTCTCGCCCCATCTTATATGAACCAAAAATATTAAGTGGGTAGAAGATACCTCAAATCACTTGTTAAGCATCTGGATTCTTATACTTTGATCATGCATATAATTTCTAAATTAAATCATGCATGTCATGTTACTCAAGTTGTATAAATCAAGAAGTATAGTGAGTAGTTCATCTTAGTGATCAAAGCATGAACATTACTAATAGGTACAAGTATAAATTAAAATTACCATTAAATTTATTTATCTTAAAATTGTTAACCAATTTGGAAATTAACAACTTGTCATGATCGTATGGATTCCTTGCATAAATTTAAAATTTTGAATGTCATTGATAATATAGCTTGATGTGCTAGATGTTGTGGAAGTAAAGTATATGCTTGTATTTTAATTAATGAGAAGTGAATTTGTTATAATATGATCTGAGAGTAGCTCATTTTAATCTTGCTTAGCCAAAAATGTTTAAACCATGCTAGGTTTGCTTATGTAGTCAATTGCTTTTTATGAAAGGAAACTCATTCCTTGTTTTTGCGTAATTTTTTAACTAGATGGATAGAATTGTGCTTCAGTACAATTAGGTGATCTCAAAAAACTTGAAAATATTCACATTATAACCTGATGGTGTTTAGTCCATAAATATATTTTTTCTAGAATTTATTGAACTTGTTTTGCTTAGAATTTAATTCAAATGCTTTGCAGGACTGTTCTGGCCGATTTTGAGTTTGAAACTAATAGGATGGTTTAATCTGCTAGGATCAAATTTTATGGTGATTATTGTTATGTTGTTAATATTCTAGAATTTTTTTGGAATTGTTGAACTTAATCTCACGGATGTTTGATCATATGTATTGTTTCCCTTGTCTGAATTATTGTACCAATTAAAGCCTGATAATAATATGTAGGGTAAATTTTCCTAGCATCTTTAGTATCCCGCAAACATCCCAGAATTTTTCTGGAATTGATCTAGCTGTTTTAATATTTTTTTTCAAGCTTTAGTTGCTCACTAGTAGCCTTTAAACCCAAATCTGTTTTGAACTAGATACTAAGTTTGATGTATGTGTAATTTAATATGATGATACTAGTATGTGTAGGTATTATTTAGTGTTTATTAAAATTGTAAAATTGATTATTTGATTAGTCCTTAACATAACAATCAAGAACGAGGACGTGCTAGTATAAACTCTTGCTATCATCGAATTTTATGCTCACCTAACAAAAATAAAATTGTATAGTTGCATTTTGATAGAATCATGTAAGCATGCATGTGAGCATTTGTACTCTCGCTAACCAAAATTTAAAATATCCTTAGGACTGATTGCATATATGTACCCTTCCATGCATTCATCCAATGCATTCCTTTCTAAGCTGGGCAAATAGAACTAGTGAAGCGGGGGTTAAGCGAGACTACCATAAACCTTGGTTTATCTCCTCTTCTCTACACAACATTTCGGTGTTGATGCTAGATTACCACTTAACCAGTCCCTCCGTTCTATCGATCGATGCCTCTTTCGATCGACTGAATGGAGCCATGTCTTTCGTCCTACCAGAAGTCGACGTGAAGTGTGATATATCGAAGTGCTTTCGAATCAAGAAAGGAAAGGTTAAACAAAGCAATGGATAGGAAAATATGTCAGCACCAACTTGTTACTTCGGTAAGATCTTCCGGCACTATCTTTGAAGGAAATCAAGACAGCAGAGGGTACATTTTGTTAGTTTATAGTTGAAAGAACCACCTAGGGAGGACTTCTCTAAAGGATCATAGAAACCCTTCGACAAAACTCCCTCCATAGGACCTGAAACTTAGGAAGAACCTCATTGGTTTCGAATTTGAGTTCAGTTACTAACGAAATCCGACGTGTGACCACGTGACCAAACCCGGCTAGGTTTGTCGCAACCTTTCGTTCTGAATTTTGAACTACCAAAATCTTGGGACGATATTCTGTTTAAAGGGGGTAGATTTATAACAGCCCAAAATCCCTAAGTTGGATTAGCTAAGCATCTAATGTGCATTTATAAAATTTTGGACCTTTGTAAAACTTTTTTTGTTGCAAAGCAAATAGTTTACAACCTAGTTTTCCAAAACGTAGAAATGGAATTTATAAAACAAAATAAAAGTTTGTCAAGATTTTGAAAACTTAGTTCAGAGTAGGGTATAAAACCCTATGTTAAAAATCCTTTGATTTTGAAGACTAGAATTGAAACCTAGCACTCCAATACTTATTCCCCAA
Organism: Hsuehochloa calcarea; assembly: GCA_036346395.1. Classification (NCBI taxonomy): domain Eukaryota; kingdom Viridiplantae; phylum Streptophyta; class Magnoliopsida; order Poales; family Poaceae; genus Hsuehochloa; species Hsuehochloa calcarea. The sequence goes on along the minus strand of CM070602.1, from coordinate 37,759,859 downwards.
TTCAAAAGCTCAAATTGAATTTGGTGCAAAACTAAAAAGGTTCCAGATGTAGGAATGTTATTTTTGAATTCCAATTATAAACAGTAAAACCCCTTAGACTCCTAGAATACTTGAGGTACTTTTAAAACAATTCTTAAATTCTAATTTAGAAACATACTTTCTCTAACTTAGGACTACAAACTGAATTTCATTTTTGAAAATATAGTAGGACCCAATGTTGGGAATATTTTATTTTGATTATATGTGCTTTGTTATGCTTGTTTGAATTTTTCTGGAATTCTTGGAGGATATTTGGTTTTCATGTGATTTGCATGTTTGAATTTAAAATATAAACAAATATTGTGAGCAGTGCCTAAAAATATTTTTCCTAGGTTTTGGACTACTCAAGAAACTCACCTGTAAAATTCCACCATTTTTAGAATTATTTGGCTATTTCAAAATGGCCAGTCAACGTGAAGAATCAAAAGGTCAGTTAGCAAAAACCGAAAAATGAAATAATTCTAGAGAATAATGCATTACAAGTAAAACACTATAAATTTTACATAATAATCATATCTATTTCCTCAGCCTTTTTACAAAAAACAAGAAAACGTAATTCATTAACTCCCCTACTGTTTCTCTGGTTTGAACCACGTTCACACGGGACCCGCTCACCCTAGCCACATCCTCCCTCTCCCACTGACCTGTGTGCCCCACCCGCATACCTCTCTTCCCCACGCGGCCGCCGCATGCTGCGACGCCGCAGAGAGCGCGCGCCACCTTGCCCCGGTCTCCTTTGTCCAAGCCATGACGTCGCCGCGCCGCCGCATATGGCATGTAACATCCTAAAATTTGGGTTTTCAAAAATCTTTTCAGTAGTTCAGGTCCCTATAAAATTTTACCAATTTTATTTGAATTAATAAAGGTTAATTGGAAATTTCTTAAATTAAAAATATTTAATTTGACCAATCTAAACATCAACTAAATAAAAACCTGTGTGATTTAGCTTCCTTGTGTTTCAAGAAATTTTTTGGTATTTTTTGAGATTTTTCCAGATTTGTTTGCTATTTATTTGATCTCCTTGATTTTCGGCCTTTTATTAAATTTCAAAATTCTTTCATTTTTCTCTCTGCTCTCTATTGCTACAGTACCACATGATACTGTTCATCTTCATCCTGAAAAGAACAGAACCGAACAGCCAAGATTCCTGTACTAGTACGCTTCGCCACCGAAAGTTTCAAAATTGATATCTCCCTCCTCGGTGCATATAAAAGCAAACCGACCGCGTCCAAACTTCCGCCTTGATCTCCTCTCCCAATCCCCTAATTCAGTTTCCTCCAAATTGATCCATTTTATCGCAATCGGCAAAATATCGAGCTCCAACCAAAGGTCTTCTCCGGCAAGTTGCGCCTTCATCCGACGTTCCCCGGCCGAACCGTCTGCGGTGTTGGGTCCGCGTTGTCGTGTTCTTCGTCTATATCCCACCCCCTTCACCGGAAGATCGCCGGAGCACCGTCGGCCATATCAAGCCATAAAGTCGAAACGTGTTCATGGCGTTCCTCGTCTCCTTGGTGAGTTTTTCCAAAATTCGATCGCGTCATCTTGTAGCTCTCATCGAGACCTTTATTTACCATCTTTTAGATTCAAGTTTCATTCACCATACACTAAGAATCGAGCGTTCTCTCTCCTCTAGGCATATCTTCCTTCTTCGACCAAATACTTTGTTTCAATGTACTGTATTCTACTTTAAGCTATAGCATGGCAAGTTATACCTTTGATCATGTTGAACCCAGTTTTCAAAACTACTTTGTTTCAATGTATTGCATTCTACTTTAAGTATTTATTTAAATGCTTATGGGTTTAGTTATTAATCCAAATTGTTATATCCACCTTGTCTATTGTTATGTCATGATCTTTTGTCACCCTAGGTTGGTTCATTACTAGTAGATTGCTTAGCCATGTTACAAGTCATCATCTCATGTAAGCTACAAATATAAACTTGACCAAGTGATTATGGAACTTTGTGATAAAACTGTGTGTGATGTGTGCTATTACTCGTTGATGGTATGGGTTTCACTTAACCAACAGGGTGGGAAAAAGATTTAGACTGAGGCAAGTGGTGGATACTGTGTGATATGGTGGAAACTATGTGAATGGAAATATTGGTTTGTGTGACATTTATTTAGAAATTAGAAGTCTTGCCTTGATCAATTAAGGACTTAACTTTGTGCGCCATTGAACCGAGCCTTACTGTACGACCGCATGTCTGGTATGGGACGGGCCTAACTTAGTAAGTTATGGAGTCTTGATATTGATAACTCGGGTTGTAGGTTAAGCTGTGTGATGGGCTGGAGGTGTGATTCTCATATCACGGGACGGTTCGCCGCTTCCCAGTCCAACGATGTGTGTCGTGCCAAGCGCTGTGTATATCGATCGGACGGCAGTAAAGCACATCGGGAGTGTCAGTATTTGAGATGAGGTTTCTGAAAGGTTTGGTTATGATTGGTCAATCGCATACTTCCGTATGGTGAGTCATGGCAGACATGATGAGTTAATTGTATCTTGCGGATAAAATGTGCAACCTCTGTAGAGTGTTAATCAATCTATTTAAATAGCTATGTCCGCGGTCATGGATATGCTCGAGGATTTCACACAAGGGGTAGATTTTCATGAAAACAATTGGGAAGTGTGAGATGTGTGAGATAACTTGTGCAGTTGTGTGAATAACTTGTTTAGACTGTGTGTCCTTTGTGAAAACAAATGTCAAATTATTATTGTTTATTTTTTTTAAATATTGTTTTCAGTCTATTATTCATATTCAATTACAAATGTTGCATTTCTGCAAAAGAACCACAGAAGCCCTTCCCTTGGAATAAGCCATCATCTATAAATTGCATTATGTGGTATGACTGTAATACTTCAATTTATTATAAGAAAGAAAGCTCTCAAAAGAGAAATTAGACATAAGAGAAAAGGGGGTTTCTGCAGTTTTTCGGTAACCTGGGTCTCGGGCCTTGGCCCAGGAGGCCCATGACGGGGCGGCCACGTATAAAAGGAGGGGGAAAACCCTAATGCTACTGTAGCTACAGTGCACACCACCACTGTAGTAGCCCCCCTCCATGTTGCTCTACCAAGATGAGGAAAAGAGGAGAAAGGAAGGAGAGGAAGGAAGAAGAAAGGAAGAGGAAGAAAGGGAGAATGAAGAAAGGGGAGGAAGGAAGAGGAGAGGAAGGGCACATTCATGCAGCGAGATGTCGATCTCTAGCGGTTCAACAAGGGTAAACTCGATCCCCGATCGCTTGGTAGATTAATCGATTTACTTTGGTGCTGCCAGTAATAGATCAGTTTGGAATAGCGATGTTGTTCATCGTTTTTGGGTAGGTTGCATGCATTTTCTGGACTGGTCGTCTCCAAGAGAGTTGTATTTCTCGTTCTTAGATTTCTACAGGCATAAATATCACTCAATTTGGAGTTACGGTCTAGAAGTTACGATGGTTTCTTTGCGACTGTCCAGAAGGGCTGATGAGGATTAGCAGTTATTTTGTGTAGCCAATATGATTTAGTTAGAGGCCGAATCAGAGAGTTCACCCAATATGAAAGTTGTAGGCAATCCTTTAAGATTTCTATATTGGTAGAGAACTTGATTTTTGGTTGAGCCAATCAAAAGATACGAATTTTCTTCTACCACACTAGTTCTGATTGACAGATTATAGGTGCAGAAACTTCATCTGATCCTTAGATATATTAGATGACCGAATCAGAAAACCTTTCCAACTAGGTTATCATAGACGATTTTGTCATATTTTCAGAGAGTCCAATATCACTCCTTTCCGAGCTTTGTAGTAAAATATATGAAGATTTTAGTGCTGATGTCTATTGTGACCTTCCGCTAGACTGTCGGGTAAATTGAGTAGAACCAATATTCGAATCTTGCATTTTGGGAAGACGGGTTAGGTGGTGTGAGTAGAGTCTACTTTTCACAGCGTTCTTATATTAGTGATTCTCTTGTGTAGGAGAAAGGGTTCCGGAGTTAGGGGCATCGTCCTTGCCTCCCCGCACATTGTAGCGAAAAAGGCAAGTACAATTGTATGGTTGTGATGATATGTGCTTTTCTTGTTCGATGAATGTATGATGAGCAATGTTTGATACGTACTTATTCATAGTTATAACTTACTACTATGGTTCTGTTAATGTTATGTCTTTGTTCATCGAATTCATTCATGCATGCAAGAATCGTTCTTGTTACACCCACTGGAGTGAGTAGTGAAGTCTCATCATTCCAACATGGGCAAGTAAGACCCACCATTCCAATGTGGAAAATTTGGATCCCCGATTTGAAAATATTCTTCAAATGGGCCTTGGATCCCCGTATTTTGGATAATGCAGGCATAAGTGAACTATACCAGCAGAAGACGAGATCATGCATTTCATTCATTCGTATGATTTCTGTCATTCCATGTTCTTATTCTATACATTGTGACTGTCATGTTCTTATTCATTGTTGTTCGTACTATTCGGTTGTACTTGCTGAGTCGTGGACTCATTCTTGCTCTATTGTTATTTTTTTTAGGTGACTGTTGATGACCCGTTTCATTCGGGAAGGGGTAGCACACTTGGAATCACAATCTATACTCATTTATTTGATTCATTGGACATGAGACATGAGAAACTTTTAATTTAGCATGATGACTTATATTCAGGACATGATAGTGTTGAATAACCTTATATGCTTGGTTTACGTTAATCTTGGTTTAGTCTCTTGCTATGTTCCTAGGACTAATTTATCTACGATTGTCATAGTATCATGCTTATGTTGTTGTCACTCGTGGATGGGTTATATCATTGATATTCTTGCTGTAATTTTATAGTAAGTTGCTGTAAATTAGATGGTTAGAATAGCTTAGTGACATTCTAGGCTCAATGTTGGACTGGGGTGTTACAATGACTTGCGAGTACGGTTGTGTACTCATGCTTGCCATAATCAATCAACAGAAGTGGAGGAATCATCAGCCAACAAGGTCTACTTCAAGGATCGTGGAGAATTAGGTCGCGCTACCCCAGCCGATTGCCTATAGGCATATGAAAATGATATTTCATCGATGTTGCCACCGTGTGCACTAGCGTGATCCTAGACTAGTGCAGTATACACAGAGGGTCTAGAATTTTATTTTTGGGTACCGACACGGCAACCAACCAGGGCCCTTCTCCTACCGATGTTGTCGCTCCGCTCTCCGTCCATGCCGAGAAAATCGCGAGAAGATGCCATGACTGAGAAGAGAGGGAGCTCGGGTTCTCGCGAGGAACTCCTCCCTTCTCACCCTCATTTAAGCCAAACACTAAGTGCTCCTCCTCTCCCTCTTCATTTTCATCCACCTTCCTCTCTATTTCCTCTACTACCCGATCTCCGTTCGAGTGAAGAACCGAATGTCATGTACCGGCCATGGCCGCACCGTCGAGTCTTCTCCGGGATTCTGGCCGCTCTGGCGATCCTTCTCTGATTCCTTCCTCCGTGAATACCTCATAGCTTCCATCTACCTCTCCCAATTTCTCATTTTGGCTGTCATCCTTCCCAGTCGCCGCCGTCGAGGATCATCCATACGCCACCCCGAGGCATCGTCGCCAAGCATGCCCGGCCACTTTTCGCCTTCGCCACCACCTGGCGTGTTCCGGTACACCACCGATCCTCATGCCCCATCCACAAATTAGCCCTAACGTTACCCGAGCACCGCCAACCCTTTCCACCTCCACGGTGGCCGCCGCGCCCTCATCCGGCCGCCACTGTCCATCTCAGGCCACTCACCACTACTCCTAGAACCCACATGCTTCTTGGTTCCATTTTTGTCACTTCGGTGCACCGCCACTTCGCCGTCGGCAAGCTCAACGATGGCGGCTTCGCCCTCCTTTGTTGTTCAAAACTAGGATAGGTCCTGTTGCTCCTCTCTGTAACTGAGAACATAACCAATTTGCAAAACCAATTCTCTTAAACTAACAAACTTTGTGTTGTCAATTGATCACTCAAATCTAATTGACAAATGAATGATTGATCTCGTGAGAAGTGGGCTGACAAAGCAATGAAATTCTTTAGATGAAGTTTTGAGCAGAGAAGATTTTCTGTAGAGATCTAGATTTGTCAGTAAGCTAATGATTTTGTTAATGCCTCTTAAATCACTTGAGAAGAAGTGCTTAGCAAATAAATTGGAATTTGTGATTTTAGGTTTCAAACACTCTTAGTGGTATGAATGATCTGAGAAGAGGTTTAGAACAAAACTTGGTTTGTTAGTGTAATCTTCTTGTTTAACCTTTGTCTTGTGATAGCAAATGTTGAAAATGTCATTGAGTCACTCATTTGAGTTAGCATTTAGAAATTTGAGTTGAAGGGAGTCTAGTTTAGCATTTTTTTTTCAGTCAACTTGTGTTGTTGCAAGTTGTATAAACAGTCACATGTAGATATTTAGTTTTGTCAATAGATTAATGTCTTTGTTAGTACAGTACTTAGTAATGTTCTTGAGCCTTTTAGTCAGTGAACTTTGATCTGCTAGTAGTAGTCAAGTCCGAAAATCAAGTAAGGCGATGAATAATTGAGCCAGCAGAGAGCAACCAAATCTGAAAAAAAACCCCAATATAGTTGCAAGTTTCAGAAACCAACAGTGAAAAGAAATTGATGAGGGGAAAATATGAAATCACTTGCTAGACCCACCCTTGTTCTGCTCACTAATTTGATTAATGTCAATTTAGTCACTAAAATGAGCTATCAAAGTGAAGTCTTTTAGGAAATGGGTCCAGTAGCTTTTCAGCTTTGATGGATGCTCTGAACATCAGTCAAGTTACTAAGATAAATAGTTAAGGATTAGTAAGTAGTATAAGATGTTTTACCTAGATATTTAGAGTTTAACTAAAAACAAACTTATGTCTAGTAGTGATGCCACTCAAACATATGTTTAGCAAAATAAAATTCGAACTAGCAAGAAGTTGAGTTGGCAGCACCTCAGTTCAGAAAAATGTTCTTTTGTAGGTGGTTTGAACAGTAAAGGAAAATTAGTGTCTTGTGTTGTATTTAGCTTTGAGGTCACTCAAAACATTTCCTAACAAATAAGTATGTGAATTAGTAAGAAGGTTTAGGTATCAAACTCTCTTTCTTAGCAATTTTTCCCTAGTAGGATGAATGACAGAAAGGTAACAAGATGAAATCTTGCTAATAATAGTAAGCCCTAGTGGTTGACAACAGCACTAGGTTAATGAAATAGATAATACAAATTGGTAAAGCAATTAAAGATTAAAAATCATTCGTTTGTACTTAGCATTAAGTCATAAGATCATAATGTCAAGTCATAAGATCATGCTCCCAGTTAAAATCCAGAATAAGTTGTTTACAACATGAAATTGGTTAAACTTTGAAAATTCATATAAATTTCATATGAACTCCAAATGAGGTGAACCAATTTGTGTTAGTATTAAAATTTTATTCTCTACCTAACCCTGTAATCCATATCTCCACCTCTATTCTACAAATTTTCGCAAAAATATCTAATATAGGATGAACAGTAACTAAAAGCACTATTTAAGCATTTTCATCTCCTGCAGATGTTTAGGGCATAACTCACACATACAAATTCCAAATAAAATAATTCTTAGTTATAAAATCATATAAATTCATAATGTACCTTCTGTATTAATTTCACAATTTTTGGAGACTTCTGGGATTTTCGTGTTTATTCAGTGTTTTCGCTTTGTCGGTTTTTATCGTTAGATGACAACGATTCGGGAGTGCAATGGAAATGATCGTGTGAATGTGCAGAGTACCAGCAAACAAAGGCAAGAACCCATTCCTTTGATGCATGTTGATCCTATTACATTCAGAAACTATTATCTTGATTTGCAACTATATGTTTGCATGCTTTATTTGTCAGGTTATGTTTGTCGATTAGAGGTAGTTAATCCTATTGCATGAATTCCCTAAAATTATTTATCCCCTGCCACTAGCCCAAGTTAATAATTCCGCTAATGAATTAGAGCCCAGTGGATGTCATATGGTATGCGTATGTTTATGCGATGTGATGCTTAGCCATGCTTATTCTAGTAGATTGGGCAGTTGTCAACTCTGTCAATGACCTTGATCACATAAATTATTTTATTTATGCTATATCCAGCACTATGTGCTTCATAATTTGAAAACTAAAAATGTAAATAAAATACTTTAGACTTGGGCAAGTGGTTGAATGGTGTGCTGTTGGGTGTGTGGATGGTCTTGCCTAGGTTTACAAGGACCGAACATCTCGTTTCAACAAAACCAAGTATATTTGCGTGCTAACCATATGAGAGGGATACAGGACCTCTCTTGACTTAGTACTTTGGCGTGTGTTAGCTCCGACTCGCAGAAGATTGTGTGTTGTGTGAAAAAGGAAATGGTTTGTCCGTTGGGTGTGCGGTGGTGGTGTTTCCGGTAGGTTATCCACCTCGAGGAGCATCTGTAAGTTATCTCCTGCCGGTGACTCTGACACAACGTATATATTTCCATCCATATGGGCGACTTGTAGTTAATAAATTATATTGGAAACGTCTCGCAGGACTTAACCTTTCCGGCATACCTAAGGAAGTTTTCTTTATCGCGTGGTGAAAGGGTGGTCTGGCGTGTGGGTACATTGGTACACCCCTGCAGGCTATGAACTATTCGAATAGTCTCGTCTTAGGTTATGGACACGCATGGGATTAGACTTGCAGGAGTTAGACTCAACATTTTGGAATTTAAACTTAAAACTTGATCGGGTGGCATTGTGAGTTGTTCTCATGCTATTGTTGTGTGCTGTAAGGGCAGCCACCTGTTGTTGTTAATTATTGTCTAATGTTAATCACTCGCTGTTATTTAAAGTATTAAAAATGTTTGCTCACTTGTGATTTAAATCTACCACTTGTATTCAATTGAAAATTGCTTTGTGCTCAAAACGAACCCTATAGCTTTCTCCTTTGAGTAGAGCTTGCATGTAGCTATGTATAGGTTTGGTAAAGTCTTGCGGACTACATTCATGTACTCATTGTTTTCTTTTATTACTAATCTGGAAAGCAGGTATTTAGATCGAATCGGGTAAGGAAATTTGCGTAGGAATGTCGTTTTGCTATGGTTTCAACCCAGCCGGTTGCCCTGCGGGTTATGGCAAGCCATTGGGATTCGTTTATGGTTAATTCATGTTTTTAATTCAGTTTACTCACTATTTTCTGCTGCGTACTCGATATTTATCTTGTTATTTGGCCAGTCGGCCCTTTTGTATGAAACTAAACCTTATAAGTTCAATATATTGTAAATTATGAAGTTTCAATATTGTAAAAACTTGTGTATGGATTGATGTTGATATTTGTGAAAGTGTATATGTACCGCTCCTGGCAGGTACATAATACATCAAGAATGGGAAATTTAATTTGTGATGCTAAGACCAATTAGAGGGTTAAGCATTACAAGTTAAATCATATGGGTTCTCATAGAACACCTCCCCCACAAAACCCACATTCACAAGAGAGCATGTCAAAGCACAACAGCCAGCCAAAGCCTCCCACATAAAACCATTTTTTTCCTTCACAACCAGCATCACAAGCCCCTCATTCTCCCAGGCAACAACCAAAAGAGCAAACAACCGAAGCAAAGCAAAGCACCAGGAGAAAGCACTTCTCCCTCACAAGCCACACAACAGCCACAATATCCCTCCCATTCCCTTTCCCCAGCCGAAGGCAACCAAGAACAAGCCCAAACACGCCCACTGCCAACCAAAGCCAACACCACACCCACAACAAAGCCCTTACAGCCAAGAACAAGCACTCACAAATCACAACCGAGAGCACAAGCTCAAGCAAAGCCACTGCCTTCCCAAAAACCCACAGCCACAAACAAGAGCAAGAACCCCAAAGCAAAGGCCAATAGTAGAGAGCTAGCAAGCCAAGCATCACCCACCATTTACCAACAAGCAAACCACCACCAAGGATACCCACTGCCATCCCAAGGCAAGCCAGGATAACCATCCACACCCACAGTGATGGAAACGAGGTGTCCGATCTTTCGATGAGATTGATAACTATCGATTTTGGTGGCGGTGACTCTCACGATCCGACTACAACCGTATGACGACGCTTGCGCCTTAGCAATCGCTGAACCAACTCCGAAGTGTTATTGACCTCACTGGAGGCGTGATCAACCTGAACATGAAGTTCAATCCCTGCGAGCAATCGAAGAACTAGCAAAAATAAGACATAGGCAATCTGATATTGCAAATATGAAGGAAGCATAAATTGTATTGCGAATAGCAAAGATGGGATCCCGAAGCTGTCTTGACAGGTGGTCGTTCGACACAACTGAAGAACAAAGTTTGCACAATGGCTAAACCTAAAATCAACGAAATCCAAGTCCTAGCAACGGGGGTGGTGGCTCCTTTATAGGGAGAACGACCAGGGGTGGCGTCCAATGCACGCCCTAGGGTTACAAGGCCCATGGGCCCAAGTGGGGGTGGCGCAGCACCCTTTTTGATTCGGACTCAGAAACCAACGTGGACTCTTTTGAAGATTTCGGCCGGCTCAAATGGAATTTGAAGATGAGGTTGGATCCGTTGGAAAGTAGACTTCATAAGCTTTCCATGAAGTACAAGAACGTCCCAAACGGAGTCCGTATGAGGAAGTTACGCCCATTTGAACTTGGTACCATCGCAGCAGTCCGACTCTGATTCCAGAACGTGTCCAACTCGAATTCGTGCTTGACTTGGTCCTAAAGTGATGTGGTGACCTTCATTATTCCTTCCGTGCATGTCCATGACTCCATGTCCCTTTCCTACATCCTTTCCCAAGTTCCTAAGCACAATTAAATCACTTGCATTAGGTAGCGGTCTATTCTCAGTAACATATGAAGCTAGGAATGAGTTCACCTGGTAATTAAGTTGACGAGCACGAGCTCGAGTAAGTGGTCCTTGCAACACTTGCTGTGGATGAGTTGTATCGATAGAAGAGATGTCCTCATCATCCTCCCCTTCTTGCATTTGAGTCGTCCGCGACTCAATCTCGTTCTCTTCTCCCAAATAGGGCTTCAAATCTGCAATATTAAAAGTAGGACTAACCCCAAAATCTGCAGGCAGGTCAAGTTTGTATGCATTATCATTAATCTTTTCTAACACCTTGAAAGGACCATCAGCTCTTGGCATCAATTTTGATTTTCTCAATTCGGGAAACCTATCTTTTCTTAAATGCAACCAAACAAGATCCCCTGGTTCAAAAGTTAAATGTTTCCTCCCCTGACTACCAGCAAGTTTATATCTAGCATTCATGCGCTCTATATTCTCTTTAGTTGTCTCATGTATTTTTAAAATCAATTCAGCGCGCTGTTTAGCATCAGGGTTCAATTTCTCCGAAGAAGGAATGATCATTAAATCAATAGGAGCACGAGGCACAAAACCATAAACAACTTCAAAAGGGCACATCTTTGTAGTAGAATGCAATGACCGATTATAAGAAAACTCAATATGAGGCAAGCATTCTTCCCACATTTTTAAATTCTTTTTCAACACAGCCCTAAGCATGGTAGACAAAGTTCTATTCACAACCTCAGTTTGTCCATCAGTTTGGGGATGACAAGTAGTAGAAAATAACAGCTTAGTCCCCAATTTAGCCCATAAAGTTCTCCAAAAATGGCTAAGGAATTTAGCATCACGATCTGAAACTATAGTATTAGGCACACCATGCAAGCGAATAACTTCACGAAAGAATAAATCAGCAATATTGGTAGCGTCATCGCTCTTATGACAAGGTATAAAATGGGCCATCTTAGAAAATCTATCAACAACCACAAATATGCTATCATTTCCCTTCTTTGTCCTAGACAATCCTAAAACAAAGTCCATCGAAATATCTTCCCACGGAATGCTAGGAACGGGTAAAGGCATATATAAACCATGAGGATTAAGTCGTGACTTAGCTTTTTGACATGTAGTGCAGCGAGCAACGTAGCGCTCGACGTCCCGTCTCATCTTTGGCCAAAAGAAATGATCAGCAAGTATGTCCTCTGTTTTCTTCACACCAAAATGTCCCATTAACCTACCTCCATGTGCTTCCTGTAACAACAGCAGACGAACGGAACTAGCAGGAATGCACAACTTGTTAGCTCTAAACACAAATCCATCATTAATGACAAATTTATTCCACATTTTCCCTTCTTCACAATTCAACAATATTTCTGCAAAATCAGCATCGTGCACATATTGCTCTTTAATAGTCTCTAATCCAAAAAATTTGAAGTCAAGTTGTGATAATATGGCATATCTCCTAGACAAAGCATCAGCAATAACATTCTCCTTTCCCTTCTTGTGTTTTATGACATAGGGAAAAGACTCAATAAATTCAACCCACTTTGCATGTCTATGGTTCAATTTAACTTGACTTCGAATATGCTTTAGAGATTCATGATCAGAATGTATAACAAATTCTTTGGGCCATAAATAATGTTGCCAAGTTTCTAAGGTTCGAAAGAGGGCATATAACTCTTTATCATAAGTAGAATAGTTCAAACTAGGCCCACTCAATTTCTCACTGAAGTATGCTATAGGTTTGCCTTCTTGTAACAACACACCACCTAAACCAATTCCGCTTGCATCACATTCTAGCTCAAAAGTCTTATCGAAATCAGGGAGTTGGAGTAGAGGTGCATGTGTTAACTTATCTTTCAATGTGGTGAAGGCATTCTCACATGCGGTGCCCCAAACAAATGGCACGCCCTTCTTGGTAAGCTCATTCAATGGTGCGGCGATAGTCTGAAATCCTTCACAAAGCGGTAGAACCCAAACAAGTCCTAAAAAGCTCCGCACCCGTGTGACCGTGTTAGGAGTCGGCCAACTCTGTATTGCTTCAACCTTGGTTTGATCAACTTCAATTCCCTGTGGAGTAACAATATAGCCAAGAAACGCGACTCGATCGGTGCAAAAGGTGCACTTCTCAAGGTTACCAAATAGGTGTGCATCACGTAAAACCTTAAAAACAGCACGTAAATGGTCCAGATGTTCCTCTAATGATTTGCTATATATCAATATATCATCAAAATAAACCACCACAAATCTACCAATGAAAGCACGCAAAACCTCATTCATTAGTCTCATAAAAGTACTAGGAGCATTAGTTAAACCAAAAGGCATTACTAACCACTCATATAACCCGAACTTAGTTTTAAAAGCCGTTTTCCATTCATCGCCTAATTTCATGCGGATTTGATGATAACCACTACGCAAATCAACCTTGAAAAAGACAACAGAGTCACTCAATTCATCAAGCATATCATCTAACCTAGGAATAGGATGACGATACCTAATGGTGATATTATTAATTACTCTACAATCCACACACATGCGCCATGATCCATCTTTCTTTGGTACCAAAATGACCGGAACAGCACAAGGGCTAAGAGATTCGCGCACATACCCTTTATCAAGCAACTCTTGAACTTGGCGTTTGAATTTCTTTAGTTTCTTACGGATTGGTCCTATATGGTGCTCGGTTGGGCAATGATGCAGGGGTTAAATCAATTTGATGCTCAATCCCACGAAGCGGTGGCGACCGTGACGGATGTCCTTTGGAAAGACATCTTTGTACTCCTGCAAAATATTAGTGACAGCAGGTGGCAAAGAAGAAGGTATATCCTCAAATGAAAACAATGCTTCTTTGCAAATTAATGCATAGCAAACATAATTACTAGCATCCAGTTGAGTCATATCAGATTTGGTAGCAAGAAAACAAGCACCTTTCAATTTAATTTCTTTATTTTTGTCATGAACAGATTTAGGTTCTTTCTTTTTATGTTGCTCAAGCTCTTTTGCTACAATCTGATTTTCGCTCTTAGTATTCTCCTTCTCTCTTCTAGCTCTAGCAAGGTCATCTTTAACAATTTGTTCAGGAGTCATAGGATGCAGCACAATTTTCTTTCCCTTGAACATGAGAGAGTATTGATTATTCTTACCATGATGTATACAATCAGTATCGTATTGCCAAGGTCTTCCTAATAATAATGAACAAGCTTGCATAGGAACAACGTCGCAATCAACATAATCATGGTATGAGCCCACAGAAAAATGTATTCTCACCATCCGTGTTACCTTCAACTTACCATTGCTGTTGAACCATTGAATATGGTATGGGTGGGGATGAGGTTTAGTCGACAACGCAAGCTTCTCCACCATATCCATACTCGCCAAATTGTTGCAACTCCCACCATCAACAATTATGCGAATGGAACGTTCCTTGACAACGCCCTTGATTTGGAATAAATTATGGCGCTGATTCTGCTCGGCATGAGACACTTGAGCACTTAGTACGCGTTACACTATAATGCTCAAATACTTGTCGGCATATTCGGCGTCAACATGTTCCTCCTCATGGTTAGATTTATCATCATGTCCTGCAGGGTCATTTGCAAGCATAGCATATGTTTCATCATCTAAATCACTAGCAGAGGAATACCCACCATCATCACGTATAATCAATACACGCTTGCTTGGACAGTCCCGCATCATGTGTCCATAGCCTTTGCAACGATGGCATTGAACGTCCCTCGTTCGTCCTGTCGAAGCAACCGAAGTGGGAGTTTTTGCCGGAAGTTATGGTGTTGTTTTGGGTGCTTCGAAAACTCTTGTCGCTGAATTTGATGTAGTAGGGCGCTGCTTGTTGTTGGCGGTTAATGGTGGGGCCGCCATAGTGGATGAGGAAAAAGGTGTGCAGCGTCCATGAATTTGTGCGACTGTAGAAGAGTTAGACGCGCTCTTCTCTGGCGTCCCTGCAATTCTCGTTCAGCTTTGCAAGCAAGATGAAACAATCTAGTCATAGAGTTATAGTCTTTATAATCAAGAATGTCCTGAATTTCACGATTCAATCCTCCCAAAAACCTAGCCATTGATGCCTCCTCATTCTCAACTAACCCACAGCGCAACATACCAATTTGTAATTCCTGATAGTATTCTTCCACAGACTTTGCACCTTGTTGTAAGCGTTGCAATTTATTTAACAAATCACGAGCATAATATGAGGAACAAATCGATGGCGCATAAGCAATTTTAAAGCCTCCCAAGTGTTAGGTATGTTATTGGGATGTCGACGGCAATGTTCTTTCCACCAAATAGAAGCAAAGTCGGTAAATTCACTAGTAGCAGCCCTAACTCGTCTATTCTCGGAAAAATCATGACAAGCAAATTTTTGATCAACAGCTAGTTCCCAATCTAAATAACTATCAGGGTCATATTTACCATTAAAAGAGGGCATATTGAATTTAACCTTAGCAAAAGCATCTTCGTGGTCACGTACCTCACGTCGTGGGGGTTCTCTTCGCATACCTTGTCGGTTGAAACGCAATTGGCGACGAGCTCGATCGTTGTTGTGGTTAGCTCTGCCATCTGCCTCAGAATCACCCACATATTCATCTTGTCCCTCTACCGTCACAGCAGGGGGAACAGTAGTCGAAGCTTGGACAATCTCCTCAAGTCGCGCCATAATATCTGCCAAAGAATTATTAGTAATACCTTGTGCTCTCTCCATCGCAATGCGGCGTTGTGTTTGTCTCAATCTGGGTGCTCTCTAGTTGAGCAAGTCGCTCATTTGTAACTCTGACGTCCTCCTCAAGGCACTCCGTACGATGATTCATTTCGCGCGTGAAATGTTGTATGATTCCCTTCGTACGGGGACTGTGAGATGTATCTTGATCAGTAAACTCTCCAGAACCTGCCATTGTTAGCAAAAACACAAGAATATGTCCCTAACAAGAACTAGGGTATGGTGGTTCAAAGTCGCTCGCACTCAAGCCTTCTATCGAATTCTCACCAATTCTTACCAAGCACACAGGGGCGATCGGCAGCAGATGGTGACAATATATCTTCGAAGATTGGATGGAGCGATTGCCAGGTAAAGCTCAGCCTGTACGGTGTAGAAAAGGTGTAGCTGGGAGGGCTCAAGTTTAGTAGCAAGGAGTAGCAATAATCAATTCAGAAAATGCAAGCTGAAAAATCGTTCAACGCCGGTGGGTGCTGGCCCTAGGCTAGACCGTACTAGAGACGCGAGCCTAGAACACAAACGAAAACACCGCGCAGAAAGAAAATAGATGACGTTGCACACGGAGTTCAGGAGCTCGGAAAAGGATGCCGTCTGCACGGGGAACCTTAGAATCACGTGTAGAAGGGCTCTGTCAATTTTGAGCGAATTCTGAACAACTTGATTTTTTTCTCGGTTCGCGGGCCCGCAACCGAAAGTTCAACAATGCAATGTACTGAAAAGAAAAATTACGAGGCTAAGACTGGTTTGGACAGATTGAACTACTGCTAAAATTTTTTTAGTTTTGTTTTGTTTTTGTGTACTCTAGGTAAGGAAAAGCAATCTAATCTATAGTAAACTGTAAATTCTCACCGAGCAACCTTGAGCTCTGATACCACTTGATGGAAACGAGGTGTCCGATCTTTCGATGAGATTGATAACTATCGATTTTGGTGGCGGTGACTCTCACGATCCGACTACAACCGTACGACGACGCTTGCGCCTTAGCAATCGCTGAACCAACTCCGAAGTGTTATTGACCTCGCTGGAGGCGTGATCAACCTGAACACGAAGTTCAATCCCTGCGAGCAATCGAAGAACTAGCAAGAATAAGACATAGGCAATCTGATATTGCGAATATGAAGGAAGCATAAATTGTATTGCGAAGAGAAAAGATGGGATCCCGAAGCTGTCTTGACAGGTGGTCGTTCGACACAACTGAAGAACAAAGTTTGCACAATGGCTAAACCTAAAATCAACGAAATCCAAGTCCTAGCAACGGGGGTGGCGGCTCCTTTATAGGGAGAACGACCAGGGGTGGCGTCCAATGCACGCCCTAGGGTTACAAGGCCCATGGGCCCAAGTGGGGGTGGCGCAGCACCCTTTTTGACTCGGACTCAGAAACCAACGTGGACTCTTTTGAAGATTTCGGCCGTCTCAGATGGAATTTGAAGATAAGGTTGGATCCGTTGGAAAGTAGACTTCATAAGCTTTCCATGAAGTACAAGAACGTCCCAAACGGAGTCTGTATGAGGAAGTTACGCCCATTTGAACTTGGTACCATCGCAGCAGTCCGACTCTGATTCCAGAACGTGTCCAACTCGAATTCGTGCTTGACTTGGTCCTAAAGTGACGTGGTGACCTTCATTATTCCTTCCGTGCATATCCATGACTCCATGTCCCTTTCCTACATCCTTTCCCAAGTTCCTAAGCACAATTAAATCACTTGCATTAGGTAGCGGTCTATTCTCAGTAACATATGAAGCAAGGAATGAGTTCACCTGGTAATTAAGTTGACGAGCACGAGCTCGAGTAAGTGGTCCTTGCAACACTTGCTGTGGATGAGTTGTATCCATAGAAGGGATGTCCTCATCACACAGCCACAGAGAGCAACCAGAGGAGAGGAGCAAAGGAGAAGGGGAAGACGACGGGGTGTGGACGACAATAGCGACGACTAGAGACAACGGCCACTACCAGGAACCACGCCAAGCCGGTGAGCACAAGGAGCAACAGAAGGGGCCAGCAAGAACAAGTGGAGAGCACCCTCACTACCCTCCCCCTTCCCAACCAACAAGGTAACCCACCATCTCACCTCACTGTCATTTTTGTCAAGTAAGAACAGCAGCCTAGAAGCTAAGCAATTCTCAAGGAACCTCCCAATACGAACTAACCACATCACAAAACACTAACAATTGCAGTAACCAAAACCATGTAACTCTAGCAGTAGCATCACCATCTAACAACCCAATATGAACTGCACATGGCATAGAGAGCTCCTCCAATGACCACTGCATCCAATCATCCAACCACAGTAGCATCATCATCCATCACCCACATCACAGAGCAAGGGGGGACGAGGTAGAGAGAGTAGTATACCCTAGTGCAACCACAACAAAACCTCGACCACGGCAGTAGCCCACCTCCAGCACCTTCACCATGCATCAACCCACCTCCATCACTCTCAACTTGCTTGAGCAACAGCCCACCAAAATCTGAACATGAACCAAGATTCAACTAAAAAATAACTAAGTTATCAGAAAGAGGAAGTGGGGAAATCAAATCTATGTAGGAATACGGGTAGGCTACGATAGCAACAATTCAAAATTTCCACCACGTAAACCAAGAAGCCAAACAAGTAGATGATCACAAATCGTTACCACCAGATGAGCAGTGCAGTGGAAGAAGAGTTCGAGTAGACCGATCCAATGAAGAGTGCGTCGATGAAGTGGTCATAGGCGATCGTTGACACCAACAACCTCTGCAGTTCCTCGTGAAGATCGCGGATCTTCCTCAAGCGCAACAGCAACTGCAGTAGTGCCTCTACGGTATCCACACGTCCAGGGAAGGAACAACCGAATGCCGGTGTGCCAGCACCAAGTCGCACTGCGAGGCTCTCAGGAAGATGGTGGCTAGGGTTTCAGTGGAGCAACTCATGTTAACTCGTATATCATCACTTTCCCAATAGCCTTAAGCATCTCCTTATAAAGTGCCCATGACGGATCCTATCCGAACACGTTTTTGTTCCAACTCGTTATGTGTGTGACCAGTTAGGTTTATGTGTAGTCAGTTGTGACTCGGAAACCCTTTTTGACCACGAGTCATTAGCGGTTCCTAGCAGGAACAAACGATTCTCGAACACACACAAATTATATCGGACGAACCTTAATGCAATATGATCTATAACCAGGTCCTCATCACTTACGACCAGATCCTTTCTCTATACGACCAGATCGTATTTGGTCATGATCCGAACACGTTTTGTTCCAACCCGTTATGTGTGTGACCAGTTAGGTTTATGCGTAGTCGGTTGTGACTCGAAAACCCTTTTCGACCACGAGTCATTAGCGGTTCCTAGTAGGACATAACGATTCTCGAACACACACAAATTATATCGGACGAACCTTAATGCAATATGATCTATGACCAGATCCTCATCACTTACAACCAGATCCTATCTCCATACGACCAGATCGTATTTGGTCACGACCAGTTCGTAACTCCTTACAACTAGGTTTCGACCACTTTGTGATTACGTTCGACCAGTTTACGACCAGCTTGTATCCCCATACGACTAGTCCGTAACTGACCGAACTAAGCGACCTACTCATGTATTATCCCTTTGCCTCATGATATCTGGTTGAACTCCATGTGAGATATTATTTCATCCATGGACTGTTCAATATTTTCTCGATCGAGTGTCGGATAACCTTATATGGTCGAACTCTTCGACCACCAGTGGCATGACTATGCACTTTCTTTATCCGATCACTTCGAGAGACCTAGATATATCTCTTCTGTTATGTTAGGAGGGGCAAATCTCATATCCGACCAATCACATCCTTCTGCATGTTTCATAGCATACCCGAAAGTTACCTTTATAACTACCCAGTTACGAGTAGCATTTGGCAACCCCTAAGATTGTTATTACACGTGTAGAGAACTATGTTGATCTCATGTCTAAGGATTATACATCATCATTCTTTGAGACCAACTAACAACACATAGACATAACAATCTCAATAGTGTCTTAAGGTGAGTCAATCCAACACCACGTTCTCTAACATGTGTTCACATTATTGATTTGATATCCCTATATCCATGACCGGTGAAACATTATCATCAATCAATAAATGTGTTGGTCGATAGAGTCACTAGTGTTTTGACCAGTGACATTCGACCAGAGATACATTTAGAACGACATCATCATAAGTTAAAAGAGCTTCACCAACAAGTCATATACTTGGCAATCTTCATAACTGATGATTCATTCAAGGAAAAGAATAACATTTATTTAATAACTAATAAACATAAACGTGATACAATCATCTCTATGATTACCTCTAGTGCATATCACCAACGGTCTGGGGGAGGGAAAGTTGAATCCTTGCCGCAACTCAAACCAAGCCCCAGGCCGACAGCGTAGACCAGGGGAACCGCATGGGCTAGAGCACGGGCTGGTGGTTGGGCCGTAGAGGGCGTGAGCTAGGTACAGCACCAAGAGTCAGGATGCTTCTTTTGCGAAAATTTTGGCCGAAGGAATCACCATAAGAAGGAAAGAATGGGGAGAGGAAGTACAGAGTTGAGGAAGAAGGAGAAAGAAGAAAGAGTGGCCAGGGGATTTCATTCGGACGAATGGGGAAGAGAGGAAATGGAAAGAAGAAGAACCTGAGTGCTTTCGGCTAAAAGGATAGGGTGGAGAGAGAAAAGAGATTAGGGGAAAAGGAGGGAGATTAAGAAAGAAATTAGGAAGAGAAAAAGGATTAGGGAAGAAATGAAAAAAATAGGCAATTAGGTAATTTTTTAGTAAAGGCTAATTGTAATAAATCTAGCGGTGGAATAACCACCAGTATTAATAAATATCAGTGCTAAATAATTATTGGACCAAACATATTTTTATGAGCCAGGTACGAATAAATAGTAGTAGAACAGACTGGTAGAAAATAAAAGCGGGAAAAAGGGGTAAAATAAATTGGAAACTTTACAAATAATCTAATCACCAGTATAACTCGATAAAATTAGACAAATAATTTGGTGCATTAGAAATAATTTAATTGTCATATAATAATTAAAATAAACAATCCCGAGCCTATTTAGAGAAAAAATAAAATAAACAACCCCGAGTCTATTTAGAGAAATAAATAAATATGTACACACCTAAGTAAAACCAATTAGGCATATTGCATGCGTAAAATTAAATAAACATAGTTGCATGTGAGTAAGTGTAGTATTTTATTTTCGTACGATAAAATATGAAAGTATAGGCAACCTCGATCCTAGAGCCAGTAGGTCGTAGAACCACCGTAGTTGGGGAGTGCTAACTTAACGGGGGTCCAAAAAGTATTATTAAAGTAAAATCTGCTAACAAATAAAATCAACTAATTTATGTACGCATACTATCACCCAAAAGCAACTATGTATGTATTTATTTATTATCCACGCATGCCTTACAATTACAGAAGATGAGCCAACGCAGACCGAAGTAGCTAATCCAGAATTCATCGACGATGATCTTTTTTACAATTTCGAAGGCAAGCTTATCTGTTGAACATCAACCTAGTTATATTAAATGTAAACAGTATATTGTTGTATCATATATGTACATGCATCAAAACTATGTGTCAAAATCAAATCGGATAAAAGAGATAAAGAGGAAAGAGATGAGAAAAGAGAATTAATTATTAGGATGGTAAAGGGGCCCTTTGGCAGGGGAAGTGAACAAGAAAAGAGAAAGAGATGAGGTAAGACGCGGGACCCCTTTACATATGGGTAGTATATAAGGACCAACAAAACTCTTACTCAGATCAGAGGCCGTAATTAAGTGTCAACCATTTTTTTGTTTCGGTCGGCAAAAAATGCTACCTTATTACGTAATTATGTTCTCCACAACAGGTAGGATAGTATTGGGCACGGAAGAGAGAGCCGCCCCAACCAACATTACCAGAACTCAGTGGGTGGCGGGGTCAGCACCGACGAAAAGTAATGGGTGGCGACTTAATTACGTAACCTGAAAAATATTCTGTATTCTGAACTCGATATTGCATCCAAGGAAATGCGGGAGACATAGCTTGAAGAGAGATCAGAATAGCTATGGGTAAAGTGGTACAATCCTACGTAGTGCTAAACAAAATCATGAATTCATGTCTGTCTCTTGGATTGGAGTCTACGGGAACCGCTAGGGTCTATCTTCTCTCTGATTGACATGTAGTCTTTTCATAATTAAAACTCATCACGTAAATCTCGGTAACTTATTTTCTAGAAAAAGAGATGATTTTGAAAATAAAATAATGAACAGAGATGAGTCATCTAGTGTATATTTGCTAATACATGCTTGCTGAATACACTAGTACTTAATCTTATTATTATTCTCCTTTGTAGATCCTAGTACAGCCGGAAACTATCCTGAGTGGGATAAAGGATACGCAGGTACCGATGAGGCCATAGGAGCTGATGGCACTCACTACGAGGAGCCAAGTGAGGTGGACAACTTATTCGGCGAATAGGACAAGTAGATGACCGATGGAGCGAGGCAGACAAGCGAGGGGAATTCTTTCTCGTTGTAATTAAATAAATATATTAAAGACTTTAGCCTTACGTGGCTAAATGTATAATAAAGTGTAGTTTTTATCTTATTATTCTGATGTGTTAACTTCAGCAATAGCTTACTATTCATCAAAGTGAAGTATTAATGAGCAGACGAATAGTAATTCATATATTTAAGTATAATTATCCTCCGTGGTAATAACACGAGACTCTGCATGCTGCTGCGCCCCTTTCCTCCTTTTTTTTTTCCCCATTTTACTCCCATCTTCGTCTGCCCCTGTTGTTGTGTCGCAGTTAATTCGTTCCTGAGGTTCTTGCGTTGTTTTTTATTGAGCCTCACTTCATTTCTGAGGTTCTTGCGTCTTTTTGGATGCTCGTGTTTTCCCAATCCTTTTCTGCCTGCGTCACCAAGTACCCTTAAGAAAAGGAAGTCACCCACATCTACAAAATGACAGAAACTCTCTACAAAAGACTAGATGGTCTCAGGTAGACTAATCTACAGTTTGTCAGCTTCAAAGGTCTACCAGCGTACTATGCTATCTCTTTTTGACTGATTTCCTTCTCCATTCCATTTCTACAGACGCTTTCACTAACGGGTCACGCCATCGATGCTTCTACAACAGCAGCACAACATTTTTATACACATGTTTCATTAATACTATCCACCAACATATAGTAACTAGATACTTTTAGTGCCTCTATTAGTGCTTTCAGACCTTTTATGTACGTAGTCCAGCTTCAGCTGCCATCACTACCAGAGTCCGCTCAGTTTCCGAGTGTCGGAAACACTAGAGAAACTAAACAAAACACTCTGGATATGTTTCCCCGAAGGTTGGCACTAGGGAAAAAGCGCTCGGGATAGATTAGTCTCGTAAATTTTAGTTTCCCGAGTGTTTTAGGAATAAACACGAGACTTGTATTTCCCGTGTGCTCACCTTTACACTCGGGAGATAAAATCCGTGATGGGTTGACCCACAGTAACGGAATATGTTCCTGAGTGCCAAACTCTCGGGAATATGTGTCATGTGTACCAGCAATTGAAACTACACGTTGCTTATATTCCCAAGTATTGGACAAAAATGAACACTCGGGAATTAGCACGGGGACCTAACTGTACAATCTAATTTTTCACATGTAGCAAGCATTTCATATCTGTCTATTCATAGATTATCAAACAACCATGCATTCATTTTTCATAACAAACAATACAACACAAACTAACATGTACCACATCCATAACCATATCATATATAGATTCGACAATAACATGTTCAAGTTTGTTACACAACGACAAACCACTAGATCGCTCCTGACATCGATCCGCAACATGTTCGAGTTCAAATTGAAAATATCAAAACATCCAACAGTTACAAGAGTTCAACAATAAACTAGTTTAAATAACAGTTACATGTACATGATACATCAATTATCGAGTTGCATAGTTACATGAGCTGTAACATTCAATTTGTCGCTCCAATACTCAGCTGCAAAGAATCAAATCATGGATCAGTTGTGAACTCTTAAACTAATCTTGCGATCGACAGTAGCTCGAACTTTCAAACCTCATCGTGTTCATGTATTTAATTGTCACAGTTTACTCAAACAATGAAAATAGTAGTAAGATACTACAATGACAGTGAAAATAGCTTTGTCCATTCATAGATTATCAAAGTACATGGTAGAACAATAAATAGCATATTAGCATAAACCTAACAAAATAGCTTTGATATGGCTCCTGTAGTCCAACAATGGGTAACTGATGTGAAATGTAGTACCAAAAATTGAGTTGTAGTATTAGTTCTCATGGCATTAGGCTAGTTCTCATTTCCTTCTTTTAGTAGGTCTAACTATCCAAAAATGTCAGCTCTTATAAGTCAGGAATATATACATAGGGAATATGTCAAGATTGCATGTAGATATCAGTGGGTAGCTTGTTACAAATTTAAATAAACTCAAACTAATGTTTACAAGAGCTAGAAACAAAAGATATACAATTTTACATTAGCCTAGAAGAAGGGGATGAATGGTTAACCAAATTATCAATAGAAAACATTAACCTCTGATCTGCCATTATCATAGCTAGATCCCCAACAGTTTCCAGCAGATCCGGAGCACCATCACCACCTTGAACTGCAAGGATAAGTCTGGGAATGGTAAAGAATAATGATATGTATTTTTGAGAAAAGATACATAAGATTGATTTAAGTATGCATGGTATGTCTGAGAGGGAGAAGCATTCTTTCCATAACAAACTAGAACTTATACAGTTGAATTGAGATTCTTGAGTGCTTTCATGTCCATGATGTTTCTAATAGTGTCTAGTTTTATCTTTGGATTCACCACCTTGACCACCTTGATAACAATGATACGCCACCTTCCTATCATTCCATTCCCACAAATTACTTTTCCTTCAGCTTCTTGGGTTGGTAGTTTCTAATAGTGCCTGATGGTAGCGGTGGTTTTATCTTTGGACTCAGCGCGGGTGCGGTCAGGCACGAGGCCGAGCCCGATGGTAGCGGCAGTGGCAAGGGGAGGCAGCGGCCAGAGAGGAGGACTGGGCCAGGAGCAGCGCCAAGAACAGGAGGCGCCATGGGCCAAAATGTGCCAGAGCAAGCCACCAGGAGATCTGGTTGGGGTCAAAGGAGGGCGGCGTCGTGTGCGGGTGGGGACGCTAGATCCAGGGGAGGAGGTGGGGTGTCGGGGGGAGCAGGAGAGCTGGGCACGCGGGGAGGGGGTGGGTGGAGGACAGGGAGGCGGCTGTGGGGATTGGGGATATCGCGTGGGGATGCAAGGTTAGAAGCAAAAAAGGCATGGCGGGGAAAAAAGGGGCGCGACGAGGAAAAAAAGGTCTCGAGTTTTTCTATTTCTATGCACTCGGAATTATATTTGATCTCCTGGGTGTTATGAAAAACACTCGGGAAAGTTATTTCTACCAAGTGTTGACTTCCATTCCCGAGTGTCCTATGAAACACTCGAGACCAGCCCGAGTGTTTTCATCTAAACACTCGGTAAACATATAGGCACTCGGTAACTAAGCAGTTTCTGGTAGTGCATCACCAATACTACTATCTAATTTGTAAGCACACTTTTAGATCTTTGTTCGTCTGTTTTATATAGTACACTACACATGCATGATGTGTTGCTTACCCCTTTATCTAGGTCTTCAAACTGTACAGATACTTACATATTTTTGGATAATGGAAGTACAACTCCCGGCCCCTGTACCAACTAGGGATGCACACAACCATTACACCATCATCAGCTAAAAGATTAAAACAAAAAATAGCAAAAAAAAAAAGCCAACAATGACAAAATAATTGTCATGAAAAGGCTAGCAAAAAAACCACCTAGCCCCGCCTTTGGGACCAACCAGGAGATCGTCCACAAGTGAACAGTAGCTGTGCAGCAAAGAGGTGATGATAGACCAGTCTCCGTAGCGACGCCTCCAAGAAGGGATATGACTCACGTTGTCGTCGTCGGATCCAACTAGCGAAGGTCAGATCAGGAGTTTTCACTCCGGAGCTCAGATAACGGTTCTCCAAGCAACACCTTCAAGAAGGTAACGCCGCTCAGGTTGACGTCGTTGCCGGATCCAACCAGCGAAGGCCAGATCAAGGGTTTTCACTCCGGATCAAAGGTACCAGCACTCCAAGACGCCACAGTATGACCTCGTCGCTTGATCCAACCAATGAAAGCCAGATTGCCAAGATGACGTCCGCAATATCCCCAACGGCTAGGGGTGGCAATTGTACCTGATTACCCGTTTGTCCACTGGCGAATACCCTAATAGAAGTGGGTATAGGTGTCTTTCTTTACCCATGGGCATGAAAACGGGCACAATTCCTTACCATTGGGTAAACGGGCGCAGGCATGGGTAAGCTCCACTTGTGCTCGCTTCGTTCGATTACCCGCAACCTACACTAGACACCCCCAATATCTAAAACTCTAGTCAGTAGTCAGTCGCTCCAATAGACCAATACCCAGCTCCCAGCCTCCCACTTCCTAGCCGCGTCCCTAGTCCCGCGTCTTCCTCCCGTCCCGGCCGTCAGTTGCCCCCGACCTCCTCCAGGCCAGCCGCTGCCCCCGTCGGTCCGTCCTCTTCCCGGCCCGCCTCCTCCTACTAGACTCCCTCCTCAACACCCCTGTTAGTCCGTCCTCCTCCCGGCCTGGCCTCCTCTTACTGGACTCCCTCCTCAACGCCGGCTCGACTCCCTCGATCTTCATCGCCCCCAAGCGCCACCTCCATCAATCCGCATCCCCACCTCCTCCCCAAGCACCGCCCCTCCTACTGCACTCCCTCCTGCTGTCAGGTGCTCTATGCGACTTCACTCCGACGAGGTAAGTGTCCACCTTCTCCCCTCAAGAAGCAAGCACTTATGTGTTGATGTGAGGATGTGATTCCCTGTGTAGTACATGAAGGAAGCACTTTCGTGAGGATGAAGCAAGCACTTTGTGAGGATGCGATTCTTGTGTGTAGTACATGAAGCAAGCACTTATTTTGTGAGGATGTGATTTCCTGTGTTGATGTGATTGAACTACACGTTTCATGTGCCACCAGCAAATTGCTATGTATTGAATGTATTTCTATGTTGTAGCAATTGCATTGCTACAACTATTAGTAGACTGCTAATGCGAAGTTTAATTGACATGTGATTTGGGTTTCAAACAAATTGACATTGATAGTATCAGTTCAGTTTTGGAAAGCTTTGGCGACCAAATTTTATGATTTTGAACATTTCGTCTAAGTAAGTGGTAAAAAAAATTTGGCATCAGGCTATTTGTTGAACTTGATTAGTTGTCTTGTCAAACTTGATATGTGAATTGTGTTGAACTTTATTAGTTGTTGAATGTATGATGCACTATTGATGTGTGAATTGTGATGAACTTGATGTGTGCATTGTTTATGTGTGACGATCGCGCGCTAGTGATGGGTACCCACGGGCGGCGGTGCATTTTTCGCGGGTAAACGGGCATGCCCGCGGGCGACGGGCATACGCGAGGTTCTTTGCCCGTTGTCCTTCACGGGCATGCCCGTGGGGGAAAATTGGAGTCGCGGACATGGGTATGGGTGAGCACTACCCGTGCCTGCCCTGCCCGATTGCCATCCCTACCAACGGCCAACTCCCACCAGCACCAAAGGAAGGCGATGTCCACCGCAGCCCACGCGTCGGCCAGTTAACAACCGTCCACCGGGGAGGAGTCGAGCATTGCATAAGCCACCGCCACTGAGCCGTCGCGATCTCTACCAACTGGGCCAAAACAGGATCTACACCATGCCACCTCCGTTGTCATGCTATCAACGAAGTTGCGCCGCCGGGAGAAGCAGGTGGAGAAGGTCCCCGAATCGCCACGCCCGAAGACGAGCCAACGGAGAAGGGCCCCAAATCAAACCCCGATGAAGGTCCACACCATTGGAAATCAGTGGACAGACGTCGGGCGTCGGGAGCTCGATGCAGATCAGGCGCCACCACCGAGAAAAAGAAGCCCCACCGCCACCACTGGCCGGCCAGCGGCGGCGAGGAGGAAGGGAGGAGAAGGGGGGCTTGTTTGGTGGTGCTAGGGTTTTTTAGTAGGGAGGAGGAGAGGTACGCGGGTGTAATGATTAAACTGTTTTTCTCTTATATATATATCTCTTTTGCTTCTTTTGCTTTGGTAAGCGCTTCACTTAATACAGCTATGTTCACAAAACTTAATATTTGTCAGCTCAACACTTTTTTTCCGATGCGATACATACCGTATCACCCCCGCTATGCGCTACAGTCTACGAAAGCATACCATACAAAAATGAAGGGAAAAAATCACCATCCACACCCCCGTCTAATGCGTCCATTCGAGAAATGACAAAAGGATAGAACATTTTCAGCTGATTTTAAAAACTAGCAAAAAACCAACCAACACACAATTATAGTATCCTTTGACGCCCCCAACACACGTATCCTTTGACATTTGGGAACATAACAATTTGGTGTCAGAGCATCGATCCTAGAGCCAAGGGCAACCTCGAGAAACCCATGTATCAATCACGAGCCCAAGGAAAATCATTGGCCATGGAGCAAGAAATAGCAGCACTCACAGGAGTGATTCAAGCAGAAAGTGTTACCACGCAGACGCTGGTGGAATCAATGGCAGAGATCAAGCCAGTGGTACTAGAGCTGAAGGAATGGAAACCGATGATGGTTGCGTCGGTGGATGATCTGGGCGACGGAGTGGGTGAGTTGAGGAATCAAGTCAAGCAGATGGCTCGAGATGCGGTGCCAGCACCGAAGATGGCGGAGATGCCTCCCTTGCTACCGCTACAACCCTTGCCTATGCCTCCTATTGATATGGAGGATTTGGGAAATCAATTCCAGGGAACTCATCATTATCACCCAGCGCCGCTGAAATTGGATTTCCCCCAATTTGATGGAGAAAATCCAAAGGCATGGAGGCTGAGATGTGAAGTGTATTTTCGGGTGTGCGCTACTCGACCAGATTTATGGATTAGTGTTGCTGCTATGCATTTTGTGGGAAGCACAGTGTTATGGTTACAATTCAATTCAACCTCATACTGGGTGCACTAGGTGGGAAGATTTTGCTGAAGCGGTCTGTTTGTGTTTTGGTCGAGATGAGTTTCAACAACAACTTCGTCAATTCAATCACCTTAAGCAGAGTGGTACTGTCACAGAGTTTGCTGAGAAGTTTAATCAATCCATGCACAATCTGCTTGCTCATGATACTTGGGATCCCATGTTTTTTGTCACCCAATTCACGGATGGATTAAGAAGTGAAATCAGAGCAGCAGTGATTCTACATCAACTGACGAACTTAGATACTGCAGTCTCACTGGCATTTTGCAAGAAGAGGTTCTGGAAACGATGCGGCATGAGACACGCCGGACAGAGTTGTCAACTGGGGGGCGCCCACCAACACGAACGGCATTGCCGTTACCTGTACCTCCAGGAAGGCCACCGGGTAGCATTGGTAATCGAGCAGATGATTGAAGGGGTGTAGATAGCACTCGAGTGAGTGGACCGGACGATAAAATATCAGCTCTCAGGGCGTACCGGAGAGCTAAAGGTCTGTGTCACACTAGTGGGGAAAAATGGAACCGGGAACTCCGATGTGGACCTACTGTTCAACTTCATGTGGTTCAGTAAATGTGGGAGTTGGTTCAAGAACCGAGCCTGGAAGGTACAACATCAGAAGGAGGAACATCGCAAGGGGAAGAAGTTTTGGCAATTTCGGCAGCGGTAGTGAATGGCGTCAAAACACCAAAAACAGTAAGACTCATCATTCAAGGGATCGATTTAGGAAGCACCCACACCAAGCTGAAAGGGGAGAAGAAACCACAAAGAAGGATTACAGTCAGAATCGCAAATGGGGGCACACTAACAAGTAAAAGGGAGTTCCCGTATTGTTACTGTCAAGTGCAAGGCGTAGAGTTTAGATCATCGCTGAAAGTGCTGGCACTGGGTGGCTATGATATTACTGTGGGGATGGACATGGACTGGTTGGAGCAACACAGTCTGATGACTATTCATTGGCGCAAGAAAATTCTGACATTTTTATACCTGGGTAAACGGGTTGTCCTGCGTGGTTTGAAGGGGGAGCTTCCTAGCAGTGAGTTGAAGATGCAACAAACAGAGCAATTATTCCCTGAAGATAGAGTCCTACTATGTTCAGTTCAGACTGAAGAGTTCCCATTGCCAGACACTGTTCACCATCTGTTGTCAAGTTTTGCAGATGTGCTCGAGGAACCTCAATGCCTGCCGCCGTCATGCAAACTTGATCATGTGATCCCCTTACAACCTGGAGCTCAACCAGTTAACATACGACCGTACCGTTACTGCCCAGCTCAGAAGGACAAAATCCAAAAACGAGTGAAATGCTCCAGTAGGGAATTATTTTACACAGTACTAGCCCTTTTGCATCGCTGGTTATGCTTGTTCCTAAAAAATATGGAATGTGGCGCTTTTGTGTAGATTATTGACATCTGAATGCCATTACCGTGAAGAACCACTACCCCATGCAGATCATTGATGAATTGCTAGACGAACTGTTAGAAAAATAGGGCAAAAGCGATACACGAATTTTTACGTAGAAAACCCTTGCGGGAAAAAACCACGGGCGCCAACCGGCGATGATCACTATATGTGGAGGGTTTACAAAACGCTCGGGATTACAATGAAGCGGCGTACTTCATATGAGGCATACAAGGGGTATATATAGGGGTAAAGGACGTAGAGTCCAAGTCGGACACTTGTCCGCTAAAATAGAAACCAATCCGAACTCTTCTAGATAAGGCAATTCGGATCACAATTTCAACAATCTCCACCTTGAGACGAATTTCCTCTTGTAGCAATAATGAAGAATCTTCAATCACCATAATATCTCCACAATAAGACAAAGAATCACCGTGCGCCAATTAGTCTCTAGGACTAAACTGTAATACCAACTAAGCTTGAGCAAAGCTCAAACTTAGGAACAGGAACTGCCTTTGTCATCATATCAGCCGGATTATCATGAGTACTTATCTTGCACACCTTGACATCACCTTGAGCAATGACACCTCGAATAAAGTGATATCTCACATCAATGTGCTTTGTTCTCTCATGGAACATCTGATCCTTTGTAAGGCATATAGCACTCTGACTATCACAAAATATGGTAGTGCAAGAATTTTCTCCACAAAGCTCAGTGTACAAACCTCTCAACCAAATGGCTTCTTTACAAGCTTCAGAAATAGCCATATATTCTGCTTCAGTGGTAGATAAGGCAACAGTAGCTTGCAAACTTGCCTTCCAGCTAACAGCACAACCACCAATGGTGAAAACATAACCTGTGAGAGATCTTCTTTTGTCCAAATCGCCAGCATAATCAGAGTCAACATACCCAACAAGTTTATCTCTAGAATTTCCAAAGCGCAAACGAGCATTAGAAGTACCACGCAGATATCGAAAATCCATTGAATCGCTTTCCAATGCTCTTTTCGGGATTAGCCATGTATCTACCGACAACACTCAATGCATGGGATAAATCGGACGAGAACAAACCATGGCATACATAAGAGAACCAATCTGACTTTGGAATATGGAACTCTAGACATGTACTCAATATCATAATCGACTCGGGACATAAAGTCAAGATAATCAAATGTGAAGCTAATGGAGTACTCCTTGGTTTTGCATCATGCATATTAAAGCGACGAAGAACTTTCTCAATATAACCTTGCTGACTAAGGTATAACTTGTCAGATTTCCTCTCTCTAATAATCTCCATACCAAGAATTTTCCTTACTGCACCTAAGTCTTTCATCTCAAATTCCTTACTCAACTGTGCTTTCGGTTTGCTATTTCGACTTATCTTTGCAAAGAATCAACATATCATCAACATAGAGAAGCAAATAAATAGTGAACCATTGTGCTTTTAAGTAAACACTGACTATCATAATCGATCGCTTAAAATTATGAGAGATCATAAAGAGTCAAATCTCTTGTACCATTGCCTAGGAGATTGCTTCAAGCCATAAAGAGATTTTTTTTAACCTACAAACAAGGTGTTCTTTTCCAGGAATAACAAAACCCTCAGGTTGGTCCATATAAATGTCTTCTTCCAACTCCCCATGTAAGAATGCAGTTTTAACATCCAATTGCTCAAGTTCATAATCATGCATAGCAACAATATCGAGTAAAGTGCGAATAGAACTATGCTTCTGGCGGGAAAAGACATCATTAAAGTCAATACCTGGAATCTGGCTATAGCCTTTAGCAACCAACCTTGCTTTATACCTTGCTAGTTCAGTGGGAGAAATACCTTCTTTTCTTTTGAAAACCCACTTGCAATGAACAAGCTTCTTCTCCTTTGGCAATTCACTAGTTCCCAAGTGTCATTCTTTTCAAGTGACTCCATCTCATCATGCATAGCGGTTATCCACTTATTACAATCAGTGGAATCAATAGCCTCAGAGTATGATGAAGGTTCTGCATTAAATTCAATTTCTTCTGCCACACTCAAAGCATAAGCAACAATATTAGCTTCTTCAATTAATCTCTTGGGTGGATTAATCTCCCTCCTAGGTCTGTCAACTGCAATGGACCGTTGTGGTGACTGCTCACAAATAGGAGGATTCTCAACAATAGGTGCATCATGAATAACAATATTTTCCTTATCTGATGTGTTATCTGAACCAATAAGATGATCCACCTGAACACTTGAATTCTGCTTACTCTCAACAGGAACATTAGTAGGCAGTTTATCATGAAGCATAGCAGATTCATTAAAGACAACGTTTCTGCTAATCACAACCTTACGTGTTACAGGATTCCACAACTTGTATCCTTTGACACCAGATTTATAACCAAGAAAGATGCACTTAACAGCTCTAGGCTCTAATTTTCCATTATCAACATGAGCATAAGCAATGCAACCAAAAACTTTCAATTCTGAATAATTTGCTGGTGAACCAGACCATACCTCAATGGGAGTTCTTTTTTCAATTGCAATATTGGGAGACCGATTAATAAGATAGCAAGCAGTGGAAGCGGCTTCAGCCCAAAAACGCCTATGCAAACCTGCATTAGACAACATGCAACGGGCTTTGGAAATAATGGTCATGTTCATATGTTACGCTACACCGTTTTGTTGAGGAGTACCAAGAACGGTGTAATGCCTAACAATGCCTTCAGTCTTGCAATATGATTCAAATTCATCAGAACAGAATTCCATACCATTATCAGTGCGAAGTTTCTTTACCTTCTTTTCTGTTTGTCTTTCAACCATAGTCTTCCACTCTTTAAATGCTGAAAATGCTTGTGATTTATGCTTCAAGAAATAAGGCCACACTCTTCTAGAGTAATCATCAATAATTGTTAACATATAATTAGCACCGCCTAGCGATATCTTGCGAGATGGTCCCCATAAATCAGAATGCACATAATCCAAAATACCTTCAGTAGTATGAACTGAAGTATTAAATCTCACCCTCTTGTGTTTGCCAAATACACAATGCTCACAAAATTTCAATTTGCCGATGCTATGTCCACCAAGAAGTCCTCTCTTACTCAATTCTGCCAAACCAAGCTCACTCATATGCCCAAGGCGCATATGCCAAAGATTAGTAGCATCAGAATCAGACAATGAACTTGAAATTACAGCAACATTACCTGATATTGTAGTACCTTGCAGATGGTACAGATTGGCAGATTTAATATCAGCTTTCATCACAACAAGAGAGCCCTTTAATACCTTTAAAACTCCAACTTCACCTGAATACTTGTACCCTTTAGTATCAAGAGTACTCAAAGAGATGAGGTTCCTTTTCAAACTGAATGTGCCTCACATCCACAAAGTTCGACAATACCATCAAACATCTTGATCCGAATCAACCAATTCCTGCAACCTTACAAGATGAGTTATCACCCATCGACCATGTAACCACCTTCAATAGATTCATAGGTGGCAAACCAATCCCTATTAGGGCACATATGAAAAGTGCAGGTAATCAAGAATCCATTCATCATTGGTCTTAGCACATCCAAAGAAAGGCAACAAGAATTTCTCCATTAGGACTATCATCGAACAAGAGAGGCTTTACCTTCATCATCGGTTTACCTTTTGGCTTATAGTAGCGACTCTCTTTTCTTTATTTTGCGACTTCCAAAGATTCAGAGATGTCGTGCCCACTTTTCTTGCAATATTTGCACGACTTGTATTTGCCTCTTGATTTTGACCGGCTCTTATAGCCGTTTGGACTTTTACTTCCAGATCCATTGTTTGAGTTCTTCTACTTTTGCCTGCCACGAATAAACAAGCCTGCTCCTTGCGAGCTTGAATTTTCAGAAGGTGCCATATGTTTCATCTTTTCCTTAGCATGCAATGCTTCATAAACTTCATTAAGCGTGAGAGTATCTCTACTATATAATATGGTATCTCTGAAATTTAAAAAAGAACTAGGCAGTGAACACAAAAGAATAAGACCCAAATCCTCATCATCATATTTTACCTCCATCGACTCTAGGTCGGTAACGATCTCCTTAAACACCGAAAGATGATCAAGCACAGATCCTCCTTCTTGCAATTTGTGAGAGTACAATTTCTGCTTGAGATGCATCTTACTGGTGAGATCCTTTGTCATGCAGATTTGTTCAAGCTTCAGCCATAATGCAGCAGATGTCTTCTGCTTCAAAACATCCTGCAAAATATCATTTGATAGATGTAGGTGAATTTGAGATAAAGCCTTACGGTCTTTGTGCTTCTCATCCGCGGTCCATTCGATAGGTTGTTTATCAAAACCTTCCAATGCATCATCCAAATCCATTTGTGCCAACACAGCCCTCATTTTTACTTGCCACAGCGAAAATCTTGTGTCTCTACTCAGGAGTGGAAGATCATACTTCAAAGTCGCCATGAGGAATAACCTGAAATTTACTGGTACTAATCTGTGTAAACCTAGCAAAAATCACGACTGGTTTGGTACACCTTCTGTGTACACAAAACCAAAATCTTTAAATCTCCTGGTGCTTCTCGTGTGGGCTTAGCAGAAAAATCACCAAAGAAAATCAGATCTGAATTTGTTCTGATGGAAAGAAGCAGATATATATGTATATATCTCCAAAAGTACTCACGTGAGCTTCTTGATTAATTATTGGTTTAAAGAAAACAAGAAGGACAACCTGTACTTCACGTGATTAAAGGACTCGGTGATCTTTGCTTCGCTGCTTTCCTTGATTTTCTCGGCAGCAGTGCAGGCTGATTGGATTGCTTTTCACACGCCGACCAAGATGACTTGGAGACGGACTGCTGCGGGAGGAAAGACGCTTGGACAACGCTGGTTTGCACGCGCACAGAACCGAGGAACAATTCTTCAGGCTTGGATGGACCGAGATGAGCGGGCGGAAGCAGATTCGCACAGATCGAGGTGATTGGACGGCGAAGTCGCTGTGGCTCCCGCACGACAGCAACTGAGCGGATGACGCGCCGCGTGAGGCGGAGCTGGCGATGACTTCGCGCTACGGGAGCAGGATCCCGCCGATGGCTTCAACCGCGCACAAACCGAGGCTTCAACTGCGCGCTCAGGAACGACGCGAGACGGCGGCGCCGAACGAGACGGCACCAGCGGCCGCCGATCTGATATATTTTCTCCTGTGTCTCTTCAACCCTAATATCTCGTGTGCTCGGATACCACTTGTTAGAAAAATAGAGCAAAAGCGAGACACGAATTTTTACGTAGAAAACCCTTGCGGGAAAAAACCACGGGCGCCAACCGGCGATGATCACTATATGTGGAGGGTTTACAAGTCGCTCGGGATTACAATGAAACGGCGTACTTCATATGAGGCATACAAGGGATATATATAGGGGTAAAGGACGTAGAGTCCAAGTCGGACACTTGTCCGCTAAAATAGAAACCAATCCGAACTCTTCTAGATAAGGCAATTCGGATCACAATTTCAACACGAACTGCCCAGCTCGCAATGGTTCACCAGTTTGGACTTGTGTGCGGGATACCATCAGATACTGATGAAACCTGAAGATGAATATAAAACTACATTCAAAAGACATCAAGGACACTACGAATTCAGAGTAATGCCGTATGGATTGACCAGTGCTCCCGCCACCTTTCAAGGATTGATGAATATCATTCTGGGGCCGTACTTGCGATGAGGGGTTCTTTTCTTTATTGATGATATACTGGTTTATAGTCGGACACTGGAAGCTCATGTGATGCAGCTGAAGCAAGTGTTGGAAATCCCGAGGCGACATAGACTGAAAATTAAACAATCAAAGTGTGCATTTGCTCAAAAGCAGTTGACATACTTAGGACACATTATCAGTCAGGAGGGAGTGGCTACGGATCCGAAGAATATTTCAGCTGTCAAGGAATGGCTAGTTCCAGAGAGTGTTAAGCAAGTGCGAGTGTTCTTAGGCTTGGCAGGCTATCACCAAAAATTTGTTTGAAATTTTGGAATGATCAGTCGTCCACTCACCGACTTACTAAAAAAGAATGTGTTATTTGTTTGGAATCAGAACAAGGAAGTTGCCTTTCAAGCTTTGAAGGATGCACTAATTTTAGCACTGGTCCGGGCCTTGCCAGATTTCTTGCAAGAATTTGTTGTTGAAACTGATACATCAAAGAAAGGTATAGGTGCAGTGTTAATGCAGAGGAAACACCCTGTTGTTTACCTTAGCAAAGCCTTCGGACCGCGGGCACAAGGGTTGTCCACTTACGAAAAAGAAGGATTGGCGATCCTTTTAGCAGTAGAGCATTGGCGAACTTATTTGCAGACTTGAGAGTTTGTGATTCAAACAGATCAACGAAGCCTAATGCATCTTAGGGACCAGCGTCTGACTACACCATGGCAGCAAAAAGTCATGACCAAACTATTGGGGTTGCAATACAGGATTATGTACAAATGTAACATCCCAAAATCCTAATTCTGGGATTATGTAATATAAATGCATTAAGAAAAATTCCTTTGATCAATTGCATATGGAATATACCCTGTTGAATTTGGATTTTGAAATGAAAAGCAAAACTTGAACTACAATAAAAAAAAGGTGCTAAAATGGAAATAGATAAAACAAAGTAAATATATTCGATGATAGAATTATTTCATGCATATTATCCCAGAAACAATTCACAAAAGGATTTATATTAAATCTTATTTAGAAAAACAATTACAAAAGAGCAAAACATAAAATTGTATGATTTTTGTAGAAATTCACATAAAGTACTAACATCTAAAAAATTTACAGGAGAAACTAAATTAGGTCAGAAGTCTACAAAAAAAATTCATTAATTTTAGACTTCATGTAAATACTAAAAAAAATCATCAAAGAAATCAGCCAAAAATCACAAAAATCCTAAACCTAATATACCCTTACCTCTGTCTGGCCAGTGGGCCCTGTGCGCAAACATCGTCGTCCACCTCCACTCTTTGCAACAAGATGGCCACAAGAGCGTTGCTGCACGCCCGTGGTTTTCCCTCACCGCTCCCCAGTTTGGACTCCAATCACCGCCATTATCTCCACATCACCTCGCCGGTCAACCCCGCGCCCATCCACTGCACGGGCCACGCCTACCTTGCCTATACATTGGAGATCTCCACCAGCCTTGCCCACAGTCATTTCGGCCTCTCCTCGCCAATCTCCACCCTCTCCATCTATAAATAGGACACCCAAGCCGCGCCTCTTCTTTTCCAACTCCATGTGCTCACTCACTTTTCTTCTACCTCACTGAATCGAGCTCTAGAGCTCCGAGAGCGCAAACCCTATTTCGGTCGTGCGCCGCCACCTTCATCACCAACGTCGTGAAGGGTTACTAGTCAATCCTACCGCGTCATCTTGTGTTCCAGTACATTGGTATTCTTTCCCCTCATTCAATTTTTCCTCTGATCCTCAGGAACGGCCGAATCTTGTCGTCTTCCTCGACTCCGGCCGAAACACCACCTTAAGCCCTACGGGTGATTCATCGCGCTGCACCAATTCACCGACTTGAAGCATCGTTAGGACTTACTGAAGCTCCTCCCACCATTGGACTTCGAGCTCCTTCATCCGAGCCTCTTCTCAATGTGCGACCGACATCGCCGCCTCGGCTCGCCGTCAACAACACGACTCTGACAAAATCAGCTCCTCTCCTCGCTTCTGGTATGATTCTAGTAGCATGTAGATGCTCATGCACACACTCAATAGCTGAGAGCATTGCTCATTCGCATTATCACGCATTGCCGTAGCGGCTCCGCCGCTCAACACCGGAGCGCCGCCTCGTTAGGCAATCTCCAGCCTCACTGTCGGTGCCGGTGCATGCGCAATAGCACTGAGATGTCGTTTTGTTCATTCTCCAACCTCGCGAAACACCACGTCGCCAGCGAGACGCAATTCAAACAATGTTTATTTTGCTAAATTTTGGTTTTGCTCAGGTTTTAGCTAGACCAAAATTTAACTTGGTTCATTAGGGCCATGAACAAAATAACCCTTGATCATGCACCGAGAACCAAAGATGGCGTAGCCTATAGTGTATTTTTTAAAATAATAATAATAATAATAATTTACAAAATAATTACAAAAATAAATAGTTAAAAAATTTCAAAACTAGGCGCATATCGCCAATTGGAATGGCGACATGTTACCATTCCAATTGGCGACAGTGGGCTCAACAGTACCTAGAGCTCCCTGTCGCCAGTTGAATTGCCAACAAGGACCTGTTGCCAATTCAAATGGCGACAGGGATCCTTAATGTTTTAATTTTAAGATTTGGAAACCCATCATTTTTTAATTCCTCTCCACTCCTTTTGTACTGAGTATTTCTGAGCACATATTTTGTCGACAAATCACACCGATATTATATAACATTCAGCACAACATCATAACATTTTTTGTCGATAAATCACAATTTGTACTAACTATTTCGGAGCATATTTTTTTGTCAAAAAATCATAATGACATTAGATAACATTCAACACAACATCATAACATATTTTATCAATAAATCACAGTGACATTACATAACATTCATGACAACGTTGTCACATACTTTGTGCAGAAAATCACAGTAATATTACATAACATTCAGCACAACATCATAACCCTTAGTTTTTTACAAATCAAAGTGATATTACAAAGCATTGGGCACCACATATTTCTACTCGACGAACCTTTCTCGTGGCTGCGACCTCAACGTCCGCCATGTCAACCGCTTTGAATGGGGCAGTCAGATGAGGTCCCCATGGTAACGTCCGAACTACTAATATTCCTTCGTCCTGTGGATTTTTCGTAGGGCCTGCCCAGACTCCATGCAAATGGAGCACTTCTTCGTAAGACACCCGACATCTGTTTCGTCCATGTCATTCCTGAGCGTCACACCTGTCATCGGCCAAGCTTTCCCTTCAGCTTATCAATGTATGCAGCCCCAGATAAGTTGCTCTCAAGACGGATGGCCAATGAAATGGCCAACCACAACGTAACCATATATCTCTGCACTCTAGTTTTGCATCATGTCCTCCTTGTTGAAATAGTCAGAGAGGTACTGGCCGAGATGCTATGCCACCATCGCACATGAGGCCATGATATGGGAGCAGGACCTATGCAAAAAAATTGGCTTGTTGCAAGTGCACACGCAACTAGCGCAGTGTAGCGTGCACTTGTCGGTGATCCTCTGGCGGTTCATCCCGCGGCGTGCTTTATCTATGCACATTATTTCGACGCGAAGCTCCCTTGTGCCCATCTTGAATGCCCAATGCATCTCACCCTTCTTGCTCTTCTCCTTGATGTACTTGGTGATCATAGCGGAGTATAGTACTCTGTCATTTGCCATGGCGAGCGACTTGTTGTTTCTGACAACAAAGTAAATTTTGATACCGCGGAGAATTGTGTCCACAATACCAACCAAAGGGAGGCACCTTGCGCCGCGTATGGCCCAGTTGTACACCTCGGCTAGATTAGTTGTCATGGTACCATATTGAGCACCACCCTTGTCATGTAGTAGTGACCACTTCTCCTTACGCTCGTGCTCAATCCAGTCCGAGAAGCATTTCACCTGCGCCCCTGTCTTCCTCGTCGCACTAGGACCATCTGTGGGTAGTTGTGTCAATACTTCGGGGGCCTAGTTAGAGCTTGGGGCGGCCTTTTTCGCTGCCTCCCTTCTGTGCGTCTGGGTCCACTCACTAGAATCTTCCAGAGTGCTTCAAACTTTCGCTGCTAATTCTAGTTGCACGTCCGCTTGAATAGGTTCATCAAGTTCTTATTGCAGAACTGCTTGTAGAAGTTTGCACCCAAGTGCCTTATGCACCACCTGATCTGCAGATCCTCCTATGGAAGTGGTTTGTTCTCTCCTTTTGTAGCTGAGTTATTGCACTCAGCAGGTCCGCATGCCGATCATGTATGACGCATACGTTTGGACGGCCCTATACAACAGAAATATTCAAATTCCTTAGGAATCACAACCAGTTGTCTGTGTTCTCATTTTCAACGAAAGCAAATGCCACATGAAGAACTTGATTGTTCCCGTCTGTCGCTATTACAGTCAAATATCTGACCCTTTGTACATTCCAGTCAAGAATGTGTCATTCACGCACAAGACTGGATGGCAGTGTCAGAATGCATTGATGCATGGACCAAAGGCGAAGAATGCTAGCTGTAGTACCCTTTTATTGGCCCACTTCGGATGCGTGGAATCTTGAAAGTCGACATGAGTGCTGGGATTCCTGTCTTGTATGACTTGGAGTAGCCCAGGGAGGTTGTGGTAGGAGTCCTCGAACGTACCGAATATTGATTCCAATGCTTTCTGTTTCGCTCTCCACGCCTTGGCATAGCTGACTATGTACTGGAACCTTACCTCAATCGTCCAAATGATGTATCGTGGCTCAAAATCTAGATTATCCACGATCTCACCGTACATGAGGTTGGTGATGAAGTTTGATGACAAGTTCCTGTGGAACTGCACTGAATCAGCGATGACACATGTGTGAGGAACTACTATAGAGTATTTGTAGTAAGTGTCCCACTTAAGCTAAAATATGTGCACTCGCCAAGGGCATCCCTATATGTCGCACTTCATGTCGTAACATCTTGGGTTAGACTTGACAACTGTGAATGTATGCTGCACTCATAAGGCTCAGAATTTGACCGCCTCCTGCACGACCTCCTTGCATTTGTATATAGCTCCTTGCCTGACCTCGCTCTGGTCGTACTCCTGCGACACACGGGAGCCTTTGTTAACGACGAAGTTGTTAAACTGGTATGTGTTCCACTCGGATGGCACCGCCTGCTAGTCCACATCATTCTCGTCGTCGGATTCTTAATCTTCTGACAATGCCATATAGTCTCGGTCTTCGAGATCCATCCTTTGCACTAGGACTTCCAGCTCCTCACCCTCGTCAGCAAGCCCACTAGTTTGCCTGACTAAAGGAGCTACTTCCACAAAGTCTTCATCGATAGTATCAGCAACTCTAGGAGCTTCGACCATTGTGTGCGCCGCGCTGTGGCTGGAGTCCCCGACTTCTTCTACTGCATCACCACCCCTTCTTGTTCAGTCGCCGATGCAGGAGTGGGCTTGGCATAAGCCTAGGCCAGAAGGACCAAATTCTACCCTTCCTCCCTCACCATGCGTACATATGACTGCCATGACCTTATTCGCTTGAGCTGCACTAACTCCCAATATGTGCGCTGTGTTATTCTAGGGCAAGAAAACTCAATATCGGATCATACATAACATGATCCAAATCGAATGAGTGAAACAATCACCGCATCACAGCACCCCATGTACGCCGCTCTGGTTTTGGCAGGGGTACCGTCGCCGATTGAAAATAACGCAAATCAATCCCCTCAGGACCCTCAAGAATAGTCCCCTGACCATAGAAAATTTTGAAGTTGGTGACGTCCGATATATTTGACGTACTACACTGTAAATAAGATTTTCACGATTAACCAGATATCTAAAACTAGACTACCCACCGAAAATAATTATGTACAACATACAATACTATGTAACCGTACATCCAAAACTGTGTAATTCATTCAGTTAAAAAAATTATCTAAAAGGTGGGCAACCGGACGGACAGCGCTTCACTGGCTTCTTTCCTCCCCTGTACTCCTCTCCCGTCCCTCCCCTCTTTCTTTTTTCCTGAATAAAAGTGAATTTTCTCCGAATTTTAGAGTTTCGGGGGTCTTTATAGGAATTTTAGAGTTTCAGAGGACAGGGAGCTCTGGATATTGTTGAGCCCCCTGTCGCTAAAGATTAAGCCCTTATCGCCAATTCCAATTGGCGCCAGACGCTTAGTTTTGTAAAAAAAAAATTAACTATTTATTTTTGTAATTATTATTTAAAAAAAAATCATCTATAGTGCTTGAGCCGCTTTGTCGAAGTTATACTATTCCATATCCCTGTGACTTCAAACACCGATTCTGCCATTCCGGGATCCAAGTTTGCCTGAGGCTAGAAAATTTTAATTGGAAGAAAGTGAAAGCCGAACCGGATTTGCTATGGAGTTAGTATCGAATGCATATTTATTTTTAAATATTGACACATACTACCTGCATGCACAAATGCTTGGGATTTTCGTGTTGTTACTACATGGCTAAGACAATGTTTATTGGAGGCAACACTTTGACTTTTAGTTTTTAGAAATTTCTACAATAGGGAACAGTAATTTGTGGACGCTTGAATGATCCATTAACAACAGTCACCTTGTCACACTGTACTACAGCATGCAGACGCGTCAACTATTACCTAACGGACATGATGCTTGATTCTTGGATTCAAATCATCTGCATTACTTTTTCTAAATGCATGATGTTACAGTGTTTTTTTATTAATTTTCTAGCTATTGGATCCAAAGTGAATGATGCAGACCTGATGGCTTTGCCACTGATCTAAGCTTTGATCCTTCTTCGTGAACATTATTAGTGTTTAGTGAAGTAAGATAGAGGATCCTAATCATAAATAATAGGCTTTCTTGCGAGCTTGGCGCGGCGGTGCGACGAAATCACGAAAGATACGTCAAACGGCCACCACATTCCACGTTTCAGCCAGCAACCCATTCTATTCTACCCTCCTGCCAACGGTGACCTCCATGCCGCTCGGCTTGAAGGCAGCCTCTCCCAACTCCCAAGCATGTGCTCCCAAGTGCAGGAGCAAGTTGAAATTGACGTGAATAAATCTTGCCATTGAACTAGCATAGAACTCTAGTTTGCATGTGGGTGTTGCCAAGTAGTATTAACCATTTGTCAAATCAGCAAGAAAAGGATGGAAGAGGAAGAAGCCCAATAAAGAAAGGCAGCAGCAGCAAAACACAAGGGTCTCACTGAGGGACAAGCCTGGAAATCTATAGATTCCCGGCGTTTGGAATTTGTCCTACCTTGGGAACAAGAACAGGCCAAAACAGAAACTGACCAAACCGAGAGATAGTTTGAGAAAGAGAGAGGGGGAGCGAGATTGGAGTCTAATTTTGTTGTGCTTCTTTTTGCTCAGTTTTTTCGTTTTTTTTTTGTTGGCTGCGAGTGCAATCAGGAGCCTACCACCCTAATTTTAGTGGTTCTTTACCCAAATAGGTTCTCAGAACAAATCCCCAGCCCAGGTTGAGAAACAGGTTCGATTGTTAGGCTGGGCTGGGTTGCTCCTCTCGGTCTGTTTGATTAAAGCCATGGAGATATAACCGGCAAGCTGCAGGGGCTGGAGCTCGTGTTTCTTGATGCGATTTCTGCACGTTTCAGCCCCCCCAAGAACAGATTCCCGGCCACAATCTTGCGGTCTAGAACCCCAAAAAAAATGATTTTGATCACGGCGCAAAAGATCGTATTTTGTTGCCCCAATATTGGATTTTGCTAACCTTCTTGACGATCCTGGGATACTTGGGTTATTGATTGGGTTCGCCTTGTTGCTGCCGTTTGCATGTGGAAGGATTCAGATGTTCTTGGCAAGGTAGGCAGGTAGGGGGAGATGCCCAAGGCAGGAGATTGCAGCAGCAGCGGTGGTGGTGGCCGGAGGAGTGGGGACACCAAGGATTTGCCCCTTCTTTTCCTCAGGGTGAGCGCTGCCATCGCGCTCT
The DNA here is from genome assembly GCA_036346395.1 of Hsuehochloa calcarea. NCBI lineage: Eukaryota > Viridiplantae > Streptophyta > Magnoliopsida > Poales > Poaceae > Hsuehochloa > Hsuehochloa calcarea. The sequence continues at coordinate 37,716,294 of CM070602.1, read as the reverse complement.
CCGTCGCCGGTCTGTTCTTCTCGCGGCTGCGGTCGCAGCGCCCCCGGCAGCTTCTTCTCCCTCCTCCCTCAGGTACCAACCATGAGCAGATATCTACTTGTTAAGATGGTGTGCTAGTTATGTCTTGTGCTGTGCTACATGAAATTTTGGTGATGGTTTTTTTATGCGTACTTGTAGAGTCGGATAATTCCCGCGGCAAGAAGAGTGGCGGAGGAGGGCTCAAGGAGGAGCTAAGGATCCTCAAGAATGTAAGAATCTGGTTTGCGCATAATCATAATTGATGCAATTTTCATGCTAATAGGTTAAATATGCCTAGGAATGGTCATGCTGAGTGTTCATGACCATTCCTAAGAATCTAAAGTTCGTACTTTTAAATTTTTATGCTTAGAATGTTTAAATTTTGGATAGGTGGTCTTTCAACCTTTTTATAGGGAATAGAGTCTTTTATTTTAGATTGTTGGGTGATAGAAGATTGTCCCTAAAAGACCCTAATGGTAGGCAAGTCAATATATGGATCGAATGGAAGATGAGCCTTGGTGATTCTTTCAGATAGCCTTTTACGTAATGTGTTAAATTCTCTAATTTGTCATACCACATGCATCTTAAAATTGTACTAAAAAGCTGACCTTTTTTTTCCTACTTTGAACTTTTCACTGGAAGTTTTTTCTTCTAGTGCTTTCCTGACAAAATAGAACTTATCTTCAAATTCAATTCTTGCTTTCTGTTCCATATTCTTCTCCAATGAAAACAGAAAGATGCCCCTGTTGAAATCTGAAGTTTGGTTTCTGTTTGTGATATTACTTATTAGAAGGAGGACACCAAGGCAAAAATCATCAATGGAAACTCTGTCCACACCACCACTACCACTACAACGACCACCACCACTGCCTTGGTGTCGCTGCCCCGAAATGCAGAAGCCTTGCTGACGATGAAGGATTCCTCCTTCCAGAATTCAATGAAATGGTTCGCAACGAATTTGGCGAGACGTAGGCAATATCATAACCTCACCTGCACCGAGAGTAAGGGAAGATGCATCAAAGGACCATGAAATTTGCAAGCTTAGAGATATGGTGAGATCACTGCAAGAAAGGGAGAAGACCTTGGAGCTACAACTTTTGGAGTTTTACGGTTTGCAGGAGCAAGATAGTGCAGTTAGGGAGCTTGAGAACCAGCTGAAGATTAACAATGTCGAATCAAAGCTATACTCATTGAAGATCGAATCTTTGCACTCTGAAAATCAGAGGCTGCTGACACAGTTGTCAGAAAGCTCAAAGTTAATCTCTGAACTGGAGGCAACAAGAGCAAAGTGCAAGCTGTTGAAGAAGAAGTTGAGACTGGATGCAGAACAAGCAAAGGAGAAAATCACTTCCCTTCAGCAAATGGTCGATTCTTTGCAGTGTAAAGAGACTATCGAGGGAAAAGTCAACTCTGAGGTTGAGAAGAAATTAGAGAGGCTAGAGGAATTGGAAAATGAGGCAAGAGCGCTTAGAGCTGCGAATTCAAGGCTGCAGCAGGAGAACTCGCATCTTATTAGGCGATTGGAGCTTACACGCCTACCCCCTGTACCCAAGTCCCACAGTATTATGGAGGTGAATCTTTACTGTTCTTGGACTGTATTGTAGCTGGCACTTACTAAATAATTTTAATCATCAAATGGAGGTGTTATTCCTAAAGAGGAAATGCTGTTCTTGATATTTGCTTTGCAAAAGAGAAGAAATCACATAATTCAATCAAAAATCATTTGCTTCCATGTGTGCTAATTTTGAAGTTCATTATGTCATTGTGTTCTTGGTCTTTTGTTGCTCTGTCAGGAATTGAACAAGTAAAAATGGTTGCAGGTAAAAGCATTGGAGGAAGCTGAGCGACTGAGGCAAGAAAATGACAAGTTGGCAAAAGAGATCGAACAACTGCAGACTGACAGGTTTGCAGATGTTGAGGAGTTGGTATATCTGAAATGGATCAATGCTTGCCTGCGGTATGAGCTGAGGAACCAGGAGGCTCCCTCGGGGAAAACTATCGCACGGGATCTGAGCAAGACCCTAAGCCCCAAGTCCGAACAGAAGGCCAAACAACTGATACTGGAGTATGCGGACGAGAGAAGTTTAGGTCCTATAGAATTTGATTCAGAGTACTCTTCTTCACGGGCCTCATCAGGTGAACCTGATGACAGGTCGATCGATATCTCATTGATGACAAAGCACAGAAACCCAAAGAAGAAAAGGTTCTTGTCTAAGCTTCGGAAATTGATACTGGGGAAAGATAAGGAAAACCAAAATGTTCCAACTTTGGAGAGGAGAGTATCTATTTCAAGCTGTTCCTTCGATGACTTCAATGAAAGAGAGTCACATGATAGCTATTCTTCATTCATGACGGAAACAGCTTTATCAACCAATCAACAACATGATTATCACAGCTGCCGTAGGCATTCTTTTGACAGCCAAAGATCTAGTCATCTAAGCACAGAAGCTGGAGATGGAAGAAACGAGCATCCTGGGGTAAAAAATGCAGCTTTTGGAGAAGGGAGATTGAGTGAATTAAAATTTTGTCATGGTTCTCACCTCGATAGAGGTGAGGTCACGAAACCTGAAGGTGTCGAGATCCATAAATTTGCCGAGGCACTGAAGACATCAAGGTCATGTTCTAGATCATCATGAAGGACATCATCCTTCAGTAACTGTTAAACAAGTAGCTTAGGGGTCATGTGCTGCTGACCCATCTGTCTGGATGTATATTTTTGCCAGTTATTGTTGGGGAAATTATAGAAGATGTTACTGGAATAAAGTACTCGAGCCTTTATTCTATGTGAAATATACAATCATGTATAATAGTTTAGTGTACTAACCTCTAATGTACTTCAGTGTGTTCTTTGCAAACTTTAGCCTCAGAAAAGGCTGCGGTTGAGTGGCAAACATAGAGCAGTTTTTTCTGTTCTGTTGTTATGGACACATGATGTTGAATTGCTCTTATCATCATAATCATACTTCAGACTTACGATTTTTTTGTGAGCTCAGCAGTTTTTCAGTGTAAGGACTTCAATGGTTGTTTCACTGTCAGATATTTAGTTATATACCCTTCATATCTCTGGACTGTAAAAATCAGGGAGTTTTGTAGGCCAGGAATCTAAGTACACCATTTTCAAGTGAAAATAACATAATGACAAATTTAAGAAAAAGTTGAAGAAACCCTAAAGTGCAAGAACAGTTGCAACAGTGAGGCATGAATCTAAGGTCTGTTTGGATGCGTAGAATTCTTAAAGTTTTTTTTTTTATGAATATTATGGTTTCTGAAAAATACCATAATATAGAAAACTTTAAGGTGTTTGGATACAATAATCATTAGACTTTTAGAAACCGTGGTAGGACCAAAACTCTCAGCTTTTAAAAAATCAAGTCAGACACTAGAAAACCCGATGAACGATATGGCAATTAAAGGGGGAAGCAAGTTGCATGCGTATAGCAAACTGACAATAAAAGCAGCTTTCTTCTTATGTTTCTGATTGCATCTTGTAACTGATCACAGCCGAACTTTGGTGTTAATTTGAGGAATTAAAACAAAATATCCATATATAGATTAGAGTTGCCAATGGGATTTTCTATTTTTCTCTCCATGTTATATATGTGACGTGAAGAGTTGTAAGACATGATCTTGACGTGTTCTCCAAAAAAGAAAAACTTGACCATCACTCTCTCTGTGTGTGTTTTGGACTTCACCTCAGGCATGCCTACTTGTTAGACAGTCGTGCAGTCATTTTATTTGGGGGGATATTTCACATTGCATAATTTATTTTGAGTGAGTTAATTAAACATTTATACTTCCACACCTTCCTATTCACCCCCCGAAAACTATCTTCTCCTATATATCAGTCAAAGATCTTTTGGCCCGGGGAGAGCAGTTTCGTCGGGTCATAGTTGTTCTTCGTCTCCACGAATCGGTCCCATTTGGCACCGAAGTGACTAGTCCACTTGGCGTGACCAGGGAAAATTGTTTTGGTGGGCTGTGAAATTACCAAAATTTTGTTAATTTTGGACAAATTTCGTTTGAACGATTTGGATCAAATTTGAATTTTAAACTTTAAATTTAAAATATTTCCCAAAAATTAACAACTGGAGCTGGTTTCCGATTCCTAGTCTCTAGGATTGCAGAGGTAGGGCATTGCCATTAAGGTTATCTTTGGCTTGCGGTTCATTCACTGATTTTTTTTCTTTCTTTAATCCTTCAAATTCAAATAAGACGAAAATTGTTAAACGAAACGATTTTAACTTGGAGGGTAACGAAAAGTTCAAAATTTCTGCAAAATTTCATCGAAATTGTGAACCTGAGCACCACTCGTGTAATGCGGTAGGTACTGCTTGTACCCGATCCCGGCGTGGTCACGGAACCTCAGGATCCTTCGGTTCCGCGCCTCCATTCGCCTCAGGTCATGTTTCAGCGAAGAGAAGAGCATGGACACTGCCTAGAACGCGTCCTCGTCATGAGTCATCGCCGGCATGCCGTCATCCCACCTGACGAGTCAGGGAAACGGTGTTGTTATTATATAAATCGGAACGACTCGGGCTAGTTACGCATACACGCTCGATGAATTGGGTGTCCGAGCAGCGTAATCGAACCTTGTTGGACATGGTTCGATCGATGATGAGCCAATCAGATCCACCGTTGTATTTTTAGGGTTACGTTCTAGAAACTGCAGCTTTCACTTTAAATAGAGTACCATCTAAATCAGTAGATAAGACATCATATGAGATATAGACTGGGAAGAGTCCTAGCTTGTATTCTCTAAAGATTTGGGGATGTAATGTCTATGTTAAACGTTTGACGTCTGAAAAACTCACACCCAAGTCAGATAAATGCTTCTTTATAGGATATCCTAGGGAAATCAAAGGATATTATTTTTACAACCGGGAAGAAGGCAAAGTTTTTGTTGCCCAAAATGGTGTCTTTTTTGAGAGAGTTTCTTTCAAAAGGAGTTAGTGGGAGAAAGGTGCAACTCGAAGAAATTTAGAAAACGTCTGAAAGTGTTTCAACTCCTACTGAACCTTTACAGGATGAACAAAATATTGTTGAACCTGTTGATGAGGTATCGGCCCAATGTAGATCTAAAAGGCCACGTCAATTGCTTATAAGGTATGGGCATGACATATTATTATTGAATAATGATGAGCCTAAGACTTATGAGGAAGCGATGATGGACCCGGATTCTGAGAAATGACTTGGAGCCATGAAATCTGAGATTGACTTCATGAGAGACAATTAGGTTTAGAACCTAGTCGATCCACTTGATGGTGCTAAAACCATTGAGTGCAAATGGATATATAAGAAAAAGATTGACATGGATGGAAATGTTCACATTCACAAAGCTCAACTAGTCTCAACAGGGTTTCGACAAGTTCAAGGAGTTGACTACGATGAGACTTTCTCACCAGTAGCGATACTTAAATATATACGGATCATTCTAGCTATTGCTGCATATTTCGACTATGAGATATGGCAGATGGATGTCAAAACGGCTTTCCTTAATGGAAACCTAGGTGAGGATGTGTACATGACACAACCTAAAAGTTTTGTCGACCCAAAGAATGCTAGTAAGTTCCAAACTTCATAAATCCATTTATGGGTTGAAGCAAGCATCTCGGAGTTGGAATTTACGTTTTGATGAGGAAATCAAAAGGTTTGGTTTCGTAAAAAATAAATAAGAACCTCGTGTTTACATGAAGGTTAGTGGTAGTATACTCGTAATTCTAATCTTATATGTGGATGACATGTTATTGATTGGGAATGGCATTCCTATGCTGGAATCCATTAAGGCATCATTGAAAAATAGTTTTTCTATGAAGCACCTAGAAGAGGCAGCATATATCTTAGGGATAAAGATCTATGGAGATAGATCAAGAAGGCTAATTGAATTAAGCCAAAGTACTTATATTGACAAGGTGTTGATTCAGTTCAACATGCAGGATGCCAAGAAAGGGTTATTGCCTATGTCACATGGCATAAGTCTTAGCAAGAGTCAGTGTCCTTCGACAACTGATGAGCGAGACCGTATGAATGATATTCCATATGCTTTGGCTATTGGATCTATCATGTATGCCATGATATGTACTTGAGATACCAAGCTGATCCCGGTGAAGGTCACTGGACAGCTGTGAAAAATATTCTTAAGTACTTGAGAAGGACTAAGGATGTGTTCCTAGTTTATGGCGGTGATGAAGAGATCGTTGTAAACGGTTACACCGATGCAAGCTTCCAAACCGACAAAGATGATCATCGTTCGCAATCTGATTCTGTATTCATTTTGAATGGAGGAGCACTTAGCTGGAAAAGTTCCAAGCAAGAGACAGTTGCTGATTCTACGACAGAGGCTGAGCACATCGCAGCTTCTGAAGTTGCGAAAGAAGGTGTTTGGATAAGGATTTTTATTGCTGAGTTGGGTGTTGTTTAGAGTACCTCGAGCCCAATGGATCTCTATTGTGACAATAACAGAGCCATTGCGCAGGCTAAGGAGCCTAGATCCCATCAGAAGTCCAAGCATATACTCAGGCGTTATCATCTTTTTCGCGAATTGGTGGCTAGAGGAGATGTTAAGATATGCAAAGTTCATACAGATTTAAATATTACTGATCCGTTGACAAAGCCTCTCACATAGCCAAAGTATGAGGCACACACAAGAGCTATCAGTATTAGATACTTAAATGATTGACTCTAGTGCAAGTGGGAGATTGTTGGAAATATGCCCTAGAGGCAATCATTAAGATGATTATATTTCATTATGTTCATAACATTGGATAATATGTTATCTTGTTCCTAGAATAATATCAATAATATTTTTTTATCAAGTATGCAACTTGATTGTGAAACTCTATATTTATGCGATGATTATTCTTAAACGTTCCCTGGTCGGAAACATATGAGAACACATATGAATAGACTAGCATATGTATTGGTTGATGGCTATGTTTCACAGGTTATGGATATGGAGATATCAAACCAATAATATGGACACATGTTAGAGAACATGGTGTTGGAAAAGACCCACCTTGAGACATTGTTGAGATTGTTATGATTCTATGTATCATTAGTTGGTCTCAAGCAATGATGATGTATAATCCTTAGACCTGAGATCAACATAGTTCTTACATGTGTAGTAGCACTCTTAGGGGTTGCCAAACGCTACTCGTAACTGAGTAGTTATAAAGGTAGCTTTCGGGTATGCTATAAAATATACGGAGGGATGTGACTGGTCGGATATGAGATTTGCCTCTCCTAACATAATAGGAGAGATGTCTCTGGGCCCCTCGTTGTGGTCAGATAAAGAAAGTGCATGGCCATGCCACTAGTGGTCAAAGTGTCGACTACATGAAGTTATTCGACACTTGATCGAGAAAGTATTGAACAGTTCACAGATGATACAACATCTCACCTAGAGTTTAACCAGACATCGTGGGGCAAAGGGAGAATACACGAGAAGGACTTTCAGTTCGATCAAATACGGACCAGTCGTATGGAGATATGAGCTGGTCGTAGGCTAGTCGAATATGGTCACTAAGTGGTCGAATGTAACATCCCAAAATTTGGCTTTTCAAAAACAATTTGAGTAGTTTAGGTCCCTGGAAAATTTCACTAATTTTATTTGAATTAATAAAGCTGAATTGAGATTTTTCTCAATTAAAAATATTTAATTTGACTAAAATAAATATTAATTAAATTAAAAACTATTTTATTTGGTTTCCTTGTGTTTCAATGAATTTTCTGGTATTTTTTGAGATTTTTCTGAATTTGTTTGCTATTTATTTGATCTCCTTGATTTTTTTACCTTTTATTTAATTATTAAAATCATTATTTTCTCTCTCCTCTTAGCTGCTACAGTGTCATATGGTTACTGTTCATCGTATACGTCGGAACGAACAGCGCAGCTGGCGGGAGTCCTGGACGTATACGTTTCAACTGAAAACTTCTAAAATCGATATCTCCCTCCTTTGTATATAAAATAAACTATTTGCACTCAGATGTCCGTCTTGACCTCCTCTTTCAATCCCCTGAATTGGTTTCCTCCTAATCAATCTATTTTTTGTCTCCATCCGCAAAATACCGAGTTCCCACCAAAGGTCTTCCCGGCGAGTTTCTCCTTCATCCGACGTCCTCTGGCCGAACCGTCTGTGGCGTTGGGTTCGCGGCGTCGTGCTCTACGTCATGGTGCCATCCCCTTCGCCCGAAGATTGCCGAAGCACCGTCGGTCATTAAAGCCCAAGCGTATTCTTCGTGTTGCTCGCTCCTCGGTGAGTTTTTCCAAAATCTGACTGCATCATCACATTTGGCTCGTCGTTTCCTTTTCGTTTTGCCCCTTCGCCACCGTTGCGTCGCCTCCGGCCGCTGTCCGTTCCGTACGCTAAAAACAATCCATTACTGTTCACATATGTGTCGCTCTGTTGGGTTCCTTCCTTGTTTTCTTTTTCTTTCTCTGATGCGAGCCGGCCTACTTTCTATCTTGTTCCATAGTACTTGTTGTCATGTCATGCCGAAGCCTCCATGCGCCAAAAATCAGATCGGCAGCAGTTTCTATCCTCTGTTGTCCAGATTGCAGACTTGATCTTTGGTTCCTTTCTCTCTCTATTAACTCTTCTCTAATCTTTGTCATCTTAGTGCTGATGTCTAAGTCATCTCCTGTCACCTTGTCGATGCCGCCATGCGCCCGAACCTGGCTGTAAGCTCTCCATCGTCCTCTCTTTCTATTATGTGGTGTTATGTTGTTGTCTTTTGATTTCTTTCTCTCTATGACTACTTGGCCCACTTGCTATTCAATCAATCCAAACCACATATCAATCTTTTCTTTCCGTTCCATGTTGACCCCACACGTCATCCATCCAATTAAAAACCCTAATTATTTATGTCTCTTACATGCGGGTCCCGTATATCAGTCAACATTTGGTCAACCCTCCTCCATGAGCTTGGTCCACCGTGGACTAGCATATCTCCGTGGACCTGGTCCATAGACCAGTTGCCCACATGTCAACCCCTAATCCTATTTTCGGGAATTAATTTAATTCTTGAAAAATTATTTTTATCGTTGGTCCCACATATCGCTCTCTCTACCTTATTTCTGGAATTATTTTAATTCTCGAAACTCATAAATATTAGTTGGTCCCACATGTTATACACTCGTCTATTTCTAATATTTTTGGAATAAAATATTCTGAGAATATTCCGTAGACCCCACTTGTCAGTTTCTCTCTCCCTTTTTTATTTTCATCATTTCATGTGAATCTCAAACTTCCAAAAGCTATATCTTCATCATTAGAACCCCGCTTGAACCCATTCAAGTTTCTAAATTCATCTAAATTCAATATCTATCTTCCAATACCATTCAATTTCAATTTAGAGTTTATTTGATTTGTCTTTTTTATTTTATTTTTTGTTTTGCGCTTTCTTTCGCGTTAGACGTCGATGTCCTGGAATCGTCCGAAGGAGCAGAAGATCAAGGAAGTAGAGGATTGAGGACAAATAAGACCATCATTGCTATAGCAAGGTAAGTTATACCTTTGATCATGTTGCACTTAGTTTTCAAAATTACTTTGTTTCAATGTACGTATTGCATTCTATTTCAAGTAATTATTTAAATGCTTTTGGGTTAGTTATTAATCCAAATGGTTATATCCACCTTGTCTATTGTTATGCTATGATCTTTTGTCACCCTAGGTTGGTTCATTATTAGTTGGTATTATCGTAGCACCAACGTGGGTTGGTTAGATACGAGTAGATTGCTTAGCCATGCCACGAGTCATCATTTCATATGAGTTGCAAATATAAACTTGACTAAGTGATTATGGAACTGTGTGTGCTGTGTGCTATTACTCGTTGATGGCATGTGGACGTTGCACTTAATCAACAGGGTGTGAAAAGATTTAGACTTGGGCAAGTGGTGGATTCTGTGTGATTGGAGCTGTGTGCTGAGAATGATAATCTGTGTGACTTAGTTAGAAATTGGAAGTCTTGTCTTGGTCAATTAAGGGCTTAACTTGTGCGCTATTGAACCGAGTCTTACTGTACAACCACATGCCTCGTATGGGACGGGCCTAACTTAGTAGGTTATGGAATCTTGCCATTGACAACTCAGTTTGTAGGTTAAGTTGTGTGATGAGCTGGAGGTGTGTTTATCACATCGCGGGACGGTTCACCACATCCATATCCAACGGTGTGTGTCGTACCCAAACGTTGTGTGTATCGGTTGGACGACAGTAAAGCACATCAGGAGTGTCAATGTTTGAGATGAAGTTTCTGAAAGATTTTGTTATGATTGCTCAAATCGCATACTTCCGTATGGCTAGTCATGGCAGACATGATGAGTTAATTGTATCTTGTGGGTAAAGTGCACAACCTCTGCAGAGTGTTAATCAATCTATTCGAATAGCCGCGTTCTCGGTCATGGACATGCTCGGGGATTTCACACAAGGGGTAGATTTAAAAAAAAACCTTTGGGAAGGGAGCGGTGTGATCTAAGTCATGTGGCTGTGTGAATAACTTGTTTAGACTGTGTGTCCTTTGTGAAAATAAACATCAAATTATCATTGTTTATTTGTTTTAAACATTGTTTTCAATCTATTATTTGTATTCAATTGCAAATGTTGCATTTCTGCAAAAGAACCACAGAAGCTATTCCCTTGGAATAAGCCATCATCTATAAATTATATTTTGTGGTATGACTTGCAAGTACGGTTGTGTACTCATACTTGCTTCAAACAATCAACAGAAGTGGAGGAATCATCATTCAACAAGGTCTACTTCAAGGATCGTGGAGAACTAGGTCGCGCTACCCCAGTCGATTGCCTATGGACATATGGATGGGCTTCACTGAAGTTATTCCGTTACATTCCGCTTCAGCTTTATTGAGCTATTTATCTTCTGAGATATTAATTGTAAGCTTTGACCTTAAGGTATCCACTCTGATAATTATTGTTATTTATCTATTTATTAGTCCACTTTGCATATAAAAATGATATTTCATCGATGTTGCCACTGTGTGCACTAGCGTGACCCTAGACTAGTGCAGTATACACATAGGGTCCCGATTTGCATATTTGGGTCCCGACATCGAAACCTGATCGTAAGGAGTTACGAATTGGTTGAAACCAAATATGAACTGGTCGTATAGAGATACGAGCTGGTCGTTAGTGAATCGACTTGGTCGTAAATTATATTGGATTAAGGTTCGTCTGATATATTCTATGTGTGTTCGAGAATCGTTATGTGCTACTAGGTACCGCTAACGATTCGTGGTCGGAAAAGAGTTTTCGAGTCACGATCGATTACACATGAACCTATAGAGTCACACACTTAAAGGGTTAGGATTTGTTTTTGATGCTGATCCTAATTCATATAGGCCACAAGTTCGAGACCCATCATGGATGCCTATATATAGTGGGGTGGTGGCATGGGGTTGACGATGATCTTTCGAAGAACTCCCAAAACCCGAACAACCACGCCTTCCTCAACCACGTCGCCAGTGCTAGCACTCCAGCGCGTGGTGTCCCTGCTCATACGTGTGGATACCTTGGAGGTGTTATTGCGAAGCATCAGCACTAGGACGATCTGCAACTCATGACTATCACAGGAGCAGGAGGAGAAGACGCGCGGCGAGTACGACCATTCGAAGGAGAAGACGCGTGGCGAGTACGACTACGACTGCATCAACTCGCTACATCGACTCTACTTTCGCTACGAGTCGCCGCGTCTAGTGGTAATCTCGTGATCTATTTGTAACACCCCAGACCCACCTGAGCTTGGAATGCTACCACACTAACAAAATTACAAATTAAACTAAGACATTTTGCTAACTTTTGGCAGATTCTCCTTTGAATAACTAACCATACCGGGGGTTTGCACAGCTAACAATAGGAATAAACAAGTATCCAAATGCATAAAGCATAAATATAAGAAACCTTAAGCGGTTTACTCAGATTCAAACTATCATTCAAATTGTTTATTCATTGGAGAATTGGTTCGTGCCAATGTGCATCCAAGCATAAATCTACTCCCTCCCGTGCATGCTGTCCACAAACGGGGTACCTAAAAACACAGTAACAACAATAGTGGGTCCAAGACTCAGCAAAGTACATTTAGCAAGACAATAACATAAACAACTGTAACTATCATCATCCATCCACAATTCTCAACAATAAACATTTCATATGCTCATGCTATGCAAATTGCTCAAATGCACTTTTCTTTCCTCTTTTGCATATACTGGGTATTATGAGTGTTACACCCGTCGGTGTTCACTCATGCCCGTATTATCAAATGCGGGGACCCATTGCCCATCCCTTTCAGATGGGGACCCATTGCCATATCTTAAATATGGGGATCTCAATGCCCACTCCCGTGGGTATCTCATGCCAACATGCATGATTGATATGAAATGACACGGACAATCCACAATATGTTCTCATAAGAATTATCGATTATCGATCATCATATAAACAATGTGAAATAAACACTTTCATCACGCATAATCATATTAAGCACTCATCAAATCAACCATATTGCCCAACACACAATATCGTACTAAAATTGTACTTGCCTTTTTCCGCTACGGCACGCGAAGAAGCAAAGATGGTGCCTCTACTCCGGGACTCCGCCTCCTACACAAGAATAGCGCTAACAATAAATACGCTGAAAAGATGACTCCGTTTACACCCCTTAACCCAACTCCTCAAGACCTGGGGTTCGAATACAGGTTTTACTCCACCTTCCCGACAGTCTAGCAGAAAGGACTAAGGGACAGCAGCGCTAAAAATAACATAACTTTTACTACGCTACTCAGAACATGGTGATCTTGAACTCTCTAGAATCATGACAAAACTAGCTACAATAATCTAGTTGGGCAAGTCCACTGATTCGGCATGCTACTAATTATTATATTCAGGTGAAGTTTTCTGTCCCTTCAATCTGACAGTCAGAAAACATAGGCGGTAAAAATTACATACCTTTTGATTACCAACTCTAAAATTTGTGTTATTTATCAACTTGAAAAGCTTACTGAATTGCCCACAAGTTTTGTGTTGGGTGACCTTCCTGATTCGGTTTCTAAATAATTCTTACTAGCCAGATAAGCAAACTGTCAAATCTCGTCAGCTCTCTTGAACAGTTGCACAAAAACTACCATAAGTTCTAATCCGTAACTCCAAATCAGGTGATCTCGGTGCCTAAAGAAAGCTAAGACCAAGGGCTACGACTTCTAAGCAGTGGTCAGATCAGAAAACATACGCATATTACCCAAAACGGATGAGCAACAGCGCTAAACAAATCTGATCTGCTACCTCCACTTGGCCGACCCTCCAATTGTCGTCTCCTCGCCTTCCTTCCAATGGGCAGCAGCAAGGGGCTTCACCGGGGAGGGTGGGGGCGCTGCTGGGGACATGGTGGCATAGGGGAGGTGCAAGAGGAGGTGGAGGTGGCGGCACAAGAGCAAAGAGGGGCGGCTCCAAGGGGGAAAGGGGGGAGAAAAGGGGTGGGATTAGGATTTTGGGGGTGGGAACCCCCCTTTTGGCCGTCCACTAGGTGGGCTTCCCCCTGGGCCCGCGGCCCAGGTTTCCAAATAAATGCGAATAACCCTTTTTTAAGAAATTTACTCTTCTTTCATTGTTCTTTCTTTCCCGACTGATTTCTTAATTACCCGATTCAATTTTGGGGTATTACATTCTATCACCGTTAGCAGTATTCGACCCCGAATCTTAGCTCCAATCTATACGAAAGGAATCTTGCGATTGGGAGATTGATATCAAAACACGTACCCGATGCCAACAACCTTGGCTAAAGCTCACGAATGCGATTTCCCAAGTCTCAAGTCCCGACACACTTAGACCATCACGTACACCAACGTCTTTGTCTCGACCTTTACAGGTTCTCTCAACTCATAGGACACGAATAGAAGGTCTTACTTGTTGACCAAAGGTCCTATCGAAAACTCCATCTTTGGACCTCTCAAGTACTCACTCAGCACTAGACATACAAGACGTTATGTAATCCGCGCATGGACTCGAGACAGTCCTAGCGATGCACCAACCTCCAAAATCAAATACATGTACCTTGGGCTGACCTTCCCTTCGGTACCAAACCAAAAGTCCTGCACACGTCACATGGGACCCTTGTTCCAACTCTCAATCGAGCACTTTACCGAAACAAGGAATACCTCCTTTAATGAGGGACACATATTCAGAACTCTCTTTAAACAATCTCTACTATAAAAAGAGTCAACTGAAAGCAAAAGATTCTCATCGCAACCACGACATGCCATGTCCCCAACAAAAGGATCAAATCCAAAATTGAAAATTCATCACAAAAACCATTCCACTTTCTAATTAAGCAGTTTGCAAATGAACACCACGAAAGCCAAAGGAGAAATCACTCGAATGCTCAAATCAGTCTTTTCCTTTATTCCTTATGAACCGAAAAGAATCACACATACCAACATAAAGCCAAATCAAGCTGCAACTGACACACGTCATACACGCAGCTCGAACAAGAGTTAAGAGATCGTTCTATTACCCAAGAAAACACTCTTCTTCCTCAATCCCTATTTTTAGGAATAAACCTTCATTTAAATTATGTGATTCCCAATTATCACCCTCCTCCTTTCTCTTATCCAACAACCTCAAGGTGTTGCTCAACCTAAAAGTAACACCCACACTCTTGTAGAGAGACTCTACTAATCCGCAAATACATGCTCTAGCCAATTCCTCTACCAAATGAATCACTTTGATAAATAATTTCCAACGTACCTCAATAAAGATTTCACCCACGATCACATCTTCTCGATCCTTTCGGAATAATCAATTTAAAATTCACATCACACACATTCATTCACTACACCCAGAGAATGCTACCAGTGATCATTGTACTATTCAAAATCCACTTTGTTTCACTATTTCTACACAACCTCATTAGACTCCAAGGTCCTAGCATAGAACACCAAGGCAAAAAATATCAATCTCCAAGGCTCATGTAAATGTATTTCAATGCAACTGATACGAAAAATCTCGAATCCAATGACTAAAATTCTCACAATCTAAACATACTCATTCATTAACAACCACCTGAAAACATATTCTCAACCAAATTATCTTTAGAGAGATTGT
Organism: Hsuehochloa calcarea; assembly: GCA_036346395.1. NCBI lineage: Eukaryota > Viridiplantae > Streptophyta > Magnoliopsida > Poales > Poaceae > Hsuehochloa > Hsuehochloa calcarea. The sequence goes on along the minus strand of CM070602.1, from coordinate 37,701,172 downwards.
AACTCCTAGAGGGTTACTCACTGAAGCCAAGTCGTACCTGGTAATAATTCAACAATCCCTACTATCCTATCAATTGACATTACAATCAGATTACTTCGCTAATCCTGCTCTCATTAAATTATACCTTCATATTTTGCCTATACAATCTGGCACATTACTCATTCATCTCTAATAAACTAACCAAGATTTACATGCTTTCAACAATTCTAATGTTTCACTCAACATGAACAAATGATCCTTGACCATAAACCACTATCGATTATGTTAGTTGCACCATTGTAATCAATTTGCTCCAAGGATAACCATTCTATGAAATCAAATCCCCTTCAACAATTATTCCAAAGAGTCAATTTACCACTCAATGCATCTCAACAACTTAATATCCAAAGTCTCACAAAACCATCTACTTGACCACCACTATCCAGTTGCCACTTTTCAGCCTACAAGACTCCTCAACAAAGTTCGATTAATCCTTTCTCAGAAGAAAAGGCAAATAGAAATTATTTTAGTACACAGAAAGACATTACCCCTCGTAGTAGACGCAATACCAAGGGAAGTAGTCAAATAATGGCATTCTCGGAAAATACAAGACGGGACCCCAGTTGAGGGCACAGGTTCCGCTAGAAGAGAATATCAAACCTCAGCCAAAAAGAAGAAAACAATGTTTTTGAAACTCGAGAAACCCTTAAGCAGCCAATAACAAAGGTAAGTACACTTCATAAAACTGTAAGCTACAAAACTTGAGTCCAACCTCAAAGACCTCTACTGCGCTCCCTCTTGCTCTCTGATTGTAACTTTTTTTCTAACTTGAATAAAAGAGACTCTAAGTTCAAATCACATAATCACTTAATAATCAAATAGAACTTTTCCAATACTTTGCCTTACTCAATAATTTTTAGCTACTACCCAAATCATGAGGTCCAGAAGATCACAAACGCAAAACTCAAGGCATTTTCACCTCTTCTATATCACGAAAGACAATCAGATTACTTTCTTGTTAAAAGGGTCATTACCACTCCCACAAGTTGGAATATTACCATCTTACTAACATTTAGAATAACACACTCTTAACATGATTCCATATCGTAAACAATTATATTATAATGCCCCAAAAGTTCACCAATTTGGTATATACCACTTTATCATCTTATCCTCAAATTGAGAGTATACTAAAATCTTATAACCTCACTGCAACAACCACTTTATTTTAGGGGGAATCTACTGCACAATTTTTAAAAGGTTATACTAAAACTCGTTCCTCAAAGGCATACTATTATCCGACGATTTTACCACTATGCAAACACAGGTCACCTATTGAATCCTATCATAAACCCTTCCAAAAGAAACACAATAAATTATTCCATAATGCTTCTATTATCTCAATAAGATCTCAGTGGTCAACTTGTTCTAGAGATTATCTAATACACAAACCACACTATCAAAGCAAACCCTTTTTTTCAAGGGTATGCAACCACAATTCATCCTCATAAAACGCATGTGAATAAATCGCTTTCAAATGTCAACCCTTCACCTATTAGGAATGCTCACACTAATTCCAACCTAGAGATTATCATAAACCATTGATGGTTATTCAATCATAGACGAATTTATGGTCATTTCTCTATTGTATTCCCACGACATAAATAAGATCATCAAATAGCCAATCAAAGAAAATTCCATATAATTATCTACTGAGACAACAGTTGAACAAATCCTTATGTTTCTCATTCTACACAGTTAGATTAGCCCATCGAGACCAAATAACCCAACAAGTTTAGCAAACTACACAATTCTAACGATCAACCATTTCGTCAATGCTCCATATTTTTAATAACTCTATTGATTCCAACCAAGTATAGTCATACTCATAATCACAGCTCATCAAGAACTACTAGAGGACAACATCGACTTATCCGATTTCACTTCCAATGATACTCGTTAGGATTTATTATGCACCATACTACAGACCCAGCTTGATAACCCATATCATATCTATTAATTTCTTTGATTGTAACCTCTCACTTAACCACGAGAAAACAACGCTAAAGGGTTTAACACTTTCTTTCATAAAAGAGAACCATTCAACTTCAACGCTCAGAATACCCAAAAGAGTTACATTGAGTCAAAGCTTCCACATACTAAAAGACTTGCAAAAGCAAATTTTCATTATCCAAATCATCAAGTGAAATAAAATGGGTCATGCTTTCCAATAAGAAAAAAAAACAAAACTCCAATACAAAGGTGAAGCCTGACAATTAACCAAGTTCACCAGTCGCAAGAATAACTCAACAATTGGGAAAACAAGAATTGCTTTAAGAGACAAGTTAAGCCAACGGAAACACATCAACCTTTCTCAAAGCAAACACCAACCGCAATTGAACTAAGAACCCAAGATAAATTCATCAGCCACAACTGGACAAGAGTTGATTAAATTCAAATTCAAGAAAGAGAACAACTTTTCTAAAGATAATCACTTTCAACGCTTGTACTAAGATATCCGAGGTAGCCACTTTACTATTCTCTTACTACGAACGATGGTGTAACCTGGTAAAGCCCAGGGCTACAACCACGATCTCAACCTCTCAACATCAGCCATCCTTACACATAACCCAAGATAATCGATTAATTAGCAATCATGCTAAATTCATACCAGTAATCATCAATACGATATATCAGAAATGTAAATGCAATGCTTTGCCCATTCCCGTCCTACTGTGCACAGTGTGTTAATTTAATTAATAATTTTTTTCTAGCTACCACGGACCTGAAGCCCGCTCTGATACCAACTGTAACACCCCAGACCCACCTGAGCCTGGAATGCTACCACACTAACAAAATTACAAATTAAACTAAGATATTTTGCTAACTTTCAGCAGGTTCTCTTTTGAATAACTAACCATACCGGGGGTTTGCACAGCTAACAATGGGAATAAACAATTATCCAAACGCATAAAGCATAAATATAAGAAACCTTAAGCGGTTTACTCATATTCTAAACTATCATTCAAATTGTTTATTAATTGGAGAATTGGTCCGTGCCAATGTGCATCCAAGCATAAATCTACTCCCTTCCATGCATGCTGTCCACAAACGGGGTACCTAAAAACACAGTAACAACAAGAGTGTGTCCAAGACTCAGCAAAGTACATTTAGCAAGATAATAACATAAACAACTGTAACTATCATCATCCATCCACAATTCTCAACAATATACATTTCATATGCTCATGCTATGGAAATTGCTCAAATGCACTTTTCTTTCCTCTTTTGCATATACTGGTATTGCGGAGTGTTACACCCGTCGGTGTTCACTTATGCCCGCATTATCAAATACGGGGATCATTGCCCATCCCTTTCAGATGGGGACCCATTGCCCATATCTTAAATATGGGGATCTCAATACCCACTCCAGTGGGTATCTCATGCCAATATGCATGATTGATATGAAATGACATGAACAATCCACAATATGTTCTCATAAGAATTATCGATTATCGATCATCATATAAACAATGTGAAATAAACACTTTCATCACGTATAATCATATTAAGCACGCATCAAATCAACCATATTGCCCAACATATAATATCGTACTAAAATTGTACTTGCCTTTTTCCGTTACGACGCGCGAAGAAGCAAAGATGGTGCCTCTACTCCGGGACTGCGCCTCCTACACAAGAGTAGCGCTAACAATAAATACGCTGAAAAGAGGACTCTGTTTACGCCCCTTAACCCAACTCCTCAAGACCTAGGGTTCGATTACAGGTTTTACTCCACCTTCCCGACAGTCTAGCAAAAAGGACTACGGGACAGCAGCGCTAAAAATAACATAACTTTTACTACGCAACTCAGAACGGGGTGATCTTAGACTCCTTGGAATCACGACAAAACCATCTACAATAATATATTTAGTCAAGTCCCCTGATTCGGCCTCCTACTAATTCTTATATTCAGGTGAAATTTACTATCCCTTCAATCTGACACTCAGAAAACAGCGGCGGTAAAAATTCCATAACTTTTGATTACCAACTCTAAAAATTGTGTTCTTTATCAACTTGGAAAGCTTACTTAATTTCCCACAAGTTTTGTGTTGGGTTACCTTCCTGATTCGGTCTCTAAATAATTCTTACTGGCCAGACAAGCAAACTGTCAAATCCCGTCAGCTCTCCTGAACAGTTGAACGAAAACTGCCATAAGTTCTAATCCGTAACTCCAAAGCAGGTGATTTGGGTTGCTAAAGAAAGCTAAGACCAAGGGTTACGAATTTATAAGAGGTGGTCAGATCAGAAATTGACGAGCAACAGTGCTGAACAAATCTGATCTGCTACCTCCACTTGGCCAACCCTCCAATTGTCGTCTCCTCGCCTTCCTTCCAATGGGCAGCAGCAAGGGGCTTCGCCGGGGAGAGTGGGGGCGCTGCTAAGGATGTGGTGGCACAGGGGAGGCTCAAGAGGAGTTGGGGGTGGAGGCACAAGAGCAAAGAGGGGCGGCTCCAAGGGGGAAAGGGGGAGAAAAGGGGTGGGATTAGGGTTTTGGGGGTGCGAACCCCCCTTTTGGCCGGCCACGAGGTGGGCTTTCCCTCTGGGCCGCGACCCGCGGCCCAGGTTGCCGAATAAATACGAATAACCCCTTTTTTCAGAAATTTATTCTTCTTTCATTGTTCTTTCTTTCCCCGACTGATTTCTTAATTACCCGATTCAATTCCGGGGTATTACACTATTACTAGCGGAGGTTCCTTGGTTGCGCGGTAAAATTTTGTTTGGTGCTATCGTAGCCTTCCCACAATCCTTCACTATTGGTGACCTCTACTTGCGCTCGAGGACTCCTCACTTGAGGAGTAGTCAAAAGACACTGTCTTGCGACTTGGAGCAAACCCCTCCAGGAAGGGAAATTCTGAGTTATAACCGTCTCCATCCGCAGATGAGCCCTGCGATGGGATGGTCAAACTCACAGGAAAAGCATGTTCGACCCCATCCTCTATGGGACTAACCAGCGAGACAGTACCACTAGGTGCTGATGAAGCTTTGGAATGATGGCTTCCAGGACTTGCCGTGTTAGGTCGGACTACCTTAGGTGGACTTGAACATTTGGAGGGGGAGGCCTCGCCATGTCCTGGGTCTACCTCGGAGCAGCTCTGATTGTGGTCAGATTTACCCTTGCCCTTTGAGGAAGTTGGTTCCTCATTTGGACGTAACATTGTGGGGGATAAGTATCCCTCCTCAACTCCATCGTTTGTATGGTCTCCTAGAGAATGATCTCCGGAGGTGACATCACCATCGGATGATACAATACTCTGCTTGTAGTCGAAGCTGGCAAACATGTCGATATCTGCGTAATCAACCAAGTCGAACTAGTTCTCCTCGTTCCACTTTTCTGCCATGGAAGCATTAGAGTTGGAAGAAAATGAAGGAAACCTGATGACCAGAAGGTCCCCATGGTCAGCGCCAACTGTCAGTGTTGTAGAGCTAAACTTACGTAATGATTGTTTGATTCGGGGGGTCTCCAAGACTCAAATCACGCAGAGAGAATAACACATGGATTTTTATACAAGTTCGGGCCTTCTCTGGAGAGAATAACAATCCTACTCCTGTGTGACTATATTGAGTATGTTGGTTACAGATCAAGAGAAAGACTGAAATGCAATGTTTTGTGTTCCTAATCGTGTCTTTCTTGCTTTGTCTCTGTCTCTCCCTCTACCGTCTGGTGATTCCTCCTTTTATAGTGTGCTCGAAGCGGGCGGTAATTTCTCCAGCCCAAAGGGCGTATCAATGCTTCAAATGATAGCGTAGTTACCGGAGATTGTTGTTGAAGAAGTAACGTTTCCACGTCGCCAGACAGTTATCACCAGGACAGAGAGATTAATCGTGCAATTATTTCAGAGAATAATAGCGTATACTGACTGTTTAGATGCCCTAATCAATTGGGCCTACTTGTCTGTAAGCTCGATTGATTATAGGGTGGTCGTAACTGACCTGGTCGTAGAAGGACTTACAACTAGGAGGTGATCGTAGAAGAACTTACGATCATGTGCTAGTTGTAGAAGAACTTATGATTATGGGGGTGGTCGTAGCTGACCTAATAATAGAAGGACTTACAACTATGAGGTGATTGTAGAAGAACTTACGATCATGAAGTAGTCGTAGAAGATCTTACGACTCCAGCTTCTCCCTTATGAATATTAAGGGGTATACTCAAGAACCATATAATGGCGTCATTATCCATAATAAGGATTACAGATAAATAATTAAATGACGATTTCTAGATCCTCGTCAACTTTGGTTTTGATTTCAAAATAATTTTGACACAAATGATTTTGGATAGTTTATCCAATTGGAAAAATGGGCAGTTAGCCATGTGATAGGAGGGTATCCTTTACCATATTCTGTATAGAGTTTATCCTACTATAAAACTTGAGAATTTAGAAAATAAATTTTGGTTATAGAATAACTGCCTTGGAACTTAGTACAAATATTTAAAGAAAACATTGCTTTATGCAAAATCAACCCTATAAGTCTTCCTTTGATAAACCCTTGCACGCATTATAATATGTTATTGGGTGTAACACTGTAACTTGCGAAGTACATCTTTGTACTCACTCTTGCTTAATAAAATATTGTTTAGAGGCAGATTGCTTCGTGGATGAGGAGGATTTGGACAGCTAGGCTGCGCCCTCAGACGATTTCCTGTGGCGTATCGTGTGGTTTACTACTACTTTATTTTTCCACTGTATTTTTTTTCTTTTGGCTTCATGCCCTTTTGTATTAAAACTTTAATTATATGAATAAAATGCGTGATATGGATTTATTATAATTTTTGTTATACTGTGTACATTACCTATTCCTAGACTAGTGTGATAAACATAGAGAATCTGAGATCCTTCTACTCCCAGGTTCGAGAAATAGGATCTTTTTCTACTGTTTTGCTCTCAATTTTTTTTGAAAAGAATGGACAAAAAGAAGCTCTGTTTGCTGTGCACATAGTATAAATTAATAACCTCCCTGTTCCAAGATATTCTTCTTGATAATACTATTAGAGTATGTACAATGCAGGTACTTCGAGAGAAGCTTAGCAAATAAAAACTAACTTTTCGTGCCACATAGGATAGATAAGATCAGTGGTTTGATAATCGGAATTTTTTTTACTGGGGGGTCCAGATAGAGCCGATAAGACCGGAAATTTCAATTTTTTTTTTGGAATTTTTCAGATTTGAATTTTTTTTTAAATCAAATTTGAACACAAAATATCAACTGGGCTAGTTAGCATGGTAGAAAGATTCGGATGGACTTGTATTACTTCACACATTCATCAACTAAACAAAATTCAAGCAAATTTGATTTTTTTTGAACAAATTCATTAAAAGCACCGATTATCGGCCGATTATCAAACCCCTGGATAAGATGCTTATTTTGTATCATCGATGCTTAATTAGGCATCGGTGCTTAACGGGTGCTTATGTATATAACTATATATAATAAAAAAATAATACAATCATCTAAGCACTTACAAAAAAAATACTTGCATTAGAGAAAATGACTTTTACATATATACTTGATGATATGGCTATATTATCTCTTTTTAAGTATTCATATATAAACATCTTGCATTGTACGTACCCTTAGAGTTGACATTTATAAACTTATATATTGGCAGTAACAAACAATGCATATGTAATTTAAGTTGCCATGCCATATGTCAAACGGGCTGAAAAGTGGCAGCTTGAAAGTTGTTTATGACATTGACAACGATTGGCCGTTGCCAAATCGATTTCTGAGTTAAGTACAAGGTTAAACAATGTTCATTTCCATGAAGCCACCCCGGCTATTTGACGGAAATTTGGCAGCGCAAAGTCCAAGCCACAGCTAGCTTGATCCATCCAAATACGAGTTTTGCATGCTATATCTCTAAAGAATTTTGAAATGGAAAAATAGCATGCCACTTCGGGGCTATTATTATCAACAACGTGAAGGTGTGAAACAGAATTAAATCATGTTTAAAAAAAGAAAAAAAAAGGCATATTATTGCTAGATTAATAGAATTTCTTTGTCATTCGAGGCTAGCTGCAACGATTTGTAAAACTAAAAAAAAAAACACGAGAACAGTGTCCAGTATAGCAAAACCCATATTATTAATCATGACCCACATTTGGGGTACGGCTACCGAGTTACATCATGACACTCACTTAGTCAGTCAGGGAGTGTACAAAGGTGTACATAACTTCAGACAGCATAGAGCTAAAGATACAGGGAATCACCCATGAACAATAGAAGTGCCCAGGTAACTGATAAGCAAAATCTATGGATGGTAAAACTTCAAAGGGAGAGATGGTTGGGCCCTTATTTCCCTTGAAAATGGATTCCACGCAGTTCTTCTTACTTCCTTGAGCTCACCGCATGTTCACGAGGACCGACTTGCCTCAGTAACTGTATCATCAGCACAGTAAATACTAAACAGGTAAGATCAATGTTTAGCCATGTAGCAACGCTGCAAACAGGGTAAGCCGCAAGAGAGAATTTAAATACAAGGGTGTCCGATGTACATGAAAATATGGCTCCAGCTTCTGCTTCAGAGTGGCATGCTCCCTCTTCATCTTCTGGAATGACCTGCGGCATCTGAGCACGGACATGGACATGCCACAACGGCAACGAGTGAGCACATTGCATAACGATGAGTGCAGACAGAGAGTGAGAGGCATGCATACCCTTCCAGATTCTTGTCATCGCAGTGTGCTTTAAGCACTGAGCACTCGTTCTTCATCCTCAGTGCACCAATGCTGCGCCAAACACAGGCCGCCGCCTTTAGTGAATTTGAACACACAAGGCAGGCAAAAGAAGGGAAGCTGCCGGTGCCATCATTCCTATTTACTCATAATAGTTGTTGTTTCACATCACTAAGCACTCTTTAAGCTTGTGTGTTTTGGAAATGGAAAACGCTATCGGCGAAATCTCGCTGGTAACCAGCGGTTACCTGCATTATCGGTGGGGTCCAATAAAATTTCAAACCGGGCAAAAAAAAAATCGGTTTCTTCTAATTTCAATCCAAATCCAAATTTCAATTCAAAAGTTAGATAACTTTTGTCTTTACATCTGAAAAATTCAAATTTCAATTAAAAAAATTTGTCCGAAATTTCCGGTAACCGGCGATTACCGGTTCCATCGGTAGGGTCCGATAAAATTTCCCCACTGATATAGTTTTCCTTGGTTTTGGATAGGTTATCAGAGGATTTTGCATTGATGAGACCTGAAAAAAGATTATTCACGTTGTGTTTTCTTAGCATATTCACCGATTCTATACCTGGATCCACTGCCTTTGAGCTGGTGCACCAGAGAATCTAACTGGTAGAAATCCTGAGGGTAGTTCTCACTGCATTAAAAGACACTTGAAAATGAATGCACTAAACAGGATTCCTTTTGTAGTACATATTATATGCCTTCAAAAACATGTGTATACATTGTGCCGAAAAATCCCAATTATTCAGTCTAATTTCAGACATATTACTTACATTGCTTGTTCTATGTTTGTCAACAATCTTGACGAATCTTTGAAGAACAATGCCACAACTTCCTCAGCAAAATTGGGGCTTGATTCGTCCTGCAGTTCTTCCAGCTGATTAAACTGTTCATCAAGGTAACCCTGCAGGAATAGGAGGTAGATTAAAGAGCAAAACAAAGAAGCAAAAAATCCATCACACAAAAAAAAACTTTTGTGCGATCCACGGAATACAAATAAGGATTCTAATTTACATGTGTAAATCAAGATAATTAGTCAAATATCAAACAAATCAATTCCAGCAAGTGGTTTTAGGCTTCAACCTAGCTAGGTATAAAGGGCCCTCTTATATTCAAAATGATTCTACCCTATGATTACTCTACAGTTTGAAAACCCCAAGTTTTTGTATATTCTCAAAGGAATAGGACAAAGAAAATAATGAAAGTGGTTTGCTATTCTGTATGGTCTATTACGTCCTTGCCCATTTATCTGCTAAAATTCATTATCATAATGCATGCGTATGTGATGTAGCAAAAAAAGTTGCATAACTTTTAGATGGGAAGATAGGTGCCAAGTGGCCATTGCTCCCATTATACCAGATTACTATCTAAGTAAATAAGTTATGTAGTTGCAATTGAAGTCAAAATGAAACAGAATGAGCGAAAGATCCATTGAGGCTGGCCACCAGAGAAAATACAGTGTATAAACTCCGCATATCTGACAAAACTGGTTGATCAAGTTTTTTTTGAGCTTCAGTGGACCATGTCATCTAGAGATGTCCAGAGGTGCCATCGTGCTCTCAGAAGACAAAGCATGGAGAAAGTAGTTCTGCTTACTAACTAATTGTCCTGTCAAAACTTACAGCTCTGGGACACAAAAGTTCTTAATAGGTGGAATACAGTAATTTACTGCAATCCTGGTTTGAAATGAACAAAAGGGAAGCCAAAACCTGATCAAAATACTTTTCTTCATGAAGATGATTTGGCGACGCAAATTTGAGTATTCCATATTTGGCTAGCTTAGAGTCTTAGAGATCAGTACAAGCAGGTAGAGAGAGAACTGAGATGGCCGCAATGAGGCATGCAAACCGAAGGGTGTATATATAGAGGGAAACGGAATTTTATTTTATAGCATGCAAAATCTTTATTCTACATTGATAATGTCCTCCTGTGAATAAAGCATAACAAAAGGACAAAGTATTTTTCTTTTTCGTGAAACTGTTGAAAAATAACTCGGATACAAATGCTGCAAGTTGCTCTATGAGAGTGAGTTCTCTATTTCATATGGTTTTTGTGGCTTAGACTTGACAGCAAGAGAGATTTAAGAATATGATGACGCTACACAGCAGAAATGTGCAGAACTATAGTCCCCTAGAACTTGTTCCCAAAGAAGCAAACCTAGAAATGAGATAAATAAAAATTTCTAGATACTAGATAATTAATCTATATACCTATGCAATTACACTGTTAGTATAATTTATACATAAAGAAACTACTTCTACCATTCAAATCCACAAAGTATGTACAAATAACTGTCAGACAGTCGGGATTCGGGCAATCTCACTATTACACGATGCGAACCATCATAGTTTATTAGTGATTGATGACCATTTAATGTAAGGAGGACAGATTCAATAAATCTAGAAGTTCCAAATTTACAAGATATCTTCTACTACAAATGAGTTTCTGGAGGAATTTCAGCGTCTCTTTAAAATGACATCAACCGTTGAAATTCCCTGAGAGTATTTAACATAAAGAAAAATTCCTTTTTAAGTTCCTAAATAACAGATAGTTGGGACTTGGGAGTACTAAACTCTGGGAAAACTTCCTCTAAAAATTGGTTCTGGACAAACTTAGACGATTACATTGCGTTCAAGATTGAGGCTGCATTCTATGTTACACGGATGACAATATTGCCAGACTCAATTAGCACTTCTACACCAATCTTACCAGTTAAATGGGCGCAGTTTTGAGGCGCAACGAGCTGGGCCATGTCTTCGTTTTCTTTTGGACCATCCGAATGTGTTTCATTTCTTTCTCTGCCATTCGATCTGCCGCTTCTTTCGGCCTTCGCGCTTGGGTTCGTTCAACGTTTCTCTAACGGTTTCTCGATAGCGCTGGTCTAGTGTGTGTTGTCCGCTCGGCTCCGTCGCCACCCACTTTTCCCCTATCTTCTCTCACTCTCTCTTTTGCTTCCCCTCTACCCTAGTACCCCCATGCCCGACCAAATCCCCTCCCCCCTCCTCCACACCCGGCGGCCGACCGCTCCCCTTCGTTCCCACGCCTCTCCTCCCCTAGCTGACGCCCACCGTAGTACCGACATTGGTCACCGCAACGGCAAGCCCTCCCTACTTCTGCTTCTACTCTACTCTCATATAGGTGTAAAAAATACTTCTCCTCTCTCTTCCTCTCATCCCTGCTACTACTATTTCCCCAAGTCTTAGAAATTTATTTGTGATGATCTGTTGTAGATTTTACCAGTTAAATGGGCACAATTTTGAGGCACAACGAGCTGGCCCACATCTTCATCTTCTTTTGGACCGGCCGGTCGTGTTTCATTTCTTTCTGCGTCGTTCGATCTGGTGCTGCTTTCAGCCTTCGCGCTTGTGTCCGTTCAGCGTTTCTCTAGCGGTTTCACGGTAGCACTGGTCTAGTGTGTTGTCCGCCTTAGCTCCTTCGCCACCCACTTTTCCCCTATCTTATCTCACTATCTGCTGCTTCCCCTCCGCCGCGCCCTTCCCTTCATCCCCACGCCTCTCCCTAGCCGACGCCCCACGCTGGCCCCCATGCCCCTCCGCCCCTACGCTGGCCCCCTCTCCCACGCCCGCACTCGCCACCGCCCGCACCTACGCCACCGCCGCCTCCCTTTGCCCTTGCGCGGCCCCTCCTCCGCCCCATGCCCGCCCCTCCTTCGCCCCTCGCCTCCATGCCGCCCCACGCCGCCGCCTCCCCATATCCACGCCCACCCCTCCCTCCGCCCCTACTGTAGCTTCCTCCCTTTGGGCTTTGGGGTGAGGTGTACTCGACTTGCCGCCATAGTACCGATGTCGGTCACCACAACGACGACCCTCCTTGCTTCGCTACTACTTTACTCTCGGATAAGTGTAAAAATACTCCCTCTCTCTTCCTCTCTTCCTTGCTACCACTATTTCCCCAAGTCTTAGAAATTTATTTGTGATGATCTGTTGTAAATTAGTAGCATGTCACTACTACAAAAGAGGCTATAGCAGACGGCCCATCACAGACGGTTCCAAAGGAACCGTCGTGTTGGGTCTGTCTGGCTTTGTTTTAGCTTGTGGGTTTATCACGAGGCGGTTCTATTTCGTAACCGCTCGTGATAGAACTGCTCTGTGATAGTTACATGACGGTTCTATTTCGAACCGTCAGTGATATCGCGCACGTTGCTCAAATAGAACCGTCTGTGTAACATCACAGACGGTTCTGAAATAGAACCATCTGTGATTTCCTGTGCTTCATATAAATTGAGCCTAGACATCCCTCAGCCGCACTGCGCTGTGTCTACCGCTCCAGGCGCCACTTCCCTGCCCTAGCTCCTCCAACCTGCGGCTCCTCCTCTAATACTGGTATGAGCACATGATCGATCTTGCACCGTCAATGTTGGAATAAATAATATTAGCCCTGCAAATCTTAGTTTTGAATAATGGTTTCCCTTATAACTAATGAACTAAAATTTGACTTAGGAGTGGTAACTTAATAAAATTGAATTAGGTCTAATAATCACTGAAATTTGAGTTAGGATAATTAATTGGCTTAAAAAAATAAAATTTACACACCGGTTCACAGTACGGTGGGGTTTGGGTCAAGCAATATTGCATTTACGGTTCCTGTATTTTAGGTTAATAAGTGTTGTATGAGATGATGCCTATATTTGGGTTGCATGATTGTTCAATTGAGATAGATATCGGTGTCGAGAGGCAGGGATCATGGTTGTGGCCGTAGGCATGGCTACGCTATGCCACCGCGTGTGGTACATAACTAGTGAAGAGTTTTCTTTCAATAACCTTAGATGCAAATGTTGGAGAATGAGTTTATATTGCACATTTTCGTTTGCTATAAATTAATCGCTAATCAATTTGACACTAATTTGTTACATGCGTAGTGTAGATGGATCGAAACTGGATGTACGGTGTGAACCGTGTGAGTCAAGATTACATTAATGGCGTGGTTGCTTTTAGAAGAGCCACGAGCGTGATATGTTGAAGAAGGGATAAATTTTATGTCTTGTCAGGTGCATTGATTGCGTAATCAAGATGTTTAACAACGCGCGCGGATCGAAGCGCACTTGATTCGAGGGGTTTCAAAAAGGGTATACATGTTGGACCGACCACGGTGAAGAGCGATTATACCGAAGTTAATAATGACGACATCGCCGTAGGAAGTCAACGATTTACGGATGTGGATCGTGCTTTTGATGAGGATAGGGGCACGATGACAACTGGATCGGATGCTACGCGATGCGTAAGAGAACTACTGATGAGAGAGAGTTTTGTAAATTCGAGGGCTTAAGGGAGGACTCGGTGAGACCTTTGTTCCCCGGCCGCAAGCCGGAATACACAAGGTTGTCAACCGTGCTTGAACTCGCTGAAATTGAAGGCAAGCAATAGTTGGTCCGATAAGAGTTTCACGGCGTTGTTAGGTCTCCTAGCGGACATCCTTCCGAGGGAAACGTGTTGCCCAACACCACCTATCAAGCAAAGAAGGTTATTTGCCCATTGAGAATGGAAGTAGAAAGAATACATGCATGTCCGAACGATTGTATCCTCTCAGTAAAGAGTATGCAGACATGCATGTATGTCCTGTGCAAAGCATCCCGATACAAGCGCCAAAATATCGCTAAGGTGAAGCAAGGACCTCCTGCTAAGATGTTGTGGTATCGCGCAGTAATCCCACGTTTGAAGCGTTTATTTGCGAACCCAAAGGAGGCAAGATTGCTGCGTTGGCACTCGAGGAGCGTAAGAGAGATGGAAAGCTAAGACACCTCGCGATTACGCCGGTGGAGAAACTTCGATCGGAGCTTCAAGAGTTCAAAAGTGAAGCGAGGAACATAAGGTTAGGGTTGAGTACGGATGGAATGAATCCTTTCGATAACATGAGCAACCGACATAGCACTGCCCGTGAATCTATGTATGTACAACCTTCCTCCTTGGCTCTGTATGAAGCGGAAGTACATTTTGATGTCACTACTTATCCAAGGGCCAAGCAACACTGGGAATGATATTGATGTGTACCTAGCACCATTCTTTGGAAGATCTTGTGACACTTTGTGGAGCGAAGGGGTGCGTGTATGGGATGCGTACAAACGAGAGAACTTCACTTTACGCGCCATGTTGTTCTCGCACCATCAATGATTTTCCCGCCTTGGTAACTGTTCGAAGCCAAGACAAAGGAGCCAAAGCTCATCTGCGACCGCTTAGATGCTACGGAGAGTGTATGGTGAACAACTCACGCAAAAGCGTATATATCGCCACCGTAGGTTCCTTCCGAGAGAGTCACCCATACCGCAAGATGAAGAAACAATTCGACGGAAATAAGGAAGACGGTTCAGCTTCAAGGGCTTTTAGTGGGAAAGAGGTCTATGATATGGTTAAGGATATCGATGTTGTGCTTGGGAAGGGACGTAAATTAAGAACCCGTGAGAAGAACATCTGGAAGAAGCGGTCAATTTTTTGGGACTTGCCTTATTGGGAGTACTTAGAAGTTCGCCACTGCATCGACGTTATGCACGTAGAGAAGAATGTATGTGATAGCTTGATTGGTCTCTTGCTGAACATTAGTGGCAAAACAAAGGATGGTGTTAACGCACGGCGTGACTTGGTCGATATGAACATAAGGACCGAGTTAGCACCGAAAGAGACCGATACAGGATGAACGTACCTTCCCCCAGCTTGCTACACTCTGTCCAAGGCCGAGAGAAATGAACTGTGCCAGAGCTTGCACGGTGTGAAAGTCCCGTCTGGTTACTCCGCTAACATTAAGAAACTTGTTTCTATGCAAGATTTGAAATTAATTGGTATGAAGTCGCATGATTGTCGTGTGCTGATGACACAAATGCTTCCTGTTGCAATTAGGAGTATCTTGCCGAACAAGGTCCGAGTGGCAATCTTGAGGCTGTGTTATTTCTTCAACTCAATTGCTCAGAAGGTCATCGATCCCCAAGGACTAGATGCTCTGCAGGCCGAGGTAGTGACGACTCTGTGTCATCTTGAGATGTATTTCCCTCCGTCATTTTTCGATATCATGGTCCATCTCATTGTTCACCTTGTGAAAGAGATAAAGATATGCGGCCCTGTGTTTCTACGTCATATGTACCCGTTCGAGAGGTACATGGGAATTCTCAAGTCCTACGTACGGAATCGATCTCGACCGGAGGGCAGCATCATCGAAGGTTATGCAACGGAAGAGGTCATTGAGTTCTGCGTCGACTACATGGCTCAGGTGGATCCGATTGGTGTGCCTCTATCTCGTCATGAGGGGAGACTGGATGGTATCGGGACCATCGGAAGGAAATCAATCACTCCCGATCTGGATACGTACGCTCAAGCCCATTTCACGGTCTTGCAACACATGACCCAAGTGTCCCCGTACATCGACGAGCACAAAGACATGGTACGCCAACAGAATCCAGACCGGTCGGAGGTTTGGATCACGAGAGAGCACAACCGTCGGTTCAACGAATGGTTAAAGGTGCGAATGGTTAAAGGTGCGAGAGCCCCCTCCCCTTCGCCCCTCCGCCTCCAGCTGCTGCCCCACGCCTCGCCCCTCCCCCATATCCACGCCCAGCCCCCTCCCCTCTGCCCCTACGCGTAGCTTCCTCCCCTTTGGGCTTTGGGCTGAGGTGTACTCGACTTGCCGCCATAGTACCGATGTCGGTCACCACAACGACGACCCCTCCTTGCTTCTGCTACTACTTTACTCTCAGATAAGTGTACAAAATACTCCCCCTCTCTCTTCCTCTCTTCCTTGCTACCACTATTTCCCCAAGTCTTAGAAATTTATTTGTGATGATCTGTTGTAAATTAGTAGCATGTGTCTAAGTGCTCTAACTTGATTAGCGTGGCTTATGTAACCAGTTCTGTGATGGTGTAATTATCATGTTTAGTCAATTCTGGTTATGCATCGATGGAATGTTGAATGGATGGATCGATGTATGTTTCAATGAATGAATGATGCTACAGAAATGCCAAATATGGTGATTTAGGCATGAGTCCTAGGCATGCTTATTGCTGGATTCTACCAATCTCGTGATTAGGCCAGGAACAACACACAACATTAAGGGTCCTTAGGTCAAATTGCTCTCGTGGTGAAATGAACTAAAGCTTAGAGAAATAGTAGCCTTATCATTGTTAGAGAAATTGTCTCTTTTTTTTTAAAAAAAAAAAAGTTCTAACAAGAGATAGAAAAACACATCTTTTAACAGGCTGTGTGGGGGAATCTAAAAATTAATTGACAACGATTTCACCGTGATGCGCATTGGTAGCTTCAAGATGAAAGCATTTTCCGTATGTAAGCCAGAGTTTAAGTATCTTATTTTTCTAAACAAGGAAAAGCGTTTTAGTAAGAAGGATGAAAGAAAAGTACGAAAAGGAAAGTCAAAAGTAGTAGTCTTTAACCAGGCTTTTCTTCTCCTGCCGCCTCGGCCTCAAGCCTCCTCCCCAACGACAGCTACTATTGATCTGTCGCCGATTTTGTGGTGAGTGTTTGTTCCCCTTTTTATCCTCATATGCTCCTATACATATTCTATCTACATACTTTAGTTGCAATTTGAGACGTCGTCGCTGTCTTTTAATGATTACACTTTGTGTGATGGTCAATGCTACACGTACTGGGATTGAGAGTTCTAAGAAGGCACCCAGGTTTGAAGTTTCATACTCTTGGGTCTACAAATTCACTTTGTACTTTTTTTGTTGAGATATATTGTCCGTTTCCTTCAGGGTTAATTGCATCATTTTCCCACAACTTTTCATATTCTGGATCAATTGGCTAATGATATGTCATAATCAGGGATGCACCTCACTATGATGTACACACATGAGATACTTTCTTCAGTTTACATGCTGAATACGTGCATGACCTTGTGGCTTTGAGCTAATGTTTTACAATTGTTAACAGTTCAGTGGTAGGTGATTTCCCTGCTATTTGCTCTAATTTTAGAATGCATAGCTATGTGCGTACCAATAGATGACAATTTTTATTATAGGGATAAATCAATTCTGCCTGCCTGAAATGCCTCAGGTTTCATGTTTGCAAGAAACTATGAAGATTTTTTTTATTGATACAGCTATGCATGTGGCATGATAGATAGTGCATAGTATTAACTGGTTCTTTTCTTAAGCTGGTAGTTCCAGATTGATCTGGATGTAGTATGCTGCTAAAAAAGTTGACAGCACTAGATATTGTCTCGTATGCATGAATTAATTCCAACATCTCTTTAAGTATGAAGCTCTTCCGTTCGCCCGCACCCAAGGATGGCGTCCAGAAGATGGGCAGTAGGCCGCTGGCCTTCGCCGACAAACCTGTCGCGGCAGCCCGACACTGGATCTGGTGCCTGTGTCCAACCTTTCGCAGCAGCTGAGCATCAGCGAGCTATCGCCGACAGAGATTCACGGCAGCCAGCTGCAGGTGGCGTACCAGGGGCTGCCCGGCGCTTACAACCTCCTCAGGCTCCCGGGCGTCCGCAAGGAACTCCTCACTCGTGTCATCTTCCACCCTCAGGCGCTCGCCCAGTGCGAGCTCACCCTCAACGCCATGGGCCTCAACATCTCTCGCGAGGCCTTTGACGACACTGTGGGCGCCGCCGAGCACATCGCCGCGGGCATGCTCCGCGACACCTCCAAGCTCTACGGCCTCCAGGTCCTTGCCGACAGCATCCAGGACGACGCCGACAACGTCACACGATCTGTTATGTTGGCCCGGGAGCCCATTATCCCGCGCTTGTGTTGGGAGCTCGCCCAGGTCGGCCATGGCCAAAGGATGGAAGAAAAGAAGAGAGATGAGGAGGAATAAAGAGGAAGAGGGGCAAATAAGTCATTTCGTGTGAGAAAAAGGGCAAAAGAAAATAAAATCGACTTAAAAACCCAAAAATGGTAAAATAAATGAAGCAATGAAAGATGTGGTATATTATTTATTACCGTGAAGTGTTTTATCAAGTATCAAAACAAACATGTGATAAATAGTCAATTCCCTCTTGTTTTACCATAGGAAAACAGTCTGGATAATTACAGTATCCTGGAAATCATAATTCGTAGTACAGCTGAATTTTCTTCAAGCATAACAATTTGCCATCGTCAATGAGTTTATAGCTACAACGGTCCAATGTTATGGTTGGATTGGTATTGGTAGAACAGAAACATATACTTGACACTACACGAAAAGAGGGTGTGAATCAGACAATGATTGGAGAATTTTTTTAATATATATATATATATGTTTGAGAATGAAAATGACTGTTATAAAGTCACTAGCCGACTGTTAAAAGTCACTTCCCACTTCCCACTTCCCACTTCCCACTTCACAGAAAGATAGGTAAAGTGGGAGCTCAAACATCGCACAGAAATCTCATGAAAACAAAAAAAGTACACCAATTACAACATGGGGCAAATTTTTAAAAATCTAACACATACATGTATATATATCTAAGATTATCAACGTCGATGTTCAGTTAGTTAGAGGTAGTACTCTTCCTGTAAGTAAATCAGTTCGATTATAAAAACATCTAGAGGCATCTAGGGTGCTAGATCATAAAAGCTTCACAGCTCAGACAGATCTGTCATCTGAACCAGAGGGGCTCAACTATCTGCTCCTTTCGCCACATCCCACAATGTCCTGAAACGTTGTCAGAAAAGGCTAACAACGAAGAATGGGTGTGAGACATAATCAGCAGCAAAATGGACGAAATAGGCATCCTACTAAAAACGAAGAAGAGAAACAGTGTCATCACCATGCTTTCACACTGAAACCAAATGGAAAACTGGATGATAAAAAGAAAGATGCATGGTGGGCAGGAAATTCTCCCTTTATTCCACTTCATACAGAAAAGGATGGATAAACCTTTCTAGTAGCTACTCCCATGGTTTTTCGGTTGCAGTTATGCATTTTATTTGTTTGGTCCCGTCCACTACTTTCAACAAATGCTGAAAAGGAAGAGGAATAAAATGCATAATTGGAGCAGTGATAACGACTTTTTGGTATCTCTTCTGGATAGTGATAAGAGAATCTTAACCTGGAACAGCATACTAAAATCACAGATATTGGTTTAAATGGTTAGTGTCAGTAAAGTTCTTATCTTGGCGAATCATGACAGCAAGATGCATAACAAACAATAGCCGCAGAGCACAAATCTGATCACAAAGTGAGAGGTGGCAAAGCCGCCATCACCTCAGTAGTATGACAGTTGCAGCAATTGTTGCACTGCTTTTCTACATGTGCACCTCACAATGCATATTCCAAAATGGATATATTGCTAATCACATAAAAAATGAA
The DNA here is from genome assembly GCA_036346395.1 of Hsuehochloa calcarea. NCBI lineage: Eukaryota > Viridiplantae > Streptophyta > Magnoliopsida > Poales > Poaceae > Hsuehochloa > Hsuehochloa calcarea. Next base: position 37,681,186 of record CM070602.1, on the reverse strand, counting down.
ACAAATAAGCGGAGATGTGTGATATCCCGTTTTCGGACGGCAAATAGTGCCTCCAGTTGATTTTCAATTTTTCTTCAAATTTCATTTTGGCCGCTTAAATTCCAAAATTTTGAGCTCTCTTTAAAGCTCGGGTTTGTGTTTCAAACCCATCCTCAAAATTTCAAATTCAAAATTCAAGTTGAATTCATCCTTTTCAGTTTTTGGACCTCTCTAAAAAAATTTACCTCCCTTTTATCTTGGTTGGCCAACCCAATTCCTTTTCCCCGTTTTCTTGACCCACTTGATTCGCCTGGCCCTAATCTCCTTTTCTACCAAATCACCGGTGGCTTTCTTTCCCACAGCATGCGGCCTGCTCGCCTTATCTCTTTCTCTCTGCGTCTTCTCCGACGCCACCTCGGTTTCAGTCGGCAGCTTCCACCGGTGCTTCCCCGCCCTGTCAAACCCTCGGTAATACTCCCCTCCCCTCCTTAGTCCTTCGGCCTCCTCCCCTGGCTCTCTCTCCTTTCCCCCTGATCCTCCCCTCTTCGGTTGCCTTCACCACCATTTGGCCTTTCCACCCGACCTCCCACCGCACCACCCTCCTCACCTCCTCACCCACGTGGCACCCCATTTTGGTTGCTCCAAGACCTCCTCGGCCACGCTGCCGTCAGAGGCCGTCGGCCGAGCCCCTTTCCCTTGCCCCGCCCTCTCTCGGCATCTGCTCCCTCCTCGTGGCATCCTCTGTGAACCGAGGATAGAGCGACAATAGCGACAAAGTATAGCTGATCTAGCAAATTGAAATCTCAATGACAATGTTTGATAGCAATTTGGATATTAGTATTGATGGCAGCATTGATTGTTGTTGAATATCGATATTGTAGACAATAATGTGTGTTCTGTAATTGGTGTATGTGCTAATCCGCAATTTGAAGTATCGATGGCAATGTTGAAATTATTAGCAGTAATTTTGTTGTGATTATTGCATGTGATCATAAATCATCTGTATGACAGTGATTAGAGTAATATTGATGAGTGTTTAATCTTGCCATTGAAATCTCTATGTGCACTCTGTCATTTGAAAATTTGTATTAATCTAGCAATTGTGAATTGGTGCACTAAGTCAATAATTTGTTTGGTCTAGAATTGAAAGCTGTATGATTGATGTGGCAGTAGATTGTGTGCTGGCATTTGGAATTTCTATCAATTAAGTTTTTGTTGTAATCAATTGTTATTCATCCATTTCGATTGCCAACATTTGATTCGTAGTTGCTTTCCCAGATCGTAGCGGTAGCAATGAGGTTGCAATCGATCCGTCAATAGAGAATTAATGCAATAGGATAGTAGGATGTTTTGCTGATAATAAATTGATTATTGATTAATTGCCTATGATTACTGATCATCAGTATAAGTATTTTCGCGGTAATATGATTGGCTGTGATCCTGATTGTTAGGGATAGCTTTAATCTTCAGTAGCAGTATTGTCTACTGGATTTGTTAATCAATTGTTAGCTGTTGGCTGGTGTTTCGTCAGTAGGTCAATGATTGTTGAAGGTAATGGTATTTGGTGAAAGCTGGAAGTATTGATTTGATTGCTTTATCAATCCGTATTGTTGGCAATGATTGGTGTTCTGGCATCGAGTAGTTGGCGATAGAATCTGTGTCTTGATTTGGCAGTAAGTTGTAGTAGTACGTTGAGTAGCTAGCATTGAATCGTTGAGTATTATTTGGCAGCTGAGTTTGGTATTGAATTGCCTTTGGATTGTGTGTCGATCTGGTATTCTGGATTTGGTATAGAGTCGATAGTTAAGTTGCTTTGTCACCTGCAGTGGTGCAGTCTTGCAGTCTTCCAAATCCGCAGTAGAGCATTCCGGCAAAAACGCCTTTGACCTTACCCTCCTTTGTATCCTCCCTCCGGGCAGAAATTCTCTGTCATTCCTCCTTTCGCCCAATTGGATGTTTGACTCTGTCAAACCTTTCAGTGTCGCTCAAACCCTTCTCTCAAGCCCGTCCTCCGCAATCTTTCTGAGGCTCTTGTGTTTTATTGGACTCTTGAGTTCTTTGGATTTATTTGGTTTTTCGATCATTATTGCGTAATTAGAAATCGAAGTCCAGAAGAATCGACGACTCAAGTAGATCCCAGGTTCAAGCAAAGACACCGACCAAGACTTCGAACCTCTGTTTAATCAGGCTTTGAGTAAGATCAAGGCCACGGTAAAATAGCTCAGGCGAGTCAACACTTTGATCATATTGATCCTACATTTTATACAAATTATATTCTTTTAAAATATCAAATTGTATGCTTTAATTTCTATGCAAATGTATGTCAAACACCTTAAGGTAGTTAAATGCCTATTTGATGGTTAATAAATTATTATACCATTTCTTTGAAAATTGAACTCCCAATATCCTTGTCACCCTAGTAAATATCTGGTAACCTACTAGTTATAGGTCGTACTTAAACGCCATGCTAGACTTGTTTAAGTACCAGACAATTCTACCCCAAATCATCATCCTTTAATCATTATCAATTGTTTTGGGCAGTCATTGGGGAGAATGACTGAATTGGTTGGATAACTTGTTTTATACCTCTCCAAAACTCTAAAAATTTGCTAATACCCATCTGGGCAGATGGAAAGCTGGAGGGTAAATGGTTGGGTGCTAATGTAGCCCAGGATATTTTTGTGGATGGTATGTGGTAAGAACCGCCCGAATGATCATAAGGACTTGATCCTGTGATGTCCTCCAATTGTAAAACAGTACAGCCACAAGTTCTATAATGGGTGTCGACCTGGCTAATTAATTGGTGACCTTCGGTACGAGCTACACCATTGGAGGGGCACCCCTTCACCGTGAGCCCACGAGGCTACGGGTTGGGGTATGTGACTTGCGGAACCTAGGCGTAAGTCGTATGGCGCAAGAGGGGGTCTGGGCGTAGTGGTTGTCGGGTCCCACGGGAACGAAACCCTGCTCAGGTGAAACCTTAGCGGGTGTGACAAATATCGAGGGTGCCTTGTAAAGGCCTTGTGATAATCTCCCCTTGATTCACATGCCTACAGAAACGTGTGTACATATCAAACTGATTATCTCTTGTGGGTAAAGATGTACAATCTCTGTAGAGAATAAAAAATATTCGAACAGCCATGCCCACGGTCAAGGGCGGGCATGCGGAGCTCATAAGAGTTAGTTCTATTTCAAAAACTTTTGTGGATCGGATGAAAATGTTCGGAGCTCACATAGCCCTTGGTTTGGATTTTTCCTGGGTATTCTTACCCAGCGTTAGTATTAGGTGGGTATGACCACCATCAAATATAAGCATGAAGGTGGAGGTAGCCTCTGCTTTTATTAATTATTGCACAATTAATCTCTTTAAAAATGCAATTTGGTTAAAATGCTAAGTGATAGGATTTTCTAATATCTGTATTTACAAATACTGCTTTACGCAAATAAAAGAACCCTAGCCATCCTTGATACACCTTGCATATATATTATTACATCTGTGTGTGTTGGCTCGCGAGCACGGTAGTTGTGCTCATTCTCGCTCTTTTCCCAAACCCTCAGAAACAGGAACCCTGGAGCTGTCAACTACAACGAGGATCTAGAAGTCTGAAGATCCAGGAATTGTTGAAGCGTAGTTTAGTCCTTAGTTGTTCTAGTCTCACTCCAGTCTAGCTGACTCCGTCGGTTCTTGTGTACCTTCTATATTGTCCGAAGTTTTCGGATAATATCGGGCGTACACGGGTTCCCCAGTCACTTGCCTGCGGTAAGATGTGCCCTCACCCCTTTGCTTCCGTTGTTGCTTCCGTTATCTTTGTAATGCATTCATTTGGCATGTTCGGCACTTATTGTAAAAATTGGCCCGAAGCGGTCTATGTAAACTCTGATTTGTAAATTAATGAATGAAATAATTTTACGCTATGTATGGTTTGATTCAGCAATGTGCTTATGAAGTGCTATCTACTGATCCAGAAAATAGCACAGTGGTTTCACAGAGGAATCCGGGTGCAGAAATCTGGGGTCCCACAAGATGGCATCTATAAGAAGCAATACACTAAGCAAAGTCTTTCCATGTAAAGTGAGAATTGGTGCAGGATCATATTTCATATTTGTATTCTGTGGGATTCGATCCGGCATATGACAATTTGTTCAGATACATCTGCATATGGCAGCAAAAGAGGATGAAACAGACAAGCTATTAATAGAAGTTTTTTAGGTGGTTTTCCATTTTTCTGAAAAAGATTTGGATCCCACAAATCCAGTACTCGTAACCATTCATAGCCACTAGGCCAGTATCAGAGTAAACTTGGATGAAAGAATCCACATCAGAAGAGTTATTACATTTAACAGGGTACAACCTACTGGATGAAACATTGGTGCAGACTACAGATTACAAAACATGTGAATTTTTGTTGGAGAATTAGTTTGAGAGTTTAGTAAGAGTCTAAGTCGTGTGAGAGTGGAGAGTTGTGTTAGAATCGGATTGTAATATTTGATATTATAAATAAAAGATGTGGGATCCTAAGGGACAACACACAATTATTCCCGAAATTCAACATGGTATCAAAACCAAACACTAATTCGCGGAGAGTTATGTTAAAGTCGGAGTATAATCTTTGGCATTATAAATAAAGGGTGTGAGGGTCCCAAGGGACAACACACAATTATTCTTGAAATTCAACATGATATCAGAGCCAAACCCTGATTTGTGAACTCACCTTAGAGCATAGCATTAGAATAGAAATCTAGTACCCACCATCTATCACTAGATACATCACTTATTACCATAAGCTAATGGACCAACAATGTATGCCCTTACCATTCTACATCTAATTTGATGTTTGAGGAGCCATATATCCAGCATGTGTTTCTACACAGTAGTGTTAGGCTTAATTTGGTAGTACGGTGGAGTTTAATATGCAGTTTTACTATTTGAATATAATAACTCTAGTAACCAGTTTTTTAGAGCCATGACATGATTTCTTATTAGAATTGGTAACGATTCTTTTAAATAACCAGATTCCACAGCACAACAACGCCAAACTAGACCTTAGAGTGAGCACACTTTACTTTAAACTTATAATATAGGCATTTATGATTTACCTGCCATAGTCTAAAATCATTTTCCCAGCTACACGGAAAATATATCAAGTAAGATAGGAAGATGCATATGCACATGCTACGCAGGCAACACGTATTTTGAGACTAGTACAGGTAAAAGATATTGTAGTTGACATACATGCCTCTACTTATCATAAACCAGGCACGGGATTAACTTAAAAGGTTTACAACAGGATATGCTCATAAGCTTAGGTGAAAATGTTGAGATGTATTATATACTTGTAAGACTTGAACCGCAAATAGGAGTACCCAAGAAGATCGTGTCCAACAGAGGTTCGCAGTTCACATCAAGATTTTGGCAGAGCCTACATGAAGCCTTGAGAACTGACTCAACTTGGTACAACTTATCACCCCAAACAGATGGCCAAGCAGGCGTGTCAAGCAAATTCTATAAGACATGCTTCGAGCCTGTGCTATAGATTATGGAAGAAATTGGGACAAGAATCAGCCCTATGCAGAGTTCTCATACAACAACAGCTATAAGTCAGTCTGGCGATGTCTCCATTTGAAACATTGTATGGCAGAAAGTGTAGAACTCCTCTCCTTTGGGATCAAGTGGGGGAATATCAGTTCTTTGAACCGGAGTTGATAAAAGAAGCCGAGAGTAAGGTAAAGGCAATAAAAGAACGCCTGAAAGTGGCTCAGTCCCGACAGAAGAGTTATCTTGATAACCGTCGGAGAGAATTGTCATTCGAGATAGGAGATTTTGTTTATCTCAGAGTTACTCCACTCAGAGGAATAAGGAGATTTCGGACTAAAGGAAAACTCGTAACCAGATTTGTTGGACCTTACAAGATTTTGGCAAGAAGAGGTGAAGTTGCTTACCAGTTAGAACTACCGGCATCTCTGTCTGCAGTGCATGACGTCTTCCATGTATCCCAATTGAAGAAATATCTGAGAGTTCCAATAGAAGAGACACCACTTGAGAGCATCGATCTTCAGGAAGATCTCACCTATATGGAACAGCCAATCAAGATCCTTGATGTTGCAGAGTGTATCACTAGAAGCAAAGTCATCATCCATTTATGCAAGTTCCAATGGAGTAATCATTCCGAAGAAGAAGCCACCTAGGAACGAGAAGAAGATCTGAAAGCCGAGTATCCCAACCTTTTTGCTGACCAATTCTGAATCTCGGGGTCGAGATTCCCTTTGAGGGCGGTAGGTTTGTAAAAACCCAAATTTCAATTTCCAGTTGAAAATAAAATTTAATTATTTTTCTGTGGAATTTTCTAAAATTTTAAAAGCTTTTTCCTATTTATTTCCAAGCCAAAATAATTTATTTGAAAACTTTATTGTCAATAATAAGTTAGAAATATTTTATTTAAATCCAAAATACCTTAGAGAATTTCTGTGAATTTTCTCATAATTTTTAGATTTTATTTGCAATTTTCTAAAGCTGTTTTTAATTATCAGAATTATTTTAATTGTTAAATGAAATAAAATCCTCAAACAGTTCTCGGGCCAAATCTCAGCTAGCCCATTTCTATTTCCCATGTTCACGGCCCATTCGGCTCGTTTTCTAACGCGTGCTCCCGCCTTCGCTCTCACTGACACGCGGGGCCCGCGTGTCAGCCTCACCCTTTCTCTCGCCCGTCTCTCTCTCTGTCGTCGCCAGGTGGGGCCCGCCCGCACCATGTCAGCTCCTCACCTTGCTTCCTTTCTTCCCTACGTGACAGCGCCGTTCCACCACCATTAACGTCCGCACAAACCTTCCAAAACCGGCCTCGGGTCTGCGTGGCACGCCCACGTGTGCGCCACATTGGTGCCACCTCGGCGCCAGTTTGGCCCTAGTGCCTGCGTGGCTGATGCGTCAACGCCGCGTGGCGCTTGCGCCAGCGCACCCGCACCCTTTGCATTGTTCCGTGAACCAAGTCCACTGTGGACGTTCGACCGTTCGTGGACCTAGTCTTTGACTGCGGGGCCCACATGTCATAGACTCAAACATTTCCTTTAGAAAAATAATTTTGGCCAAAAATTGAATTTTCGTACGCTGATGTCAGCATACACAATAATTCAAATTTCTTTTAGAAAAATAATTCAGAAAATCAATAAAATCTGAATTTATGGTTTTCTTTAGATTTAAAACTTCGAGGAGCTCATATTTCTTCATATGAACTCCGATTTAGGTGATTCAAATTTCTAAATTTATATAAATTCAAGATATAGTTAACTAAACTAAAATTATTTAATTGGAGTTGATTTGAATTTCCTTTTTAATTTATTTGAGTATTATTTGAATATGGCTTGCTTTCGCGTATAGATTTCGACAACTCCAGAGAGCCCGCCCTTCTGAAGAGCTAGATTCTCAGTACTTCGCGCAAGGCAAGTTATACCATTGATCACGTTGTTTCTACTATTTTAAAGTATTTAATTCTATTTTAAAATACTATTGCATGCATATTTTTTATTTAGTTATTTTAATCCCCGTTTTAAATTTCCTAGTTATTCCAATTCCTTTGTATGACTAGTGTTGTTATTTGAGTTATCATTTCCTTATCACCACAGTCAAAATAAAAGTTTGGAAATAATTATATGCTTAGTCAATGCATAGATCAAAATCTTGAATTTGGGGAGTTTAGCCAAATTAATCAAACTGGTTTTAAATTGAGTGTATGGTATTGTTGTACCATAGAGAGTTTAAAAAATGTTTTACTTGAGAAATAAAATTAAAATAGTTTAGACTTGGGCATAATAGTTGTGGATGGTGCAAGTCGATGCACATGATTGATTAATTGTTTTGATCGAGTCCAGGGCATTGAAAGGTTGCCCAAGTCAGTTAAGGGCCGGTCTTCGAGCCGCATCTTGCAAAGCTCCACCGTACTACAACATATCTTGTGTGGGCCAGACTAGGCTTATTAATTTGTAATACCTCATTATCTTGTGTGCCATGCTGTTGAGTGGGTGTTGGTTAAACAGTATTCCCACCTGGCACAAGAGGGGGCCTCCAGCGAGTAGTTAACCCAATGGAAGTGATACCTTAGCGGGCGTGTTAGGATTAAGGTAGGACATTGAAAAGGCCTTGTGATAATTGCTTAGTCGCACGCCTACGGAAGCGCCTATTGGCTGATAATAAAAGCAAATTATCTCTTATGGGTAAAGCTGTACACACTCTACAGAGTAGAAAACTATTCAAATAGCAGTGCCCATGGTCATGGACATGCTGAACAAAGCCATTCTAAGTTAGACTTTGTTTCTGGTTTTAAAATAATTTTTGAAAATGATTTCAGGATGGTAAATCCTTGTAGTAAAATTGGGCGGTTAGCCATGTGATAGGAGGGTATCCATTAGCATATTTCATATAGATGTTATCCACTATAAAACTGTCAATTTTAAATCTGATTTTAGTTATAGATTAAAAATTGCCTTGTAACTTAGTATGAGTAGTTAAATCTGAAAATGTTGTTTTATGCAAAATAGACCCTATCAACCCCAATTGTTTACTTATGTATGCATCATATTCTTTTATTGGGTGTAACTTGCGAGCACAGAAGTTGTGCTCACTCTTGTTGAATAATATTTATTCAGGAGAAGAATTCTATCAAGACGGTGGGGATCTTGACGGCTAGGCATACGCCCCCAGACGATTGCCTGTGGCGCATCGTGTGGCTCACTTACTATTTTATTTTTCATTGTGTTATTTTATTCGGCCTGAGACCCTATTTTGTAATAAACTCTTATTTATATTAAATAAATGCATGATATGATTGCGATGTCACTTTTGTTTGACTATGTAAACTAGCAATCCTGGACTAGTGTATGAAACACAGAGAAGTCATGATCCTTTGTTCCCGGATTCGACAAAAGTGGTATCAGAGCCATATCGACTGTAGATCATGGTCTAGAATGGTTAAAACCCTTAAGGACTTATTTTTGAAAACTAAAAATACTTTGGTCTTCTGGTGTTCTATCTCAACCCTTCTCTTTTAAATGGTTAATAACTCATCTCTCTCAAAAATTGTAAATGGCCGAAGTACCAAACACCATTTCTCACAAAGTTTTCGCTGGACACTGGGCCGCAGTTCTCTGGAAGATGATGCAACATCTGGACTTCGATGAGAGGCCAACATACCAGTGCTACAAGTATAAGGTGGGAAATCAAGACCGTTGGAGGGTAGTGGTGATACTCTACTCCAACCTGTCGCCCAACACAGATTTCCAATCTTCGACGCTCCGATGCAACGAGATACTTTCTCCGAGGGCCTCCAGGATGCAGCGAGAGAAGCAGTCCACCGACTCCACTACATTTATGATCACCGCCTCAATGGAACTGGGTTCCACTATTGCCTGATGCATATTCCGACCCGTCGAGGCAGTGCCTTCCGCTCGGACAGAGATGAAGACTCCCCCGATCTAACACATCAGGTGGGTCTGGCAAGTGCTATGGACTATGCCTGTTGTCAGACCCTGAGATGAATACCACCCAGGAGAGGTTGCAAGCCGCAGAAGAAAAACTACAGGCCGCAGAAGAAGAATTGGCTCGCTACAAGGCAGACGAGGCTTGTTCTAGCGAGCTAGACTACACCCTAGTTACCCCTTAGATGTTATCCTTAGTTTATCATTAGACGCGGATTATGAGATACTAATATCCTTTGTGGTAGCCATAATTAATAAAATAAAATTTATAAATCAATAAAAGAGTTATTTTGCAAAATTGTTCTTTGCCTTGTGTTTGTTTGGTTCTTGGGCTACTTTACATTTATCCCCCTTAGAACATTCTTTCTCTCTTCTAAGTCTTTGGAGGATCCAACAGATGGTCACTACTCGTACCGGAAGTGGCAGCACCAGAGGACAAGGAAATGAGGACGCTGATTACCAGGAGAATCCAGTTCAGCAGCCATCACCTCCCCCGACTGAAGCACCTGATTGGCGCCAGATGATGGGTAATCAGACTCATCTGATTGATCTATTGGTTCAGTCTCTCAGCAGCAATCAGAATGCTCAAGCAGCAGCAACAACAACTCACGCACCTCCACCAAGAGCAACCATGTCAGAGTTTATGAGGATGCGTCCGCCAACCTTTTCTAGATGAGGATGCGTCCGCCAACCTTCTCTAGCAGCACATAACCTATGGATGCAGATGATTGGCTCTGGGCCATTGGAAAGAAGCTGGACATTGCTCAATGCACAGATCGCGAGAGAGACATGTTCGCCTCTCATCAGCTTAATGGTCCCGCATCTGAATGGTGGGACAACTTCAGTATGTCTCATGCCAATGCTCAAGCAATCATTTGGAATGAGTTCGTGTAAGCTTTCCACCGATCTCACATTCCTTCAAGTATGATAACTTTGAAGAAGAAGGAGTTTTGCTCACTTCGCTAGGGTAACCGCTCAGTGAGCCAGTATCTACACAAGTTCTACCAGCTTGCTCGCTACGCTCCAGAAGACGTGGCTAGGTATGAAGACAGGCACGAGCGATTCTTGGAGGAATTGAATGATGAACTCTCTGTCCATCTGATTTCTTAGGACTTCACTGACTTTCAGCAGTTAGTGAATAAAGTTATCCGTTAGGAAGGCAAGCATCAAGAGATGGAGAACCGCAAGCGGAGGATGGTCGCTTAGAAGTTCAACTCGGGAGGTCTTCCCAAGCCTCACTTCACCCAGCCTCAGCCGCTTCAACGCGGAAGATTTCAGCCTTCTTCATCTAGAGCCCAGCACCAGCACAGCACCCTAACACTCCCAGCTTCTGCGGCAATTCATCATGAGGTCAATGCTAGCAGAAGAACCCGACTTCCTCAGCAGTAGGAGTGACCTATTTTCATTGCAATGAGACAGGGCATTATGCTAGTAGATGTCTAAAGAAGGAACAGGCCGCAGCTCCAGCCAAGACAGTTTCAGGTGTTCCAGCCTCCGGCGGCCCCCCAAAGCTGACGGTTTAGTTCATGAAGGGACATGTGAATCACGTCACAGCAGAGAAAGCTCAGGCAGCACCAGATGTCATTTTTGGTACGTTCCTTGTCAATTCAATACCGGCATCAGTCTTATTTGATTCAGGAGCTTCGCATTCTTTCGTTTTGAATAAGTTTGTGGGAAAATATGGATTACCTATCTCTCCTTTAGTTAACCCTATGATAATCCATTCCCAGGCTCGGAAATGAGGACCAGTTTCTTCTGCCCAAACCTTACCTTGGAAATATCTGGAGTATCCTTATTGGTAGACTTAATAGTCTTGCGCTCTCGAGGATTGGATCTAATTCTCAGAATGGACTGGCTCGCCAAGAATCAAGGACAGATAGACTGTGCCAATAGGTCTATCACCCTAATCAATGAGCAAGGGATTTCTGCGGAATTCAAACCCAAGACTTCTACAGGAGAAAGCTCCATCATGTCTAGTCTAAATAAATTAAAGCTTGAAGATATACCAATGGTACAAGAATACCAGAATGTATTTCTAGAGAAATTACCCAGCATGCCACTGGATAGGGACATAATATTCTTAATTGACTTAGTCCCAGGGACTGCTCCAATTTTGAAGCGACCCTACAGGATGCCTGCAAATGAGTTAGCAGAACTGAAGAAGCAGATTGAGGAATTGCATAACAAAGATTATATTCAGTCTAGCTCATCACCTTGGGGAGCACTAGTGCTATTTGTCAAGAAGAAAGACAATAGTATGAGGATGTGTGTGGACTATAGATCACTCAACGAAGTAACAATCAAGAACAAGTACCTGTTACCCAGGATTGATGATTTGTTTGATCAGCTTAAAGGAGTTGGCGTCTTCTCAAAGATCGACATAAGATCAGGCTATCATCAGCTGAAGATCAGGCCAGAAAACATACCCAAGACTGCCTTCACAACCAGATATGGACTGTACGAGTTTACAGGATGTCATTTGGTTTGACAAACACTCCTGCTTATTTCATGAATATGATGAACAAGGTGTTCATAGAATTCTTGTATAAGTTTGTGGTTATTTTCATCGATGACATTATCATCTATTCAAAAGATGAAGTAGACATGAGAAGCATCTCTGGAAAATTTTGGAAAAACTCAGGGAACATCAGCTTTATGCCAAATTCAGCAGGAGCGAATTTTGGTTAAGTCAAGTGGCTTTCCTCGGACATATTGTGTCAGTAAGAGGATTGAAAGCAACCCAAGTCCGTCACAGAAGTAAGAAGTTTTCTCAGTTTAGCCAGTTATTGCCGCATATTCATTGAAGATTTCTCCAAGATCGCTAGACCCATGACTCAGCTTCTGAAGAAGGAAAAGAAGTACGAATGGACAGATGCCTGTGAGCATAGTTTCCAAGAGTTGAAGAAAAGGCTAGTTTCCACACCTGTGCTTATCTTACTGGATATCCATAAGGACTTTGAGATTTTCTGTGACGCATCTCGTCAGGGACTTGGATGTGTGCTGATGCAGGAAGAAAAAGTTGTGGCTTTTGTATCTCGTCTGTTGAGGCCACATGAAGAAAACTATCCGACTCATGATTTGGAGTTAGCAGCAATTGTGCATGCTTTGAAAATCTAGCGGTATTCTTTTATTGGTAACCGCTGTGAGATTTTCACAGATCATAAGAGTCTGAAGTACATCTTCACCCAGTCAGAGCTTAATATTCGACAAAGAAGATGGTTGGAGCTGATAAAGGATTACGACCTTGGAATCCATTATCATCCAGGCAAAGCAAATATAGTAGCTGATGCCCTAAGCAGAAAAGCATATTGTAACACTATGTTAATTGGTCTAGGAGAATCAGCCAGAGTTGTATTAGGAATTGAGGCACTTGAACTTGGAGATTGTCAGCTAGGGTTGTATCAACACTCTAGAAGTTCAACCAACCATTCAGAGTCAGATCAGAGAAAACAAATAGAAGACGAAGACATCAAAGAAATCAAGAAGAACATGAGGAGAGGTAAAGCCCAAAGATTTTATGAGGATGAGCAAGGTACAACATGGTTTGGAAACCACATTTGTGTACCTAATAATCAGGAAACAAAACAACTAATTCTGAAAGAAGCTCATGAATCGCCTTACTCTATCCACCCCAGAAGTACCAAGATGTACCAGGATCTGAAAGAAAAATATTGGTGGGTCAGCATGAAGTGTGAAATCGATGTGTTTGTTGCACGTTGTGATGTATGTCAAAGAGTCAAGGCAGAACATCAGAGACCCGCTGGTTTATTATGACCATTACCAATTCCCAGGTGAAAATGGGAGGAAATCGGTATGGATTTCATCACCGGACTTCCTAGAACACAATTAGGATGTGATTCCATTTGGGTGATAATTAACCGGTTGACTAAAGTGGCTCACTTTATACCAATCAAGACTACCTACAGAAGAAGCAAGTTAGCCAAGCTGTACGTGGCAAGGATCAGCAGTCTACATGGAGTACCCAAGAAGATCGTGTCCGACAGAGGTTCGCAGTTCACATCAAGATTTTGGCAGAGCCTACATGAAGCCTTGGGAACCAGACTCAACTTCAGTACAGCTTATCACCCCCAAACAGATGGCCAGATAGAACGTGTCAATCAAATTCTAGAACACATGCTTCGAGCATGTGCTATAGATTATGGAAGAAGTTGGGACAAGAATCTGCTCTATGTAGTGTTCTCGTACAACAACAGCTATCAAGTGACTCTGCAGATGTCTCCATTTGATGCATTGTATGGCAGGAAGTGTGGAACTCCTCACCTTTGAGATCAAGTGGGGGAACATCAGTTCTTTGGACCGGAGTTGATAAAAGAATCCGAGAGTAAGGTAAAGGCAATAAAAGAACGCCTGAAAGTGGCTCAGTCCTGCAGAAGAGTTATGTCGATAACTGTCGGAGAGAATTGTCCTTCGAGATAGGAGAATTTGTCAATCTCAGAGTTACTCCACTCAGAGGAGTACAGAGATTTCGAACTAAAGGAAAACTCGCAACTAGATTTGTTGGACCTTACAAGATTTTGGCAAGAAGAGGTGAAGTTTCTTACCAGTTAAAACTACCGGCATCTCTGTCTGCAGTGCACGACATCTTCCATGTCTCCCAATTGAAGAAGTGTCTCAGAGTTCCAACAGAAGAAAAACCGCTTAAGAGCATCGATCTTCAGGAAGATCTCACCTATGTGGAACAACCAATGAAGATCCTTGATGTTGAAGAGTGTATCACTAGAAACAAAGCCATCCATTCATGCAAGGTCCAATGGAGTAATCATTCCGAAGAAGAAGCCACCTCGGAACGAGAAGAATCTTGGGGTCGAGATTCCCTTTAAGGGGGGTAGATTTGTAACAACCCAAATTTTAATTTTCAGTTAAAAATAAAATTTAATTATTTTTCTGGAATTTTCTAAAAATTTAAACGCTTTTCCCAATTTATTTCAAAGCCAAAATAATTTATTTGAAAATTTTATTATCAAGAATAAGTTGTAAATATTTTATTTAAATCCAAAATGCCTCAGAGAATTTATGTGAATTTTTTGGATTTTATTTACTATTTTCTAAAGCCTTTTTGAATTATTACAATTATTTTAATTGTTAAATCAAAGAAAATCCCCAAACAGTTCTCGAGCCGAATCTCGGCTGACCCATTCCTATTTCCCATATTCACGACCCATTCGGCCCATTTTCTCCCGCGCGATCCCGCCTCCGCTCTCACTGACACGCGGGGCCTGCGTGTCAGCCTCACCCAAATTGCGCCACTGTGTTGTTCGGACCTTCTTGCACCGCACGAAACCCCGGCCTCGCCCATGCCCTATGAATAGGAGCCCCGGGTGAGGCTCTCTCTACTCATCCCAAAGCCCCAAGTCCCCCATCTTCTCCTCCCTCCTGTGATTTTGAGCCTTTTGTTGTGCCACCGAAGCTCGATTCTTCGTCTTCTTCGGCGCTGTCAAGCGTCCCTCGGCGACCCCGACCACCTCGTCAGCATTGCCTCGACGTTAGCTACCCGGTGCGCATACTCACTTTGCCGGAGAACCTCGGGAGTGCCATCGCCACCGTTGACCTAAACTCACCGCCGCCAAACGTCGTCGCCGACGACCATTTCGCCGCACTCGCTCGCATCTTCGGTATGCATCCGGTTCAGTGTGTCACCCTTGTCATATTGTGCCTACTCTCGTGCCTCGCCATGGCACGTAGCGCCGGTGAGGATGTCGCCGGAGCGCCGCTTGCCTCGAACTGCGTGGCACATACGTGTGAGCCAGGTCATGTACAATGTAAGGGGTGTTATGTCACACAGGTGTTAGATCTGCCTTTTCTCTCCGGTGGTTAGCACATGTTTCACTTATTCGATTGGACCAAAAAAAAAATAAATGAACTGATTCCTCTCCCCAATCTATGTCCTCTCTCTCCCACATGGATCCCTCCCTCTCACGCATCTATCTCTCCCTCCCATGGTAGCACTGCCCCTAATCTGCCAGCTCCGATGGACTTCACCACTGCCAACGATGTCTACGTGCTCCTCTCCACCACCTCTCCCAATTACCTTCCATTACCGACGGTGACAGGCCTTCATGTGGCAATGGCGAGCCTCAATCTAACGGTGGCAAGCCTTGATCCAAGCAGCGGCAATAGTAATTTTGAACCTACCACCATCTCTAAACCAATGATTGATATACCACTAGTTTGTGATATTCCTGAGGAATATAATAATTTAGTCGAAGAGGCTCCTCGCAGGAGCAAGCGACAAAGGGTTGAGAAAACCTTTGACGAAGACTTTATTGTATATCTCATGATGTGCCAACACTCTTTCAAAGGCTTATGCATTACCTGATGCTAAGTATTGGAAAGAGATAGTCCATAGCGAGATGGATTCCATCATGGCTAACGGGACTTTGGAGATCACTGAACATCCTATCGGGTGTAAACCTGTTGGATGCAAATGGATCTTTAAAAAGAAAATGAGGTTTGACCATACTATTGATAAGTACAAGGCAAGACTTGTGGTCAAGAGTTATACCCAGAAAGAAGGTAAGGATTATTTTGATACTTACTCTCTTGTTTCCAGATTGACCACTATTCGAGTGCTTATTGCATTAGCTTCTTCCCATAGTCTCCACATCCATCAAATGGATGTGAAGACAGTTTTCCTTAATGGAGAGTTAGAAGAAAAAAATCTATATTAAACAACCAGATGATTTTGTGATTTCTAGATAGGAAAGTAAGGTATGCAAATTAATCAAGTCCTTGTATGGCCCAAAGCAAGCACCTAAACAATGGCACAAAATTTTTGATAAAACTTTAACATCTGCTGGTTTTGTTGTGAATGAGGATAAAATGTGTGTATTATCGTTATGGTGGGGGTCAAGGAGTGATTTTGTATTTGTATGTCGATGATATACTTATATTTAGGACAAACACTGCTGTTATTGACGAGGTCAAATCTTTTTTATCTAGATGCTTTCATATGAAAGACCTAGGAGAGACAGATGTTATTCTTAATACTAAATTGATAAAAATGTTGAATCAGTTCGGTTTTGAGAACTACAAGATTGAGTCGGTTCGGTTTTGAGAACTGAAAGATTTCCCCAACTCCTTACGATGCTAGTGTTAAGCTTCGAAAGAATTAAGGATTAGGCAAAGATCAATTGAGATATTCTCAAATAATTGGGTCCCTTATGTATCTATCTGGTGCCATAAGATCTGACATATCATTTGCTGTGAGCAAATTAAGTCGGTTTACTTCTAACACTGGAGGTGATTACTGGGAGGCACTTAAGAGAGTGTTGCGTTATTTCAGAGGCACAACCTCATATGGAATTCACTATACTGGGTATCCATCTGTATTAGAAGGATATAGTGTTTCGAACTGGATCTCTGATGTAGATGAGATCAAAGTTACAAGTAGGTATGTGTTTACCCTTGCAGGTGCTGCAGTTTCGTAGAGGTCATGTAAACAGACTATATTGACAAGGTCAACTATAGAAACAGAACTTGTAGCACTAGACACAGCTACTATTGAGGTTGCATGTCTTACAGATTTTCAGTTGGACTTACCACTGGTTGAGAAACAAATACCAGCAATCCTAATGTATTATGATAACCAAACAGTGTTGATTAAGGTTGCAACTACTAAGAATAACATGAAGTCCTCCAGACATAAGAAGTGTTGGCTTAAGTCACTCAGAAAACCGAGGGCTCCGGAGTGATTACTGTGAATTATATACGCACTGAGAAAAATCTGGCAGACCCTTTCACAAAGGGGCTAGCACGGAAGGCTATTTCCATTGCAGCTATAAACATGGGAATGAGATCCATTAGAGTTACAACTCAATAGTAACTCAAACCTTTTTTTCTCAGAGATCTCGTGACTTAGGCAATGAGAAAAATAAGTTGTTGTTTGAACAAGAGACTACATTATAATAATATGTGTACATGTTTCCTAATAAACAAAGAACTCTCAACTGTATGGAAGGATGGCTAAAAGCCTTAATGTATTCCACTGTCCAATAAGGGAAAAAGGTAATAGCCCACAGGATACCTAAAATGAATACATTTACTTGAGCTTAACTATGAGGTCACAGTTCACGAGAATATGGTATTCTCTAGAAAGCTCATGAGCAGATAAGAGAGTGTGACCAAATAATGTTCCATTTAGGTATGGTTCTTTGGCAACCTAGTATCAGTTGAGATTTCAAATGAAATCTAATCACGAAAGAATATGAATTCAAGGCATAGTCACTTCATCAGTTGTGAGAAGATGAATATTGTTATTATAGGTGCTAGTTCAACCCGTATGGGACTTACACTAAAAGACTGGTATATCAACAACTCTTCCGCACAATAATCTATATCATTCTTTTTTTTGTTGCTTGCCTTGGAATTGGTGGGGGTTGTTTGAATTAGGCCCATATGTGTAAAGGCTCATTCATTCCTAAAATTTCAAAGCATGCAAAATATTAAACCAGGGTGGTAGAATTCTAAGACCAGGGTGGTCAAAGTCTTAGACCAGTGTGGTTGAATTTTATAACCACATTGATCGAAGTCTTAGACCAGGGTGGATGAATTTTAAGACCAAAGTGGTCAAAGTCTTAGACTCGGGGTCTTAAACCAAGGTGGTCGAAGTCTTAGCCTAAGGTGGTCTAAGCGCCAGGGTGGTCAAAGTCATAGACCAATGTGGCAAAACCATAGACCAATGGGGTCAAAATCTTATACTAGTGTGGTCGCAGCCTTAGACCAATGTGATCGCAATACACTGGTCGAAGCTGTAGATAAGTGGTCGAAACTGTAGACCAGTGTGTAATCATAATTTAATAAACACTGATTAATTACCATTAATTGATTTTGAATTAGCAGTTACCGATGGTTTAATATGAGCTTTATTATTCAGATACTATAGAGTAATTGTCGACGATCAAATCACCGAACTTATGAGTATATAAAAAGAAAGAGCAAAAGTGGCACGTATCTCTTGGTAAGGAATGGGGCTGCTCTTTATTGATATGAACTGACTATTACAAAGTGTATCTGTAATTTAGACCAAAAACTAACTCCCCTAACATTGGAGTACAATGCTTGCTACGGTTTTACGATCTAATCGACTGACTATCTTCTGAGAGTGATTCCAGTCGATGATTCTCTCCGGTCTCCCATCTACTCCTTCCACGGTCCTCCTTATGTAGTTGACGAAACGTTGGCAGTTGTCCCTTGGAGAGGCGTCTGTTAAGAAGTGGCGCGTCTGGTCGGAGAGAGGCGTCAGTTGACAATGTATCAACTGTTGTGCGGTTATATGTCAATGAGTCATGTAACCGTACTCCAGTGTCATAGCGTCGCGTGGTATAGAATACATAGCACATGTTCCATTCGTCACACGGTAAAGTATATGTCTGGTCTTAGATCTAGACACCAGTTCAAAACCTTGTAAGCATTTGACTGGTCGGAGACTAGGTTTGGAACCATGTCCGACCAGGTTGGGTATTATGTAACCTCTGAAATTCTTACGACTAGTGAGGACGTTAGCCTTAGGGGTTACGACCATGAAAACATATGGTCTCTATATAATAAATAATAAATAGAGGTTTTAATCCTCGTTAGTAACTGACTCGACTTTAAAATGATCTGGAGACGTTCAAACCAAAAAATCGATTCATTCTATTTTTCTATCTTCCTCTCTGATCAACTGTGCTGAGTAATTGAGTTGCAGAATCAAGCCATCCATTCTCCTCGGCGTGCGCCGGGAAGGAGGGCGAGCGAATATTTCCGAACCATTATCGCAGAGTTCACCTGCACGTTGCGGCAATAAGGTTTTTGGACAGCGCATATGTGTGACCGCTCTCAGCACTGCATCCTACAACTACTCGATTCACTGCGATATCTACGATCTACACTGTTTAGTGTTTTTCATTAAACCTGACTGCAAGTTAGTCGTACAACCAACTTTTCTGCTATAATCATATTGTTGAGTATGTTTAGAAGTACAACGAGTGGTCTGCTATTTATATCGTTTTATATATCTCTAGTTATTTGTGATCTTCATCTCATAATCAAATATAAAATTAAAATATTTTCCACATTTCCATTCCAACAGTACGTTCTACCGCACGTCCTCTACAACGGGGCATGCAACGACGGGTTTCAGTATACTCGTGGACTAGGCAAGGAGACCCTCTCCCGCGACTTCTTTTTATTCTGGCCATGGACGTGCTCTACAGCCTCGATCTCATGGGCTATCCATAGTGGGTGGCTCTCCTCAATCGGTTTGAGCCCAAGCGTTCCGCGTGCCTTGCTTTACGCGGACGACGATGAAAACTCGCGGGATGGAAGCCGGGGAGCTCCTCGCCCCGGCCGATAGAGTTGTCCTGCCTGCTCAAATCGGTTCTCTTCGCTCTCCTGGTTTACAACGGGGCAGCCGGATCGCTTGAATTAAATTTTAGAACAATCGTATAGTACTATTCATACATGGTGAAAGGTGAAAAAGTTTAGAATCATATTGTTAGTTTAGATAGGAGAAAACTAATACATAATGTGAAGTTAGTCTTACCTAGTTGAAGCAAGCGAAAGAATAACATACGCGTGCGCTCACTCGCTCGCTATCGCTCGCGACGTGCGCGTGAATGGTCCAACGATTTGTATCCAGTTGGCTCCCAGTTCATGTGTGCTGTGCAACCTCGGCTACTCCATCCTTTCGCCGGTGTGGACCAACGTGGAGAGAGTAATGTTTCTGAAACCAGTGTCCCTCGTGATCCTGTACAGGTTGTAACGAATCAGGTTTTTGAGAAGCACTAGTACGACTGCTTATGGCTTCCTCCTTCTACATCATCCTCTGCACGTCGTCTTTTTCGGATCAGACTCTACCGCGACCTTCGTCGAAGCGATTCTCTGTACGTCGCGGTGATATCATTTGATGTGACTAGTCCTTGTTTCATAGATATCTGTCTTGTGATGATGTTGATACCTACTTCTGCTAATAGCATTCTTATTCTAGATTTTACCTTGTTAGTGCATATATACGACATAGATATATTTGAGTTGATGATTATGTTATTGTTCATAGTCTCAGATATATCTAGTATATATACTACCACTGATTCGATTATTATTTTAGAAATTGTAATAATCACAAAAGTGCTCATCGTACGTAACACTTGATATGGAAGGAGACGTCTCAAGGAGTATACCAGCGAGTGGCCTTCCAAGCTCTTCTTTCAGGCGTCAACTACTTTCGCTTACCGCGGATTGATTTGGAAGTCCAAAACTCCTTTTCGATGCAAGTTCTTCACGGTGGTGTCTTCAGCAAAGAGGGTGGCCACATGAGGTCAGATGCCCTCTCTCGGCCGCTCGAGCCATTCAGCACATTTGAATGGCGGGGCAGTACAGTACCGTGACATTCAGCACATTTGAGACATCTGATTTGAGGAAAAACGTCTCAGATCAACCGCTGCAATGATACCATAATGTTTGTGAAATAGTGTTGATGCAACAGTATTTTTGCTACAGGCAAAACATGATCTAATCCTTTCTTTTCCGATCCAACTACGCAATGTCACCGGATATCGAGGGACTGAGGGTGGCTTCTTCCCTGTTATATCTTTCAATGCTTGCCACAACCTCACTGCAAAAGATCATTCGGTCGCAACAGAAAGATTATGTCGTCCGGGTTACCACAATCCTCACAATGGCTTTCACGGATCGCATGCCGGCGACGTCGTTCTTTCTAACTGGCAGAAAACTATATCACTCTCAGCCAAAAAATATGCGCTTTGGGAGTACCTTCACCTCTCAACCTTTGAATTAAACGTAGTACTGCATGTTTCTCTATTTTTTTTTCAAATTAATATACTCCTAAACCAACTATTGAATGTAAGTTTTTAAAATTTGCTCCACCAAATTAAGGGTTATATTTTTTAAGATATTTTTCAAATTAATATATCTCTAAAACAGCTATCGAATCTAAGCTTTTTAAATTAGGGTTCGACAGTTTAAGGGTTGGATGTTTTTTTTTGGTGAGGATTTTTAGTATATTTTAATACCAAGCAGAGATTTACTGGCAGGAAAACAGTTTTTTTAAAGGAGTTGCAATGCTTTTTTAGAGAGAGAAAGGTGTTGCATTGCGCTCTCTCTCAGGATCTCTCTCGCTCGAGTGGAAGGAGTTCCTGGTAAGGCTCGAGAGGCTTGCCTAACTGGAAAACACGGGCCAGTTTGCAGGCGGTCTTAAACATGGGCTGGTTCATGACCCATCCTGCCTTTTTAATATCTAGCCCAGCATGACAGGTCAGGTCAACAAGCTTGTTTAGCCAACAAGTTCTGGTTTCTGGCTAGGTTTTCTGTTTTGTTTTTCATGCTAAAGACATATACATTGGTATAGACTGCTGTTGTTTACTGTAACTCTTTATGTCACTTATAAATAAATTATCTTTTCACTTATCTTTACGAATGATACAATCTTTTAATGTTTTTATGGATCTAAAATATTTCCTCCTTAGTTCCGGTGATACAGTCGGCTACAGGATTAACGTATTTTTCTCTTTTTATTCTTTTTCATCCATATCAGCTTAATTTTATGTGACAGAGACTATAGACAGTTGATGTAAACTCATTTTAAGTGATTTAACGAGCCCAGGTGTGATTAGTGATTGCCCGATGACCATGATTGGGAGCAACATGCAGGCCATCTGGTCGTCCAAAAAGAGCAAATACATGAGTATGAAGTGTGAACTATGAAGTGATGATGATTGCTAATTGCAGTGGCACAACTTGGTGTGGATCTCATTACTTTTTCCTCGAGAAAAAAAAAAGCCAAAAAGGATAAGGAAGTGGCCGGAGATTGTACCGTGCACCATGCATGCATATTTGCTAGCTGTTGCCGACGTGATGTGCAGAAGCTTGCAAGTGCTATCTATCAACTTCCGTCCACAGTTGCAATGCTACCTATCTATTTGGAACGGGATCCTCTGCATTCAGTGAGAAAATACAGAGAAGCTACACTGCCGTACATTACAAGGTTATCTCTATCATCCGATAAAAAGCAAATATCCAGATCAATGGATACAGTGTTTTCCATAGAACAAAACTGCTACAGTAAATATTCCGTTGTTGCTGCACTAGCGTTGAGGAGTTGTGTTCACACACAGATAAATCATTGTTCACTCAGTGGTCTCAGAAGATCCGGATGCCTACCTATCTGTTTTGTGGATACCAGGAGAGGACCAACGTGATGCGGCATGGCACCGTGAATTCCCCCAAAAGTCGCTGTAAATTGTGGTTGTCTCCATTGACGTCGTCTCAACATAATTTCCTTGAAGAACTTGAAAAGGTTGCCCTTTAACCCTTTCGTGTTTCCATCGTCCACTCAAAAGTCCTGAGAAGCGTTTTTCCTAGTTGAAATGACCGCCACTTGGAATTCAGATGTGCTCATGACCGAGCGAAAATGCCACTTCCAAAAATTCCGCAATGCGCAGACCACCTGCTTTTTCTTATTGTTGTCATGTCAAAAGTTGTGTTTCAGCAGGTGGATCAAACGAAGCATGTGGTGTCTGCTGTAAAAAAAAAAAACAAATCTAGGGAGAAATGGTGTTAATTTTGATCATCATACATGATCTCTCAATCCGAATGAGTCATCCACCTCCTGCCACCTTCTATTAACACAACCCATCAAACCCTAGCCATCTGCTACTCCCCTTCTCCTCCTCCTCCCCTCGCGCCACCGTTGCCCACCTCCTGATGGACCGATGAGTCGACTAGAAAGGGAGTTGAATAAGCATCACATATTTAATAACTTCTTTAAATTTTTTTTGCCTTAACGTTCACTCCAACAGTTACGTGGAGCTATGAAAATAAGATAGAATCATTCAAACAAAACAAGGCGACAAGAAAATCAAGACTCGCCAAAATTCCCATTGGATAGGCCAGACAGAAAGAACAGTGCACTCAAACTGGTGAACAGTAAAATCAGTTGAATTTCAACACGATTTCTAAATCACAAAATGACTCAACTTTTGATCCACAACTTCAAACGTCATGAAACTTGAAACACATCTTCTATAGAATGTCAGGAACCTATTCCAATCAAAGATCTTGAAGATCATTGCCAAAGTTTCGATATTTTTCCGTTTGAGTTAAGGTTGCACCCAAATTGGGCTAAATATGAAAACGATGATTGAGAGGAGTTCGTGGGACGAATGAATCCAAGATGGCTAAGTATGGTTTCCCACACGTCCTAGCACTCACAGCAAAAATCAAGCCAAAATCTCCTAAGAGCAAAACCGCCAAAATCACCATTTTCTCCACTAAAACCGGACAAACTCAAGAACTTGCAATAGAAAAGTACCTAGATGGATGTGGTTTGTTCTACAAGAGATATATCTATCACTTACACATGCTAGGTACAAGCAAGATCAAGAGGGGAGGAAGGAACAACATAAACCTACGGGAATGCAGTACGCGTAGGGGCTGCAGGGACTTTTCCACCCCCTAAGCGTAGGTCTTCCTGCACTTGGTCCACCTAGTTGGTGCACCTGGTCCACTAGAGCTGGGGTGCTCCGTCGCATGGAGTGCTTCGGATCTTCTCCGGAGGTGGTCCGGAGGGCCTACTGCTCCGGGTTTCGTGAGGCACCGAGGACCCTCCGGGGGTGCCTCGGACCTTCTCCGGAGCTACCCCGGGCTTCGCTATGCGCCGAGGACCCTCCATGAGTGCTTCGGACCTTCTCCGGAGGTGGCCCGGAGGGCCTCCTGCTCCGGACTTCGCGAGGCGCCGAGGACCCTCCAGGGGTGCTTCGGACCTTCCCCGGAGGTGGCCCGGGGGGCCTGCTGCTCCGGGCTTCGCGAGGCGCCGAGTACCCTCCGGGGTGCTTTGGGTCTTCCCCAGAGGTAGTCCGGAGGGCCTGCTGGTCCGGGCTTCGCGAGGCGCCGAGAACCCTCCGGGGATGCTTCGGGTCTTCTTCAGGGGTTGCTTTGCCTGGCCGTTGGGGCTAGTGGGGCCTCCCCTACGACAATCACTTGTCGTTAACTTCCGTTAGTTATCATCAAATTCATTATAATAATTTTTTAATATTTATTTATTGTAATGAATATTTATTAGTCATTGTTAATAATCGTCAATTATCGTTATTTATCGTTAAACATTGTTAATTGCGTTAAACAGCATCAAACAAAATATTACTGTCCTCTGGAGCATTTCAGACATTTCTCATTGCCGAAGCTACAGCCAGACTACCTGTTGTAGGTGTAAAAACCAAACACGAGTGAGGGGGTGGACTTCGGCCATCTGACGGGCCATCATCTACGAGAGTAAAAAATGATTCGAAGGTCTATACAGGTTCGAGGGTCTGAGAGGACCGCTCTACTCCTATCGGTAAGCCAACGGGGTTACCTCCGGGGAGGGAGCCCCCGAGGGCTCACCAGTTTTAATATACTTCTTCATTGCTCAAGAGAGCTCCCCTTGAAAAGAGAGATACACAGACTATATAAAGGCTCTTAGGCCTGTACAAAAGACCAAAATACCCCTTGGGGGATAGCTACACTATGAGTACAAGTGAGGGGTACAATTGGCTTTTGCAAGGTAATTAAATTTCGGGATATGTTAAGCAGGTGTTAACTTTGTGGGGTGTGTCCCACTGGTAAGGGAATGAATTATTCTTCCAACAGTAGCCCCCAGTCCCTTGGCGTTTTTAGGAGAAATGCCGAAAGGGGCAGTCTTGAATTGTGCCTTCTTTGTGTAGAGGCTGATATTTCGGAGGAGTCCTGGAGGATTTGAACGGTGATTGCGTCCAAAAAGTGTGCGCTGAAAACACCACACCCATGGCGGGGATGCGCGAGGCGGCGAACACTCCGGAGGTGTGGGGAGTCCTCCGGAGGCATGAGGTGGCCGACGAGGGCATTTATCTATGTTTCTTCCCCTGACCTTGTTTAGCTCCGGCCGACCTCGCTTGGCGTCGCCTCGAATTGCCTTGATCTGCTCCAGTCCGCTCAGCCGTCACCGCGCCTCGCTCGCCTTGGCCGTGTGGGCGCGCGGGAGCACGAGCTGCAGGTCACATGGCATGGGAAGCGCAGGGCGTCGCGGACGCCCAGTGCACGGAGCGCAGGGGGGCATGTGGCACACGTGACACGGGGTCCAGGGCGTCGCGGAGCGCATTGAGTGCGGGGCGCTCCGGGGCGCGAGGCGCACGGCACCGTGCCAGGGTGCTAGCTAGGTCGAGTGCGAGGGCGCTGCATTGGCGTGCGTGTGCGAGGGCGCTAGCATTCTTCTGCCAATGTGCCCCAGCGGTCCATGTCTTCACGTGATGGTGGCCAACAGCCTTCGCTTTTCTCACATATATGCAACATCGTCTATTTGTGATGCTGCCAGCACCCTTCGGTTTTCTCACATGGGCTATACACCTTATCACGTGATATTGGCCAGCAGAAATCCACCAAATGGTTTTCTCATGAATAAGTGTCAGAACAAGATGCTCTGGGTTTTTCGTTTTCCACGTGAGTTCCTTTGGCTGAGTGTCTTCATGAAGGCTATTTAATGCAATGGAGACATGCTTTGTGCCAGTTCTGGAATCCAAGGCCAGTAGACCACTGCATTTTTTTGGTCTCGTGGAATCCAAGGCAAGGTGCTTTATTTATCTCATTCTCTCTCTTCCATTTATTTGGTCGAACACCACAGGCTCCATTCTTTCTCACCTCCTCCCTCCTCATCTCACCTGCTTCTTTCCTCCAATCCTCTTACTTCGCTTCCTCTTCCGGGAGATTCTCTTGGCCAAGCCTCAGCGCCATGGGCTCCTCCGGCCGGGTCTCTGAGCCACGGCCTCCCTTCACCCACCGACACCGGTTCGGCCCCGCCTCCGGCGCACCACCGTTCGGCTGCGGCTCGGTTCCTGCGTTCGCCCGTGCGGCTTCTCTCCACAGAGCGTATGGGTACAGTGCTCTCTCTCCTATGCAACGCAGGGAGCTGGTGGCAGGGTGCGGGGCGCTCGGCTGCCAGGGCGCGGGGCACTCAGGTGCCTTAGCTTGTTGTATGATACTAATCATGTAGATGTGAAGCTTGTGGGTGCGACCTGGATGTCGTTACATTTAGCTTTGATATCTGGGCAATGCCGGGAAGCACATGTTGAAGAGGCTGAGCGTGTTTTGAGGGAAGCCATTAGGAGGGAGTTGGATCTAAATCAATTTAGCTATACTCCATTCGTTCATTTCTTCTGCAACAGAGGAGAAGTGACAGTCGCATCTAATTTGCTTGTGGAAATGATGGAAAGAAGACATACTCCTGATGTGGTCACATTTGCAGTATTGATTCATGGTCTTGTTGTTGCTGGATTTTAACAAAAACTGCCAGGCCCTATGTACTTGTTGGCAGGGCAACCTCGCACTCGGGCTTAGTGGCGCGAGGGCACCACGACGGTGCGAGACCCTAATGCCATGAGGACGCGAGGTCCCGAGGCGCAAGACCTCGAAGACACCACGAGGGATGCGAGGGTGCGAGGTCTTGAGGGCACGTGGCCCCGAGGCGCGAGACCGTGATGGTACAGGGCGCGCGAGGGCGCGAGGCCCCAAGGTCCTGAGGGCATGAAGGCACCACGAGGGTGCGAGAGAACAAGGCGCACGAGGGCGCGAGGCCCCGAAGCCCTGAGGGCACCACGAGGGTGCGAGGCCCCGAAGCCCCGAGGGCACGAAGGCACGAGGCCTCGAAGCCCTGAGGGCACGAGGACGCGCGAGGGTGCGAGGTCCCGAGGGTGCGAGGCCCCAAAGCCTTGAGACTGCGAGGGCACCACGAGGGTGTGGGGCCTCGAAGCCCCGAGATCGCGAGGGCACCACGAGGGTGCTGGGCCCCGAAGCCCTGAGGGCATGAGGGCGCGCAAGGGCGCAAGGCCTGAAGCCCTGAGGGCATGAAGGCACCACGAGGGTGTGAGGCCTCGAAGCCTCGAGATCGCGAGGGTACCACGAGGGTGCGAGGCCCCGATGCCATGAGGGCACGAAAGCAACACGAGGGTGCGAGGCCACGAAGCCTCGATACCACGAGGGCACCACGAGGGCGCGAGGCCCGAAGCTCCAAGGGCACAAAGGCACCACGATGGTGCGAGGCCCTGAAACCCCGAGGGCACGAAGGTACCATGAGGGTGCGAGGCCCCGAGGCCCTGAGACCGCGAAGGCACCACGAGGGTGCGAGGCCCCGAAGCCATGAGGGCGCGCGAGGGTGCAAGGCCCTAAGGGTACGAGGCCCGAAGCCCCAAGGGCACGAAGGCACCACGAGGGTGCGAGGCCCCGAAGCCCCAAGGGCACAAGGCACCACGAGGGTGCAAGGCCTCGAAAACCCGAGGGCACGAAGGCACCACGAGGGTGTGAGGCTCTGAAGCCCCGAGACCGCGAGAGCACCACGAGGGCGTGAGGGAACCACGAGGGTGCGAGGCCCCGAAGCCCCGAGGGCACAAGGGCATCACGAGGGCGCGAGGCCCGAAGTCCCGAGGGCACGAAGGCACCACGAGGGTGCGAGGCCTCGAAGCCCCGAGATCACGAGGGCACCAAGAGGGTGCGAGAACTCGAAGCCCCGAGATCATGAGGGCACCACAAGGGTATGAGGCTCTAAAGCCTTGAGACCGCGAGGCCACCACGAGGGCGCGAGGCCCCGAAGCCTCAAGAGCACCACGAGGGCGTGAGGCCTGAAACCGCGAGGGCACGAAGGCACCAGGAGGGTGCGAGGCCCCGAGGGCACGAGGGCGCAACGCCCGAAGCCCTGAGGGAACGAAGGCACCATGAGGGTGCGAGGCCTCGAAGCCCCAAGATCGCAAGGGCACCACGAGGGTGCGAGGCCTCGAAGCCTCGAGATCGCGAGGGCACCACGAGGGCGTGGGGCCCCGAAGCCTCGAGATCGCGAGGGCACCACGAGGCTGCGAGGGCACGAAGGCACCACGAGGGTGCGAGGCCCCGAAACCCCGATGGCACGAAGGTACCATGAGGGTGCGAGGCCCCGAAGCCTCGAGACCGCGAGGGCACGAGGCCCGAAGCTCCGAGGGCATGAAGGCACCACGAGGATGTGAGGCCCCGAAACCCCGATGGCACGAAGGCACCATGAGGGTGTGAGGCCCCGAGGCCTCGAGACCGTTAGGGCACCACGAAGGCACGAGGCCCAAAGCTCCAAGTGCACGAAGGCACCACGAGGGTGCGAGGCCCCGAGGCCCTGCGACCGCGAAGGCACCACGAGGGTGCGAGGCCCCGAGGCCTTGAGACCGCGAGAGAACCACGAGGGCGCGAGGTCCGAAGCTCCGAGGGCACGAAGGCACCACTAGGATGCGAGGCCCCGAGGGCACGAAGGCACCACGAGGGTGCGAGGCCCCGAAGCCCCGAGGGCACAAAGGCAACCACGAGGGTGCGAGGCTCTGAAGCCCGGAGGGTACGAAGGCAGCACAAGGGTGCGAGGCTCTGAAGCCCGGAGGGTACGAAGGCAGCACAAGGGTGCGAGGCCCTGAGTGCACCGTGAGGGGGCGAGGCCCCGAAGCCTCGAGAGCACGAGGGTGCGCGAGGGTGCGAGGGCACCATGAAGGCACACGAGGCCTTGTGGCCCCCAGGGTGCACCAAGCCGGAGCTCGGGCGGCGCTGAAAGGGTGCTTTGGCAGGGTGCTTTTGCCGAAGGTGGGCTTCAGCAAGGGTGCTTTGATATTGCGTCGAAAAATACTTCTCTATTTTGGGTGTTCTTAGGGAGTATGAGTGAGTGCTTTTGAATAGCGTGTGAGTTGTTCTGTTCTTCTGAACTTCTCTGGAGTTGTTCTTCTGAATTGCTCTCACGACTCAGTGTAGCTCGTCCAAAAAGACTTAGAAGTATGAACTTCTCTTCTAGTTCAACAAAGCTCTGTTAGCAGTGAGGTCGGGTCTTGAGCGGAGGCGCGGCGGCTGCACGAAGCCAGCGCGAAAGTACCCCGAGGCTGGGGCTTGGGCAGAGGCTAGGTGGCCTGATGTCGATGGAGACGCGGCGGCGGCCCTCGACGGCTGCACGAAGCCGACATGAAGGTCATTCGGACACGACGCGAAGGTGCATCGAGGTTGGAGCTCGAAGCTCCCGTGAAAGTGCCCTTAGGCCGGGCCTCGGGCAGAGGGGAGTCGGCCCGAGGCCGACGAATGCGTGGCGGCTCCACGAAGCCAGTGTGAAAGTGCCCTAAGGTGGTAGGATTCCTGAACAGTAGCCCTCCTGTCCCTTGGGTGCCTGCTAGGGCGCCCGAGGGGCAAAGAAGAATGATGAGTTCTTGTATCCTGTCTTCACATTGCGTGAGTGCTCCACGCGAGGGTGGGTACCAAATTGTCACTTCTCGTTGGCCATTCTTGTGGGGTTGTGTTTGTTGTTCCATTCCTGAAGGCGGAGTACTGAATGCTGAGCCACCCACTGAGGCACAACCTTCAAGGTAGGGGTGCGTTCGAACGAAGCCTGTGCAGTCAAAGTCATGGACGCGTGGCTGCCTCACTGAGGCACAGCCTTCAAGGCGGGTGGTGCGTCGACGCGAAGCCTGTGTAGGTGAAGTCGTGGACGCAGAGTCACCTTGTCGAGGCATAGCCTTCGAGGTGGAAGGCATGTTGGAGCGAAGCCTATGTAGGCGAAGTCGCGGACGCGAGGCCACCGAGCCGGGCATAGCCTTCGAGGCGGGCGACGCGCCGAAGCGAAGCCTATGTAGGCGAAGTCGGAGACGCGAGGCCGCTAGGCCGAGGCATAGCCTTCGAGGTGGGCGGTGCGTCGAAGCGGAGCCTATGTAGGCGAAGTCTTGGACGTGACGCTGCTGAGTCGAGGCATAGCCTTCGAGGCGGGCGGCACGTCGAGCGAAGCCTATGTAGAGAAAGTCTTGGATGTGAGGCCGCCGCGAACGCGAGGCCACCGAGTCGAGGCATAGCCTTCAAGGCGGACAGCGCGTCGGAGCGAAGCCTATGTAGGCGAAGTCGCAGACGCGAGGCCGCTGAGCCAAGGCATAGCCTTCGAGGTGGGCGGCGCGACGAGCCTATGTAGGCGAAGTCACGGACGCGAGGCCGCTGAGCCGAGGCATAGCCTTCGAGGTGGGCGGCGCGTCGGAGCGAAGGCTATGTAGGCGAAGTCGCGAATGCGAGGCCGCTGAGCTGAGGCATAGCCTTCGAGGCGGGTGGCGCGTCGGAGCGAAGCCTATTTAGGTGAAGTCGCGGACGCGAGGTCGCTGAGCCGAGGCATAGCGTTCGAGGCGGCAGTGCATCGGAGCGAAACCTATGTAGGCAAAGTAGCGGACACGAGGCCACTGAGCCGAGGCATAGCCTTTGAGGCGAGCAATGCGTTGAAGTGGAGCCTATGTAGGCGAAGTCTTGGACGTGAGGCCGCTGAGCCGAGGCATAGCCTTCGAGGCGGGCGGGTCGGAGCAAAGCCTATGTAGACGAAGACTTGGATGTGAGGCCGCCGAGCCGAGGCATGGTCTTCGAGGCGGGCGATGCGTTAGAGTGAAGCCTATGTAGGCGAAGTCGCGGATGCGAGACCACTTAGCCGGGGCATAGCCTTCGAGGCAGGCAGTGCGTCAGAGCGAAGCCTTTGTAAGCGAAGTCGTGGACACGTGGCCGTTGAGACAAGGCTTAGCCTTCGAGACGGGTGAGCCGTCGAAGCGAAGCCTGTGGTTGAAGTCGTCCTCTTCTTGCACCGCGGTTTGATGAGAGTCGTCGAAGTAGAACCCCTCAGAATCGTCACAGTTTGAGCTAGAAATGTTGCGGGGATAGGTAGATAACATGAGCGTCTCTGCGTGAAAAAGAGAATGATCAACACTTGTTTCTTGTAGCAAGGTAACATTCGCTCGACATGACAGATAATCGAAGCCGTTGCCATGGACAAGTAGTCCCATCACTTTAGGTACTAAGATCTCTGAGGCGATCGCCTTATGCGAGCATGATAGTCCTTGATCGACATTCGAGCCTGGTAGACGGTGGATGATTCGGGCTATGAGACTGATACATGGACATATCGGAGGGGCGCCCACGAGGCTAAGTCGTGGGGCACCAAATAGCCAACAGAAGTGTTAGCCCCTAGCGGACTTAGAGGTGCCCATGAGGCTAACTCATAGGCATCTTGGGCGTGTGCCCTCAATAATAAGTCATAGGCACACCGGTGGCGCCTATGAGGCTAAGTCGTGGAGCACCGAATGACCACTAGGGGTGGTAGCCCCTAGAAGTTTTAGAGGTGCCCATGAGGCTAACTCATGGGCAACTTGGACGTATGCCCTTGAGGCACACCGGTGGCGCCCACGAGGCTAAGTCGTGGAGCACCAAATGGCCACTAGGGGTGGTAGCCCCTGGTAGCTTTGTGCCCTTGACAGTAAGTCACGGGCACACCGGTGGCATCCACGAGGCTAAGTCGTGGGGCACCGAATGGCCATTAGGGGTGGTAGCCCCTAGTGGACTTGGAGGTGCCCATGAGGCTAACTCATGGGCACCTTGGACGTGTGCCATCGACAGTAAGTCACGGGCACACTGGTGGCGCCCACTAGGCTAAGTCGTGGGGCACCAAACTATGAGGGCGATGGAGCCCTTTTACCCCGTAGGTGGGTTTTTTGTCGTGATCATGAATGCATGAGAATGGTTAACTATTGCGAAGTAATGGAGCTAGGAATGCGGGGACCCGGAGGTCGTTCGGCACGTGGCCTGGAGTTAAGGGGGACGAGTCCTCAGCACATCCATCAACTTGGTACTGAGCCTAAGTTGTCGCTCATGCCCTAGGTCTAGTAGGACACGAGCCGCCATGGTGGACGCGACGGACGCCCAAGCCACCATGGACTTTTGCTAGGGGAGACCGCGGAGGTCGTACGCCCTATGCACCACGAGGGTGGTCGCTCATGCCCTAGGTCCATTAGAACACGAGCCGCGATGGTGGAGGCGACGGACGCCCAAGCCACCTTGGACTTTTGCTGGGGGAGACCGCGGAGGTTGTACGCCCTATGCACCACGAGGGTGGTCGCTCATGCCCTAGGTCCAGTTGGACACGAGCCACCATGGTGGACGCGACGGACGCCCAAGCCACCTTGGACTTTTGCTAGGGGAGACCGCGGAGGTCGTACACCCTATGCACCACAAGAGTCTTCGAGGCCCGAAGCTCCAAGGACACGAAGGCACCACTAGGATGCGAGGCGCTGAAACCCCGAGGGCACGAAGGCACCACAAGGGTGTGAGGCCTCGAGGCCCCGAGACCGTGAAGGCACCACGAGGGTGTGCGAGGGTGAAATCCATTGGAGGGAAAGTGTCTTGAGAGCTCATACGAGATTTATATGTCGGGATTGTCCCCTAACAGTAGCGTGTTAGGGGGCAACCCTCGCAGCGAGCTTTCATCGCTCGCATCGCATGGATGTCATGCATCCCGGGGGAGATGATTGGCCTCATAATCCTTAGCCTTCTGGCTGCCAGGATGCCTTGAATTGGGCCTCGCATCTACCCACACAAGGGAGGAGGACGCGCGTGGGAGCCCTAGGGCATGTAGGATGTTGTCCATCCCGTAGTGGATGGCCCTGATCTCCGACGAGGGTGCTGAAGGATCGCGGCAAGCTACGATAGCACAAACAAAAATTTACTGCGCAACCAAGGAACCACCACTAGTAATAGATCATGAGATTACCGCTAGACGCGCTGACTCATAGCGGAAGTAGAGTCGTTGTAGCGAGTTGATATAGTCGTAGTCATACTCACGACGCGTCTCCTCCTTCGAGTAGTCGTACTCGCCGCGCGTCTGCTCCTCCGAGTGGTCGTACTCACCACGCGACTTCTAGTCCGACACAGTGATCGTCACGAGTTGCGGATCGTCCTAGCGCTGATGCTTCGTAACAACACATCTGAGGTATCCACACGTACATGGCAGGATCACCACGCGCTGGAGTGCTAGCACCGGCAGCGTGGTTGAGAAGACGTGGCTATTAGAGTTTCGGGAGTTCTTCCAAAGATCATCCACTCTCCCCACCCCATGCCACCGCCCTTCTTTATAAAGGCATCCATGATGGGTCTCAACCTTGAGGCCCATTAGGAACTCGTGGCCTATACAAGTTCGGATCACCATCCAAAACAGATCCTAGCCTTTAAGTGTGCGACCCTACAGGTTCATGTGTAATCGGTTATGACTTGGAAACTCTTTTTCTACCACCAGTCGTTAGCGGCACCTAGCAGCACATAACGATTCCCGAACACACATAGAATATATCGGACGAACCTTCATGTAATATGATCTATGACCAGGTCCTCATCACTTGCGATCAGTTCGTATCTCCATATGACCAGATCGTATTTGGTCTCGACCAGTTCGTAACTTCTTACGACAAGGTCCTTATCGTTCTGTGATTACGTTCGATCAATCTACGACCAAGATCGTATCTCCATATGACTAGTCCGTAATTGATCGAACTAAGTGATCTAGTCATGCATTCTCCCTTCACCACACGATGTCTGGTTGAACTCCAGGTGAGATGTAGTGTCATCCTAGGACTATTCAAAACTTTCTCGATCGACAGTGTCGGATAACTTCATGTGGTTGACACTTCGACCACTAGTGGCATGACCATGCACTTTCTTTATTCGATCACCACGAGGGGCCCAGAGACATCACTCCTGTTATGTTAGGAGGGGCAAATCTCATCTCGACCAGTCACATCCATCCACATGTTTCATAGCATACCCGAAAGCTACCTTTATAACTAACCAGTTACGAGTAACGTTTGACAACCCCTAAGAGTGCTATTACCCATGTAGGGAACCATGCTGATCTCAGGTCTAAGGATTATACATCATCATTACTTGAGACCAACTAATGACACAAAGATTCATAACAATCTCAATAGTATCTCAATGATGGGTATATCCAGCCCCATGTTCTCTAACATGTGCTCACAATATTAATTCGATATCTCCATATCCATGACCGGTGAAACATGGTCATCAATCAATACATGTGCTAGTCGTAGAGTCACTGGTGTTCCGACCAGTGACATCTGACTAGGGATATATTTAGAATGACATCATATAAGTTAAAGAGTTCCACTAACAAGTCGCATACTTATTGATCTATAACAAATGATTCATTCAAGGAACACGATAACATAATGAAATATCATCATCTCTATGATTGCCTCTAGGGCATATTTCCAACAGGTGCTCAGTTGGGGCTCCTTCAAAGAGCGGATGGGTCGTCCACGAGATCATTACTCTTCGGAGCCAAAGGAGGTTTCGTGGACTTAGTGTATTTTTTTGTAGGAGACATAGCCTTTCGCTAATTAGCTACATCCCCACGGTCGACGCCAATATTGTAGGTGTAAAAACTAAACATGAGTGAAGGGGTGGACGTCGGTCGTCTGATGGGCCATCGTCCACGAGAGTAAAAAATGATACAAGGGTTTATATAGGTTCGAGGGTTCGAGAGGACCGCCCTACTCCTATCGGTAAGCCAACGGGGGGTTACCTTCGGGGAGGGAGCCCCCGAGGGCTCACTAGTTTTAATATGCTTATTCATTGCTCAAGAAAGCTCCCTTGAAAAAGGAGATACACATACTATATAAAGGCTCTTGGGCCTGTACAAAAGACCAAAATACCCCTTGGGGTAGTTACACTATGACTACAAGTGAAAGGTACAATCGGCTTTTGCAAGGTAATTATATTTCGGGATATGTTAAGGAGGTGTTAACTTTGTGGGGTGGGTTCCACTGGCAAGGGAATGAATTATTCTTCCAACACTATCTAAAAGCCAGCCAGCCAAACACCAAATCTCTTCAGCCCAGCTATTCAGCCCTGCAGTCCAGCCGAAAGCCACTTTTCAGAAAGTCACAGCCATTCCGAACATGCCCTCAATATTTTCCGCCAAACTTGCTTCATCGTCAACCACCCTTTGGGCTGAAAGACAATACCATTACAGCATTTCGACAAACACCATAAGACAGCATCAATAACATAATTTTGAACAGCATGCTTCTTACCGCTAATCCAATACTTTGCAAAGTGTTCAAAATTAGCACCTATGTCAATTTTAAACATATCAGCTAATTCAACCCGGAGACATTTAGCCACAATGCGGACAAAAAACAAATGATTAATTGATTCATTTTCAAAACAAAAAGCGCGGTCCAAAGGCTTCACAATATTTCTTTTAAGCAGATTGTCATTGGTCATCAACTTATTATGAGACATGAGCCACAAGAAAACATGCACTCTAGAAGGAACTGTAATAGACCGAATTGCAGACATATAGATTGGCAAGACACCCCAATTTTATTATATTAAACTGCCATCGTGCCTCCCATTAACCGTAGAAAGCCTGATCATTACCATGTCTCTCAATGCTCTTGGCTTCGTCAATTAAAGGGCACCACTTCCGGCCATATATATTTATATTTTTTAGACCACTTCTGGACATATATTGTTAGAAATCGACAGATAAATAACAAATTAGATCAAGAATAGAGAGACACCGATTTTTACATTGAAAATTCTTTCGGAAGAAAAAATCACAGCGCATGACGACGATCTTTACTATATCAGAAAAAGTATTTATAAAACGCAGGGATTTTCATGTGTCGTCAACTATTCCCGTACGGCTTACAAGGGATATATATGGTGACATAAAACTGACCCGAGTCGAAGATGGAAACAAATCCAAAATCAAGTCGACACAACGCTCCGCATCTCCAAACCTTGGCCTCTTTAGAATTCAGATCACATATCAACAATCTCCACCTTGCGACGAATTCCGTCCTTGTAGCATATGAAAAAACTTCTCCAACAATAAATAACTACCGTGCGTCGAAAGTCTTTTAAACTAAACTATAACACCAACCAAACTTGAATAAAACTCAAACTTAGTAACTGTAACTGGTTTTGTCATCATATCAGCAGGATTATCATGAGTTCTTATCTTGCATGCCTTAACATTACCTTGAGCAATGACATCTCGAATATAATAATATCTAATATGAATATGCTTTGTTCTTTTATGAAACATCTGATCCTTTGTAAGGCATATAGCACTTTGACTATCGCAAAACATAGTAATACAAGAAGTATCTCCATAAAGCTCAGTGTATAAACCTCTCAACCATGTAGGTTCTTTGTATGTTTCAGAAATAGCCATATACTCTGCTTCAGTGGTAGATAAAGCTACAGTAGCCTGCAAACTTGCTTTCCAACTCACAGCACAACCACCAATGGTGAACACATAACCTGTAAGTGACTTCTTCTTGTCCAAACTATCAGCATAATCAGAATCCACATAACCAATAAGTCCATCTCCAGATTTTTCAAACTGTAAACAAGCATTATATGTACCATGCAACTATATGAATATCCACTTAACTGCTTTCCATTGCTCTTTACCAGGATTAGTCATGAATCTACTAAAAACTCAGAGTGCAGGGATACGGGTAGGCTACACCAGCTGACAATTCAAAAATTCTACCACGTAAACCAAAAAGCCATGCCAGTAAGAGATCACAAATCGTTACAACTAGACGCACAGTGCAGCGGAAGAAGAGTTTGAGCAGTCTGGTCCAACAAAGAACGTGTTGATGTAGTGGTCATAGCCAATCGTTCACCGTAGTCGATCACCTAACGTAGTCGATCGTCCACCGTAGTCGATCGTCCTCGTAGCCAATCGTCCTCATGGCCGATCGTCCTCATAGTCGATCGTCTATTCTAGCAGCCAATCGAGTTCCTTTCCAAGGTCGTGGATCGTACTCAGTGCAACAGCAACAGCAGTAGCGCCTCCACGATATCCACTAATCCGGGGAAGGAACACCGTACGCCGGTGTGCTAGCATCAAGTTACATGGAAAAAGACTCTCTCTCTCTCTCTCTCAAGAAGATGGCGGCTCGAGTTTGGAGCAACTCACGTCAACTCTTGTCATGTGTCTCCCCGATCCTCACTTTCCCATCAGCCTCAAGTATCTCCTTATATAGTGCCCAGACGGATCCTATCTGAACACGTTTGACGAATCATTTCTGTACTGGTTTGTTCCATCCCGTTAAGTGTGTGACCCGTTAGGTTCATGAGTAATCGGTTGTGACTCGGAAACTCCTTTCCAATCACGAGTCGTTAGTGGTTCCTAATACAACATAACGATTCTCGAATACACACAAATTATATCGGACAAACCTTAATGTGATATGGTCTACGATCAGGTCCTTATCACTTACGACCAGCTCGTATCTCTATATGACCAGCACTTATTTGGTCTCGATCAGTTCATAACTCCTTACGACCAGGTTTTTACCACTTAGTGATCATGTTCGACCAGCCTACGTCCAGATGTTATGTCCATATGACTAGCCCGTATCTGTTCGAACTAAAAGACCTGCTCATGTATTCTCTCTTTGCCTCAAGATATCTGGTTGAACTCCAGGTGAGATATTGTGTCATCCATGGACTGTTCAATACTTTCTCGATCAAGTGTCAGATAACTTCATGTGGTCAAACTCTTTGACCACTAGTGGCATGGCCATGCACTTCCTTTATCCGACCACATCGAGGGGCCCAAAGATATCTCTCCTGTTATGTTAAGAGGGGCAAATCTTATATCCGACCAATCACATTCATCCGCATGTTTCATAGTATACCTGAAAGACACCTTTATAACTATCCAGTTACGGAATAGCGTTTGGTAACCCCAAAGTGTACTCTTACACATGTAGAAAACCATGCTGATCTTAGGTTTAAGGATTATACATCATCATTGCTTAAGACCAACTGATGACACATGAAATCATAACAATCTCAGCTGTGTCTCAAGGTGGGTTAATCCAACATCACGTTCTCTAATATGTCTCCACATTATTGATTTGATATCCCTATATCCATAACCGCTGAAACATGGTCATCAATCAATACATGTGTTGGTCGATAGGATCACTGGTGTTCCGACTAGTGACATCCGACTAGGGATACATTTAAAACGACATCATCATAAGTTAAAAAAGCTTTACCAATGAGTCACATACTCGTTGATCTTTATAACTGATGATTCAGTCAAGGAATAGAACAACACTTATTCAATAACACATAAACATAGACGTGATAAAATCATCTCTATAATTGTCTCTGGGGCATATCACCAACACTTGGTGCAATTGGTAAATCAGGCCGAGAACATACTATGGCATACATAAGAGAACCAACTGCACTAGAATATGGAACTCCAGATATGTACTCAACATTATCATCTGACCATGGACATAAAGTTGAAGATAATCTTAAATGTGGAGTTAATGGAGTACTCACTGGTTTGACCTCATGCATATTAAAGCGACGAAGGACTTTATCAATATACCCTTTCCGACTTAGGTATAATTTTCCAGAGGGCCTGTCTCTGGATATCTCCATGTCAAAAATTTTCTTTGTTGCACCTAAATCCTTCATCTCAAATTCACCACTCAATCGCACATTTAACTTTGCTATCTATGTTTTATCTTTTGCCGCAATCAGCATGTCATCAACATATATGTGCAAATATATAGTTGAACTATTGGTAATTTTCAAACAAATACAACTATCATAATCAGACCTCTAAAAACCTTTAGAAAGTATGAAGGTGTCAAATCTCTTGTGCCGCTGCCAAGGATATTGTTTCAATCCATAAAGAGATAGGGGAAAACCTTATTAAAGTCAATACCTAGAATCTGGCTATAACCTTTGGCAACTAATCTTTCTTTATACATTGTCTCATCATTTGAAGAAATACCTTCTTTTCTCTTGAAAACCCACTAGCAACGGATGGGCTTCTTCTCTTTGGATAACTTTACTAATTCCTAAGTGTCATTCTTTTCAAGTGACTCCATCTCATCATGCATAGTAGTTATCCACTTGTTGCAATTAGTAGAGTTAATAGCCTCATAGTATGATGAAGGTTCTGTATTACCTTTAATTTCTTTTACCACACTCAAAGCATAAGCAATAATATTAGCTTCTTCAATCAACTTCTTGGGTGGATTAATCTCTCTCCTAGGCCTATCTACTGCAATGAATCGTTGTAGTGGCTACTCAACAATAAAAGGATCCTCAACAATAGGTACATCATAAATAATAATATTTTTCTTATCAGATGTGTCACCTGAACCAACAAAGTGGTCCACCTAAATACTTGAATTCTGCTCACTCTCAATAGGAATATTAGTAGGTAGTTTATCATGAAGCATAGCTGATTCATTAAAGACAATGTTTCTGCTGATCACGACCTTATTTGTTTCAGGATTCTACAACTTATATCCTTTAACACCGGATTTATAATCAAGAAAGATGCACTTAACAACTCTAGGCTCTAATTTTCTATCTATCAACATGAGCATAAGCAGTACAACAAAAAAAACTCTCAATTCTGAATAATTTGCTGGGGAACCAGACCATACCTCAATTGGAGTCTTCTTTTCAATTTGCAATAAAGAGTGACCGATTAATAAGATAGCAAGCAGTTGAAGCGGCTTCAGCCCAAAAACGCATATGCAAACCTGCATTTGATAACATGCAACAGGTCTTGGAAATGATAGTCATGTTCATACGCTCAGCTACACCGTTGTTGAGGACTATTGAGAACAGTGTAGTGCCTAACAATACTTTCAGTCTTGCAATATGATTCAAATTCATTAGAATATAATTACATCCCATTATCCGTGCGAAGTTTCTTTACCTTCTTTTTATTTTTGCCTTTCAACCATAGTTTTTCACTCTTTAAATGCTGAAAATGCTTCTGATATATGCTTCAAGAAATAATGTCACTCTCTTCTAGAGTAATCATCAATAATTGCTAACATATAACGAGCACCTCCTAGCGATGGCTTGCGAGATGATCCCTATAAATCAGAATGCACATAATCCAAAATACCTTCTGTAGTATGAATTGAAGTATTGAATTTCACCCTTTTGTGCTTGCCGAAGATGCAATGCTCATAAAATTTTAGGTCATCAATGCTATATCCTTCCAAAAATCCTCTCTTGCTTAATTCTGCCAAGCCAAGTTCACATATATGCTCAAGACGCATATGCCAAAGATTAGTAGCATCAGAATCTGATAACCTTTTTGAAACAACGGTAGCATTATCTGTAACTATCGTACCTTGGAGATAATATAGACCATTGGAAGCCTTTCTGTCACCTTTCATTACAACAAGAGAACCTTTGGTGACCTTGAGGACTCCACCTCCACCTGAATACTTGTAACTTTTATCATCAAGAGCACTCAGCGAAATAAGATTTCTCTTCATGTCTGGAATGTATCGAACATTCGATAAGGTTCTGATAGTATCATCAAACATCTTGATCCGAATAGAGCCAATGTCTGCTACCTTACATACTGAATCATTACTCATCAAAACAGAACCAGCACTATTGACTGGCTCATAAGAGGTAAACTAATCTCTATTTAGGCACATATAAAAAGTGTAGACAGTATCAAGAATCCATTCATCATTAGTTTCAACACATCCAGCAAAAACAGAAACAACAAGCATCTCACCATTAGAGCTACTATCACAAGCTATATTTGTCGTACCTTCATCTTCTATTTTACCTTTCGGTTTGTATATGTCGTTCTTCTTTTCTTTATTCTGCAACTTGTAGTATTCAGATATGTCGTGCCCACTTTTCTTGCAATATTTGCACGACTTGTACTTGCCTCTGGATTTTGACCGGACCTTGTAGCCGTTCGAGCTTTTACCCCAAGATCCATTGTTTGAGTTCTTCTTCTTTTGCCTCCCACGAATAACATCCCTATTACACATTCATCGTCCACTCCAAGTGATGAGGACATCCCTGCCATTTCAACTCCAAACCCTCCTAGCACCATTGCACCAACTGGCCCTATTACTCGGGCAAGAGCTAAACTTCTTAACAAACAGGTGACTCTTCTCCTAACTGAGTTTCCATTTGATTCTCATGAGAATTGGTTACTACCTAAAGTATTTCATCTATGTGTAGTTTTATTTTACAAAGAGGAGACACGGTTGACCGAAATGGATGGAGAAGAAGGTGAAAAACATCAAATTCGGATTCGGAATCAGCATCAAATTCGGATTCGGAATCAGCAAGATAGTACGGATTAAAACGGTCATAACTTTCACAAACGGAGTCCAATTTGGGTGTTCTTGTGCTTGTTGGAAAGATAACTTCAAGACCAATCCAACGGATCCTCCCTTACTCCGAAATTCGTCATGTATCAAAAGATATGATCGAAACAATGTGACGGTTGTAAAATCAGGGTTTCCTTTTTTGTTTTGGAATGTGTCGGAATTGGAGTAGGACTCCTAATCCGAATTAGAGTAGGTGTAGGGCCTCTTGGCCAGCCATGAGGTGGAGAAGGGGCACTATATATTGAGGGGTAGACCCCCATTGTATCCTCAGACCACGTTTGAGAAAAATCAATCTACTAAAGTTTTCGAGTTTAGCTTTGCTACCGAAATTCCATAGGGAATTTGGAGTGTCTTCTTCAATCAAGATCGTTGACCTTTCATTTGGGAATTTGGTGCACGATAGATCTTAAGCTGGTGGTGTGAAATCAACACGAGTGTATTTTGGCGGATTAAAGAGTGTTCGTCCCTTGCACTGGCATTGGAGGATCATTACAATTCATCAAGATTCCCGTGAGTATCCATCCTACGTCGAGAAGATCGGGTGACCCCATATCATCTTGGTATCAGAGCGCGGTTTACTCGGTAGGATCTTATCCCTTTAAATTTTAGTTTATTACTTACTGTCCTATAGTCCATAAACCGAAAACAAAAAAAAATCCAAACCCTAGTTTCGCATCTGCTATTTTCGTGAGTTTTATTAAGTCTTGATCCATTAGAAAATTTGTTTACGTGTTGATCTTAGTGTCCTTTGCGTAGCTCAATCTTTGCATATTATATCGTTGAAAATCCGCTAGTTGATCCTTCAATTAGCATAAAAAAAGTTGATTCAATTTACTTCTCAGAATTCGTGTTCTTGCTTCAATATTGGGGATTCTTCTTAGTGTTTGATTAGTAGTGCAAGGAGTCCTAATCGCCAGAAGAATCCTAGTCGGACACATTCGGACCATCCAAAGGTTTATGCATCTGTTGAGGTTTCACTTAAATCCTTTGATACTTGAGACTAGTCTTTGATAATTGCATTGTGGGCTACTCTTAAATTATATATCTCGACTGAATATCATCATTTGATAGTGCATCACCCTCGGCTAAAAAAAAATCAAAGTTTAGAGAGAGAGAATTTTACCCCTGTGTTTTTCCAAAAAAAAAATTGTGACTCATATACCTAATTAGATTCAGAATAAGATTTTGAATATTTGAGTCACTACGGGTAGTAAAAGAGAAAAAAGAGGTAAAAAGGGCGAACTCGGGTTAGTACTCTACACGGATATTGATTAGAGTATTTAATTTTTGAGTAATTACGTGCCCTTATTTTCATTGCAATTGGCTAGCGTCACTCCTAGTACTTGATGCAAGCGAGCTATTGTTCCTGATTGTTTCTATTTAGCTCATTCCTTTGTTGCATTGAGTCACATTGATCATTGCGTGTGCGTTCAGACACTTCACTTACATCTATTGGATCAGCACATAGGCAATATTTTTCTAGCTTGGATTATTACTTAATTTTACAACATCGTGAAATTCAGATTGTGTAGGATAAATACCTCCTAACCAAGCCCCACCAAATATCCTTTCCCGTACAATGGTGAGTCACTTTTAAATGCGCTTGATCATCACTCGTTATTGTAGCCACCACCAAGTGTAAGTTTCTTTGGGCCTCAATTCACTTCGGAAAGGTAAGAACTTTACTTGGGAGAGGAAAAGTGAGATTGAGTGAACTCCAAATATCACCCATATATTTGTGGTTTTTGGTGTTTTTCTTTTCTTTTCTTTGTGCTACTAACCATGTCAGGAGAAGACGACAATATCGGAGAGGAGCATGATCTGAATTCCCCGGTGACTCGTTTTCAATTCCAAGTGTTGAGGGGAACTTTGCGCAATGAGTTCACGCTACTATACGCCTTGGAGGAGCAACTCAAGGCGAAATCAACAACTCCACACGAGACATGCGCATTGAGATGAACCAACAAATGAGTGTGCTAAGTACCAACATTGTAACGATGTGGTGCGTTCACTTCGACCACAACAAGAGGAAGGCAGTGTTCATTGTGGAGGTGGGAACCCTCCACAAGATGAGGGAGCGGGCGTTGCTCGAGGTGACCAAGAAGCGCCACACAGGCGAGGCCACGTGGTGGCCAACGTCATTCGTCCACCCCGCGGGGAGAGGTGAAGGCGGATTCCATGGTCAGGGAGGGCCAAGGACATGGAGGCCGTGGTGGAAGAGCACCTCGTTTTGACGACGATGACTTTCTTCACTACGATGACGGCTACCACCGCCATAACCGTCGCGGCGACGAACGCCCCAATGAGGACAAGAGAACACAAAAGAATTAAGCCCAAATCTTCCTCATCATATTTTACCTATATTGACTCTGGGTTAGAGACGATCTCTTTAAATTCCGAAAGATGATTCAACACATTACCCCCCTCTTACAACTTGTGTAAGAATAATTTCTGCTTGAGATGCATCTTGTTGGTAAGATCCTTTGTCATGCATATCTTTTCCAACTTCAGCCATAGAGTACTAACTGACGTGATTTTCAGCACCGCTTGCGGAATATTATTATGCAAATGATGTTGAAGTTGGGACAGTGCCTTACGGTCATTTCTCTTCTCTTCATCGGATCAAGTATTGCCTGCCTTCTTCCTGAAGCCATCAGCGCCTCATCCAGATCGGATTGTGCCGATAACGTCTGCATCTTGACTTGCCATAGAGAGAATCGTGTGTCCCGATCCACCAGCGGAAGATCGTCGAACAAACCCTAGATTGAAACGGGCAACGAACGTGGCTCTGATACCACTTGTTAGAAATCGATAGGCAAATAACAAAGTATATCAAGAACAAGGAGATACCGATTTTTACGTGGAAAATCCTTTCGGGAAAAAACCATGAGCGCACGACGGTGATCTTCATTATATTAGAAAAAGTATTTATAAAACGCATGGATTTTCATGAGTCATCAAATCTTCTCGTGTGACTTACAATGGGTATATATGGTGGTATAAAACTGACTTAAGTCGAAAACAAACAAATCCAAAAAAAGAAGAGAAATTTGTCTCTTTAGAATTCGGATCACATATCAACATATATAGTTGGGCGTATTACACTCAAGTGAACCAGGTTTAGTTTTCCAGACTTTCTTTGGGGAAATAATTCGAATCATACATGAAACAATTCGATTCTCGCAAGAAATAAGGAAGAATTATTGGGTTGAAAATACCCTTTTTAATCAAGTAGTAGCCATTAGTTAGAGA
The DNA here is from genome assembly GCA_036346395.1 of Hsuehochloa calcarea. Taxonomy (NCBI): domain Eukaryota; kingdom Viridiplantae; phylum Streptophyta; class Magnoliopsida; order Poales; family Poaceae; genus Hsuehochloa; species Hsuehochloa calcarea. The sequence goes on along the minus strand of CM070602.1, from coordinate 37,636,442 downwards.
GGAAAAAACTGAAAAGAGTATTTGAGATAGATCGTCATGCTACAACAGCACTATCTCCATGAAAAGAGTACCCTTTGATCAAGCGGTAGCCATTACTTAGAGAGAAAACCATGGAGTTCCTGCCTTGTTCTACACGGAGAGAAACACCGTGCGGTCAACAGGTGGTGGTGGTGGCGCCCGTGCTTTTTTCGCCTCTGGAAAAAGGAGCTCGGCTAGCTATTATTACTGCCTGTCCAGAAACCAAGATTTGGTCCTGGTCAAGTTTAGGCTTTTTGAAAAAACCTGACAAAATCACAGAGCCTGGCTTTGCTCCCCTACCGACGTACGCCACTGCCCAACTACCTACAGAGTACTAGTAGTAGAGGATACCATCATTTCGTGGGAGACATTTTTCTGTCCTTGCAAAAGAGAACATGAGAGAGAGAGAGAGAGAGAGAGAGAGATGCTATGCTCCCTTCCAAAATATTTTGACTTTGTTTGTGTCCCACTGTCGCGAGATGAGAGCAAATCGGTGTGCAGAGACATGCTGCTCTGCTGCTCTGGACCGGCGGCATGGGGGATGGCAGTTGGGACTTGATGATACCTTGTTTGTATGGTACCTCTGCTGCTAAGTTGAATCTGAATTGAGATCAATGTGGATTGGATCGGAATTTCAACCTGTTTATTTATCAGGTGTTTGGAAGATTTATTGTATTTAATCATTTTTAATAATATTTTAAAGATAACCAATCACTAACCCTGCCACGCTACGGATCTCGACGTAACCAAATATGCCACAATAGCCCTCCGAGCCGTGGACAGATTGTGTGGCGTGACATGCCTTGACACACCAAAACGTGCAACATAGCAAAAGCACTTTGTCACGCCAAATGTTCGTGGCGTGACAACGGTGGACTTAAGTGCCGCGCACGATGGCCCACCTAGTCTCTCTTTTTCCCATTTCTTCCTCTCACCCTCCCACGCCTCCTCTCTCCTCCCCACCCCAACATAATTTCACCCATTCCCACCCTTTATTTTGGATCAATTAGGTCTAGCTTTGAGGATTTAGGGTTTGGCCCGAGTTGCATGTTTGACTCAAATCGGTTGGAATCGTTACACTTTGGAATGAATCGGATAGCATTTGTACGTAATGGAAGTTGAATGTGTGCATATTTTGTATTATTCATGCGATTTATAACGATTTGTAGATGGAATTTGGTGTTGTGGCTTAGGTTTGCTTGGGAAACCAAAAAGGATATGTCGATGTAGTTTCATGTAGTTGTGATAAAAATATGGCTAGTAAATCGTAATTTCGTTATTTTGTGTAAGAATATTTTTATTTGGGTTGCCACGCCTCGGGTGATGGCATGGCCAAAAATTTTATTAGTTTCACTCCATTGTTTTGTTGGCAATAGTTGTACTTTCATTACATGCCTTTTGTAAATTTGTACTTCATCCCTACTAACAAATTTATTTCGTCCATTGCAAGATGCCTCAGCACTCGTAGCATGCGTTGCTCAGGACGGATTACGACAATGACCACCGTGCACACCTTATAGCCGACGAGGGTATGGTGAGACTGCTTGATCTATTGTCTGATCTTGCATTTAATATTTTAACCATGGGGTGCACATAACTTATCTCTATGCAATTTTTTGGCAGGTATTCCAGCCACGGACCCACACCCCTCTGACTGGGGATGAATGATACGTGTCGTACATCTACGATGTCGATTTTCTTCCCTTGGCATGGATTGTCACCAACGGGCTTCCCCGCATGGATGGGGATGCACTTACAACACTAGTGGACCAGTGGCACCGGAGATACACACGTTCCACCTCCTGTCAGGTAAGATGACCGTCACACTACAGGATGTCGGGACCCAAAAATGCATTTCTGGACACTATGTGTATTCTGCACTAGTCCAGGATCACGCTAGTGCACACAGTATCAACATAGATGGATATCGACCCACACAAAAAGACGATTAATAGAATAGACAATTAATTTGAATAGCAAATAATAGTTTTGACTTTATGGTCGAGTTTACATTTATTAAGCCACGCAGGTCTGACAATAAATAAATAGCAGCAGCGGAACGAAATTAAACTAAAGCGGAATCCCATCAATTCACCACATGCAACTGACTGGGGTCAAGACCCTAACGATCAGCACCTTCATAGAACTCATCCTCAAATGCAGCCAAAGACTCCTCCACTTCTGTTGATTGTTTGAAGCAAGTATGAGTACACAACCGTACTCGCAAGTCATACCACATAATGCCATTTATAGATGATGGTTTATTTCAAAGGAATGGCTTTTGTGGTTCTTTTGCGGAAATACAACATTTGCAATTGAATACAAATAATAGATTGAAAGAATAATTCAAACAAATAAATAATATTAATTTATCATTTGATTTCACAAAGACACACAATCTAAACAAGCTATTCACATAGCTATATGACTTAGATCACACAACACCCTTCCCAAATGTTTTATGAAAATCTACCCCATGTGTGAAATCACTGAGCAATGTCCATGACCGCGGACGTGGTTATTCGAATAGATTGATTAACACTCTGCAGAGTTTGTACACTTTACCCACAAGATACAATCAGTGTAGCTAGCACTGACCATAACAAAACCTTTTAGAAATTTCATCACAAGCATTGACATTCCCGATGTGCTTTACCATCGTTCAGTTTGTATACACAACCCTTGGAACGACACACACCGTTGGATCTGAAAATGGCGAACCGCTCATAGATGTAACCCAAACATAGCGGTACACATCTTCCATCCTATCACACAGCCTAACCTATCTGCCTGAGTAATCAATGTCAAGATTCATAACTTACTAAGTTAGATCCGTTCCATACAAGGCATGTGATCGTACAGTAAGGCTCAGTTCAATAGCGCACAAAGTTAAGTCCTTAATTGACCAAGGCAAGACTTTCAATTTCTAACTAAATGTCACACTTACCAATATTTTCATTCACATTGTTTCCACCATATCACAGTATCCACCACTTGCTTCAGTTTAAATCTTTTCCCACCCTATTGGTTAACTGCAACACATGCCATCAATAAGTAATAGCACACAACACACATAGTTTTATCACACAGTTCCATAATCACTTAGTCAAGTTTATATTTGCAACTCAAATGAAATGATGACTCGTAGCATGGCTAAGCAATCTACTCGCATCTAACCAACCTACGTTGGTGCTAAGATAATACTAACTAATAATGAACCAGCCTAGGGTGACAAAAGATCATGGCATAACAGATAGACAAGGTGGATGTAACAAATTGGATTAATAACTAAACCGAAAAGCATTTAAATAAATACTTGAAATAGAATGCAATAATTTAAATCAAAGTATTTTGAAAACTGAGGCTAATATGATTAAAGGTATAACTTGCCTTGGAATAGGTCTAGTTACCGATCTTGATCTTGAGTCGCTCCTCCTTCTTCAAAAGTCCCCAAAGAATTAACATCTACTCGTAAACGAAATAAATAAATAAAATAAATAAATAACCAAGGAAAAAAAAATCCAAAAATTATATAAAAATCATAAATAAATAGATCTCGAATTTATATGGATTTAGATATTTGAATGAGCTCAATCGTAGTTCGGATGCAAAAGATATGGGCTTTGGAAGTTTGAATCTAAACAAAATACCCTAGAAAGGATTTATTGGATTTATCCGAATTATTTTTAACTAAAAAATCAGATTATTGCGCAATGCTGATGTCAGCGAAGGAAATTCGGAATTAAAATAAATCCCTGGAAATTCTGACATGTGGGGCTCACATGTCAGTAGCTTGGTTCACCGAACCGTCTGGATCTGAGACCAGTGGACCGAACAAGCAAGCGCTGACTGGGCGTTGATCTAGTGACAACCGGGATGACACGCAGGTGCGGGTGAGGAGATGGCGGCTAACACGGCTTGCCACGTCAGGTCGACGGCGGCGGCGCTCGAAATCCAATGGCAACGGCGAACGTCGGTGCCTCACCGGCGTGAAGCGTACCAATCGTAGCTGAGGTTATTGTGAGTCTGGTGATGCCCTTACCAACGCTCGAGACCTACAGGCGGTGGCGGTGGCGAGCTCGGAGAGACGGAGAGGCACGACTGTTGTCGACGACGAGCTCCGGCGATACTCCAACAGCGAGGAGGGGCGCACGAGGTAGCCCTAGCCACGGCGGACCCAACGGTGTGCTCGACGTCGACGAGGCGGTGATGGTGGCAGTGCAATCGGCAAAGGAAAAAAGCTTGGCCAAAAACCATAGATGATGGATTACGGCGGTGCTAGGGTTCTTGGGGAGCGGCTTGATGGTTTGAGGTGCGGGCGTTCTTGCGATCCCAGGGGTGCCTTTTATAGGGGTTGGGCGAGCACGGGAAGGCGTGTTAGCGGCGGAACCCTAAAAAGAGTCCAAAACTCTCACGAGCAATATCTCGAGTTTGAAGGGGATTCGAACGCTAATTTCACCGGATTCGGGTACGGGACAGATAGAGCTTCTATATGGAAGGTTCGGCGCACAAAATCCAGGATGAAACGGCTATTGTCGGATGGAGCTTCCGCGCCTTCAATGGTGGACGGGGGCGGGCACGCGTGGGGAAGATGATGCTGCAAGGACGATGAAAACGGTGGGACCCACTAGCAGCGAGGCGAAGCATCGCGGGCGCGAGGCTCGTTCGATCGCCGCTCGGGCACACGCGTCGGCAGATCTGACAAGGCGCGCAAGCGAGCAAGTGGCGGGAGGTCGGGCCGCACAAAGGTTGAGCCACACGGAAGCAGTGGGTGCCATCCCAAAGATCATTTGAGGATTTTAAATGGATTTTCTTTTTAGAAAATTCAGAAAATCCAAATAGCAATTAGAAAATAGCAAATGAACTCAGAAAAATCTAGAAAATATATCCAAGCACATATAATCCAAATAAAATAGTTTTGGCAATTGTTGATGTTGGGAATTAATCATATTAAATCATTTTGATTCTAAAAGTCTATATTAAGCTTTAAATAAAATTCAATAAAAATTCAAATGGTGACTTTTTCCAACTAGTAACTATTCAAAAGATTTTTAAAGCTCAAAAAATTGGGATGTTACAAGGATGTAGCTATGATTCTTGGCCTTCCCATAGACATGCTTCCTGTGACCGGAGATATCAACAACGCGGGTTGGCATGACCAGGTTAGCGAGTGGCTTGTTGTGCTACCGAATGATCTGGCTGAGGACACCAGGGACAATTGGTCGTCCACCGTGCTTACGTTGTGGTTACGGGCGAACTTCAATGTGTGCCGGTAGAACGCTAATGTGGTCAAAGTGCAGTGCTTCACATGGGCATGGGTGTGGCATCTCCTTGGCTCCTTCCTTTTCCCCGACGGTACAGGTGCAATGTCGTCTCTTGGGTATACTTGCCCATGTTGACTGACTTTGGAGTGGTAGGGACTTATAGTTGGGGTTCTGCTCCCTAACTTGTTTATACTGCCACTTGTGTGATGCGGGTGCCAACCTTCTACATGTGTCGAGTTTCTTGGGTGGCTACGCATACCTTCTACAAGTGTGGATGTGGGAGTGTTTTCTCATGGGTAGGTCCGAACGTGCAACCCTGTGGGTAAGAAAACTTGTGTTTTAGCAGATTGGTTCCCGTACACTAACCATGTGACTAACATCCATCTTCATATAGGCATGGCCCCATGACGACCCGCGTCATTTTCGACGGTAGCCTGCCTTTAGGAGCTCCATCATCCCACCTACTATTCGTCGAAATCCCGGTATTTAGACTACACCAACGAGCTTGGCGTGATCACTCAAGACCAGATATAGTTCGATTAGTTACATTGCATGCAGATAATTTGGTTTCAACTATTATTTCATCAATAATTTCGTGTAAATCATTTGCAGGTCACATGGCTACCATACACCAGCAATGAGGTCATGGAAATGACATTGAACCTGATGTGCATGTGGGACGATGAGTTGTGGATGGCCCTATCACGCTAATTTACTTCCACACAGTGGAGTACCACATACCCCCATCGGGTGATAAGGCAATTTAGCAGGCTTCAAGCATGCACAATGAATTTATTTGCATGGCAGGATTAACCAAAGGCGAAAGTACTGGCGCACCTACTGAGCCCATTATCACCATACTTACATGTTGGAGTGGGCTGATCGAGCCAATCAGTCTAGGGACATGTCGCAAATCCATCGAAGGCCTCAATTTATGAACTATCTCCAGTGGCTCCACGACATCGCGCGCCTGCAGCTTTGACCTGCCATGACTTAGGCGGACATAGGGGAAGGCCACTCGTCTAACGATGATATCGTGAAGGGCGCGAGCTCGTGATTGGTTAGAAGTTCAGGACAGAGTATCACAGACGGTTTGTTAATACAACCGTGTCACGGTTATATTAACAAAGAGCCAAAAATAGGTTGTGTAGGAGAGGCCTCCCATCAATGCCTACTATGTGAGTTAATTTTAGTCCAAATGAAAATTTCCCATGTCATCACTTGAAGGTGAGCCTTCGCATTGAGTTATTATGTGTTTATTGTATGAACTTATCTTGCATATTGCATTCACGTGGGTCAAGGGGTAGTCGAAGCGATTTGTTTGCATGGATAAGCAACAAGATGGAAGCTGGTTGGGTGACACTACGGGAGAGTCTTGATGTGAAAAGTTCATCAACCACACGGTGAAGCAGAGATTGCTTCAATAGTTATGTGTGTGGGTCCCATGTGTAAGTGGGTCCCAAAAGTGAAACCCTAGGCCTCTCCTATAAATAGAAAGGGGAGATGTAAAACCCTTGAAGCTTTCATTTGAGCCCCTCATCCTTTTCTAGGGTTTGGAGAGGAGAGGAGAGGAGAGGAGAGGAGAGGAGAGGTTAGGGTTTGAGGAAAGCTCTTGTCCTCCTTCTTGGAGTGGCTTTGTAAGCATCGATCAATCAATCTTGTGATGCTTGCTTGAGAGATCATTTGTCTCCCTTGTGTTCTTCTCTCTTTGGATGAATTTAGTGTGATAAGTGGTTAAGCTTGGTCGGTTATCTTTGATGTGTGGGAATACTCCTAGGTTGATAAGTCTTGAATCAAAGATTTTCGTATTTCTAGGGTTTGTGCACTTCTTTGATAAAATCATCGAGATATCAGCGGTCCGGAGGATCGTCGCTAGAAATGTATTAACAACCGAATCGTTGATACGACCGGTTTTGTTAGTGGCAGTCGAACCGAAATCGCTAGTAGCCGATCCGATCATTGCTGACCGGTTCCAAGCAAGAACCGGACTAGTGAGATATTCTATCATATCACAGATGGTTCTTGGTTGGTACCAGTTCGTGTTGAATTTGATTTTCCTACAATAACGGTTCCAACTAAGAATCGCGTGATACTATCATATCACGATGGTTCTTGGTTGAAACCATCTGTTTAAACCGTCCGTGATAAGTCTTTAGACCTAACTAATTTTTGTCGTATTTTCAGCTAGCCTCAGGAATTGCTAGCCATGCCCTCTGAAAACTAACAAGCAGAAATATATCACAGATAATTATTGACAATCAAAGTGATCATTTATCTCAAAATGAATTACAAAAGAATGTTTCAAGTATTGTCGCTAGAGTTACAAATTGAATTACAACCAGTCAAAGTGAATTACAATATTGAATCAATTGTTTTGAGGTCGTTCATCGGTGGCGACGGCGTGAAACTCTCTGGTGGTGTTAACTATGTCTGCCTTGATGAAGCCGCAGAGCTCCCCTCGAACGTGCGTGACCTAGTCCATCTCGAGTGCATTTAACTCTATATTCAAGCCCTATCGCTAGCAGGAGTAAAGTAGTAAGTATATATATTTAAATTTATAATTAGGAAATAATTATTATGATATTGACAAACCTGGGGATCGTGCGTCCTAGAAGCAATCAATAGCTGCATATGATGGCATACGTAGAATGCGCATAGGTGATCTCGTTTTTGCTGGCGGCACTGCAAAAATAGAATTACATATATATGTACAGTCAGTTCAAGACGCAATATTACGGAGTATTTTATACGATTATTGTGTTGTAGCACGTACCGAAAATCGCATCCTGTGAGTCAGTGTGGCGCTCGTTCCATTGTATAAACCTCCCTCGGCAACATAGCCGATGAACGCCCTACATGATTCAAAAAAGTTATCCTCGTTCATTTCAAATGAAGGAAGACTACAATAGAGTTATGTGCGAAGGAAATGAACATACTTGTCGAGTATTCCTTTAAGAAGGGTGAAGTCATGCTTTTTGTTGAGTAGAGAATCAAGGTACAATACCGTGTTCCTCTTTGGCACAAGAATCAGAAGAATCCAGTGGAACCTGCTCATGTATGTCGCTATAGTCATAAACCTATGTTGAAACGTAATTTGTATAGCCAATATTGAAACACTTACTTCTGGTTGTAGGGCACCATTATGTAGTCCTTGTCGTCCAGAGCAAGCAATCCCATTTTTATGTAATTCTCGACGTAGGATGTGTCTTGGTTGATTGTTTGCTTAGAGGCCACGTGTGGGTCGAGAAAACCCGCCGATTCATTGATTCGATGGGCACATTTCATAATGTATCTGTACATAAGCAATGAGTTGTGATATTTATCGGTATCACGTGAGTTTAGAAATTGATTTTACACACTTACAGTGTCCAGCATCGTAGAAATGAGGCGTCGAGAGCAGTTAGGCTGTATAGGTCAAATAAGTCTTCGAAGCCCACGACGAAGTGGCCAGTCTCGTGGAGAAAATGCTCCCTCTCGTATCTGACGGTGATTCTAGTATGGCCCCCTCCTCTCGGGTCTTGCGCAAGTACCAATCATGCAAAGCTTGACAAGCTACTCCTGAGATGTTTATTTCTGCGCCGGAGACCAACGGACTTCCGAGGGAGTATTTCATGGGTTTGGGAGGTGCCTTAATGTTCTTCGATTTCGATTTCTCCTTAACGAGGCGGCTGAGGGACGTCTAACTGTGAGACGCCTCAGGGACTGATATGGTGACACGCATTTCTTGTCCCTTCGCCGTCTTCTCGACGGGAAGCGATGTGGCGGCCTTCTAAAGCTTTGGTTGAGGCGGACTCGTCGAGGGTCCTATTGGAGAGGCAGGGTCCTGTCGATATCGTGTCACTGAAGGGTCCAGCGTGATGTCCTTCTTGGGCCACTGGATAAAAGTTTGTGTGCCATCCCCAAGTGTTTTGATTTCTTCGTTTGGGGAATCTCAAGCGGGATGGCCATGAAATTGTTATGTACCATGTCCACCTGCACTCTGGCATAACCCTGCGCCAGCTGGGCACCGTGCTGCACTGCCCCTTCCTGGTATGGATACACCATACTCCGCCCAAGCTCAATAGGAATCGACCCAACCATCCTCACTTGGAGCTTGCAGGGCGTCGGCTCCTACAAAACGGTACACAATTAGCTAAGGCGTCCTATAGGCTATCTTTGGAGCATTCCAGAGATGTACGTTACCTCAATATCGTCGATCGATAATTGCACGTCATCATATCCAGAATTATGTGTGGACGCGATGCTACTCCGATGTCGAGGACTTGCTCCCAAATTAACAGGGGCGGCTTGCGCCTGCAGGAGTTGATTTACTTGGTTCTGTAAGTTTGTTATTTGTTTTTGAAATTTTTCAATAATCACATGTTCCAACCGAGTCTCGTGCTGGTCATTGGATCTCTTCCTACTCCTATATGTGTTGGAGTCGTGTGGGAATCCATCCCTCCAAAGTACGTAAACCCCCAACGCCTCGCGTGCGACCCGGGTGCTCCTTGTTTCCCAGGGCCGTAGATAGTACATCCATGCCTTGGGGAAAGTGAGCGAGGCGAAAGTTCATCCTGGCGGTCTCTACATCCGCCGAGACTTCTAGGTTGGGGTGGTGATGGGGACCCGTTCCCTTGCAAATACCCCGCAGACGGTCCGGAATCTCACAGCTGCTTTCTTGGGACTCAGCGGGATCCCGACGTCACTGACCTCCGTGATCGTCATGCGGCCCGAGGGCAATTTGGAGATTCCTCTGCCATCTCGCCTGCGTACCACCTTGATCGGAGATCCAGACGTATTTGGCGACGTCGCTGACGGCGGCGAAGACGGTGCCTCTGCCATCTCGCTTACTTGCTATCTATATAAGTTACGTACGCAATGATTACATAAACAAATAGTAGTTACCCATTGAACCTAAATATATGATACATACTAAATAAAATATATGAAATTGCACAAAAAAACTGCAAAGGAGAAGGAAATATAGCAAACAGTGCAGTTTTAACATATAGCTGAAATATTGCATGATTTTGAGTGCTCTCAGAAGGCGAGTTGCAAAAGAACCAATGTTTGCCATCTCAGCCCTTTAGTCTATACTCTTCACAAATTGGATAAGAAAACTATTGTTTTGAGCTCTAATCAATGCTTAGCTAGACTGACAGAACAATCAAATGCAATTCACTTAAACAAAATATGACAAGAATATTTGATAGCAGCAAGCAAACTATTAGAATATGACAAGAATCACTGAATTAATTACTTCAAATAAAAAGCCAACAAACCTTGAATGATTACTTTGATAGCAGCAAGCAAACTATTAGAGCTCAAAACTAAACTAGTAATCCTACCAATTTCAGTATTAGACCATCTAAATCATAGAGCAAAATTTAGCCCACATAATGCACAACCAAGCCAACACCACACAAATGTGAAAGAAATCAAGCATCTGGAAGAGGTAGATAACAACCAGTAATAAAAAGACTAATGTTTCTCCATATAGGCAAGCAACAGTACATAAGCGTAATAAACCAAAAAGACTTATGTTTCTTTAATTCCAATATTGTGCACCGGTAGATCCAGACTCTTTCAAACTAGCCATACAACAAGTTAGAGTAATATATAGAAGATCAAATGGTGCTGAAAATTAAAGATCAAGGAGGATATCTAACTCTAAGCTAATATTCAGTAGTTTGTCACCTTCAAGATGCAACTCGATCGTAGCACTAGTAGCTACTAAAGAGCACTGATACTACCGTACCCACAGAGTCCCCATGGCAAGATAATTTACCAGGACAAGTAAATATCTACTTCAAGAAGAACAATAGATAGAAGGCAATGCTGCTCTTGGCTCTCAAACCAAAGTACTAAACAACAGTTCATCAAACAAAACTAGCTCAATTTTTCTCATGGCTGAAAACATTACCTCAAGAGTCAAACTACGAGGGGCAAAACAATTTAATGAATTAAGCAAAATATTCATGATAGTTGCGCACAACACAAACAATAGAGATCGATGTATATATATATAGGCAGAAAAATAGCATACTCTAGTCCAGCTAGTAGCAGCTATCTTCTTCTTTATCTTCCATATATAATTAAGTAGATCCTAGAAAAGCAAAAGGATTTTGGACCAGGACGCTTGATTCCCCACAGGCCTCCTTGACTCACATGAGCCCTACCACAAGTCTAGATCACCACCATCACTACCTTGCACAAGCACCAGCACAAGCGAGATTTTGGGGGTTTACTCACGAAGGAGGCCGAGCGGCGTGGCTTCAGCGTGGTGGAGGAGGCCGAGCGGCGTGGCTTCGGCGTGGAGGAGGAGGCCGAGCGGCGATTCTGGGGAAGAACTAGGGCAAGTGCAGCGGGGGAGGCGGCGATTCTGGGGAAGAGCAAGTGCAGCGGGCCACTTATATAGATAACATCACAGACGGTTCTATTAAAGAACCATATGTGATAATTCTAATATCACAGACGGTTCTATTAACGAACCGTCTGTGATAAATGAAGCATCACAGACGGTTATAAAATTGAACCGTCTGTGATATTAGAGTTATCACAGACGGTTCGATTAAAGAACCGTCTGTGATATCTCACATCACAGACGGTTCTATAATTGAACCGTCTGTGGTGTGCACAAATGGACCGCCAACTAATGGCCGGTCCGACTGCTGCCAAATCGGTCGAACCGCCTAACACATGGCAGTCAGACCGATTTGGCACAGGTCAGACCGGTGACCCCTGGCGGTCAGACCGCCAGGCCCCATTTGTGTGCATTTTCAACAAGGTTTTAAAAATGATATTCTCAACAAGTTGATAACTCTAACAAGTCGACATTAACATCAACATTAGAGATGACAAGTCCATAACACATGACAATTCCACGTTGACATCACATTACAATGGAAGAACAAGTCCATAACACGTGACGCGTTTCCATGTTAACATCAAATTACAATGGAATACATGCTTAATTGAAATATAGTCCTTCATGATGATCGACACACATATAGCTAGCTTCCTCACTGGGTTCTTCCTCCAGTCTGATGCCGTCTCCGAAAGGAGGCAACTCGTTAAATTGATTGTACTATTTCTCATCCACGACATTCTCAACTCCGACAATCCTTCTTTTCCCATGAAGAACTACGCGGCGGTTCTTATTTGCTGGGTCCGTTACATAAAAAACTTGAACAACTTGCTTAGCGAGTACGAATGGTTCGTCCTTGTATCCGACACGTTTGAGGTCCACAGTAGTGACGTCGTACTTGTCGACCTTCACGCCCTACGGAAGTTTAACCCAATGACATCAAAACAGGGGGATCTTGAAAAGTACATAGTCGAGCTCCCAAATCTCCTCTACGAACCCATAGTACGAGTTCAACCCGCGTGCTCCCGCGGTATTGAACCCCTCGTGAAATGCATCTATGCGGACACCGCTGTTCTAGATTGTGCTCTTCCTATCCTGAGCTGCCGTATAAAACGTGTACCCATTTATGTCGTATCATTGCCATGTCACAATTGTAAATTTTGGCCCTTTTGCCAATCATAGTAGCGTTTCATCACTTGATGACCTCCATTCGTTGAACCGACGGTTGTGCTCTCTCGTTATCCAAACCTCCGACCGGTCTGGATTCTGTTGGCGTACCATGTCTTTGTGCTCGTCGATGTATGGGGACACTTGGGTCATGTGTTGCAAGACCGTGAAATGGGCCTGCGCGTATGTATCTAGATCGGGAGTGGTTGATTTCCTTCGGATGGTCCCGATACCCTCCAGTCTCCCCTCATGACAAGATAGAGGCACACCTATCGATTCCACCTGAGCCATGTAGTCGACACAGAACTCAATGACCTCTTCGGTTGCATAACCTTCGATGATACTACCCTCCGGCCGATATCAATTTCGTACGTAGGACTTCAAAATTCCCATGTATCTCTCGAAAGGGTACATATGACGTAGGAACACAGGGCCGCATATCTTTATCTCTTTCACAAGGTTAACAATGAGATAGACCATGATATCGAAAAATGATGGAGGGAAATACATCTCAAGATGACATAGAGTCGTCACCACATCTGCCTGCAAAGCATCGAGTCCTTCGGGATCGATGACCTTCTGAGCAATTGAGTTAAAGAAATATCACAGCCTAAAAATTGCCACTCGGACCTTGTTCGGCAAAATACTTCTAATTGCAACAGGAAGCATTTGTGTCATCAGCACATGACAATAATGAGACTTCATACCAATTAATTTCAAATCTTTCATGGAAACAAGTTTCTTAATATTGGCGTAGTAACCGGACGGAACTTTCACACCATGCAAGTTTTGACACAGTTCATTTCTCTCGGCCTTGGACAAAGTGTAGTAAGTTAGGGGAAGGTACGTTCGTCCTTTATCGGTCTCTTTCGATGCTAATTCAGTTCTTATGTTCATATCAACAAAGCCACACCATGCGTTAACACCGTCTTTTGTTTTACCACTAATGTTCAGTAAGAGACCAATCAAGCTATCACATACAGTCTTCTCCACGTGCACGACGTCGATGCAGTGGCGAACTTCTAAGTGCTCCCAACAAGGCAAGTCCCAAAACATTGATCGCTTCTTCCAAATATTTTTCTGAGAGATCCTTAACTTACGTCCCTTTCCAAGCACAACATCGATATCCTTGACCATATCATAGACCTCTTTCCCTCTAAAAGCCCTTGGAGCTGAACCGCCCTCCTTATTTCCATCGAATTGTTTCTTCATCTTGTGGTATGGGTGAATCCTGGGAAGGAACCTACGGTGACGCACATACACGCTTTCTGCGAGTTGTTGACCATACACTCTCGGTACCATCTAAGCAGTGCAGACAGGCTTTGGCTCCTTTTGTACTGAACCCCGTCAGGTTACCAAGGGCAGAAAAATCATTGATGGTGCATAATAACATGGCGCGTAAAGTGAAGTTCTCTCATTTGTACGCATCCCATACTTGTACCCTTCATTCCAAAGTGTCACAAGATCTTCCAGCAATGGTTCTAGGTACACATCAATATCGTTCCTAGGTTGCTTCGGCCCTTGGATAAGTAGTGATATCAAAATGTATTTCCGCTTCATACACAACCAAGGAGGAAGGTTGTACATACATAGATTCACGGGACAGGTGCTATGTCGGCTACTCATGTTACCAAAAGGATTCATTCCGTCCGTACTCAACCCTAACCTTGTGTTCCTCGCTTCCACACCGAACTCTTCGAAGCTCCGATCAAAGTTTCTCCACTGGGCAGAATCAGTAGGATGTCTGAGCTTCCCATCTTTCTTACGTTCCTTCGAGTGCTAACGCATCAATCTTGCCTCCTTTCGGTTCGCAAATAAACGCTTCAAACGTGGGATCACAGGCAGATACCACAACATCTTAGCAGGAGGTTCTTGCATCGCCTTAGCAGTATTCTTACGCTTGCATCGGAATGCTTTGTACATGCGACATACATGCATGTTTGCATTCTCTTTACGGTAGACGATACAATCGTTCGAACATGCATGTATTCTTTCTACTTCCATTCCCAATGGACAAAGAATCTTCTTAGCTTGGTAGGTCATGCTGGGCAACATGTTTCCCTCCGGAAGGATGTCAACTAAGAGACCTAACAACGCCGTAAAACTCTTGTCGGACCAACCATTGCTTGCCTTCAATTTCAGCAGTTCAAGCACGGTTGACAACCTTGTGTATTCCGGCTTGCAGCTAGGGAACAAAGGTTTCCCCAAGTCCTCCAATAAGCCCTCGAATTTACAAAACTCTCTCTCACTGTAGTTCCCTTCTGCATCGCGTAGCATCTGATCCAGATTGTCATCATGCGACCTATCCTTATCAAAAGCACATTCCACACCCTGCATATCGTTGACTTCCTCGGCGATGTCGTCATTACTGACTTTCGGTATAATCTGCTCTTCACCGTGACTGGTCCAACATGTATATCCTTTTTTGAAACCCCTTCGTATTAAGTGAGCTTCGATCTGCGCTGGGTTGTTAAATATTTTCATATTACTGCAATCAATGCATGTACAATACATAAATTTTATCCCCTTCTTCAACATATCACCTGCTCGGCGGCTCTTCTAAAAGCAAACACGCCATTAAAATACTCTTCACTAACACGGTTCTCAATGTACATCCAGTTTCGGTCCATCTACACGTATACACACGTAACAAATTAATTAGTGTTAAATTATATTAATAAACCGCGAGTGCCCTTCATAATGACCAAACACGTTAGTGATTAGTCTAGAGCAAATATAAAGGGTTACAGATCGTTACACATTAGTGATTAGTCTAGAGCAAAAATAAAGGGTTACAGATCGTTACCCTTCTCTCGAAGGTGGCGCAATGTGGGAGGAGACAACAGAGGTGCCGCAATGGGGGACGAGGCAGCTGGGGTGACAGCTCAAAAGGGAATGGGTAGCAATGTGCTTGAAAGGAGGCAGCAGCAGCAGGGTGGCCAATGGGGAGGAGGCAGCAGCAACAGCAGGGTGGCAGCGCCTCAAATGGAATGGGCAGGTGGGCTTGTCGGGAGCATCTATTTATAGTGGTTGTATAACCGTATGTGATAAATGCCTATCATAGACGGTTCTTGTAAAGAACCGTATGTGATAAATAATTATCACAGACGGTTATTTATACGAACCGTCTGTGATACTTCACAGACGGTTCGTATAAAGAGCCGTCTGTGATGATACATAGAATCACAGACGGTTTCTGTGAAGTATCACATACGGTTCGTATAAAGAACCTTCTGTGATGACTACTGTAACATCCCAATTTTCAGAGCTTTAAAAATCTTTCAAATGGTTGTAGGGAGAACATTCACCATTTGGATTTATTTGAATAATTAATTTAAAAGCTTAATATGGACTTTTAAGGACAAACCGATTTAATATGATTAATCCCAACATCAACAATTGTTAAAACTATTTTTATTAGATTCTTTATGCTTGGATATATTTTATAGAATTTTCTAGAATTTTTCCAAAGTCATTTGCTATTTTCTATTGGTTATTTGCATTTTCTGGATTTATTAAAAAGAAAAATCTATTTAAATTCCTCAGAACAGTATTGGGCCGAAGCCCAACACTATTCCAGCAGAGCGCCAGCCCATCTCGCCCCGACCCCGCCCTCGCCCGTTTGATGCTTGACGCGTGCCCCTCGTTTCCGATCGGACACACGCGCTCAACCCCGCCCTCGCCCGTTGGATGATCGCCGCGTGGCCTCGCTCGCTGATCTCTCTCGCTTGCTCGCCCGCGACTCGCTGCCGCTACCAGGTGGGACCGCCACAGGGTCGTCGTCTCCGTGCCTTCTTCTTCCTCGCGCGCGTAGGCCGCGCCATTCTTTGGAGCTCGAAGCCGTCGACAAAACCGATTAGTTCTTTGATTCTTCGCGCCGACCCCACCAAATCGTATCTCTGTTGATTTCTTATCTGTTCCAAACCAAATCAAACCCCGGATCCCTCTCAATCTCCGAAAATTAAGGATTTCAAAATCCGGCCGTTTCGGACTCGATTTGGCGGTTTCCAAATCTCGGCGTCCCCGAGCCTATAAATACCCCCTTAGCACCGCCCAGACCTCCGCAACCCAAAGCCGCCACCCTCATCGCCCCGATCGCCCTAGCGCCGCCGCATTTCAAGTTTTAGGGTTTTCGGCCGAGCTTCTTCTCCGGTGAATTGTGCCGCCGTCGTTGTCGCCCTTGCTCCACCGACTGCACCACCGTGATCAGCAAGTCCCAGGCTACCTCGGGCGCACCTCCTCATCGCCGGAGCATCGCTGGAGCACCCTTCCGACAAAACCCGAAGCTCCACCGCTTCTTCCTCGCCACGGCCGCCGTCGTTGCGCCTAGCGATGAGGCACCCCGAGTGCGCAATAGCACAGGAACATTCGGTACCCTTCGCGCCGTTGAGTCGCCGCGTTCACGGTGACCATCGTCCCGAGCGCCACCGCCGCCGTTGTCGTCGGCTCGGCGCCGCCGTCGGCCGTCTTTGGTGTGGCGGCCGCGTAGCGCAGGTCGATGCCAAGACATGCTTGCGTGGCTCGGTCCACCGCGCCAGGTCTCCCTCGGTTCGGTGCACTTGGTCCACCGTGAGCCGTGTCACTGACATGTGGGGCCCACATGTCAGATTTCTTTTTAAATCTATTTCTTTTTCTGGAAATTCATCGCTGACGTCAGCCGACGTCATTAATCCAATTTTTCTTTATAAAAATAATTCGGGAAATTCAATAAAATCCAAATTAGGGTTTTATTTGATTTTCAAACTTCCAAAGCCCATATCTTTTGAATCCGAACTCCGATTGAGCCCATTCAAATTTGTAAATTCATATAAAATTAAGATCTATTTAATGGTGAATTTTATTTGAATTTTGGAGTTTGTTTTGCCTCTGTATTTATTTGTTTTTGGTTTCTTTTGTCTCGTTTGCGAGTAGACGTCGATACTTCGGGGAATTTTGCAGAAGAAGGAGCACCTCAAGACCAAGACTAATATCTAGATCTATTCCAAGGCAAGTTATACATTTGATCATCTTGAACCCAGTTTTCAAAATACTTTGTTTCAATGTATTGCATTCTATTTCAAGTATTTATTTAAATGCTTTTGGGATAGTTATTAATCCAATTTGTTATATCCACCTTGTCTATTGTATGCCATGATCTTTTGTCACCCTAGGTTGGTTCATTATTAGTTGGTATTATCGTAACACCAACGTGGGCTGGTTAGATACGATTAGATTGCTTAGCCATGCCACGAGTCATCATTTCATATGAGTTGCAATTATAAACTTGACTAAGTGATTATGGAACTGTGTGATGAAATTGTGTGTGCTGTGTGCTGTTACTCGTTGATGGCATGTGTTGCACTTAATCAACAGAGTGGGAAAAGATTTAGATTGAGGCAAGTGGTGGATCTGTGTGAATGGTGGAACTATGTGCTATAAACTTTGTGATTTGGGTTAAAACTGAAAGTCTTGCCTTGGTCAATTAAGGATTTAACTTTGTGCGCCATTGAACTAGGCCTTACTGTACGACCACATGCCTAATATGGGCTGGGCCTAACTTAGTAAGTTATGGAGTCTTGACATTGACAACTCAGGTTGTATTTAAACTGTGTGATGGGCTGGAGGTGTGATATGTCACATCGCGGGACGGTTCGCTGCATCCCTGTCCAACGGTGTGTGTCGTTCCAAGGACTGTGTGTACAAATTGGACGGCGGTAAAGCACATCGGGAGTGTCATTGTTTGAGATGAAGTCTCTGAAAGGTTTTGTTATGGCCAGTGCTGGCCCCACTGATTGTATCGTGTGGGTAAAGTGTACAGCCTCTGCAGAGTGTTTAAACCAATCTATTCGAATAGCCGCGTCCTCGGTTATGGACATGCTCGGGAATTTCACACGAGGGGTAGATTTTCATAAAACAATTGGGAAGGGTCAGCTCTGTGAGATAACTTGTGCAGCTGTGTAAAAAACTTGATTAGACTGTGTGTCCTTTGCGAAATCAATTGTTAACTTATTATTGTCTATTTGTTTTGAATTATTCTTCCAATCTATTATTTGTATTCAATTGCAAATGTTGCATTTCTGCAAAATAACCACAGAAGTCATTCCTTTGGAATAAGCCATCATGTATAAATGCATTCTGTGGTATGACTTGCGAGTACGGTGTGTACTCACTCTTGCTAAACAAATCAACAGAAGTGGAGGAGTCGTGGCCTACTTTTGAAGAAGAGTTCTACGAAGGTTGATCGTTAGGGTCTTGATCGATCGGTTACTCGTGGTAAATTGATGGGAGCCAACTGGAGTTTACTTCGTTTCCGCTGCAGTTATTTCTTATTTGTCAGCCTTGCATGGCTTAATAAATGTAAAACTCGACTGTAAGGTCCTAACAGTTATTTGTTATTCAAAGTACTCGTTTATTCTTATATTCGTTGTATGGATGTGATATTTCATCGATGTTGACACTGTGTGAACTAGCGTGATCCTGGACTAGTGCAGAATACACAGAGGGTCCAGATTTGCATATTTGGGTCCCGACAACTACCATTATCACAGACGGTTCTTACTGACAACCGTCTGTGAAGTATCACAGACGGTTGTATTAATAAACCGTCTGTGATAATTTTATCACAGATGGTTCCCAAGGAACCGTCTGTGATGAGGCGTCTTCTATTGCCTGTTTTGTAGTAGTGTGAGGTGCTTATGCTTATTGAGGGTTCAGAGGGGAGCTACAGCGGCATGAGGAATTTCGTTGAGGTAATCAATGCCTTCATTACTTTACAACAAACTCAAATTATTCATGGAATTACGGATTTTTACAATTTATAATTTACATTTCTATACCGCGTAGTAATTATGTTAAATTGTAGGAATTATTCATGGAATTGGTCTTGGCTTGTTTCTTACTATCCTTTTATGTGTCCTTGCAGATAGTTCGCCACTGATGTAGGCACATAGCAACTAAAATGAACTGCACCATCGCGAGAGATGTCGTTCAAGCTACCTCGGCTCAGAGTGGCTCATCCCATGCTACCTTGGCTGCAGACGCGTCTCTAGGTCTTCCCATGGTGCTAGCTCATCGCGGTCCACGACTTCCACTCCCGCAGTAGGAGATGACGGCGACAACTGATGTAAGATTAGTCTCAATCTTACGATGGATGGTAATTTGATTTGTAGAAAGTGACTTTGATGATGAGGCTACTCTATCGAAACTCGGTCAAATCATCCAACAATTGCTAAATCACACTCTTGTCATTATCAACCTCGCCAAGAACGATGGTTGACCTGATCACGAAGATCAATTCCTACAAGCAATCAAATAACAAGCAAGAATTCAACTTAAGAGCAATCTAAAAATTGCTAGATATAAAATTCACACAATGATAGTTGAGATTATGTAACACGAATCTGTTGGTCTAACCGATACAAGAGACAACGTGGATTTTGCACACACGGGCTAAACTGATCTAAACAAAACCTAAGGACTAAAAGTGGCGGCCACAAAGGTTATAAGTAGGTGGTGACCAGAGGGTAGGCCTAGGGTTTTTTGCGCCACCAGGTGGAGCGCACACAACCTGGGATCGGATCCAACACTATTACAAGGCCCAAGTTGGCCCAACAGGTGACACAACATATTTCTTTGATGATTGTGATATGTAGACATTGAATATGAAGGTGGAGCCGAATCCGTTGAAAAGGTCCCATCGTAAGCTTTCCATTAAGTACTAGAACACCTCCAACGGACTCCGTATGTGAAAGTTATTATCGTTTTAAATCGGTGCTGTCATGCTGACTCCAAATTGGCCTAGAGTTGAAATAGAGTCAACCTGGACTTGTTGTGGTAGTATGCTGCTCCCCTCACCTTGGTTCCCGAGAATAATAAAATCACATGATTTATGTAGCAATCCATCCTCAATAGGAAAATTATGAACTCCTATAAACGAGCTCACATGATAATTCAATTGTCATGCACGTGCCCTCGTCGTAGGTCCTTGCCTAGCATCTTGTGGATGAGTGTTGTGTGTATCCAATGAAGTGATGTCCTTATCAACGACGAAGATAATGACACGGATGCTGAGCTGCCCGACGAGATGGTCCTCTTGAATGTTGTGGGTGTACCTATCCCGACACAGCCATCTCGGGCCATACCTCTGCGTCGTAAACATCGTGATCGTGCAGACATTAGTAGCATCAATGTCATATAGAACATCTACAGCAAGCATACAGCTGCTAGGTTCACGCTGGGCACGGGTGCGGTTTGCAAGCGCAAGTGATGTTTCCAATGGGACTTGTGTGTAGTACTTGCATTGAACTATGTACTATTTGCATGGAAAACTTTATATAAAGACTATTATGGACTATGGGTGCATTTTTGTTGCTTGCTTTGTGTATGGATGAATGAATGCTTGTGAGATGAATACATGAATGAATGAATGTGGGATGTATTGGATTGGCCAAAAACTGGTGGCATGGTTTGGCCAGTGCCCACATCGTGGCAGCTGAGTCCTGTCAAGCCAAGCGGGGCGGTGTGACAGGACTTAGCCCTAGAAACATGCATGTGCTTGCAACGCCTCTGGAGTTGGCCAAGCACTGTCGTGGCGGCACGATTTCGCCACGCCAAAACTGATGACGTGGCAGTCGAGTCTTGTTACGCCGCCCCTCTTAGCGTGATAGGACTTAGCCCCAGAAATGGGCGCGTGCTTGCAGCGCATCTAGAGTTGGCCACTTGCGTGGTGTCTGGCACAGTTTCGCCATGCCATTACAGACAACATGGCAAGGAGTCCTACCACGCCACAATTCTCGGTATGGTCAGATGGGCCCATAATCGCCCACTTGGCATCTTTGTGGGACACAACGGCTTCGGATGCTTTTAGCCACGCCAATGGCATGACATAGTTCTTTTGCCACGTGTGGCCAAAGTGATTAGAATTGAAAATAAAATTAGATAGGAGTTATCTTTCAAATATTATTTAAATAAATACATTATTTGGAATGAAACAATTTTGGAGCGAAAAAAATAGAAAATTGGACCGAAGGTTTCCCGTAGGAAAGGAGTTGCTCCTACAAATTTGGGGGTATTTTTTAGAGGAAAAATATTTTACGTATTCCTATTTTTTAAAAGAAAATTTTGCACTTCAAAGGAGCCTTTTGGGTATAAAGTATAGATAATTAAGCATCATCCATCTGTCTTTGTCCTACTTTCCTGTCCCTGTACTATGTAGCCCCCTCCACCCCAAACGCAGCCACCACCACTAATTACAAATATAAAAAATGCAGGAATTGAAGTGTCATGTCCTCTAGATTCCCACAGGAACTAAAAACACGTAAAAACTTCAAAAGTGTCGTTTACATATCACATTGGAAAAACATATGAATTCAAGATACAAAAGGAGAAAACATGAGGTAAGACTTCATGTTTGTTTTCCTCCAAAAGTCCTGAGGAATAGCCCATTCCACATGAATTTCAAAGGAATTCTGAAGGGCTGTTCCTCTGTTCCAAACGGCCTCGTATGAATTTTTCCTATAGGTCTAAATCCTCAAAAAAATACTACACTCTTCTTTTGTTCCAAACGGGTCTAACTTTATTTTCCATGTGCATTTTCAGACAATTTGTCACATGTGACAATTCTACATAATGCTCCCTTCATCATGTCTCGATTCAATGTTCATTCTTGACACTTAAAAGTCACCACTAAACTAACCGCCCATGAACAAAGTTACAACTAGAGCTATCTATAGACTATAGTTGGCACTACTAGCAAAAGTCAAAGCAAGCATCAACCACTATTGTCATGCATGAAACTATCTGCACTAGCATTAGCAGTGTAGATTTGCATGACATCACAATGCATCTTCCATGCCATTATAGTCTGTATATCTCCTCTGACTCTTATTTAATTCAGTTGTGCAACAAGCAAACAGCCATGTTTTTTTTCTAAGGTTAGAGATGTCATAGATACTGTGTGTGTATTCATGAGGTGTAATAGGCAATATATATAGGGAATACAAGGAGATATTATAAAGAAATATGTTATATATAGATAATAAATACAAAAGGTATATAAAAAATAGAAAAGAATTCATATTCTAACACCCCCAAAACTCATGGTGGATCACACACACTGAGTTTGGAGAGAAAAATACAAATGTTGTACTCTAAACTGTGGCTTTGTGAAGAAGTCAAAACATGTAACTTTGAGGGCACAAACTGTAAAGCAAGTACTCCATCATGTACCTATGAGCGAGTGTATGAAGCATCCGCACCATTATGCTTGGTGAGCTCATGGTGCACTGGGTTACAGACAATACTGATAGCATATGTACTGTCAGACAAAAGAGTCGTAGGTCTCATCACAAGCACTCCAAAATCAGTAACCACCCCAACCAAGTAAGCTCTGCTATCACTGCTGCCATAGCTCTCAACTCAACCTCTACACTCGAACGAAAAACTGCAGTCTCCTTCTTTATCTTCTAGGCAAACAGGGAAGAGCCACGAAAAACACAGTAAGCGAAAGTGAATGACGACCAGAAGGATCACTAGCCCAGATCGCATCGGAGTACACCTGAAGCTGTAGTGAGGAGAAGCTAGGGAAAAACAAACGACAAGAGATAGTACCACACAAGTAGCGAAGAAAATGAAGAAGGTGACTATAGTGAAGATGGGTAAGACGAGCATGAACTGACTCAAGATATGAACAGCATGAGCAATGTCAGGACGAGTGCTCAGAAGATACACCAAACTCCCAACAAGATGACGATATCGAGTAGGATCCTTAAGAAGATCACCATCAGTGGCGCAAAGCTGAAGGGATAGCTCCATAGGAGTCTCAGTAGTGCGAGTGTCAGTCAGACCAGACTGATCAAGAAGATCCTAAACATACTTCTACTGGGAGAGGTAGTAGCTCTCAGACGTAGAAGAGACCTCAATCCCAAGTAAGTACGTAAGAGAACCAAGATCAGCCATCCAAAAATGTTCACTGAGATGCTTCTTCACATATGTGATGAAGGAGGAATCATCACTAGTGATGAGCATATCATCAACAGACAGAAGAAGAAGTGTCCTACCCTGAGATGAGATATAGACAAAAAGAATAGGATCATGGGAACTGACAGTGAAACCGACAGCGGTAATCACTGAGGTAAAACGCGCAAACAAGGTATGAGGAGTCTGTTTGAGGACATAAAGAGCACGACAAAGACGACAGACGTGCCCATCAGGATCAGAATACCCAAGTGGTGGCTACATATAGACCTTATCATGTAAAACACCATTAAGAAAAGTATTCTTAACATCTAGCTGAGAGATAGACACCACCGAAAAACGGAAGCAACCACAACAAGAGTGTGAATAGTGGTCATACGAGCAACAGGAGCAAAGATCTCATCGTAGTCATGACTATACTCCTGCTGAAAGTCGTGAGCTACAAGACGAGCCTTGTAAAGCTTGATAGTGCCATCAGTCCGGTCTTAATCTTGTATACCCACTTGCACGTGATAGGCGAGCATGCAAAGGTGTCGATACAATATCCCAAGTCTTTGTACATCGAAGAGCATCAAGCTCTTCTGCCATAGCGAGCTGCCACTCAAAATGAGGAGCAGCTTCATGATAAGAACTAGGTTGATGACAAAGAGAGCATGAGCTATCAGAGCGAATCTAAGACGATCAGGAGGTCGAATGGATGTTTGGACATGAAGGACGTAACGAGGAGTGTCTGATGAGGACACCACTTCTACTGATATGAGCACTCCTCTTGTTGCTGCCATGAATGATGTGCAAGATCCAATTACTCGGGCACATGCTCGTCAACTCAATTATCAGGTAAATTCGTTTCTAGGGTTGAGTGTATTATTTAAGAACTCTATGATGCTGCCTAATGGAGATGATTTGCTTGTGCTTAGGAATCTAGGAATGGACAGCAAGTAGTTGATGTGCATCAAGGAAGGAGAATGCAATAACAATGGTCACAATTCCAGCAAGGACTTCAGGACTTTAAAGCCACCCTAAAGGAGATGAAGAATTTGTGGCCTCCAACTCAAAGAGTTTCGGCCACCCTACAAGAATTTTTGGCCTCCAACTTTAAGGGTTAGTTTTAGTCAAACTTTGTAATAGGCTTATTTGGCCCATGTAGCCCATATGACCGGTCACCTAGAGTTTAGGGGTACTGTTCACATAGCACTATTCATGCATAAACAGTGCCACCACCCCCTCCCTCTTCCTCCTTTACATAGTGGCCGGCATCTCTTAGTTTCAAGGAGTGTTTCTTTTTAGATTATTCTGCATAGCAGTTTTGCCGCTCGTCGGTTTGAGGAACCCTAACTTTGTGAGCTTCATCACTATTCGTAATACAATTTTAGATTGGATCTTCTACTTTCTTGCTTGTGTTCTCGATTCGCATGCAGGAGATAGCCTTCTTGGTGAGGTCAATCGTGTTCGGCACGGTTGATAACCATCGGAGCAGTAGTTTAGTGATTGCAAGGGGCTTGATCTGTTTTGGTCGGAGCCTTTGGATCATCAACGTCGTGATCTCCACAATGGACATATCACTACCTTTCGGAAGATCGGGACACAGCCACATTAGTATCAGCAGGAGGAACATATGTAGGTGTTGGTAAGATACCAAGAGAGGAGACTGTGAAGGATGAGGACACATGGAGTAGTGAATACCAGAGAAACGAGACGGTGGTGCTGCAGAAACAAGAGGCGGTGCAGCAAGAGGCAGGACCGAAGGTGGAGGTACATAAGGAATCATTGGAGGCAGCGAGGGGAAGACTGTGATAGTGGAGATATGGGTGAAGAGTCAGAAAGAGACAACCATGAAATCATCTGAACAATGGAAACATGATAAGGAGAGGAATTTCGATAGAAGAAAGGTCAAGATTCGTCAAAATACAACATGTCGTGAGATCCCCATCCGTTGAGCAGAAGGATCATAGCAGTGATAACCCTTATGCTATAACCAAGAAACACACACTGAACTGACTGAGCCGATAGCTTGGTGCGCTCACGAGGCTGCAGCAGAACAAAACAGGTGCAGCCAAAAACACGAAGGTGGGTGTACTAGGGGCTCGAGAGTAGAGACACTCCTACACATCCTTAAGAGTAGTGAAAGGCTACAAATTGATGAGATATGCAGCTGTAGAAATAGCCTCAACCCAGAACTGTGGTGGAACTTGAGAAGCAATAAGAAGAGTACGGACAATCTCAATCAGATGACGATATTTGCGCTCAGCAACCCCATTTTGAGCATGGGCACCAGGACAAGAAGACTGGTAAAGAGTGCCATGCTCGAAAAGAAACTGTATAAAAGTGCCAGAACAATACTCACCAGTAGAATCACAGTGAAAAGTATGGATGGAAGAATCAAACTGAGTACGAACCATCATTGCAAAGCTACGATAGATCGCAAGAAACTGACCACGATTAGACATAGGGAAAAGCCATGTAAAACAAGAATAATCTATCAATGAAGATCACATAAAACTTATGTCTACCTTTAGAGATAATAGTAGCAGGTCCCCATACATTTGAATGAACTAAGTCAAAAGGACGAGAAGACAAGGACTCACTAGAATTATAAGAAAGTTGTAGCTGCTTGCCCAACTTACAACTGTGATAAAACATGGTTGTGTCAACAGCAACACATTCAAGAATACCCTGACAAAATAATGAAGAAAGACGAGATCCACACAAGTGAGTTAAACGATGATGCCACTATGTAAAAACTCTAGAGGTAGTGGCAGCAGTGGCGGTGGAGATATACGTAGATGTGGTAGGAGCAATTGAAGTTGACGGAAGGTGGAGGCGATCAAGGATGTAGAGACCCTTACGATTCCTACGGCGTCGGCCAGTCCCAAGTACTGTACATGTTTATCAATCCTGGACGAAACAGATGTGAGAGTCAAAACCTACCCTACAGATAAGATCAGTGGAGCTGACCACCGAGAGAAGCTGTATGGTAAGCTGGGGAACATGGGAAACAGTGAAACATAAAATTCAGTGGACAAAAGAGTGCCTTGACAGCTAACAAACAGAGTAGTACCGTCAGCTGTTTGAACAGAGATAGGAAAAATATGAGGTCCTATTGAAGTGAGAGTTGTGGAGTCCAGTGTCATGTGGAAAGATGCACCAGAATCCAGAACCCAAGAAGTACTTGCAGGAGACGTCTGAGCTAGAATGGCAGAACCCGCTGAGCTGTGAGAGAGCTACTGAAGTAGAGCCTGCAGAGCTGAGGAATAGAGTCACCTCACTAAGAAGGTCCTGATCCTCCTGTTGAAGAAGGGCCTCCTTGCCCTCGTAGGATTGTCCACACCCACGTTCCTTGTTCTGCTTTTTTCGCACCGTACAACTATGGTAGTCATGCTCACAGTTCTTGCAATAATTACACTAAACTCCAGTTGGTGCAAAAACAGGAGCGGAAACAGATACCTAAGGAGGGACTGTAGTCGAAGCAGAAGTCGTTGGTGTAGTCGAGGAAAAAGGGGAAGCAAGCACAGCCAGAACAAACTGTGCTGCTAATCCGTGGCGAAGCTCCTCAGCACAAAGTGTCGAAAGAGCCTCAGTGACTGTTGGTCGTGGTGAGCGGCCTAGCAGTTGAACCCTGATAGACTCAAACTCTAGGCGAAGACGGTAGACAAAGTCATAAATGTGAAGGCGGTCGTGATCTACCTTCTGCACCTTATCACACTCCTGGCAGAGCGGAGAAGCTAGCTTGTCCAGCTGGCGCCAGAGACTGGCTAGGGCTCAGAAGATGTCATCAACTGAGGAGTCCTCCTGGCGAAACGTCTCCAACTCACGCTAAAGCGAAAAGAACCGAGCATCGTTGATCTGCTGGTATCGCTCGTGTAAGTACTCGTAGATTTGACGAGTGGCACACATACCAACAATGTCTGGTTGAATGGAGTCGTTAACGCTGACCACTAGGATGGCTTGAACAAGGGCCTCATCAGCACACCGTGCTCAAAAGCGCCTATGGCATACTGAAAAACCTCATCGCAGCGGCAGCGACCTATGCCTCCTTCTTGGTGACCTCATCTTCTGAAGGAGGTCCAAAAGTAGCCTACCTGGGAGGAGGCTAAATCGGTGACGGCGGATAAGGTCGAGCACCGTGACATATCCCCATAGGCGGAGACCATCGAGCGCGATCTCCATAAATGAAGACCGTAACCTGTAGTTCGTCCCATAAAGCTTTGTTCCCGAGAATGAGATCGCAACTGATGGAACAGAAGCCATCAACAGGCGACGCTAGACGGCGCGGTGACCAAGGCAACAAAGTTTAATAGACGGTGTTGGACGGCGTGGCGGTTAGATTGATGTTCTATTTTTTTGGGTTGGGCTGGCTCACACTAAACCGGCCTGATTCGGCCATCTAAAAAGCCTGCGAAGGAGGAGCGTGTAGGGGGGAGCTAGGGTTCCCCCCTGCGACGGTGGCTTGAGCGGCGACGGGTGGCGGAGGCGCTGAAGCAGGGGGAACGGAGGCTGACGACGTAGCGGCCAACGTAGGGCTTCTCGAGCCTGGAGGCGACGGAGAAGCGCGCGCCGGTGTTGGGGTCGGGGATGTGGAGGCCGATGAAGAAGTGACCGGTGTAGAGCATCTCGAGCCTAAAGGCGGCGTTCCCCTGTTAGCGGCGACGGCTTGGGCGGCAGCTTTGGCTTCGTGTGGCGGCGGCTTTGGCTTCGGGCGGCGAGTCGGGTGGTGGGGAGACGACGGCTGCTTCGAGCGGTGGGTAGGAGGACGGCGGTGAGAGCGACGTTCCCCCTGTTGGCGGCGGCCTGAGCGACGATGGCAACGGTAGTGGTGGCCCGTGCGGACGCTCCGGCGACGGCAGTGGCCTGAGCAATGACACCAACATATGTGGTAGCAGAAAGAGTTAGATTAGTGTCCTAACACTACTACAGAACACGTCATCACAGACGGTTCGGAACCGTCATCACAGACGGTTTTCGAACCGTCTATATTTGTTCGTCTGTGATAACAAGCAGTTATCACAGACGGTTCAAAACCGTCTGTGAGACTATTATCACAGACGGTTTCGATTCATAAACCGTCGTGATAAGTGGTTATCACAGACGGTTTTAAAGTAAACCGTCGTGATATTATCACGCACGGTTTACTTTAAAACCGTCTGTGATAACCACTTATCACAGACGGTTTGTAACTGAAACCGTCTGTGATAATAGTCTCACAGACGGTTTACTTTAAAAACCATCTGTGATACTAGAAATATCACAGACGGTTTACTTAAAAACCGTCTGTGATAAGCGCTTATCACAGACGGTTTTATGTTGAAACCGTTTGTGGTAATAGCCTTCACAGACGGTTTCAACATAAAACCGTCTGTGGTAGTGAGCGATCCTAGCTACATTGTTTGCTATTTTTTGGCCAGCCTCAGGAATTGCTAGCCATGCCCTCTGAAAACAAGCATGTACAAAAAACAGATACATCGCAGATAATCAATTGTTGACAACTCAAATTGATCATTACTCAAAATAAATTAATAAAGATCGAATTTGTTGAAGTATTTTCGCTATAGTTGTACAATTGGATTACAATTAAGTCAATTGTTTGCGTGAATCTCTGGGTCGGCGATGGAGTGAAACTCTCCTTTGTCAACTATTTCTGTCATGATAAAGGTGCATAGCTGCCCTCGAACTTCCACGAGCTCTTGCGCAACAAGTCCATGTAAATCTATTATCAAATCCTGCCGCTAGGTCAAGAAAAAATGGTAAGGATATATATTTGAATTTACAATTACAAAAAAATTATTTCGAGATTGACAAACCTCCGGATTCTTCATCTTAGCACTAATGATTTGCTGCATATGATGGCAAACGTAGAATGCACATAGCTCATCATTTTTTTGCTGGCAGCACTGCAAAAATAGAATTACATATATACGTATAGTCAGTTGAAGACATATTTTTATGAAGTATGATATATATAGGATTATTGTGTTGTAGCGCGTACCGGAAATTTCGTCCTGTGTGTTAGTTGGTATTTGGATCCTTTCAGATCTTCCTTGTTGGCTAACATAGGAGATGAACGAACTACATAATTGAAAAAAGTTATCCTCGGGCATTTCAAACGAAGGAAGACTACAATAGAGTTATGTATGGAGGAAATGATCATACTTGTCGAGTATTCCTTGCAAAATGCTGAAGTCGTGATCGTTTCTGACTAGGGAATCAAGATATATCACAATGTTCCTCCTGGGTATAATGACTAAAAGGATCCAGTGGTACCTACTCATGTATGTCGCTATAACTATTAAACCTAAGTACAAATGAAATTTGAATAGCAAATAGTGAAGCACTTACCCCTGGTTGTAGGGCACCAGTATGTAGTCCTTGCGAGTCTGAAGAAGTAATGCCGCCGTTATGTAGTTCTCGACGAAGGTCGCGTCTGCTTCGATGGTTTGCATAGATACCACGTGTGGGTCGAGGAAACCCACCGGTTCTCGCCCTTCCCGGGCATATTTCATCATGTATCTATACATAAGCAATGAGTTGTGATATTTATCGGTATTACATGAATGTAGAACTTGATTGTACACACTTACAGTGTCCAACATCGTAGAAGCGAGGCGTCGAGGGCTTCGAGATTGAATAGGTTGAATAAGTCGTTGAAGCCCACCACGAAGTTGCCCTACCGTTGAAGAAATGCTCATCCTTGTATGCGACGGTGATTCGAAGATCGCACCCTTCTTTGCGGTATTCGCAGTACGTGCATGCAAAGCCTGACAAGCAAATCCAGCGCGGGCTAATTGTGCGTTAGGGCACAACGGTTTTCCGATGGAGTACTTCCCATGCTTCTGGGACTTGGGAGGCGGCTTAATGTTCGTCGATTTCGATTTGGCCTTAACGATTGGCGGCTTCTTCGCGAGACGACTCGGGAACCGACACGGTAGCACGCTTTTCTTGTTCCTTGGCGTCTTCTCCACGGAACCGGCGAGGTGGCCTTACGAGGCGAAATATGAGGTGGAGTCATGGAGGGTCCGTTGGAGAGGAATGGTCGTGTCGAGATTGCGGCCTTTGCTAGGTCGGGGCGATGTCCGCCTTGGGCCACCGGATAAAACGCGTACGGCATCCCCTAGTGTTGTGATCTCTTCGTTCGGGCGAATGTCCGGTAGGGACGGCCATGAAATGTTGATGTACCATGTCCACCTCCACCCTTGCGTAACCATGCGCCACCGACACCGTCTTCGCATCGCTCCTTCTGGTATGGATGCACCATCCCCGCTTGACCTCAATAGGAATGGACCCAACTAACCTCGCTTGAGCTTGCAAGCCGTCGGCTCCTACAAAACGATACGCAATTATCTAAGGCGTCCTATAGGTCTATCTTTGGTGCATTCCATAGATGTACATTACCTTGATGCGGTCTATCGGTAATTGGTCGTCGTCATGTTCAAAATTATGCGTGGACGCGACACTACTCCGATGTCGAGGATTGGTTCCCGCAATAACAGGGGCGGCTTGCGACTGGTTGCGGAGTACTTGATTCAGTTGATCCTGCAAACTTGCTATCTGTCCTTGAAATTCTGCCTTAAGCAGTTCTAACTGATTGTCGTACTCGGCCTTGGATCTCTTCCTACTTCTATACATGAAGTAGTCGTCTGCGAATCCATGTACCCAAGGTACGTTAACCCCCTTGCCTCGCGTGCGACCCGGGTGCTCCTTGTTTCCTAGGGCCGTTGATAGTATATCCTTCTCCCTGTGTTCTTGGAAGGAGCCTTCGGAAGTTTGGGCAATCAATTCACGCTGCAAGAGGTCATCATGTTATTATAGTCACTATGAAGTTATGGACTTATAAACAAGTAGGTAGTTCGACATATTTACCACACGTTGGGACACTTCCTGGTCCGCCGGGTTTGGGAAAGTGACGCTGCCATCAGACGAGACTTTTACCCTCGCTTAACCGAGTTAGGGAACGCGGTGTGTGATATCGAAATAGATTCTCCTCCTCCGCCTCCCATTGCGCGGATTTAGCCGCTGCACAGCCGTGCCGAGTGCGTGGGGTGAGTGTTTCGTGCTGGATTGCTTTGTGCGCCGCACTTTGCTCCTTAAATTCATCCGTCGTCTTCATAGCCACAAAGGCGTTCCATGTTTCCGCGTCAAGAATGGAAACTTCGTGAAGGCGCCTCACTCTTGTTCACGTCATCGCGTGACAAGAACGCTCTTGAAGGTCCTCCACGCGTGACACATGGAGAGCAAGGCATGCCGCTCGACGCGTTTCATGTGTGTTTCGGGATAGTGAACCGCTTGAAAGGTCTTCCCACAAAGCGCTCTCGATCTTTTGTCGAGATTTCCACTTTGGTGTGGTGATAGGGACCTTTTCCTTGCAAGTATCCCGCAGATGGTCAGGAATCTCGCCACGATCTTTGGGGACTCAGAGGGACCCCAACGCCACCGACCTCCATGATGGTCGATCGGCGGCGAGCAATTTCGATATTCCTCTCGCCATCTCGCTACGTATCTGCGGCGTCGGTGACGGCGGCGAAGACGGCGCCTACGCCATGTGCGGCGTCGGTGGCGGCGGCGAAGACGGCGCCTCGCTATCTCGCTTACTTGCTATCTATGTAAGTTACGTAATTAAGCATTAATCCTATTGTAATTAGCATGATTTGTAAAAGATTGATGATAGTTTGTGCTCTCAGAAGGAGAGTTGCAAAAGAACAAGTCTTTGCCATCTCAATCCTATTGTCTATACACTTCATGAAATGAATATGATAATATAAACTCAAGTATGCAATATATCGATCAATTTCAAACTCTAGTAAGACAATATTTCAAGAAGGTCACATTAATGATGCGAATGTTGTGCAAGGTGATGGATTGTAAGTCAATATAATGCCATGCTTGAGTACGTAAACACCAGCTTGTTTCTTACTTGTACTGTAATGAAATAATGTTTGTATGGGTTGGTCGGATAACACAAATGGAGGATAGAAAAGTCGCAAGAAAGCGCTTGAGGTAAGCTCTCAAACAGTCTTGCCTTTCCTTTTATATTTTTTGTTGCCATTTCAGATATGCAACACTGTCATGTTTTTTTTTGTTTGTCTCTTGTAGGAATTCATCATTAATAAAAAAAGCCAAAGACAACAAGAGTGACTCAAGTGATTCAAGGTTATGAGAGTCATGCAATTATTTAAAATAAGTAATCACAAAAGGCATAAATGGAATTGTCCTACCAAAAGAGGACATGGGAAAATTTTACATGGAGGCGCTATTTCGTGTGGTGCATTGATGGCAAGGCTAAACTCATGCTATAAGTGAGCAACTTTATGTCGGTTGGTCATTTGTTCTTGATTTGTTTTACAAAGAATAGGACTTATCATTCACTGTAGAAGTGAGTGAGATATCCTACTTTTTACCTTGGATTGCATATCATGGTGATTCTAGCAAAAGGAAATTTACCAGTGTAATTTATGGGTGATGCTTCCATCATTTTGCAGAATCTGTTAGGTTGTTATCCTCTGGTTTATGTCTTGTGTATCCGATTTTGACTCAGATTTTTCCAATTTTCCTAGACTAGTACACTAGTATCTCAGGAAACCCTTTACTCTCAGACATCTGCTAGAGAACTATTAGTACTATTAAAGAGACTGCTAGATTTTAGATATTATGCAAAACTTATGCTAATTTGATGATTTATCCGACCAACCCATACAAACATACAAAAGAGGCGCTAGAGAAATATATTGTTAGCCAAAGTTTAAAAGTTTGATCGCACGTACTCCAAAATGACATTCTTTTGTGATTGGAGGGAGTATCATCTAATCCAAATAAAAAATATGCCATTCTCCTCAAGGCTTTTGTTCAGATTAAAAACTAAAGGTTTGAGAAAAAAAGGATAGTTTATATTGCAAAATTTGCATCATGAATATTGTACTTATTTAATTACCAAAGATGGTATTTGTCAAATAAACGTAAACAAATAAAATTCTAGAAAGGTTTATTTTTCACACTTAGCTTAGCAAGCTAGTTTGGAAAGTTAAGCATGCCTAGTTCTCTGGGCACTATAGTAGGACCTTGTTCTCTATGTAATACTTTATAATTCGACTTATGCCAACACTTCCATAAATTTTGACTGAATGTTGTAATTGTGGCACAGTATTTTTACAGATTAGCCATGACTCCCAAAGTCCAAAAGCAAAGACAAGTCAAGTCAATTGGAATACACAATATCGTAAAACCTAAATTTTCTGAAATTTCATAGAACTCGAGACAAAATTAGCACAAAAGATCAAGACTTGGATCACATCATTTGATTGAGATGCCTTAATGACTTAATGCACACAATACCATCCAAAAATGCCCGCGATAGCCGACATTATGCACACAACAGATAAAGATCCCCATCTAGTCCCAACCATAATGGATCACCGCAAAAGGTGCAGCAGCTAGGTTGCTAGACTCAAAGATTAGTCTCGAGAGGGTGCCATGCCGATCTAAATGACTTAATTGCTGTATCCCCATCTTGTATCAGTTAATTCAATCACTCTCCACTGCTAATTAACCCAGCCAAGCACCGGTAGGGAGAGATCTATATAGGTTTGAGGGCGAGGGATGTATGGGGCACGCATCGGTGGGAGATGGCTATGGGAAGAGGTGGTGGTGTCGGCCGGCGGTGGCGGCGGCGGAGGCGCGAACGAGCGGAAGTGGAAGTGGGGGCGCCTTGTGGTCGGGGAGCGGACGTAGAAGCAGCTCCTCCGTGAACTCCTCCGCCGCCGGGGTCGAGGGAGGAGGGGCGCCGGGGTCGGGAAGGAGTTCGGAGAGGAGGCGCGCCGGATTCGGTGGAGGAGGGGCGCCGGGATCGGGGAGGCGGCGCAGAGGTCGGGACCGATAGGGAAGGAGTTCGGAGAGGAGGCGCGCCGGATTCGGTGGAGGAGGCGCCGGTTCGGGAGGCGGCAGAGGTCGGGACCGATAGGGTTAAGAGCAAAACCCTATCGGTTCTTTGAACCTTATAAAAACAACATCACAGACGGTTCTTTGAGGAACCGTGCGTGATATGTAATCCTGAGCGGTTCCTTCAAATAACAGTATGTGATGTTTGATTATCACTGCGGTTCCCTCAAAGAATCGCTGCGCGATATTCAAACATCGCTGCAGTTCCCTCAAAGAACCGCTCAGTGATATTCAAACATCACTGAGCGGTTATATGAAGGAACCGTGCATGATTTCCACATACGCTGACGGTTCTTTGAAGGATCTTCAAAGAACCGTCTGTGATGTTGTTTTTTATAAGGTTCAAAGAACGGTTACATCACAGACGGTTCTTTGAGGAACCGTCTGTGATTACTTATCTCGAGGACACAGGAAGTTTTTTTAACCTCTTGTACAAGTTGATGAGGCAAAGCTTGAAATCTTTTATATCTTATACTCCATACATTTCTTAAATAGACGCCGTTTTAGAATGTGTGCAATGAACTTGACCATTGATTTCTAGAAAAAATATTTAGATTTACCACAAGAAAATTATATGGATAGAAATATCCATACATTGCGCACTATAGCCTCCAAGCAAATTTGCTTGGCATTGCCTCTAAGGTTGTACATACATAGATTCACGGGCCAGGTGCTATGTCGGCTACTCATGTTACCGAAAGGATTCATTCCATCCGTACTCAACCCTAACCTTATGTTTCTCGGTTCCGCACCGAACTCTTCAAGCTCCGATCAAGTTTCTCCACCGCGTAATCGTGAGGTGTCTTAGCTTTCCATCTCTCTTACGCTCCTCTGAGTGCCAACGCAGCAATCTTGCCTCCTTTGGGTTCGCAAATAAACGCTTCAAACGTGGGATTATAGGCAGATACCACAACATCTTAGCAGGAGGTCCTCGCTTCACCTTAGCAGTATTTTGACGCTTGTATCGGGATGCTTTGCACACGGGACATACATGCATGTCTGCATACTCTTTACGGTAGAGGATACAATCGTTCGGATATGCATGTATTCTTTCTACTTCCATTCCCAATGGGCAAATAACCTTCTTTACTTGATAGGTGGTCTTTGGGCAACACGTTTCCCTCCGGAAGGATGTCCGCTAGGAGACCTAACTGTATTGTGAAACTCTTATCGGACCAACTATTGCTTGCCTTCAATTTCAGCGAGTTCAAGCACGGTTGACAACCTTGTGTATTCCGGCTTGCAACCGGGGAACAAAGGTCTCACCGAGTCCTCCCTTAAGCCCTCGAATTTACAAAACTCTCTCTCACTTTGTAGTTCTCTTACGCATCGCGTAGCATCTGATCCAGATTGTCATCGTGCCCCTATCCTCATCAAAAGCACATCCACATCCGCAAATCGTTGACTTCCTCGGCGATGTCGTCATTATTAACTTCTGGTATAATCTACTCTTCACCGTGGATCGGTCCAACATGTATACCCTTTTTGAAACCCTTCAATCAAGTGCGCTTCGATCTGCGCGCGTTGTTAAACATCTTCAGATTACGCAATCAATGCACGACAAGACATAAAATTTATCACCTTCTTCAACATATCACCTTTCGGCGGCTCTTCTAAAAGCAACCACGCCATTAATGTAATCTTGACTCACACGGTTCACACCATACATCCAGTTTCGATCCATCTACACTACGCATGTAACAAATTAGTGTCAAATTGATTAGCGATTAATTTATAGCAGACATAAAGGGTTATAGATCGTTACCCTCGGAGCTCACGAAGAAAATATCTAATATCTCTCGATAATCCCTACCTCTCGACACCGATATCTATCTCAATTGAACAATCATGCAACCCAAATATAGGCATCATCTCATACAACACTTATTAACCTAAAATACCGGAACCGTAAATGCAATATTGCTTGACCCAAACCCCACCGTACTGTGAACCGGTGTGTAAATTTTATTTTTTTAAGCCAATTAATTATCCTAACTCAAATTTTAGTGATTATTAGACCTAATTCAATTTTATTAAGTTACCACTCCTAAATCAAATTTTAGTTCATTAGTTATAAGGGAAACCATTATTCAAAACTAAGATTTGCGGGGCTAATATTATTTATTCCAACATTGATTGCAAGATCGATCATGTGCTAAATCTTTGTGTCATCCTCAAAGATCACCTAGAAATAGCAACAAAAAAACAAGGGTGCATAAGTCCAAGACTCAAGCAAGTATGTAATAAATCAATAGTAACAACACCATTCTCAATATTCACGATTAGCATCTACACTATCTTTTCTCCTTTCTTTTAGTCAATGCATTAACACACAATACAATGCCAAGTCCACAAGCATCTCCAAGCTCATACCAAGATTAGAGGAGGAGCCGCAGTTGGAGGAGCTAGGGCGGAAGTGGCGCTCGAGCGGTAGACACGGTGGCGGTCGCCGAGGGATGTCTCGGCTCAATTTATATGAAGCACAGAAATCACAGGCGGTTCTATTTCGTAACCGCGTGATAGTAATTATCGCGCACGGTTCCCAATAATAACCGTCTATGTAATATCACGAGCGGTTCTATTTCGTAATCGCAGTGATATCCTGACAGTTCTATTTTGAGTAACCGCTCAGTGATAATTTACTATCACGCACGGTTCACAATAACAACCGCTCTGTGATAGGCTCGCCGCGCCAAAATAAAGTTTCAGAGAGATTAATACGCATTTGCGGTTCCAAAGGAACCGTCTGTGATGGGCCGTCTGCTATAGCCTCTTTTGTGGTAGTGTAACTCTGATATCGTATTATGAATATTATATGTATATTCATGAGGTTTAATGGGCAATATATATATATATATATATATATATATATATATATATATAAAGTACCAGATGATATTATAAATAAATATACAGAGAAAGAATACAAATAGTATATAAGGAAATATAAAATAATTCCTTTCCCAACTAGAGAGAGATTAGACAACTGCTAAAGCAGCTGTGCTAGTGCTGAGCTTGTCTTATCCCATCTTAACCCCCACGTGCTCCTCTCATTTGTTACTCCCTTTGCGTCGTGTGCTTAAAATGACTCAACCCAATCCTGTTGCCAGAAGGACTCCTGGCTTTAATCTGTTGTTGATCAACCATGATGCAATATGCGATACCCATGTTAGTTTCTAGCAATTTTAGTGTAGACCATGAGCTCTTGTCCTTTTCAAATTAGCTATACAAAATCTAAAATAACTAGGTCTAAGTTTGTCGAGGCAGATTAATTTGGCATTGTGGCTCTTCATTTGCTCTAGAAACTATTGAGGGTTTCTGTGGAACAAAGGAAAATTGAAGGAATTTTATAGGATTTCCTTTTCAAATTAGCTATACAAAATCTAAAATAACTAGGTCTAAGTATGTCGAGGCAGATTAATTTGGCATTGTGGCTCTTCATTTGCTCTAGAAACTATTGAGGGTTTCTGTGGAACAAAGGAAAATTGAAGGAATTTTATAGGATTTCCTTTTCAAATTAGCTATACAAAATCTAAAATAACTAGGTCTAAGTTTGTCGAGGCAGATTAATTTGGCATTGTGGCTCTTCATTTGCTCTAGAAACTATTGAGGGTTTCTGTGGAACAAAGGAAAATTGAAGGAATTTTATAGGATTGGGTCATATGGGAATTTTTCCTATGAGAGCTTTTGGAATGTAGGAATGGCCCAATGAATTCCTATGAAAAACTTTCATTTCCACCAAATTTTGGAGGATTCTAAACATGAGCTCGGACCTCTTGGTAAAATTCCTTTAAGAAGTCCAAGGCAAGATCACAACATTTTCCTTTAAATTTCTTGTGGAGGATACCAACAACATTTTTATACAAATATTGGGCTTTCAATTTTTGTAGGATTGAAGTGGGCATGCTCGTGTCTTTTCTATTCCTACATTTTTATTTTTTGCGTTCCAAAGAGCCCCTTAGCCTCCTTTGCGAGATAACACGTATACTCATCTTTTATGTATACTATAGTGTCACTGCCCAGAAGCTTGAGATGTCAGTAAAGTCCTAAACCTTTAATTTTCTTATCGAGTTGTAGAGTTTGATTCATAATACCATCAATTATAGATCTGTATTGAATCATCTGATTACCAGTGACTAATAGCACTGTATTCGTCACTCACACTACTGCGTAGATGCTCTCTCGTTGCCTTTCCCGGGCTCTGTCGCTCCCCCTGGAATCCCTCCCTGACCTTATTCCCGTTCCTGCATACCTACCTCTCCTTTACTTCATCGCTCCACCTTAACGGCGCCTACCATGCCAAGTTGCCAGCAGCTAGAGAGAGAAGTAAGCAGAGGAAAGGAGCGAGGAAGAAAAGAGGGACAGAGTGTTTGTGGATAGAGAAAGAGTGTGAAAGAATTTTCAAAAAGTAATTTCAGCTCTCAGGAGGAGGTGAAATGATAACATATGCAGAGTTGGAGACTTGGAGTAGACTCTCTCTCCTTCACCTTCGGATTGACTACAGAGAGCAGGAGCATCGGGGGAGTAGACACTACACAGCGAGTAGAGTGGAGTGGAGGAGTGGAGAGAGAAAAGAAAAGATACCTAGATAGTAGAAAAGGTTGGCTGCTTTGCCTCTTTCTCTCTCTCTCTGCACACTGCCACAAATCCCTTCCTTTTAATGCTTTCCTCAAACCTCTCAAACCTTGTCCCTTCTCACGAGCCCTTTGGCCTTTTTGGTCTCTGCCTGCTTCTTGGGCGCAGCTCCAGCTGTGTCCTCTTCCTGCAGCCTTCCCTTGCGCCCCAGCTGTGTCCTCTTCCTGCAGCCTTCCCTTCCGGTCATCCATCCATCTCACCTATATATTCTTGCCCGGTTGCCCCCTTTGCAGCTTGCCTTCTCTGCTTCAGAGAGTTTGTGACTTGTAGCTTGTTTGAGCGGTGAGGAGACAGGGCGAGAGAGAGAGAGAGAGAGAGAGAGAGATGGCTTGGAATGGCTTCAGGGAGGAGGAAGAGGAAAGGGGCCTTGAGCTGAGCCTTGGCCTCCCTGGCTACTTCTCCAGATCACCAGACCAAGCAGGTGTTGCATCATGCATGTTTACTTCTTGTTCTTTGATTATGTTCTTGCTTCAAGGTTCCATGCTTTGATCAGCTCGTTTGGGTTTGTTTGGCTCGTTCAGGTTTGGAGGAGAAGGCAAGTGGTGCTGCTGCTGCTACTGGACCAAAGGGAAGCAATGGCTTCAAGGCAAGGTAAACTACTGCTAATTAGGAGCCTAAGGCTTAGGGTAATCTTGTTTGTTTGCTGTTTGGTAGTTTCAAGTATGAGGTTTCTTCTTACTAGTAGTAGATGATTAGCTTAGCTTAGCTTCCTTGGGTGCTCGTCTTCCAATTTTTACATCTCTTTGAAGAAATAGTGCTGAAACTAGGCTGTAAAAAAATTGTTTACCCTACCGAAATGAACATGCAGTAAAATTCTGGTTTTGGCAACTTGACACAACAGCGTATGCGAAAAAAAGCACAATCTTAATGTTTAGAGAGAACACACACACACAGAGAACAATCTTGCACTTGCTCAGTTTAGTTTATCACTCCAAACTAGTATTTCAGTATTTATTTTGTTTCGTCATCAAGTGACACGCATCAGTGTTTTGAGAAATCTTGGTAGTAGTGGTGTGTGCAAGAAAATGACCAATCTGCTACAAGATCCTTCTTTTTTGCAATGCGCAGCAGGACGGCGGCAGCTGCTCCGGTCGTCGGATGGCCTCCGGTGCGCTCGTTCCGGAGGAACCTCGCCTCGTCATCCAAGCCGTCCACTGAGCCAAACCATGGAAGCAAAAATTGCGCAAATGCCAAGATCGAGACCGGAAACAAGGGCCTGTTTGTGAAGATCAACATGGACGGCGTCCCGATCGGCCGGAAGGTCGACCTGAAGGCGCACGGCAGCTACGACAAGCTCTCGGCCGCCGTCGATCAGCTCTTCCGAGGCCTTCTCGGCGGTATATTATCAACACACACCATCCGGCCACATGCTAGTTGCAACTTTGTAAGAGTGTGTTGTAGGGAACCTGAATTTACAATCTTGTCTGTTTGTTGTATTTGTACCAGCTCAAAGGTATCCAGCCATTGCTGCAAGCGAGAGCTGCACAGGGGAGAAGCAGAAGGTGATCACAGGGCTACTGGATGGCAGTGGTGAATACACTCTGGTCTATGAGGATGACGAGGGTGACCAGATGCTGGTTGGAGACGTCCCATGGGAGTGAGTTCAATACATAGACGCATTCATCCATCATAAGCAAACCAAGTGAGCGAAATGCCTCATCTTACTAACGATGCGCCTTGTGGTGTTCTGGCAGCATGTTCGTCTCCACCGCGAAGAGGCTGCGCGTGTTGAGGAGCTCGGATCTGAACGCGTCATCGGTCAGTGCACGCTGAAATTGATTTGCAGTTAATTGCTGTCCGAAAATTTTCAGGTGCTGATCTGATCATTCCTTTCTTGTTCTTGCTTTGCAGCTAAGAGCAGTGAGCAGGAAGAGGGCGGCGGCTGAGTGCTGAGCCGTGCCCACGACTACGAATATTTTGCGTTCTGGAGGGCTTTTCCGCGAGCGATCTGTATAAATTTTCAAGCTTTTTCTGCTTTGGTTAATTATCATGTTGGTATCAACTAGGGCATGTTGGGATCGATGGACGATGGATATTGTTAGGATCATGTATGCAATGTTTGCTGCTATGTTGTAAGGTGTTCATTTTCGGAACGGCAGGGATGTGAATTTTGCTGGGCTCAGTAGTACTGTTCATCCTATCCCAGTAGAGACTAGAGAGTGTCTTGTTGTCAGTACACTACAGACTCGAGCCCTTCGGTGGCTATGTACAGTTGTGTTGCTTGCTGTTTATTTAGTGTAATTTTTTTCTCCGGGAACGGCCCGGGCTAGCGCTTGTACGTATTCTCGTTGTACGCCCCTCTGGCGTTGGATCTAATAATTTGAAAGGTCTGATCAAATGTAACAAAAATCGGTGAGATATCTGATGCAACGAGTTTGGATTCTTCGGTGTAACAAATAGGCATTCCTAGCAATAAATAAAGAATTCAACTACAATTTACAAAAGCCCGAACTGCAACATCTGAGAGACGTGTTGCAACAAATTTTTTCACTTCATGCAACAGACTGAAGGACTGAAGGTATTACAACAATTCGGAAAATGCTAGTACTCAACCTACCAAAGAAGGACGACGCACAAAAAAAAAGTTATGATGTTATAACATGATAACATTTGAAAATAATAGTTGTAACTGTTGAAATTGTGATCCGAATTACCTTATCTGTAAGAGTCCGGATTAGTTTCTATTTTTAGCAGATAAGTATCCGACTTGGACTCTACGTCCCTTACCCCAATATATACCCTTGTAAGCCGCACCGTGGAGATTGTAATCTCGTGCGACTTGTAAACACTCCATAAATAGTGATTATCGCCGGTTGGCGCTCATGGTTTTTTCCCGAGAGGGTTTTTTACGTAAAAATTTGTGTCTCGCTTTTGTCCCTATTTTTCTAACAAGTGGTATCAGAGCGTAGGATATTAGGGTTGAAGAGATACGAGAAAAAAATAACAAAAGATTGATTCCGAGGATCGCTGCGTCTCGTTCGGCGCCGCCGTCACGCTTTGCCTCGCAAGCAGATCGGAATCCGACGCGGCGCTCTGCGTCGAGCGTCGCGTTTTCTTCGGCGCTTCATCTGCGTCGTCGCTCAATCCAAGCGGCGCACGTCACCCCGCTTCGCGCGAAAAAGGCAAGGCCTCGTCACCTGCTGTCGTGCGCGTCCTTCGCCAGCTTCCAGCCGCTGCGCTGCGTCCGCCCGTCTCCACGTCGTCTTGATCGGAATCACGGACGTCACAGTTCACGTGAAGTTCAGGTTTTATTCCTCATGGCGACTTTGAAGTATGATCTTCCACTCTTGTGTCGAGACACAAGATTTTCGTTGTGACAAGTCAAGATAAGGGCCGTGTTGGCACAGATGGATTTGAATGATGTATTAGAAGGTTTTGAGAAACAACCTATCGAATGGACCGGATATGAGAAGCGCAGAGACCGTAAGGTTTTATCTCAGATTCACCTTCATTTATCAAATGATATTTTGCAGGATGTTTTGAAGCGGAAGACATCTGCTGCATTATGGCTGAAGCTGGAATAAATTTGCATGACAAAGGATCTCACCAGTAAGATGCATCTAAAACAGAAATTGTACTCTCATGAATTGCAAGAAGGAGGATCCGTGCTTGATTATCTTTCGTTGTTTAAGGAGATCGTTACCGACCTAGAGTCGATGGAGGTAAAATATGATGATGAGGATTTGGGTCTTATTCTTTTGTATTCACTGGCTAGTTCTTTTTCAAATTTCAGAGATACCATATTATATAGTAGAGATACTCTCACTCTTAATGAAGTTTATGAAGCTTTGCATGCAAAGGAGAAGATAAAACATATGGTACCTTCTGAAAATTCAAGCTCGTAAGGAGAAGACTTGTTTATTCATGGCAGGAAAAAGGCGAAGAACTCAAACAATGGATCTCGAGGTAAAAGTTCGAACGGCTACAAAAATCGATCGAAATCAAGAGGTAAATACAAGTCATGC
Source organism: Hsuehochloa calcarea (assembly GCA_036346395.1). Taxonomy (NCBI): domain Eukaryota; kingdom Viridiplantae; phylum Streptophyta; class Magnoliopsida; order Poales; family Poaceae; genus Hsuehochloa; species Hsuehochloa calcarea. Next base: position 37,593,171 of record CM070602.1, on the reverse strand, counting down.
AAATATTGCAAGAAAAGTAGGCACGACATCTCTGAATGCTGGAAGCTACAGAATAAAGAAAAGATAGCTGACTACTATAAGACAAAAGGTAAACCAGATGATGAAGGTAAAGCCTCTCTTGTTGCTGATGATAGTCCTGATGGAGAAATTCTTGTTGCCTTTGCTGGATGTGCTAGGACCAATGATGAATGGATTCTTGATTCTGCTTGTATCTTTCATATGTGTCCTAATAGTGACTGGTTTGCCACTTATGAACTTGTTGAATGTGGTATTGTGTTGATGGGTGATAACTCATCTTGTAAGGTTGTAGGAATTGGCTCAGTTCAGATCAAGATGTTTGATGGTATTGTCAGAATTTTGACAGATGTGAGGCGCATTCTAGATTTGAAAAGGAACCTCATCTCTTTGAGTACTCTTGATACTAAAAGGTACAAGTATTCAGGTGAAGGTGGAGTTTTAAAGGTATCAAAAGACTCTCTTGTAGTGATAAAAGTTGATATTAAATCTATCAATTTGTACCATCTTCGAGGTACTACAATATCAGGTAATATTGATGTAATTTCAAGTTCATTATCTGATTCAAATGCTACTAATCTTTGGCATATGCGTCTTGGGCATATGAGTGAACTTGGTTTGGCAGAATTGAGCAAGAGTGGACTTCTTGATGGACATAGCATCGGCAAATTGAATTTTTGTGAGCATTGTGTGTTTGGCAAACACAAGAGGGTGAGATTCAATATTTCAGTTCATACCACAGAAGGTATTTTCGATTATGTGCATTCTGATTTATGAGGACCATCTCGCAAGACATCGCTAGGCGGTGCTAATTATATGTTGATAATTATTGATGACTACTCTAGGAGAGTGTGGCCTTATTTCTTGAAACATAAATCAGAAGCATTTTCAGCATTTAAAGAGTGGAAGACTATGGTTGAAAGACAAACAGAAAAGAAGGTAAAGAAACTTCGCACTGATAATGGTATGGAATTCTGTTCTGATGAATTTGAATCATATTGCAAGACTCAAGGCATTGTTAGGCACTACACCGTTCCTAGTACTTCTCAACAAAACGATGTAGCTGAGCGTATGAACATGATCATCATTTCCAAGACCTGTTGCATGTTGTTTAATGTAGGTTTGCATAGGCGTTTTTAGGCTGAAGCCGCTTCCACTGCTTACTATCTTATTAATCGGTCTCCCTCTATTGCAATTGAAAGGAAGACTCCAATTGAGGTATGGTCTGGTTCCCCAGCAAATTATTCAGAGTTGAAAGTTTTTTGTTGTACTGCTTATGCTCATGTTGATAATGGGAAATTAGAGTCTAGAGATATTAAGTGCATCTTTCTTGGTTATAAATCTGGTGTCAAATGATATAAGTTGTGGAATCCTGAAATACGTAAGGTTGTGATTAGCATAAACGTTATCTTTAATGAATCTGCTATGCTTCATGATAAATTGACTGCTAATGTTCCTGTTGAGAGTGAGCAGAATTCAAGTGTTCAGTTGGATCATCTTATTGGTTCAGATAACACATCAGATAAGGAAAATATTGTTGTTCATGATGCACCTATTGTTGAGAATCCCCTTATTGTTGAGCAGCCACCACAACGGTCTATTGCAGTTGACAAACCTAGGAGGGAGATTAATCCATCCAAGAGATTAATTGAAGAAGCTAATTTTGTTGCTTATGCTTTGAGTATGGCAGAAGAAATTGAAGGTAATGTAGAACCTTCATCATACTCTGATGCTATTGATTCTACTGATTGTAATAAGTGGATAACTGCTATGCATGATGAGATGGAGTCACTTGAAAAGTATGACACTTGGGAACTAGTGAAATTGCCAAAGGAGAAAAAGCATGTTCATTACAAGTGAATTTTCAAAAGAAAGGAATGTATTTCTTTTACTGAACCAGCAAGGTATAAAGCAAGGTTGGTTGCTAAAGGTTATAGTCAGATTCTAGGTATTGACCTTAATGATGTCTTTTCCCCAGTTGTGAAGCATAGTTCTATTCACACTTTACTTAATATTGTTGCTATGCATGATTATGAACTTGAGCAATTAGATGTTAAAACTGCATTCTTACATGGGGAGTTGGAAGAAGACATTTATATGGACCAACCTGAGGGTTTTGTTATTCCTGGAAAAGAACACCTTGTTTGTAGATTAAAGAAATCTCTTTATGGTTTGAAGCAATCTCCCAGGCAATGATACAAGAGATTTGACTCATTTATGCTCTCTCATAATTTTAAGCGATCTGATTATGATAGCTGTGTTTATTTAAAGACTGTCAATGGTTCAACTATTTATTTGCTTCTCTATGTTGATGATATATTGATTGCTGCAAAAGATAAGTCGGAAATAGCAAAACTGAAAGCACAGTTGAGTAAAGAATTTGAGATGAAAGACTTAAGTGCAGCAAATAAAATTCTTGGTATGGAGATTATTAGAGAGAGGAAATCTGGCAAGTTATACCTTAGTCAACAAGGTTATATTGAAAAGGTTCTACGTCGTTTTAATATGCATGATGCAAAACCAGTGAGTACTCCATTTGCTTCACATTTTAGATTATCTTCAGCTTTATGTCCTGAGTCAGATTTGTTGGAAATATGCCCTAGAGGCAATCATAGAGATGATGATATTTCGTTGTATCCATGATTTAATAAATGTTCCTTGAATATTACCTTTGTGTTGATTAACAAGTATGTGACTTGTTTGTGAAACTCTTTACTTGAATGGTTATTCTAAAGTTGTCCCTAGTCGGAGTTCATGTGAGGACACACGTGAATAGTGGATTAGCACATGTATCGGTTGATGACTATGCTTCACAGGTCATAGACATGGAGATGTCAAACCAATAATGTGGACACATGTTTAGAACATGGGGTTGGACCGACCCAACATGAGACATAACAATTATACTTATGGTTCTCTCTACACAATGTGTACGCCTTGTCCTTAGACACGAGATTGTCGCATGTACTTGAGATGTGAATCGACCTACTTAGGGGCTATCAAACGCTACTCGTGAATCGGATAGTTATAAAGGTAGTTTTCAGATTTGTCATGAAGCATGCTGCGAGGCATGGTCAGTCAAGATGGGATTTGCCCCTCTCTACCTGAGAGAGATATCTCTGGGCCCCTCGAGTGATCGGATCCAGAAATGCATGGCCATGCTACTTAAGGTTAAGAGGTTAAGAGTTAACCTAGTATGGGATTCCGGATTACAAGATCGAGAAAGAGTGGTCAGCTTGGAGCTCGACCGAATATCGTGAGGCAAAGGGATTGACATGTACATAACGTTGTGTTGGTTCGTCCGATATGATCTTTGTGTACGTTTAGGAGTTGGGACGTCTTGCTAGAGGCCGCTACCAACTATTGACCAAGTATGTATACTCGTGTCATGTCTAAACATACGTGAACCTAGAGGGTCACACACTTAAGGGGCTGAAGCTTAATTCGGATTAGATCTGAATTAGACTGGGCTTTAAGTCCTAATGGGCCTCTATTAGTAGAAGCCCATTGTAAGGACGTCTATAAAAGGAGGACAAGGGCGCACAGGATCAAAAGGGTTTTTTCGGTGACATCCTCAAACCCTGGCCACCACCTCTCCCACGCCCTAGTCGCTCGAGCGGATCTAGCAGTCCGGCGTGCGTCGCTTCCTCCCGTACGTGTGGATACCTTTGGAGGCGCTGCATCTGTAGCGTTTGGACGAACCGCAAGAGCGGAGCTGTATGTGGGACGCCGCGACGAGGACGAGGAAGTAGTACGACTACTCTGCCCCGACGTGCTGCATCAACTTAGTACGACTACTCGCCTTACGACATCTTGCATCGGTTCGCTTCGCTGGCGTCTAGTGGTAAGACCGTGATCTATAACTGCAGTGATCTTGGTTTGCGGGTAGAATTTTTATTAATTTGCGCTAGTGTAGCCTACCCATAACCTTTCAAGATTATGATATTGAGTACATGTCTAGAGTTCCATATTCTAGTGCAGTTGGTTCTCTTATGGATGCCATGGTTTGTTCTCGTCCTGATTTATCTCATGCATTGAGTGTGGTTAGTAGATACATGGCTAATCCTGGAAAAGAGCATTGGAAAGCACTTCAATGGATTTTCAGATATTTGTGTGGTACTTCTAATGCTCGTTTGCAGTTTGGAAATTCTAGAGATGAACTTGTTGGTTATGTTGACTCTGATTATGCTGCCGATTTGGATAAAAGGAGGTCTCTTACAGGTTATGTTTTCACCATTGGTGGTTGTGCTGTTAGCTGGAAGGCAAGTTTGCAAGCTACTGTTGCCTTATCTACCACTGAAGCAGAATATATGGCTATTTCTGAAGCTTGTAAAAAAGCCATTGGTTGAGAAGTTTGTACACTGAGCTTTGTGGAGATAATTCTTGCACTACCATATTTTGTCATAGTCAAAGTGTTATATGTCTTACAAAGGATCAAATGTTCCATGAGAGAACAGAGTACATTGATGTGAGATATCACTTTATTCGATGTGTTATTGATCAAGGTGATGTCAAGGTATGTAAGATAAGTACTCATGATAATCCAGCTGATATGATTATAAAGTCAGTTCCTGTTACTAAGTTTGAGTTTTGCTCAAGCTCAGTTGGTATTACAGTTTAGTCTTAGAAACTATTTGGCGCACGGTAATTTTTATCTTATTGTGGAGATATTATGGTGATTGAAGATTCTTCATTATGCTGCAAGAGGAAATTCGTCTCAAGGTGGAGATTGTTAAAATTGTGGTCCGAATTGCCTTATCTGGAAGAGTCCGGATTAGTTTCTATTTTTTGCGGATAAGTATCCGACTTTGATTCTACGTCCCTTGTCCCCATATATACCCCTGAAAGCCGCACCGTGGAGAACGCCGCTTCGTTGTAATCCTGTGTGACTTGTAAACACTTCACAAATAGTTATCATCGCCGATTGGCGTTCGTGGTTTTTTCCCGCAAGGATTATGCACGTAAAAATTTGTGTCTCGCTTTTGTCCCTATTTTTAACAGTAACATTTCAAGATAATTATTGCAATAGTTGTAATATTTTAAGATAATTATTGCAATCTGTAACAAATGGAGAAGGTTGAAATAAACATAGGTAAATTGTGCTACAATGGAGAAAAGGACTTTAACAAAATCGAGAAAGGCATGCAAAAACCTGCCAGAGGGAGGGTGCTTACGGGAAGAAGAGCATGCCTTGATGTTCGTGGAGGCTGTTGTGGATGATAGAGCTTGCGATGTTTTGGCACATCGAGGAGGCCGCGGTGGCACGCCCAACACGACTACAAATCTTAGCTCGGCAATGATGCTCGATGAAGTCACCGCGCTTGGCCATCTCGATTCTCGGTGACAGGAGAGCTTGTCTCACCGCCATAGCGACCGCGGAGGCCGCGCCCTGTGGCGCTGCTCGGTCGTACATGGAGGGTGCGGTGCGGCTCGGCCAGAGCAGAACTCGCTGAGCGGTCATGAGACCAGAGGGAGAGAGGCAAAGGGCAAAGCTACCGAGTGAGAGAGAGAGCGCAATTTTTCTTGAGAAATGGTTAAAAGAGTCATTCTGGATGTCCGTTTGTCTTGAAAGTAAATGCACAGTACTTCGTGGTTTTTTTTGGATCTGCCATCCAAGTTGGCATATTTTGGTATATCATGAAAAGACAAACCCTGATGTGCTCCGTGCCATTGCCGCTGACTCAAGTAACTTAATTCGTGCAACACAGTGGATGAGCTGTTGAAACATCGAAACTACTGGATGTGTGAAATATCGAAACTAGATGTGTAGAACATTACATTTTACCCGCCGGAACATCCAACGCTCACCCGATTCACTCTCCGTACACAATTCAAAAGGATACACACCGGAACATCATGCTCACCCGATTCACTGTCCATACCCAAGTCAAAAGGGTACATACCGGGACGGTGAGGAAGCAATTGATGAAGCATTTTATTTTATCTATCGGAACAAATGACATATAACCTTAGTAAGTTGACATATACGCATGTGGGGTCTTGATTTGCAAATTGGTTCAAACGCATCACGAATTGAACGCTTGCTCTAAAAGTTATAGTATTTGGAATTTTTCAGATTTAAAAAACGTCTCGCCTGTATGGGCCATGGCCTTCTGTGGCCCCTAAGACACAGTTTTTTTTTTATCTCTACTACTTAAAAGAAGGAATTGGTGGCGGTCCGTCCTCTCTCGTGTAATACCCACCTAAAAGGCCAGTTCGGTGCTCTGCAGACTGATTCTTGTGCTTTCAAATTCGATTAAGCAGCACCATTGTCAGGCTTGACGAAACGTGCCTAATAATGACTTGTGGGCCGAAAGGCCAGCCCGATTACGATCTTTGGCCCGCTAAAATAACCCAGGCTCAAAGAAAACGTCTACACGGGGATCGAACAAACCCACCGCTAAATTCGACGATTTTGGAACAAAAAGCAGTCGAATGTCAAAAATAGATGATATGAAGAATTACTACTTTTGCATCCGCCATCGGGACGAAAAACAAACACGCCCATGGTTAGGCCCGTAATAGCAAGGATAAACCCTTCCTAAGGGCCTGTTTGGCATGTGTATAGTTTTTTCTCTAAAAAACAACTCTCAGTTGAGATGAATAGCTGAGCTGAGCTACTGAAGACGTTTAGTGTTCGACAGCTTGGCTTTTAGGTAAGCTAGTTGGAGTTTTCTAAAGGTTCTGAGTTGGAAAATATCTAAAATACCCTTGAAACAAATGACGATAATTAACGGTATTTTAACGATAATTAACTACATTTAACGACAACTAACTATAATTAACAACAATTAACATCAATTGATAGCAATTAATCACAATTAATGATAATTTGCTGTAATTAATGAGGGGTCGGTCGGTGGCGGTACCGAGGGAGGAGGCCAGTCGGGGCCAATGGAAAAGGAGGAGGAGGCCAGCTAGAGCCAAGGGAGAAGGAGGCAGAGGCCGATCAGGGCAACAACGCCGAGGGAGGAGGAGGCCGACCAAGGACAGAGTGATGACGTGGACGCAGGATGGTGAGGTGACACGGCGATAGGGGTAGGTCAGAGGCGATAGGAGTGGGTGACGCGGCATGGGGGAAAGCAGGTCACCAAGATGGCGGGTCACGACGTGGCTGCAGCGATGACGACGGGACATGAGCAGGTGAGAGGTGATGGGAGTGTGTATCTCGAGGCTATCAGACGCGGCGCAACAGAGGAAAGGGAGGAAGAAGAAAATGTGGCTTAAATAAAATGCAGAGAAACTCGAATGCTAAAAGGATGTATTATAAAGTTATAAAAGTTTTACATTTTAAAAATAATTTCAACTTCATCCAAATTGGATGTTACATTCTCCGAGCGAGAAGCCAATAACATACCTCAAAGGCGTACTATAGAGAGGACCGAAGACTTGGTTGCCCCTAAAGCCCAAAACTTCCTCCTTTCTTCTCCCCCAATCCTGCTCCAGCTCCACAGCTGCCTAAAAGCAAACCGAAGAAATAATAATAAGAAAAAAAAACGAGAAGAAGAAGCTAGCTCTCCTCCCCCCGAATCACTCACGATCCGAGATCAGGTACGAGCTCCGTTCCGAATCCATCTACGTCGTACCGCCACTCGATTTCCGTCCGTCCGTTCGTGGTTTATTTTCTTTTTTTACTCGCCGCAAGGTTTTCTAGGGTTTCCGTCGCGATTTCTTCCCGTTTTGTTCCTTTGGTCCGTTGGTCGCTAGATCGTGGACTACACTGGTGCGGAACGGAGGTAAATGCCTAGGCCGCGGAGCAGAGGGGTGGACGAGCTTCGGGTTGCGGCGATTTGGAGTTGGTTGGTGCGATCTTGATTTGTTTTTTTGGTGCGGTGCAGGATGGTCGGATCGATGGACCTCCCGGCCAAGGGCGGGTTCAGCTTCGACCTCTGCCGCAGGAACGGCATGCTGGAGGAGAAGGGCCTCAAGGTCCCCGGGTTCAGGAAGACTGGCACCACCATTGTTGGCCTGGTGTTTCCGGTGAGGTCTTGTTCTCCTGTTAGTAGTTTCTGGTGCTCAGTGTGCCTCGTGCGCAATTGAGGTCTTACCGTATGCAAATTTGATGGGCATTGAAGATAATGGATAACCGGGGCAGTTTAGTAGTCGTTTTGTTAGCTACTGCAGCCGTTTGTAGGAGTACAATTTACACGCTGGAAATTATGTCTGATAACCTGTTAACCTTCTGTTGCGGCACATACCCACATTCAGCTATCTGTGGACGATAAGTATGTGTTTTAGAATTACAGGGTATGTTTTGTTAAATACTGTAGAAGTTTGATATCATTATTTGTTTATGTTTGTACCAAGCCTCATAGTAGTTCTTGATATAGTAATAATGGATGAAAGATTGTGCAACCATGCCTTCAAACTGGCATCTTTTTATGCTTGTCATGAATAATTGGCTGATGTAATTTGGATGTAACTATGCTTGTTACCTAGGATGGAGTTGTTCTTGGGGCAGACACAAGAGCAACCGAGGGACCTATAGTTGCTGATAAGAACTGTGAGAAAATTCATTATATGGCACCAAACATATATTGCTGCGGAGCAGGAACTGCTGCGGACACTGAGGCTGTAACTGGTAAGAAGTGCTTAATGGCATCTTGATAGCACAAAGTAGTAGTAGATTGTCCTCTCCAACCCTCTCATTTGTTTCCTTGAATTTCTTACTGTATCTACCACAGAAACACTATAATGTTTGATTTTGCTCCAGATATGGTCAGCTCCCAGCTACAGCTTCACCGTTATGCAACTGGTCGTGAGTCAAGGGTTGTTACCGCGCTTACACTACTGAAGTCACACCTTTTCAGGTGCTCTGTCTCTCTCTCCCTCATTAGCATAATTCCAGTTCCCTACAAACATCTCACCTGTTTATGCCATTATGTTTTAGCTACCAAGGTCATGTTAGTGCTGCCCTTGTTCTTGGCGGAGTAGATGTTACTGGACCACATCTACACACTGTGAGTAACTGAGTATAATTGTTTGTTGAATTTCTTTTAAGAAACTGTGGTAGTGTTGTTAACTTTGGAATGCACAGGTTTATCCACATGGCTCCACAGATACTCTTCCTTTTGCCACGATGGGTTCTGGATCCCTTGCTGCAATGTCGGTGTTCGAATCAAAGTACAAAGAAGGCCTCACAGTAAGTGTACCAATGAAATATTTCCCGCACTTAACCATGTTGGTGATATGAGTATTGTCATGTGAGGTGACTCAAGCTGCATTTGCGGGTCATGGTGCTTGTTTTTATTTTGCAAAAAATAATATTTCTTTTTATGTGTATTAACTGATTCTATCATCTAGAGGGAGGAGGGAATACAACTTGTATCTGAGGCAATCTGTGCTGGTATCTTCAATGACTTGGGTAGTGGAAGCAATGTGGATGTTTGTGTAATAACCAAGGTATGTAAGTTCTTTTCCGTTACCTGAAATGGACAAAAACTATCTGCAAATGTCAACAAATATGGATAAAATGTTTGTAGTAAACATGGACAAATAAAACATTATTTTTTGGGAAACTATCTTCATGGCATTTTATTTGTCTACTACTCAACTTTGATAGTCTTTATTGCACATGGTTGGGTTATACTTCCCGTTTAGTATTTATTAAGTCAAATGCTCAATTGAGTTACTTATCATTTTTCCTTCTACTCAAATGCTCAAGTCAGTATCTATGGTACTGCATTTTGCCTTTTACCATGTGGTAGAAGCCTTTGAGCAAATTGAACATTGTAAGATGCCAACCTGTGTAATCTTCATCGGGTAATACACAGTTGCGTTTGACTATCTAGGTACCCTTGGGCCTCACTAGTCAGTACCAAAAATAAGGCCAGATATTTCTATCTATAATCTTGAGAAAGGAGTAGAGCATGTTAAGTTTGATTGAAGCGCCTGAGGATGTTCTTATTATTTTGCTTCAAAGTGGTAGGGTGTGTTTTTATTTTCCTGCTTCACTAACCAAGTCTCCTTTTAACATTACCAGGGAAAGACAGAGTACTTGAGAAACCACCAGTTGCCAAATCCAAGGACTTACGTTAGTTCGAAGGGATACAGCTTCACCAAGGGGCACACTGGTAAGTGTCTTGTTAATGTTACAGAATATAGATAGAGATGCTTGAGCAATACAGAGTTATGTATAATCCTTTTTTGCAGAGGTTTTGTCCACAAAGATCACACAGCTGAAGACGAAGGTTGAGGTCACTGAGGGTGATGCAATGGAAGAGTGATCTTACGTGCTTACATTCGGACAAGCAGTCATATTCAGAATGTGTCCTTTTTTCTCAGCGGGGAGCTGCTAGAACAAAAATTGATGTCTTTTGTTGTACTTGATGAACTTAAAGCAGACTTTTATGTTAAACATGTTACTGATGTTGACACATTCACGAGCGCTTGTTGATTTTGATGTAAGCATTGGATAGACTGATGCTAGTGTTTGTGCTGTTATCACTCCTCCATCAATTGATAGGTTTATATTGGTGAAATTACTTGACTGTCTCGCCCGTTGTTGATGTCGCAAGGGTCATGTTCTCTAATACTCCTTAGTCCCTCGACTCACAAAAGAGTGATGTCCTATAATATGTATGCGTGCAATCAAACCTTATTAATTAGGACCAAATATGTTGTTTAAAACATAAAGTTTGGATATATGGAATTGATATGTGTGAATTTGTCCTAAAAATATTTTCATAACATTGTACTTGTACAACTTATTTCAAATATATGATAAAGAGAATTTAGTGGTCAAAAGAGCATCTTATTAACTTTAAAAAATAAAACATGTCATCCTTTTGTGACTACAGGTGTAATCTTTCTTTTAAAAAAATAAATATGACAAGTCATTCCCAATTAAATTACCACAATTTGAAAATCTCTTGAAAAATGTCCAACTCCCAAATTTATTCAAGTTGATAATTAGTAAAGAGTCGAGTCTCTAAATTTGTATCACTTAGGTTCCTGAATTTCAAAATTAAATTGTCAAGTCTCTAAATTTGTAATAAAGTACCACTTATTCATCAAACTTGCTAATTTGTGTGACTTGAGTCAATATGAATTCATCATAATTAGCTAATGTTCTAGTGTGATCATTCAAATTGATTCGTAGGGAAATTTGGATGCGAAATGACTCGTAATTATCTAGAAGCACTGACATGTCAGTTGAATAGATATGTTGAACAGTACTAATCGTTTAGGTGGATGACCAATTTGGCAATTTGGGGTGATATAATGTAATATATGCATTTTAGCTGTTTGTAACTCGAAATGACCTAAGTGAAACGGCTTCGCAAGTTAAGACTTACGGACAAATTTTACTTTAGGGATCTAACTGACACTGCTTCATTGCAAGTTTAATTAGGGACCTAAGATATACCTTGGGCGTCCAGGTGCTAGTTGCATCCAATATTATCTTGTTAGGTGGTACGGGTGGTTGGTTTTATTGTGCTAACATTCTAAATAAAATCCTCGTTTAATGTGAGAAACAAAGATCAGCGGTTTCTTGGAATGTAGGCAGCCAAACTGAAATGATGAAACCAAAATGGGATTCTATTTCATACCTTTGTAATTCAGTTTAGAACTTTACACAGTGGACGTGGAGATTGCAACAACACACACACGGCCATTTATATTTGAAAATTTGTTTGATGGGACTTTGCAATGTACAGAAATTCAATACACTACAATAACAACAGCACAAGTCACTGGGGAAGCTGAAACTCGCGTTATGGACACTGATCAATTCAGATGCTGAGAGTGAGCAGCTGCAATCAGGGCAGCTCCCAGACCCGACCCGTCGTTTGCGAGCTTGACAGACACCAACTTGGACGCCTCCTCGCCGAGCAACCCGCCCAGCGTGCTCTCCAGGCACTGCCGGAATTCGGTGTAATGCTCGAAGAGGCCGCCGTCGATGGCGATGACCGTCTTCCGGTCGTCGCCGGGGATGCCTCTGCCAATCTTCCTGAGGATCCCAACAATCCCAGCTGCAGCCAGCCGGGCAGACCTACTGGTCACAATGTCGCAGATTTCGACGACCATCTTCCTCGTCTCCAAGGACGTGCCTTTGATCTTCAGGTTCTCTGCCAGTTTTTCGGCGACAATCCTCAGATCAGGTGTTTCGTCGTGGTGCATCGCAGAGATATCAGGGGTCCTCAGGATGAAGCGAGTGTTGAGCTTGGTGCGTTTGACATCGCCGAAAATCGAAGACTGCGAGGAGATTTTAAGAAGCACCCTCCTCACGATTTCGCCTAGGTACATTCCTGAAATCAACTTCTCGAAGATCTGAAAAAACAAGCCATAGTTATACAGTGTACGTTAATGCTTTATCATGAATTGAGGACTCTCCATATCTTCTGGAGACACTTGCCTGCTCCCCCGGGTTTAAGCTCTCCTCATCTAATGCTTGATCATATTCCGTTATCGGAAGGCACGATGAAGAGAAGTTGCCCCATTCTGTATTGATAACCTGAAATGCATAAAGTACAGTGAGAAGATTGCGAAAGGAAGACAAATGATTTTGTGCAGTGAGAATACACTAGCTACTTGAAGTGAAAAGTCTTTGAACCTTACCATATTTCCAGATTTTGGTATCTCGCCTTCCAACTTTGGTATGGCATTTGCCTTTTCGACATAAGCGGCGTTCGAGCCAGTACCTAATATCACGCCGACAACCACATCTTCGTCGTAGTAGCTGCCCGCAGCCAGTGTCCCGACGGTGTCATTGATCTGAACCATGAACAAGTAACTTCAGAATGGGGTCTCATCACAAGAACATATTTTGTTTCTTTTGAGAACAGTGCTGACACAAATATGATCAGATAAGAACAGGACTGACCAATGCGGACACGCGCATGTCAAGACCTTGCTTCTCCATGGCCGTCTGCAGTTCAGCTACCACATCTTCGCCCACCTGACATATTCCAGATAAGTTGTAATTTCAGAAAGGGAAAAAAACTTTCTGAAAAAGAACGATAACAGTTCTAACAATAAGATAAATTGTACATTAGCATTGATGTGTCCACAATTAACGCATGGATTAATTTGTCGGATGTACGGCACAACAATACTCACCGCATCATCGATCGAAAACGCCTTGGTCCACTTGATCAGCGTGCCGGACGCGATGGACGATTGCCTCACGGGGAAGGAGAAGGTGAACCCCAGCTCCCTCTGCCTGCCGCCGTCCAACGCGCCGCTGCGGCCTTCGTCGGCGACGAACTTGGCCAGCGCGGAGGCGATGAAGCCAAACAGCTCCGAGGCGCTGCCTGACATGAGGTGGGGAGGGATGGACACCTCCCTGGCCTCTCGCCGGACGACGCGCTTCTCCTTGCCGGCGAGCTGCACGCGCAGGACGCGGAAGTTGGTTCCCCCGAGGTCCAGCGCGTAGAACAAGCCCTCTTCACTCCTGATCAAATTCAGTAGCGCAAGAAAGTAAGCAAACAGATTACGAAAATGGTGCAGTGGTTCGTGTCAATTTGGACAAACTTGGCGATTCCAACATTTTCTGTTCTGTTCTGTTTATTAATGCTGTTCATGGCACCCAAAAACCAAAGCATGACTCTTCTCTTTTTTCTGTTCTGTTTTGCAATGTTTTCTTCCAAGAAATTTACCAGCAGAACAATGAGAAGGGGCAACTGCTAGGCGCTGAGGAGTAGGTAAATTTATAATCACTTAATTACCCGTTGGGGAGGTTGTCGACGTAGGAGATGATCATCTTAATTTTGCTGCCGCCCTCCTCCGCCAGCCCCGCCCTCATCTCCTCCTCCATCGCCGCCGCCACGTCGCTCAGCCGCGGCGCCGGCGTCGCGCACGCCTCCCGGAGCTCCTCCACCACCTGCTCAGCCACCGCCGCCGCCGCCACCATGGCTCCCGACCAACCAAATTAACCCGAGCAAGAACCTTAATCTGGGGTCCAAGAACCGGGACAGATTAAGAGATCTCGCTCCGAGTAAGATCCACACAGGGAAGCGATCGACAATCAGGAGCAAGCAAGAAAGGTTGGTGTTAGATTGATCGAGCTAGCTCGTGAGATCTGATCGGTATGTATGGATGTGTGTTTCTCTCGTAGCTTCTTGGCAACTGCGCAGGGATCGAGAACGAAGAAGCGCTCGCACGATTGATTTCTGGGAGGAGGGTCTCGGGTTCGTGCGGTTGCTGATTTATACAAGTCTTCGGAGAGGCAGCGATGGAAATTTGGTTGGACTACGAGATCGAATCGGAGGTGGCGGCTATGGATAGCGCTGCTGCCGCGTCGGCTTCGTACTAGCTCCTGCTCGGACTCGTATTTATTGCTTTTCGGGGGGCTGCAATGCAAAGAGTGGCCGTCGCCAAGAGTGCTGCTCTGAAGTTTCAACCATCTCTTTTAACCCACGAGAAGTGTATGCTTTCTTTCTTTGGGTTTGACTGCAATTTTGTGCTGCACAAGTTTTGGCGCAAATTGGGCGGCCGACAAATGCGTGCTTTTTCAGGGCCTCGTTTCGAGTATGCGCTCGAAAAAATAATGATGTTTTCAATCACCAAGGCAACTCAAGTTACAATATTTTGGGAACAATATCTCCCGTATATAATCTCTAGCATACTCTTTAATATTTATATTTTATAATTTTTCTTTAAAATAGGTTCAAATATCAACTATAGTAGATTAGTGTATTCTGTCTTATTTCACATACACGATAATCTCTTCAGGAAGAAACGTCATGCGCTCTCCTCCTCCCTCTCTGTCCTCCACGTATGATTTTGTTGATGTGGCATAACTAAGAGATGACAATATATACACTATTAAAGATGCTCTAATACTAGTGTGGTATATTTGGGAGAAAAAGTTACAAGAGTATAAATACCGTGAAATCATTTTTCATGACAAGTTTACTCACGCTATTTCACTAGTACAAAATAGGCTATCCTAAACGCTTTATTACAGACGATCTGTAAATAGAACCGTCTATGATAATTCACAAACGGTTCTTAAGAATAACAGTCTGTGATAATCGCATACGCCATAGACGAGTTATTGTTAAAAATCGTCTGTTAATTATCACAGACGGTCTGTAAAATAATCGTCTGTGATAGTAGACACTTAGTAGACGGTTCTTAATAAGATTCGTCTATGATATAGTTACCTGGCTACTTAACAAATATATTATAAATTACAACAATGATATATACATACACACACATAATCTTCTCCAACCACTTGATATGGTCCAGAATGTGCTCCATCTTCAACTCTAGCGTACTCCAGACACTTGTGAAATTAGCAGTACTTTTTAGTGATATTTCTGATGCTAGCAGGAGAAAAACAGAATATTTTTTAAATATGGAATGAATTATCACATGCGGTTATAAACTACATAGTATGTGATATTTAATTATTACATACAGTTATTAACAAGAACCATATATGATTTTTATTTATCATAGACGGTTTGTAATTGGAACCGTCGGTGATACACATCACAAACGGTTATTAACAAGAACCGCCTCTGATAAGCACGACTGCTTTGAAGAAGACGGCGAGTACACCTAAGAAAGCAATCAAGCCCACCACGAAGCATGATTTTTTTCGGGAGGTCGTCCACCCAGCATGAGGAGGATGAGACAGCAGCCACAACCAACCTCATCGAACCTGACACACTCTCTTGGCAACTATGCTTCTTGAACTCGCAGGGGTTGGTCATACCGACTAGCCAGAGAATGCTAATGCATTTAAGAGTGTGCTAAGCCGGAATACAATCACGGTATGACCAGCCCCTGCAAATTCAAAAAACATAACTGCCAGGAGAGAGTGTGAGGTTTGATGAAGTAGGTTGTGGCTACCGTCTCATCACCTCATGTTGTGTGGACGACAACCGAAAAAAAGATCATGCTTCATGGTGAGCTTGGTTACTTTCTTAGGTGTACTCGCTGTGTTCTTCAAAGCAGCTGCATAAGAGACAAATGAGTATTAACCTTAGATCACAAAAAATAAATAGGTCTACAAGCACACTTGAAAGTCTACGGTATTTCTTTCACCAAACGCGCCCCAGAGCCGGCCGTCTCCTTTAAAATAGTCACATACATTTCTCACTACAGATAGATCTAGATCTGATGGGACAATCAGATATTTAATTGTCCATATCACATACGGTTCTTGTTAAGAACCGTCTGTGATACGTATACAGTTTCACAGATAGTTATTGTTAAGAACCGTCTGTGCTATTTATCACAGACGGTTCGTAACAAGAACCGTCTGTGAGGCGTACGATTATCACAGACAGTTTCAACAAATAACCAGCACCAAAAACTGTCTGTGATATGTGAGATATCACAGACGGTTATTTGTTGAAACCGTCTGTGTTATGACTTTCACAGACGGTTCACAAACCGTCTATGATAATCGCCTCTTATCATAGATACATAGATTAAGACGTTTCAAAAACCGTTTACGATGACGGTTTGAAACATAATACCTTTGTCAACGGTAATACGTGTACACACACACCATGAAATAAGCCATCAATTACAGGTGATGTGTGTACTTGCACATAAATACTAGTAAAAAAGGTAAAAAATGTAAGGTCAAAATATTAACGTCATAATTTACTATGGAATCCATAGGATACGTCGCTCACTTGCAATGGTGGGGGCCAGTTGGTAAGGTTGAGAGCTAGCATTCCATCTCGTATAGATAAAGCTCGTACTATATTACTAATTGCACAAGCCAGATCATTACGACTACGCCAATACCTAGATCACAAGTTGCGCTACGATTTACAGGATCAGTTATTTTAACTTGAGCCAAACGAGATGTTCCTTATCAGCTTAATTAGCTCTCCATTGCCGTTAATTAGCTCCTCGGTCCCGTTAGCTAGCTCCGCAAGTATCATCACCTAGGTTTACAATACGATACTTATTACGTGGTTAATACATGAATTCAAAACTCATATATCAGTGAGACATCAGTGACAAATTATAGATATCAGAAGTTACTCGCATACAAAAATATTCTTCGTTATGCATAAACTCTATATTCTAAATAGTATCAGTGACAAATTAGGGCCAAACATTTGACCAGCATCAGAGAGCAGCTAGGTGTAAACGAAAAAGGTCTAACGGGGGTGATTCGTAAATACATGAGGTTGTTTCTGCAATTTGGTAGGTGGCGGCGGGAGAAGAAACGCCACTGTCTTTGCGCGGCGGGTCAAAGTTTTGACCCGCTGGCACGGTAGGGGTGGGATCGGCACCTCACTCTGACGTGGCAACACGGGCGCGGTGATCAGATCAGTCCCGGCCAGGTGGTGGGCCCGGACAAAAGCGTCCCAAAAGCCTCCCAGCTCGCTAGTAGGCTTATAGCTGTTGCTGTCGCCCGCTCGCGTTTTGGCTACCATGCGCCCCCTTTTTTCGCAACACATTGGATGGTGTTAGCCCTTGCTTAGAACTAGAAATTTTAATTCTGAAAAAATAGCTAGGAGTTTAAAGGAATTGAATCCTACAAAAAGGATGATCTTGCCTTGCCTAGTATTTCAAGCAAAGGAGTAAGCTCCTAGAATTCATGCGAAGCATACCTAGAACGATTTATTACTCTCCTAGGTCATAACAAAATAAATTGTTTTGGGTATCGATACGGTTCTTAAAATATAACTTTAACATCTAATTACTATTATAATACTCAATAAAATTATAGTATTATGCAAGTACTTTGAAGACAAATCTACACGTATGATTTTTATGTATCTAACTCAAATATTTTAAAAATATCGATGTACAAAGTTTCTAAAGTTTGACTACATGTATTCCAAAATAAATTATTTTTGTGAACTAGATGAAGTATTATATACAGTAGCTAGGACTCACAGGAATAAATCCCTCGTGTGTTGTATACCTGCATCTACCCTATCTCTCTCCGAGTTCTTGCAACTCTATTGGGATGATCCCAACACCTCTCTATCAATTCTACGTTTTCTTCCTACGGGATTACAACGACATTCCTGTAGTTTTTTTTTTCTGTCATGTGTTTTTAATTCCGTGCGTTTAAAATAGTCCCTTTCAAATATGTTATTCTGATCGGTGTGTCAAAAGAAGGGAAAAACTTCGCCAGCATTGCTGAGCCCTCGTGATGTTTGTGGTGAGATGATTGCCATTTCTCATTTTATAATACTCCCTTGTGATGGGGAAAGCTCTGTAGGTCTGATAGTGATGTTTGTGGTGAGATGATTGCCATTTCTCATTTTATAATACTCCCTTGTGATGGGGAAAGCTCTGTAGGTCTGGAAATTTTATCAGAACCCCCCAACACCCCATGATAGAATCTTAAAATCTGATTTTTTTGATGTAAAGATGAAATTTATCTAATTTTTAATTGAAATTTCAATTTCCTACACATAATGATGAAAATGAGACAAATCCAATTTTTTTTTTGCCCAGTTTGAAAATTTTATCAAACCCTACCGATAACACCGGTAACGGCGATAACTTTTTCTCACCTTGTGATTGGCTACAGATCAAGTATATTCATTCAATGGTGTAGACATGTATAGTTGCGAGAGATGAAAAGAATAGCCGTGCATAAATTCATCTGCACTCTTTTTTTACTAGGCAAACTCAACTTTTATAGAAAGTTAATATCGAGTTTTACACACAGACCAAACGACCAACAAATTGATGGGGAAACCAGTGAACCATGAACCACAGAGAACATACCAAACCAAAAGAAAGATACAGACTCATCAGCAGTCAAATAACAGCAAGAACCCTTAACAGACAGCTGCAAAGAGCAAACAACTAAGCTCAACTTCAACTTCTTTGCCCAGTACGAAAGTTCTTCACCATTATTCAACCAGACTTAGCAAGCTATCTAACTCCACACACTTAGCTTCGTTGATCAGTACTCGCCATCAGCTGCAAACATGACAAAAATTTGAATATAACTTCAGATAATTACTTAGGGAAAGTTTTCTCAATCGCCATTTATTTATCATTTTCCAAAGCGTCCAGGCCAAAGCTGCAAAATTGAGTTCTCATCTTATACACTTATACCCCCTTGCGATTGGAGAAAACTTTACTGGTTTGGAAATTTTATTGGACCACCCCACTGGTAGAACCGGTAACTAGTGGTTACCGGATATTTTGGCGAATCTTTTGAGTTGAAATTTGAATTTTTGGATGTAAAGATGAAATTTATATAATTTTTTTATTGAAATTTGAATTTCCTATACACCTTGATGAAAATAAGTCAAATCTGATTTTTTTGCCCGGTTTGAAAATTTTATCGGACCCCACCGATAACACTGGTAACGGCTATTACCGGCGAAATTTTGGCGATAAATTTTTCCATGCTTGTGATTGGCTATAGATCAAGTATATTCATTCACATGCAGGCGAATTGGTCTAGACATGTATATTTGCGGGAGATGAAAAGAATAGCCGTGCATAAATTCATCTGCACTCTTCTTTGGAAATAATGGACTTGTTGATACTTAATACTTGATGCTAAATTTGTAATTGACCTAGATACTCGTCTTTCTTTTATCCTTCTCTTCTCTTGTCCTTTTCAACCTGGTCTGCGCTAAACGAACATGTCATAGCCGTCTCAAAGGTTAACTTTAACCAAAGAAAAAAAGGAAATGCTGGAAAAGGCCAATAATACCATTGCTTGGATTGACTTTGATTCCAGATTTTCTTTCTTTTTTGAAACAACAAGAAGTAGGGGACAACTTGTAATACCTATGATGTACTTGTTCATTGCTTTAATTACACACCAACTTGCAATAGTTTTGTTTCCATCAGTGATCTGATCGCTCTCCCCTTTTTTTTTTTTTTTTTTTTGTTGTTGTTGCGAATGCCGTAGCGATAGCGTGAGTGATCTCCTGATGGAAAGTTAAGCTTTTTTTTTTTCCAGGAATGGAATGTTAAGTTAAACCAAATTGTAACTTAATGATTTTTAAAATAATTATTTTTATTCTAAAATACAATAATATACCACTCTTTTTATTTTACAAAAGTAATCCTCTATCGCTCCACCGTTGTGCGACTTGGATCTAGTCACTCAACTATTGGACGATTGATCCAAGTAGACCAACGGTCGAGCGACACGTGGAGTAGTCACTCGGTGGTTGAGCGACTTGTGATAGCCGCTTAACGGTTGTGCGACTACTCCACTTGTCGCTCAACCGATGGACGATTTAAAATAATAATATGGTTACTTTAATAATCCGATGAAAATAATTGTGGGGGAATAAATGACAATTTTTGTAGTTAATACTTTTAACAAATCTTGTTTGTAGGTTGTTAATTTTTCTAGAAATAAAAGGTGGTGACAAAGCTGGTTGGTCTATTTGTAATTTCGTATATTTTGAATGGTGCGAAATCTGTTAGACTTCCAATAACATTTTGTGATCGTCGTATGCTGTTGTAGTGCGCCAAATTTCTGAAAATTTTTGTGAGGATGATTGAGTTAGCAATAAGTCGTAAGTAGGAAGGTAAGTGATTCTTGTGATGCACCGGAGAATTAATACACGGTGGAGAACTTTGGAGAAATGGCACAACGATAACAACACGACAGTTGATCCGACAAGGGGGTTATATGGCACGCAGGATAACGAACCAAGTACGGTACACGCATGCCTTTAGAGAATTAGAAATACATGGGATATGTGGACGAAGACGGTCGAACTACTGCGTGGAACGTGGCTATTTTCCCTTGTGGCCCAGCTCAGCGTTGTACTCCTCGCCTTGCGCCTTAGCTTTCGCCACGATGGCCCTCTTCCGCGCCCTCTCGGCCTCCCGTCGCCTAGCATGCTCGCGCTCCTGCTTCTCGTGTAGCCTCTCCCGCCTCTTCTTCTCCTCCATCTCAGCCTGCAACCCTTCGAGGCGCCTTTCACGGCCATTGCAGTCCTCCCTGGCCCAGCTCTTCTGTGTCAGCAGCATTCACATGTCGTACGGGTGGATCTTATCGCCGATCTACTAGCTGAAGTCGCATAGGCATGGCGGAGACTTGGTGGGAAGAGAGACGTGGTTACGGCATAACAGGAAACAAAATTGTGGTGTGCACTGAAATACAATTTCATTACCGGCCTTCCAGTGGCTCGGCGTGTCAAACCTGCGGTTGGGGTAGTCCCCGCAGAAGTTTGGTCATCGCTAATAGCGTTGCCCAATGGTCTACTCGTCGGTTGATTTGACGCACTTGCGCGTCTTGACACCAAGAAAGGGGTGGCGCCACCCCCGTCTGGGGTCCTTCCGGAGGGCGTTTAGCGGGCATAGGAGGGCGGGGCTCGACCAGAATCGTTGGGAGTACTACGAGATAGACTCCTTAGATCGACGGGCTCCGGAGGTGGGTGGTGAGTGTAAGGCTGCCGACTAAATGCCCTATGGTGAGTGGCGCTCTGCTGGGGAGCCTTTGAGTCATTCAAAAGCTTGCAGATGTGCTCTCATTCTTTCTCCTTGTCCATGTTATCTAGGTAGTGTTGTTGGTGTGAAGTTCCTGACCAAGTAGCACCGTATTTATAGCGGGAGCGGACGCAGCTATATCGGCTCTATAGCGGCAATCGAGTGGTCTCTACGTGCTTTGCAGAGAGTGGCCACGTCCTGCTTTGTAGAGAGAAGTATTGCCCTGCTTTGAAGAGTGTGGTCACGTCGTGCTTTGTAGAGAGAAGTAATGTCCTGCTTTGCACAGAAAGGTCACATCTTACTTTGCAGAGATGGGAAACGACGACAGATTAACACTGACAATGAAGTTAAAGTTTACAATTACGATACACAAGGGAATTCATAGAAGTAAAATACGTACACAATTAATACAAGTGCACCAAGCACAATGAAGACCCCCTACTAGCCGCTCGCTACACCACCCGAGCACCTCCTCCGTCGCCGCCACATCCCACCCCCGGTCCGTGCCAGCCCGTACGGCCTCACTTGGGCCTCCTCAGTGCGGGGTGTCGGGACCCCAATAGGGTGAGGCGGTCAGGAGCACTACCGACATGTGCTCCCAAGGCCCGTGGGGTCGACTCCACCAATGCCTACGTGGCCACTGGGGCACCGCTGAGCTACGATGCAGAAAGTACCTCGACGGATGCGGGCTGAGGTGCTCCCCTGACCTCCCCCGGGTCTTCCGCGAAGAAGACGTCCACATCCTGCGAGGGCTCCTCATGCTGGGAGAGCTCAACTCCCGGCTGGGGTGCGAAACTCGCAACACAAATTCCATTTATTCGTGCAATATATCATCACGAAACAAACCTGAAGAGATGAAATGTACCTTCGCCGTGGGCCATGGCGTGCATCCAACTGTCATACCTGCCCTGCCTAAACAGGTCGGAGAAGAACAAATACAACCCTGATGCTGTTGGGTACGGGTCCAGAAAACGACGGCGGTGGGTAGCCACGTGCCAACCTTGACCCTTTGGCCTGGCTCGGCGACGGCGGGGGTGGGTAGCTACATGCCCAGCCTGACCCTCTAGCCTGGGTAGGCGCTGGCAGGGCACGTGCACGTGCCTCTCTGGAACCTCCTAGCTGGGCTGCAGGATGTGGCAGCCTTGGTGTACGCATTGATGTGGTCACCTGCTGGACCATCATGCACGACGTCAGGGTCACAGCACGCCTCGTCGGACTGTAGACCCGATGGGCCATTTGCACCAGCTCGTCGCGCATCACCTCCGCACTGTGGGCGATCCTGTCCAGGATCGTCAATGAGGCCCTCGCAATCCCGGCATTGATGTCCGTATGCAAGGAGTACATCAAAGTGTCAAACTTGTAATTGCGGTAACCATACTCAAACATTTGGAAACACGACAATACATACCGCGAGATGCACATTCCGCACAAAGTTTACAGGGTACGCGTTTGTCTGTGCTGGTACGTGAGAGGGGGAGGGTCGACGACATGCACCAGCCCGGTGCATGTTTGCGGAGCATACCAACGTAGGTACTCGTCGTATACGTGCTAGGGTTGTACGGAGTGCCCTCCTACACGTAGTCCTCGAGGGCATACACCCACTCCACCAACCACGGCTTCATCTTCGCCGCCCAACCCGTCCTACTTCCACCCACTACTACAGAACACGTCATCACAGACGGTTCGGAACCGTCATCACAGACGGTTTCCGAACCGTCTATATTTATTCGTCTGTGATAACAAGCGATTACCACAGACGGTTCAAAACCGTCTGTGATAACACTTATCACGAGCGGTTTTAAATAAAACCGCTCGTGATAACCACTTATCACGACGGTTTTTAAATAAAACCGTCGTGATAACCACTTATCACGACGGTTTTCTAAAGTAAACCGTCGTGATAGTGAGTTATCACTGACGGTTTTATGTTGAAACCGCTCGTGGTAATAGTTTCTTCACTGAGACGGTTTCAACATAAAACCGCTCGTGGTATCGAGCGACCCTAGCTACATTGTTTCCTCTTTTTGGCCACCTCAGAATTGCTAGCCATGCCCTCGAAAACAAGCATGTACAAAAAGCAGATACATCGCAGATAATCAATTGTTGACAACTCAAATTGACAATTACTCAAAATAAATTAATAAATAAATTAATAAAGATCGAATTTGTTGAAGTATTTTTGCTATAGTTGTACAATTGGATTACAATTAAGTCAATTGTTTGCGTGAATCTCGGATCGCGATGGAGTGAAACTCTCCTTTGTTAACTATTTCGTCATGATAAAATTGCATAGCGCCTCGAACTTCCGCGAGCTCTTGCGCAACGAGTCCATGTAAATCTATTATCAAACCCGCCGCTAGGTCAAGAAAAAATGGTAAGGATATATATTTGAATTTACAATTACAAAAAATTATTTCGAGATTGACAAACCTCCTGATTCTTCATCTTAGCACTAATGATTTGTCGCATATGATGGCAAGCGTAGAATGCACATAGCTCATCATTTTTTCTTTGGCAGACCGCAAAAATAGAATTACATATGTACGTATAGTCATTGAAGACACATTTTTATGAAGTATGATATATATAGGATTATTGTGTTGTAGCGCATCGAAATTTCATTCTGTGTGTTAGTTGGTATTTGGATCCTTTGTATCTTCCTTGTTGGCTAACATAGGTGATGAACGAACTACATAATTGAAAAAGTTATCCTCGGGCATTTCAAACGAAGGAAGACTACAATAGAGTTATGTATGAAGGAAATGATCATACTTGTCGAGTATTGCTTGCGAATCTTTCAAGTCGTGATCGTTTCGACTAGGGAATCAAGATATATCACGGTGTTCCTCTTGGGTATAATGACTAAAAGGATCCGATGGTACCTACTCATGTATGTCGCTATAACTATTAAACCTAAGTACAAATGAAATTTGAATAGCAAATAGTGAAGCACTTACCCACGGTTGTAGGGCACCAAGATGTAGTCCTTGCGATTACGAAGAAGCAATGCCGTCGTTATATAGTTCTCGACGAAGGTCGCGTGTGCTTGGATGGTTTGCATAGATACCACGTGTGGGTCGAGGAAACCCACGGTTCTCGCCCTTCGGGCATTTTTCATCATGTATCTATACATAAGCAATGAGTTGCGATATTTATCGGTATTACATGAATGTAGAACTTGATTGTACACACTTACAGTGTCCAACATCGTAGAAGCGAGGCGTCGAGGGCTTCGAGATTGAATAGGTTGAATAAGTCGTTGAAGCCAACCACGGTTGCGGCCCGCTGAAGAAATGCTCATCCTTGTATGCGACGGTGATTCCGAAGATCGCACCCTTCTTTGCGGTATTCGCAAGTACGTGCATGCATAGCCCGACAAGCAAATCAGCGTGGGCTAATTGTGCGTTAGGGCACAACGGTTTTCCGATGGAGTACTTCCGTGCTTACGGGACTTGGGAGGCGGCTTAATGTTCGTCGATGTCGATTTGGCCTTCACGATTGGCAGCGTCTTCCTGCGAGACGACTCGGGAACCGATACGGTAGCACGCTTTTGTTGTTCCTTCGGCGTCTTCTCCACGGGAAACGATGAGGTGGACTTCTGAGGAGAAATATGAGGTGGAGTCACAGAGGGTTCCGTTGGAGAGGAATGGTCTGTCGAGATTGCGCGATCGCTGGGTCGGGGCGATGTCCTTCTTGGGCCATCTGGATAAAAGCGTACGGCATCCCCTAGTGTTGTGATCTCTTCGTTGGGCGAATGTCGGCGGGGACGGCAATGAAATGTTGATGTACCATGTCCACCTCCACCCTTGCGTAACCATGCGCCACCTGGACACCGTGCTGCACTGCTCCTTCCTGGTATGGATGCACCATCCCCCGCCCAGCCTCAATAGGAATGGACCCAACTAACCTAAGTTGGAGCTTGCAGGCCGTCGGCTCCTACAAAACGATACACAATTAGCTAAGGCGTCCTATAGGTCTATCTTTGGTGCATTCCATAGATGTACATTACCTTGATGCGGTCTATCGGTAATTGGTCGTCGTCACGTTCAAAATTATGCGTGGACGCGACACTACTCCGATGTCGAGGAGGACTGGTTCCCGCAATAACGGGCGGCTTGCATCGGTTGCGAGTACTTGATTCGCTTGATCCCGCAAACTTGCTATCGTCCCTGAAATTACGCCTTAAGCGTTCCAAGCGATTGTCGTACTCGGCCTTGGATCTCTTCCTACTTCTATACATGAAGTAGTCGTCATGCGAATCCATGTACCCAAGGTACGTTAACCCCTTGCCTCGCGTGCGACCCGGTGCTCCTTGTTTCCTAGGGCGTAGATAGTATATCCTTCTCCTGTGTTCTTGGAAGGAGCCTTGGAAGTTTGGGCAATCAATTCACGCCGCAAGAGGTCATCATGTTATTATAGTCACTATTAAGTTATGGACTTGTAAACAAGTAGGTAGTTCGACATATTTACCACACGTTGGGACACTTCACAGTCCGCCAGTTTGGGAAAGTGACGACGCCATCGACGAGACTTTGCCCTCGCTTAACCGTGCACGGAACGCGGGTGTGTGATATCAGGAAATAGATTCTCCTCCTCCGCCTCCCATTGCGCGGATTTAGCCGCGTACCCAGCGGTGCCGAGTCTGTGGGGGTGAGTGTTTCGTGCCTGGATTGCTTTGTGCGCCGCACTTTGCTCCTTAAATTCATCCGTCGTCTTCATAGCCACAAAGGCGTTCCATGTTTCCCGCGTCAAGAATGGAAACTTCGTGAAGGGCGTCTCACTCTTGTTCACGTACTGCGTGACAAGAACGCTCTTGAAGGTCCTCCACGCGTGACACATGGAGAGCAAGGCATGCCGTTCGACGCGATTCATGTGTGTTTCTGGGATAGTGAACTCGCTTGAAAGGTCTTCCCACAAAGACGCGCGTCTCGATCTTTTGTCGAGACTTCCACTTTGGTATGGTGATAGGGACCTTTTCCTTGCAAGTATCCCGCAGATGGTCCGGAATCTGCACGATGCGGGGACTCATAGGGACCCCAACGTCACTGACCTCCGTGATGGTCAGTCGGCCAGCAGGCAATTTCGATATTCCTCTACCATCTCTCTTATGTATCTGCGGCGTCGGTGACGGCGGCGAAGACGGCGCCTCTGCCATGTCCGGCGTCGGTGACGGCGGCGAAGACGGTGCCTCTGCCATCTCGCTTACTTCCTATCTATATAAGTTACGTACGCAATTATTACATAGTATATAATATATGGGAAATTGCACAAAAATCAATGCGAGATGGTTTTGCACACAAAATACATATAATTTCTTAGCAAACTATGCACTAAGGATATGTATGTCAACTACTAAGTGTTGGAGGCAATGTACACTACTCCAGCTTGAAAGGATAACTAAGTATGCTCATGACCTGGTTTCAAAAAAAATTGAAGAACCCATCAGTGGATAAATTAATGGAGCAGTTTCAGGTTTTGTACGCCAGCGACCGGTAGAGGGGCCGTCAATTTCTTTCCCTGTTTTTTTTTCTGGTAACACCCGGCGAGACCTCACTCATGGCTCTCCCTCTCGTCGAATCACACACAAACTCACATCAAGAACAAACACGCTCAGAGCTTGGGGCAATTTTCTCTGTGTGTCTTTGTTATTCCCACACTATAAAGACTCAACAGCTCAATAGTTAAATACATACACACGGGGCCGGCTAAGCCAACCGATTCTCACACCACGTTCCTGAACTCACGCTCCATAACTCAAAGTATTCAGTACTAATCCTACACAAAGTAGTCTTTGTACTATATCAACTGAATTATAGCCAAATAACTCAATAACCTATAGCAATTTAGCAAACACGTAGATGAAAGTTCTGTGAATTACAGTACTAGTTCTACATCATAAGCAGGAGATATGATTAGTTCTACACGTATAGGCCACTAACTCACCAAGTCATTCTATCAGTAGTAAACTATTCTAAAGTAATACTAAAAGAGTGTTTATCAATAGAGTTAGTCCATAGGCTTTTTTACAATAGGCACGCTCTATTGCTGCTTGATTTATAAGGCAACATCTTGTCTAAGGTGCACGAATATCAAAATTCCCTTTCATAATTATAAAGACACAAGCACACGCATGCGCACAAAGAATAAAATAAACTTGCATCCTGCATTCACTACTCACTTGGAAAGTTGAGAAGCTGACTATTCGTAAGATGATTTGAGCACCAACATAACCAAAAAGAAAAATGACAGGATCATATCCTTTTTTAGCTATAGCAGCAAAAATAATCATGCCAGATTGAAAAGGATTCTTGATATGTCCACTACAGAGGATAAAATGCAATCCAACTTATTAGAACAAGATCAATGTAAACAGTCCAGAGCATCGATTTATTCTAGTGCGTTCGATTTGAGTTCAAGTGTAGCAAATCAAGCATAGCATTCCAATTTCCAAATCCTAATGTGCTTATCTACAATAACCATGCTACAGTCATTCCAAAGATCCAATGTTAAGCGTGCTTGAGATGTTAAGCGTAGCTTGAGATGTTAACAGATATCCTTGACTAATCAACAAGGTGTTCATCAATTTTGAGGGCAAAAAACTATATAAGCAAAACTAACAAGTTCAAGATGAAAGGATTGAGATTTTATACATGCATCTGAAGAATCTTGTTTAAATACTTCTTTGTCGGGGAGGCGCCGGTCGGGAGGAGGGGCGCCGGGCTCGGGAGGCGCAAAGGGTCGGGAGGAGGCGCCGGCCTGGGAGGCGTTCGGAGACGAGGCGGCCGGGCTCGGGGGAGGAGGGGCGCCGGGGTCGGGGAGGCGGCGCAGAGGACGTTCAGAGAAGATAGGGTTAGAAACCCTATCGTCTCTGAACCATATATAGTCAACACGCATCACAGACGGTTCTAGAGAATCGTGCGTGATGCGTAAACATCACTGACGGTTTCCCAAGAACCGCCTCGTGATGCGAAACATCACGGACGGTTCTTGAAACCGTGCGTGATGTTTACGCATCACGACGATTCTAGAGAACTGCGTGCGTGATGTGGACACATCACAGACGCATGTCAATTTTCCTAATCTAATTCACAGATAGTGTTAATTTATTTGTTGATGCTGCACATCATGCAAGCTATTCTTGTTATGAACTGTGCAAAGCATTGTAAAATGTCGTTCTTACCTCAATCTGACATTTGTTCCATTATATGACTCGTATGGCATTTCAAGTGCTGAAAACTCAAATGGATATGTCTTTCTTTCATAGATTTCGCCAGAACATCTAATTCACGCACTACATAGACAAAAAGAGCACTTGGGTGATGAAATAGACTTACATATAAACAATAGCTAATTTAAATGAAATAGTGCTAAGTTATATGTCATCATTTTTAGTTAAGGGTCACATGAATAAACCTTGGGCACTTCACTAATGCTTTAGTGAGCATATTATACATAAAAGCAGTATAATATTTGTAAAGTATGATTTTGGATGAACTTCCAAGATGGTGTTTTTAGCATTAGTTAATTATAATGTAAAGCCCAAAAGTTTAGCAATTACAGTAACTTTGTTGCGGTGCAATTCCTCCTAAAATAGACTCCTTACCAATCTAGAATGTATGAACTGTTGGATAAGCAATATGATGACAAGTTTGAGTTCAAAAGTTCATATCTAATTCAACTCAACATTACCATGAATATCCACATTGACATCAATATTAAAGATCACAAGTCCATAACACAACACATGACAATGGAATAAATAAATTAATTACAATGGAGTAATTAAATTCTTAATTAAAATACTGACCCTTCATGATGATCGACGCGATATAGCTAGCTTCCTCACTGGGTTCTTCCTCGAGCACGATCCGTCTCAGAAAGGTGGCAACTCGTCAAATTGATTGTATTCTTCCTCGTCCACTACATTCTCAACTCCGACAATCCTCCTTTTCCATGAAGAACTACGTGGCGCTTCTTATTTGCCGGTCGGTTACATAGAAGACTTGAACAACTTGGTTGCTTGATGCGAATGGTTCGTCTTTGTATCCGACACGTTCGAGGTCCACGGTAGTGACGCGTGCATTTGTCGACCTTCACTGTGGGAGATGGACCCAACGGCACCGAAATAGGGGATCTTGAAAAGCACGAGTCGATCTCCCATATCTCCTCTATTTGCCCATAGTACGAGCTCCTCGGCCCATCGATCTTGAATGCATCTATCACGGACACTGCTGATTACTTTGTGCTCTTCCTATCTGAGTGCCGTATAAAATGTGTACCCATTTATGTCGTATCCTTGCCATGTGACAATTGTAAAATGTGGCCCTCTTGCCAACCATAGCGTATCATCACTTGATGACCTCCGAGTGATTCGCACCTTTAACCATTCGTTGAGCAAGCGGTTGTGCTCTCTCATGATCCAAACCTCCGACCGGTGCGGATTACATTGGCGTACCATGTCTTTGTGCTCGTCGATGTATGGGGACACTTGGGTCATGTGTTGCAAGACCGTGAAATGGGCTTGAGCGTGCGTATCGGATCGGGAGTGATTGATTTCCTTCCGATGGTCCGATACCATCCAGTCTCCCCTCATGACGAGATAGAGGCACACCAATCGGATCCACGAGCCATGTAGTCGACGCAGAACTCAATGACCTCTTCCGTTGCATAACCTTCGATGATGCCCTCCGGTCGAGATCGATTCCGACGTAGGACTTGAGAATTCCCATGTACCTCTCGAGCGGGTACATATGGCGTAGAAACACAGGGCGCATATCTTTATCTCTTTCACAAGGTGAACAATGAGATGGACCATGATATCGAAAAATGGCTGAGGGAAATACATCTCAAGATGACACGAGTCGTCACTACCTCGGCTGCAGAGCATCTAGTCCTTGGGGATCGATGACCTTACGAGCAATTGAGTTGAAGAAATAACACGACCTCAAGATTGCCACTCGGACCTTGTTCGCAAGATACTCCTAATTACAACAGAAGCATTTGTGTCATCGACACACGACAATCATGCGACTTCATACCAATTAATTTCAAATCTTGCATAGAAACAAGTTTCTTAATGTTAGCGGAGTAACCAGACGGGACTTTCACACGTGCAAGCTCGCACGATTCATTTCTCTCGCCTTGGGCAGAGTGTAGCAAAAGTTGGGGAAAAATACGTTCGTCTGTATCGGTCTCTTTCGGTGCTAACTCGGTCCTTATGTTCATATCGACCAAGTCACGCGTGCGTTAACACCATCCTTTGTTTTGCCACTAATGTTCAAAGAAGAGACCAATCAAGCTATCACATACATTCTTCTCACGTGCATAACGTCGATGCGATGGCGAACTTCTAAGTACTCCCAATAAGGCAAGTCCCAAAAATTGACCGCTTCTTCGGATGTTCTTCTCACGGGTTCTTAATTTACGTCCCTTCCCAAGCACAACATCGATATCCTTAACCATATCATAGACCTCTTTCCCACTAAAAGCCCTTGAAGTGAACCGTCTTCCTTATTTCCGTCGAATTGTTTCTTCATCTTGCGGTATGGGTGACTCCTCGGAAGGAACTCTGCGGTGGCGCATATACACGATTTTGCGAGTTGTTCGACCATACACTCTCCGTAGCATCTAAGCGGGCGGACGGGCTTTGGCTCCTTTTGTATTGAAGTCCGACAGTTACCAAGGGCGGGAAAATCATTGATGGTGCGAGAACAACATGGCGCGTAAAGTGAAGTTCTCTCGTTTGTACGCATCCCATACACATGCCCTTCGTTCCACGGTGTCACAAGATCTTCCGCAATGGTGCTAGGTACACATCAATATCATTCCTGTGTTGCTTGGCCCTTGGATAAGTAGTGACATCAAAATGTACTTCCGCTTCATCTGAGCCAAGGAGGAAGGTTGTACATACATAGATTCACGGGCAGTGCTATGTCGGTGCTCATGTTACCGAAAGGATTCATTCCATCCGTACTCAACCCTAACCTTATGTTCCTCGGTTCCTTTTGAACTCTTCAAGCTCCGATCGAAGTTTCTCCACCGCGTAATCACAGGTGTCTTAGCTTTCCATCTCTCTTACGCTCCTCTCGAGTGCCAACGCAGCAATCTTGCCTCCTTTGGGTTCGCAAATAAGCGCTTCAAGCGTGGGATTATAGGTAGATACCACAACATCTTAGCAGAGGTCCTTGCTTCACCTTAGCGATATTTTGGCGCTTGTATCGGGATGCTTTGCACACGGACAATAATGCATGTCTGCATACTCTTTACGGTAGAGGATACAATCGTTCGGACATGCATGTATTCTTTCTACTTCCATTCCCAATGGGCAAATAACCTTCTTCGCTTGATAGGTGGTCTTTGGGCAACACGTTTCCTCCGGAAGGATGTCCGCTAGGAGACCTAACAACGCCGTGAAACTCTTATCGGACCAACTATTGCTTGCCTTCAATTTCAGCAGTTCAAGCACGGTTGACAACCTTGTGTATCCGGCTTGCGGCCCAGGAACAAAGGTCTCACCGAGTCCTCCCTTAAGCCCTCGAATTTACAAAACACTCTCTCTTTGTAGTTCTCTTACGCATCGCGTAGCATCGATCCAGATTGTCATCGTGCCCCTATCCTCATCAAAAGCACGATCCACATCCGGCAAATCGTTGACTTCCTCGGCGATGTCGTCATTATTAACTTCGGTATAATCGCTCTTCACCGTGGTGGTCCAACATGTATACCCTTTTTGAAACCCTTGAATCAAGTGCGCTTCGATCCGCGCCACGTTGTTAAACATCTTGATTACGCAATCAATGCACCTGACAATACATAAAATTTATCCCTTCTTCAACATATCCCCTCGTGGCTCTTCTAAAAGCAACCACGCCATTAATGTAATCTTGACTCACGGTTCACACCGTACATCCGATTCGATCCATCTACAATACGCATGTAACAAATTAGTGTCAAATTGATTAGCGATTAATTTATAGCAAACGAAAATGTGCAATATAAACTCATTCTCCAACATTTGTATCTAAGGTTATTGAAAGAAAACTCTTCACTAGTTATGTACCACGCGGTGGCATAGCGTAGCCATGCCTACGGCCACAACCATGATCCCTACCTCTCGACACCGATATCTATCTCAATTGAACAATCATGCAACCCAAATATAGGCATCACCTCATACAACACTTATTAACCTAAAATACTAGGGAAGTAAATGCAATATTGCTTGACCCAAACCCCACCGTCATTGTGAACGGTGTGTAAATTTTATTTTTAAGCCAATTAATTATCCTAACTCAAATTTTAGTGATTATTAGACCTAATTCAATTTTATAAAGTTACCACTCCTAAGTCAAATTTTAGTTCATTAGTTATAAGGTTTCAAAACTAAGATTTGTGGCTAATATTATTTATTCCAACATTGACGGTGCAAGATCATGTGCTCATACCAAGATTAGAGGAGGAGCCGCAGGTGGAGGAGCTAGGGCAGGAAGTGGCGCTGGAGCGGTAGACACCTGCAGTGATGAGGAGCTAGGGCAGGAAGTGGCGCAGTTGGAGGAGCTAGGGCAGGAAGTGGCGCTGAGCGGTAGACACAACAAGCAGTGAGGAGCTAGAGGCGAGGAAGTGGCGCAGTTGGAGGAGCTAGGCGAGGAAGTGGCGCTGGAGCGGTATACAGTGTGATGAGGAGCTAGGCGGGAAGGAAGTGGTAGACACTGCGCTTGATGCGGCGAGAGGGATGTCTCGGCTCAATTTATATGAAGCACAGAAATCACGAGGCGGTTCTATTTCGCGTGCAGCGATGGGCAATATCACGAGCGGTTACGAAATATAACCGTGCGTGATGTTCCTGACGGTTATATTTCGTAATCGTCGTGGTATCCTGAGCAGTTACGAAAATCGAACCGTGCGTAGCAACATCACGACGGTTCTATTTCACGAACCGTCAGGATATCCGACGGTTCTCAAATAGAAGCGCGTCGTAACATCACGCATCCTGAGCGGTTCTATTTCGCAAATGTCAGTGATATTGCCCATCACAGAGCGGTTCTATTTCGTAACCGCTGCGTGATGGGCCCGCCGACAAAAGATAGCCGAGCGGACCCAATACGCGGTTCCAAAGGAAATGCGTGATGGGCCGTCTGCTATAGCCTCTTTTGTAGTAGTGACCCCTCCTACTCTGCTTGCGAAATGTACCATTGCAATTAGAGGCCAT
The DNA here is from genome assembly GCA_036346395.1 of Hsuehochloa calcarea. Taxonomy (NCBI): domain Eukaryota; kingdom Viridiplantae; phylum Streptophyta; class Magnoliopsida; order Poales; family Poaceae; genus Hsuehochloa; species Hsuehochloa calcarea. The sequence continues at coordinate 37,559,594 of CM070602.1, read as the reverse complement.
CGTAACAGAACTAAAAAAATATAGGAACATGTGTTGTGTGTAACTCACGTGTGTACCGAGTCAGGCACCCAACGCTCGACGGGGACTGGAACAACCTGCTGCATCACCCTATGCACCGTGTAGTCCTCGATGAACACATCTAAGATGAACTTCTTCTGCGTCATCCAGTGCTCCTGGTCGCGCCAGCATAGTGAGGATAGCCCGACGGGAGCGCATTCCTCCATCTGCTGAGCAGAGTACGACTCCTAGCGCACGTCGTCAATGGTGAAGCGGACGAGCTACTCGACGAAGTGCTCGTACACACGTGCGACCTGCACGTGCACAAACTGTGCCTACAAGCCAGAATAGTGATTACAAAGGATGACTCGTAAAACGACTAAAGTAAAGATATAGGAGAGTACATACCCGTCTACGACACCAAAGGGACCCTGCGGTCCGCCGGTCCACCGCGCCCCTGTGGTACATGTCCGTGCAGTACGGATTGATGTCAACCAGCATGGGCCATCCGAGGGGGAGCGCTCAAATGGCTACAGCTGCAACAGGAGGGGGCAGCCTGTGAGGATAGATGCCAACCTCGTGCTGCACCACGCATCGCACATGTTGCGGTACGTTGTGGCAAGTACAACAACTCTCTAGCTGATCTGCACCTCCTCCCCGTCGACAATGGCCCTCGTGTAACCCACGAGGCTAGTGTCGAAAGAGTCCCCGTGGCTACTGGTAAATTGTACCCAGCCGAACAGCCAAAGCAAGTAGCCTCAAGGTGCCGCAACACCTAATACTCGGTAGGCTCCGGGACCATCCGCTCGAAGTTGAAAATCAGCACAATCTAAGAATTAAGGTGGTAAATCGGACCGTGGGGGAGAATATTATCAGAGACATGCCTCTTGTGGGTAAATTCATGACCCTTTCACTAAGTTCCTTCAGGAAAAAGACATTGTTGCCCAGTATTCTACACCATGTGAACCTCATCAGAATGGAGTAGCTGAGAGATGCAACTGTACACTTATGGATATAGTACGAAACATGCTTAGCTATTCTAGTTTACCAACTGGCTTGTGGATGAAAGCACTAAAGACAGCCGCACATATTCTTAATCGGGTTCCCAGTAAATCAATGCTTAAGACACCTTATGAGTTATGGACTGGGAGGAAACCGAGTTTGAAACATTTAAGAGTGTGGGGTTGTGTCGACGATCAAATCACCGAACTTACAAATATAAAAATATAGACGAAAAATGGCATGTATCTCCTGGCAAGGAATGGGGCTGCTCTTTATTGAGATGAACTGGCTATTACAAAATGTGTCTACAATCTAGACCAAAGGCTAATTCTCCTAACACTGGAGCACAATGCTTGCTATGACTTTGTAATCTAATCGACTGGTTATCTTCTGAGAGTGATTCCAATAGATGTTTTCTTCGGTCCCCACTCCTACTTCCACGGTCCTCCTTATGTAGTTGATGAAGCGTTGGCAGTTGTTCCTGGGAGAGACGCCTATTCAGAAGTGGCGCGTCTGGTCCGAGAGAGGCGTCAGTTAACAATGTATCAACTGCTATGCAGTTATATGTCAGTGAGCTATTTAACTGTATTTCAGTGTCTTAGAGTCACGTAGCGTCGCGTGGTATGGAATATACAACACGTATTCCATTCGTAACACGGTAAAGCATATACCTGGACTCAGATCCAGATACCAGTTCAAAGCCTTGTGAGCACTTGACTGGTCGGAGACTAGGTTAGGAAGCTTGTCCGACCAGGTTATGTATTATATAACCTCAGGAATCCTTACGACCAGTGAGGTCATTAGCCTTAGGGGTTACGACCATGAAGACGTATGGTCTTCTATATTCTAAATAATAAATAGAGGTTTTAATCCTCGTCAGTTAGCCCCCGAACTTTAAATGAATTGGTCGTATAGACACTTTCTCCCGATGAAATCGTATCGGGCAGACCCCTCATTAAATGTTGTGGTACTCGAGGTGGTCTGTATTCATGTTTAAAATTGAGGATTTGCCTTGGAAGTTGAAAAAAGCTTCTTTGTCCGCTGATTAAAGAAGATTTTTGTTCATTGGACTTCTTTTGGAAGCGGTTACAGTATTGTGGCTATAAAAACCCCTTAGCACTGGGTGTTAGGGTTTCTACGCTTTTTGTTTTCCTCTTCATCTTCCAAGAAACCATCTCCGATCACCTTTGAATTCTTCACCCGAAAGAAATCACCATGTCGGATCTCATCACCAACTGGTCAATCTCCGATCTGAATGAGAAGAAATTGGAAAGTTTGGAGAAGGTTGGGCTACTACCCGACAGAAGTCTGATCCCATGGAGATCAGCATTTGGGGAACATTCTCCAAGCTGTAAGGATGGAGAAATTCCGGTATTCCTCGCATATATTGAATGCAGCTTTAGACTCCCAGTTCACTCCTTTCTTTCCCAAGTTCTGGAGTACTATAGAGTGGAATTGATTAATCTGGCCCCTAACGCCATAGCCAACCTCAGCATCTTCATTTACCTTTGTCAAGTGTACTTGGGAATTCCAGCAACTTTGGATGTCTTCAAGTACTACTACAGACTAGCAAATGCGAAGAAAACAACCAGTGCACCTGGAGAGTGTACCTTGCGCCTCCATGACAGAAAGGCTGATGAGTACATTTTTATGTACTCCAAATCTTCGTGGTTATCACGGAAGAAGAGTTGGTTTTATATGAAAATTACGCAGGGCGATGGCCTTTACTACAGCGGTAAGAAGGCTATTGAGAACCCGCGATGGTGTTCCTCCTCGAAGAAGGAGGGAAAAATTGAGAGATGGGTTGATGCTATCCATATCCTAAGTGTCTCCATCTCCTAAGTGTTAGGGGTTTAACTTCCTAGCACGTGGTAAGGGACTTTTCCATGCGGAGGATTAGTCTTTTGAAGGCCAGAGCTCATTCGATACTCTGGTACATTGGTCGTGACGATGCGACCAAAGACTCCAGGGAAGGTAAATCCCAAGGGAATCCGACCAGTTTGATTAAATTGATTGATTACTTTTATAACCCTAAAATCTCTCTTTTGTTGCAGCCTTATCTTCTGATGAGATCATAAGTAGGATCAAATGATCTCATTTGGAGAGCCCAAATGACAAGGTCAAGCTTCCTCTAATCCTAGCGGTTGTTACCGTAGAAGAAAGAGCTGAGAGACTTCGGGTAAGTATATAAATTTCATTTCATCTTTCTAACATTTTCCGATCGGTTTTTACCTGAAATCCTCTTTGATATATAGTCGGTCGGGCTTAGAATCGATGAGGCCATCGAAACATGTGAGCCAACTGACGATCCGACCAGTCATACAATCACTACAAATAGTGACTGCGTAGAGGTAGGTAACCGAGCGAAAATTTTTAGTGTCAGATGGAACACGTTCATAACCCGACTAACTTTGCTTGTTAATCCAGGCGGTAATCGTTGAGTCTCATGCAGCCACTCAAGACTTGCCAGTTGCGATTAAAGCAACTGTTTTGAAGACCAACAAATCTACACCTTCCGACCTAGTGATCAGGGATATAGTTCTCGACCAACTGGTCGAGAATATCACTTCTGGACCTTTGCTGGAGGGTGTAACCAACCCTACCAATTCAGAACTGGTAAAATCGGTTGAAAAGAAAAGGAAGGCGAGCGCTATGGACTTCAAGCCGACGCGCTTCAAAATTAAGACCAAGAAAGCAACCAGGTATGTATAAAGGAACTAACCATATAAATGCATACCTAAGTTCCGTCTTTGGTAAATTTGAGCTCCTGAACTTCTTTTCTTTCTTTTATGTAGATCTTCTAGAGTTCCGATCGTTTCCGACCAGTCTATTCCGGAAGATCGGGTGATCGAGGGCACGTTCGACCATGGCTTCTCTCAGTTTAGAATCCCTGAGGAAGTGGCTAGGACAGCCCCCGAGCAAGCTTCAGTGTCGGAACCTGAGTTGGATCCCATGGTGATCATTACCCCATCAGCGGAGGTAGGAATTCCTACAAATATCCAACAGGTTCCGGCTTCTGCAAGCAATCCTTTCCAAACTAACAAGTTTCCTTTTCTCCTCGATTTATCGAGGATAAGGAGCTTGATGAAGTTTGGGGGAGAATATCGGATCGTCAAGCTGAGACGAGTCCTGATAATTTTTTTTGCCAATTATAATTACGTGGCAATTCGGGTAAGTGTCTGCAACCATTTCTATAACTTCTTCTGAAGTTTTATAGGAGACTTAAAAGAAAAAATTCTACCTATGTAGCATATGGTCGAGAACTTTGCTGTGGTCGGAGGACTGACCCAACGAATAAAGATCTTAGAGCAAAAACACTCAGAATTAGAAAGTAAGAACTTCCTTCTTAACTCTTTCTTCCTCATGACTCTATTTTTCCCTTGAATTATTATCCCTTATCATGTTTGATAGATTTGGAGAAAATAAAAGAAGAAGCTATGGCCAATAAGGCCAAAATAAGCAGGATTGAGGAAGACAACCAAGCTAAGAACCGGTCGATCGAATACTTGACGACCAGGAATAAAGAAATTCTTGAAACTTCTGTAAAGAAAATTGAAGGTAACTAGTCGTAAACTTGACTTAGTATCTCTTCTAATTATTCTTGCCTAATACTTGTTTTTGCTTATGCAGAACAAAACCAAGCATTAATCAGAGCAAAGAAAGCTCTGGAATTTGAGCAAGACAAGGAGGCAGCTATCACGCTTAATCTTGATGAAAAGATCACTGCACTCAATAAAATGATTTTTGATATGGGATCAGGATCCAGCTTACCCTCCTTGAATGATCCAACGGAGAAGGTGAATTACCTGGGCCATCTCCTGGAGGATCTCAAGGGTTTGCTTAAGACTACCAGAGAGAATTATGCCTGATCCGTAAAAGAATCCATTGCTAGTGGAGTTAGTCTTGCTTTGGCAAAACTGAAGGCATCCGACCCCTCTACTAATCTTCAAGCTATTGAAGAAGATTTCATCTGCTTAGCTGAGGAGGCGATCAAGTTTCTCAAGAAAGTAAACCCTCTTGGAGACAAGGTTGCAGAAGAAATGGAGTTCGGATCTCCATCAAGCAGTGATTAGATGGGTAATCTCTAGTAGTAAAAAACCTGCAAAAAGAGAGTATGCAAAAATGTGCAAAAACTTACCTCTCTCTTGTCAATGAAATCTTTTGTTCATGCGGTCGACTTATTCATATATTACCTAGCCCCCGACTGTTTTATAGTAAAAGAACTTTACTATACAAGCAGTAGGCCAAGAATATGAACTTAAGTCTCAACCATTGTTTGAAAGTTTGTACCGATTGTTGAAAAAATTGATCGTGATAATACTAGGAAATCTTTTTTTGGTCGGAACTAGTGCTAGGTTTCGACTAGTTGTAAATCTGTTTTTCGTAATCAAAGTACTTACTAAGATAATATATGGTCGGAAGAAAAAAAACTTTCCTTGATAAGAGAAAATTATATGCAAAAACATAAGATAGGTGGTTTTATTTCTATGTAGTACTCAACGCTGGTCGGAATGAATCGCTAAGATATGAAGATATAATGTATATCTCGCAATATATGCTCATGATCTAGTCCGACTAGCAGCGAGGATCGTAAGAAAAGGACCGTCGCTAGGAAGCTCCTTCTAGTGGGCGGAACCACGTGCGGAAAAGGAGAGACTTCGACTAGGAGGTTTTCTGTGTCCCGGCCAGTAGCTAAACAAGAGTAGAACAGAACATTGAAAATGAAAATATGATCTTCATAATCTTGAGCACATGAACCGCGTCGACCAGATTTGGGTACCATCATATAAATAACATCACTCACTTCTTTGAATTCAATTAACATTTATTAAATTTAAAGGAAATGAAATGAAAATAAACAAAAAACTTACGCAATTGATCAATATTCCAGGAATTGGAAAAAAAACTCTGCCGTCAGACATAGCTAATCGTACTGAGCCTAGTCAGGTGACTTCGACCACAGTGTAAGGACCTTCCCACTTGGAGAAAGTTTATTGCGATTTACTTGGCTCTGAATTTTTCTGAGTACCAGATCACCTGCAACTAGGCTGCGAGGCTGCACCTTACGATTGTGGTACCTTCTCATGGCTTGTTGATAGATTGCCGAACGTATCAAGGCTTGGTTTCGTCGTTCTTCAAGGAAATTGACGCCGTCGAGTCGTCGTTCCTCCTTATCGTTTACATTCAAACAATCAGTATGAGCAGATCCAATTTTTAATTCCGGAGGAAGCATGGCTTTGGCTCCATAAACTAAAAAGAATGGTGTTTCGCCGGTCGCACGACTGGTCGTGGTTCGAACAGCCCATATGACAGAAGGAAGTTCTCGAATCCAAGCTCCTGACCGCTTTATTAGCTTGTCGAATACTCGACGTTTGACCCCCTGCATTATGATACCATTGGCATGATCAACTGCTCCATTACTCTGTGGATGCGCAACGGAGGTGAAAAGGACTTTTATTCCAAGCTCAACGCAGAATTCCTGGAAACTACCACTCAAAAATTGAGCATCATTGTGTGTGATTATACGACTGGGTACACCAAATCGCGTAATCACATTTTTTGTCAAGAATCTCTTAGCAGCCTCAGTTGTAGTTTTAACAACTGGATCGGCTTCAATCCATTTTGTAAACGTGTCAATCATGATGAAAAGGAATTCGAAGCCCTCAGGTGCTCTTGGAAATGGTCCAGAATGTCTAGTCCCCAGGTTGCAAAAGGCCAGGAAAGAGCAATTATTTGCAAAGCTTGTGCCGGCTGATGTACTTGTCGGCTACGAAACTGATATTGTACGCACTTCGTCACGAGTTTTTTTGCAGTTGGCCAATAGTATCCTTGCCTGAAGGCTTTACCGACCAATGTTCTGTAGCAATGATGTGCTCCACAGACTCCTTCATGAATTTCGGTTAGCAACTTAATGCCATCCGAGCGAGATATGCATCTCATCAACACTCCATGAGATCCTCATTTGTACAAGGTACGTTCGATTAGAGTGTATGATTTGGCTTTTCATGCTATATGATCTGCCTCTACATCATCTTCTGGAATTAGGTCATGCTGAAGATAATTGCAGATCGATATCATCCAATCTCTACCCTGATCGTCACCGATCTGTGGAGCATCTATGTTATCAGAATCAATAGGCATAACTTGATGTTTATCATTGATATTCTCAGAATGCTCGACCACCGAGGGTAAATCGAGTTGCTCGAGAAAAACTCTGGTCGGGACGGTTGACCACGTGGAGGCCATCCGTGCCAACTGGTCTGCTAGAAAGTTTTCTTTTCTAGGAATGTGTTGGATCTGGAAACCGAAGAAATGCTTTTCAAGTTTTCGTACTTCTGCCAGATAAGACGATACCTTGGTACTCGAGCATTGATACTCTTTCCCTACTTGATTCGCTACTAGTTAAGAATCGCCTTTCACTAGTAATTTGTTAATCCCGAGCGAATGAGTTGCTCAAAGTCCCGCCAGTAAACCTTCATATTCCGCCACATTGTTTGTAGCGGGAAAGTTAAACTGGATGGCGTACTTAATGTGTTCGCTAGTAGGGGATATCAAGATGACTCCCGCCCCCGATCCTTTAAGCATCAAAGAACCATCAAAGTACATTGTCTGTTCATCGTGGCGCTCGTACTCTAGTTCTTTCTTAGATTCAGGGTTTGTCCATTCGGCAATGAATTCTGCTATTGCTTGAGACTTTATTGTTGTTCGTGAGATGAAATGGAGATCGAACGTCCCTAGTTCAACCGCCCATTTTGATATTCGTCCTGATTATTCCCTATTTTCAAGGACTTGATCGAGGGGATACCCGGTGGGTACAACCACTTTGTGGGCTTGAAAGTAATGCCTCAGTTTCCTTGAAACCATAAGTAGACCATAAAGTCATTTTTGTACCTGTGGGTATCTGTCCTTCGGACCATGTTTTCACGTTCCACGACAAGCACACCGCTGACAATTTGCGGCGTTGCAGCCACACATATCAGCAATATTTCTTTCGGTCTCGGAGAGACTAAGACCAGGGTACTCGTAAGGTACTCGTTGAGCTTTTCAAAGGCTTCCTTGGCCTCCTTTGTCCACTCGAAACTTCTGTTTTTTTGAAGAAGCTTAAAGAAAGGCAACCCTTTTTCACCTAAGCTGGCTATGAAACGGCTCAGCGCTGCCATACAGCCAGTTAGCTTTTGGACTTCTTTCTTTGTGGTCGGAGCGCGCATCTGGTTGATGGCCGATATCTTCGCAGGATTTGCTTCGATACTTCTAGCCGAAACTAGGAAACCGAGAAGTTTTCCAGTGGAAACTCCAAACACACATTTCTCCGGATTCAACTTGAGGTTATACCTTCTCAAATTGTTAAAAGTCTCTTGTAAGTCAAGAATGTGATCGCCTGCGTTGATACTCTTCACAACTAAATCATCAACATATGCTTCTAGATTCCGACCTATCTATGGGCTAAAGGTTTTCTGCATTAATCTTTGAAAAGTTGCACCAGTATTTTTGAGACCAAAAGACATCTTAACATAACAGTAAGTGCCATATGAAGTGATGAAGGAAGTTTTATCTTCATCTTCTTCACTCATGTTAATCTGGTGGTACCCTGAATATGCATCCAAAAAACTAATAAACCACACCCGGAGGTGGAATCTACAAGTTGATCAATGTGGGGAAGAGGAAAGTCATCTTCGGACAAGCTTTATTCAGATTTGTGAAGTCTATACACATTCGCCATTTTATTATTTTTTCTAACCATTACAGGGTTAGCGAGCCATTGAGGGTGATGGACTTCACGAATAAATCCAGCCTTGAGGAGTTTTTCAACCTCCGACTGGATTGCCTCTTTCCGATCAGGCGCAAAGCGTCTTAACTTCTGTTTGACCGGTTTCTTGTCAGGCTGGAGAGCTAGCCTGTGCTCAATGACCTCCCTGGGGACTCCGGGCATGTTGGACGCCTGCCAAGCGAATACGTCCTGGTTTGCTCGGAGGAAGGAGATGAGCGACTCTTCCTATTTTGGGTTGAGTCCTTCTCCAACCAGCACCTTTGAGATAGACCCGTCAGTGTCTCCTGACTTGACGCTTCCCGGAGGAACGTCCTTGTCGAGAAATACTTCTTTTGTCTGGTCGGACGGCTTAGGTGCCACCCTGGGTCTGGAGCTTTTATCCTGAATTGCATTTGGGTCAGTGTTTCTGATCGAAAGTTCATCGACCAGTTCTAAAGACCTTCGATCACATGCATAAGCCATTTTCTGATCTCCTCGAACCACCATGACACCTTTTGGTCCTGGCATCTTTAAACTTTGATAACCGTAATACGTGGCTATCAGAAATTTTGGTAGAGCCGGACGACCAAGAATGCCGTTGTATACGGTTTCAAAATCAACCACGTCAAACGAAACTTTTTATGTTCGGAAGTTGTCAGGGCTTCCGAACGTAACCGGTAAGGACACTTGTCCTATCGGTTTGGCGGTAGAACCGGGGACTATGCCATGGAAGGGTTATTTTACCGGTTTTACCTTGGATCTAGGAACCATCCTTTCTTCCAATGCTTCCGAAAATAAAATGTTTAAAGAACTACCACCACCTATCAAGACTCGATTAACCTTACAATTATTAATAGTAGGTTCAACTATAATAGGAAACCAACCCGGTCGAGTCGACGAAAAAGGGCAGTCTTCTTTGGCGAAGGAGATTACCGTGTCTGACCACCTTGATGGTTTGATGGCGATCGAAAACTCCGCAAGGTTGACCTCCCACTCTATGGCCTTTAGATGACGCCGTGAGTCATATCACGAAGATCCCCCAAAGATCATGCTGACCGTATGTTGAGATTCTTGGTACTCGTTCTCTTCGTCGTCATCCTTGTCTTTCTTGGAGCTTGTTTCCTCTAAATCCTGTATTGAGGGAAGAGGGTCTTTACCTGCATAGTAATCCTCCAACTTCTTTTGCCAAGCACGGCAGGTGCGTAAATCCTGGCCTGCCTGTTTATGAAGTAGGCACTACTTATTCTTCTTAAACCCATCGGTCGGACTTTTCGCCTTGCTCCGATCGGTATAGTCTTTCTTACCTTTGGTAAACTTATCTGGGACCGCCAGGACTTCATTATCGTTCGTTTTGCGGTGTTTCTTCTTCTTGAGAACTTTTTTAAGCTTCTTTTCTGGCTTCTCTGAACCAGGTCGAGGGGTTTTATCTTTTTGATCTATGGCTTCTCTCCATTCAACCGCTTCACTAGCGGCTGCGTACCTATCAGCCATGTCAAAAAGTTCAGCGGTTGTCCGTGGAGGGTTCATGGAAATATCCTCCGTAAATCGCCGATTCCTCAAACCTGCCTTGAAAGCTTGAATTACAGAAGATTCTGCAATCTCTGGTATCGAGTTATGAACCAGGCTAAACCTCTTGATATATTGACGAAGAGTCTCTTTTGGGTTTTGTCGAATCTGATGGAGGTCATCCTCCTCCCAAGTGTAGATTGACCCGATCGGCTGGTTGAGCAACCAGGATTGGGCAGATCCCTCTAGTACCGTAGGTAAGTAGTTGGCCATTACATTTTCATCACCACCAGTGGCTCTGATGGCGGTGGTATAAATCTGAAGAAATTCCAACGGGTTCTAGGACCCATTGAACCTATCCATATTGGCTGGTTAGAACCTATTAGGCTAACGCACGACATGGTGCTCTGCGGAGAAAGCTCGACAACCCGTGACTGACTCATGGTGCCTTCTTTGAAAAGGTGCCGGATTGTGATCGGTTGGAGACCGGTTTCTTAGATTAGAAAGCCAGGGCTCCAGTGTTCCGGTCTGATTATGGGTGTTAAGATGACGCCCTTGATCACCTGCTCGGCCTAGACGATGACACAAATCATCGGGGCTGAGCAAATAATCCTCTCGACGAGGGGAAGGCGTGGTGGTGTGAAATAACCTCCTTCCTTCATGACTCATTGGTCGAAATCATCGAGGAGGTCTTGGTACCGATTAATTCCCAACATACCTATGCTGCCCTCTGCCGAGGGAGGAACGTTGGGACGAAGTCGTAGTCTGACTTTGCGCTGTCCTGTGTTCCCGGCACGCTTCCGTACGTTGCACGGTTTGTTGAAGAATTTCTGATACCTGTCTCATTAATTGGACAAAGCCTGGAGCTCCTGCCAGAGCACAGTCAGTATTATTTAGAATATTCTGAATACGCTGCAGGTTTTGTACCGTCACTGAAGGTCTCGAGGGATTCATCGAGGTTGTTGGCGTTCATAGATCTGAACCTTCTCTTGACCCCGCTCCTGGTCCCCTCCGATCTATCATCCGTGTATTAACTGATGGACGTCCATCAGTTCTGTCGCCTCTGGTAATTGGTGCTTGATTGCTCGTGCCATTTGCATTAGTGCATGGTGGCGAGGCAGTCTATGCAGGACCGTACAAGCATTGCGATCAATATTTCTGATCGCATTGACTTCGTGTTTCCAGCAGCGGTCCTCCGGAGAACTTCCACTGTAGCCAGCGGAGAGCTGCTCAGTGCTTCTACAAGAGACTTCCACGACGGAGACCGGTCGGAGATGAGCACCTCCTGAGGTCTTCGTGGTGAACTCAGGCTGATCCAGCGGGTTGCTGATCATTCCCATTCGGCCTATAACCGGTGAGAGTTTCATCGACACTGTTACCAGATGCCGGTTGGCTCCTGGAATTTCCAGAAGCCGTTGGTGAGTACCTGTCACCCATGATTGTGTCGAGAATGTATGGATTCTCGAATTGTTGGGCGCGGATTCATCACCTTTTTTGCCGGTCAAAAGGACCGGGCTTGGAGGGATTTTCGGACGCTCCGAGCTGGTCAGAGAGTCTTGTCACTCGGAAAGTACCACTTGTCGCAGTGGTGCATCCTCATCCATCCGCTCGACTCCTCTGTTGCCAGCGACTCGCGAACCGGCGGATGAGGAAGATGATGACACCCAATCCTCTTGCATGGCCTGAATGCAGGCTTCCATATCGAGATTGGAGTAGTCATCCAAATCGAACCAGTTCTCCTCGTCCCAAGTTCCTGCCATAGTCGCATGAACAATTATGAAGGGTGGACGAGGATTTAATGAGCGAAGAACTTCTTCAGGAGAATTGTGCCTTCTTCCCCACGGACGACGCTAGCTGTCGACGATCAAATCATCGAACTTACAAATATAAAAAGATAGAGGAAAAATGGCACGTATCTTCTGGTAAGGAATGGGGCTGCTCTTTATTGAGATAAACTGGCTATTACAAAATGTGTCTACAATCTAGACCAAAGGCTAATTCTCCTAACACTGGAGCACAATGCTTGCTATGAATTTGCAATATAATCGACTGGTTATCTTCTGAGAGTGATTCCAATAAATGTTTTCTTCGGTTCCCCTCCTCCTTCCACGGTCCTCCTTATGTAGTTGATGAAGCGTTGGCGATTGTTCTGGGAGACGCGCTGCTTGAAGTGGCGCGTGCAGTCGAGAGAGGTGTCGATTGACAATGTATCAAGCCGGCGTGCGATAATATGTCAGTGAGCTATTTAACCGTATTCCAGTGTCTTAGAGTCACGTAGCGTCGCGTGGTATGGAATATACGACACATGTTCCATTCGTCACACGGTAAAGCATATACCTGGACTCAAATCCAGATACCAGTTCGAAGCGTTGTGATGAGTCACGGCGGCCCGATCTTCCGATAGGTTCGATTTGGTTAAATCGTGAGGGCGTTGGCGCTTTGAGGCTTCCGACCAGCGGATCGTCACCTCGCAATTCGCTACACCCGCACGCCTGTCGTTATCGACCACGCTTGCACGCGATCAACCTTACCACGAAGGTTATTGTTCCTGCAAGCAATCGAAGCAACTCACAAGAACAAGGTAGATGCAATCTGAATTGTATTGCGGATATAGATGAAGTTTACAAGTGGGGTTCCTCAAACCGATAATCGCGAAACCGCAGATGGCGCGAATAATCTAAGAAAAACCCGCCTCTAAACTACTGACGCCTCGTATATATATAGGGGGCGTGAGGAGGTCGACCTAGGGTTGTCTTGTAGTGGGATGAGGCGTACACAACACGGACTCCGATCTCGTCACGTTTACAAAGTCTTATTAGTTTCCAAAGCGGTGACGTGACACCTTGTGTCGCGTATTTACAGTCGAAGATCTAGTCGTAGGGCTGGTCCTAGGGTGGTCTTGAGGAGTCCATGCTATCTTTGGTCATAGATTGTGTCCAACGAGTCTTGTGCTCGCCTATCACGGTCGTAGAGTGCTCCCAACGAGTCATCCGGTCGTAGGCCTTCTTGAAGTGGTCGTGAGGCCTTGCGGAATCGGGTCGTGGACCTTCTTGAGCTGGTCGTAGGCCTTCTTGAAGTGGTCGAGACCTTCTTGAAGCTGGTCGTAGGCCTTCTTGAAGTGGTCGTAATCCTAGATTTACGAGTACAAGTAAATCATCTCCATTAGGCGACATCATAGAGTTCTCAAATAATACACTCGACCCTAGAAGCGATTTTACGATAGATTAAGTCACGTGCTCTAGCTCTTGTCATAGGACCTTGTAGTCCAACACCCAAATCTGGAAGGTCTTGTGTAGTACGTGTATCCGAAGGAGGGATGTCCTCATCATACTCCCTTCTTGAATTGGAGTCGTCCTCGACTCAAGCTCATCTTCTTCTCCCACGTATGGTTTCAAATCTGAAATGTTAAATGTGGGGCTAACCCCAAAATCTGCAGTAATTCTAAGCGATATGCATTATCATTTATCTTCTTAATTATCTTAAGCGGTCCTGTGACTCTAGGCATCAACTTTGATTTTCTTAATTAGAAATCTATCCTTTCTCAAATGAACCCAAACTAAATCACTTGTTCTATTTTGACAACTTTCCTACCTTTATTTCCAACAACCCTATACTTTTCAGTCATACGCTCTATATTCTCTTTAGTGGTCTCATGCAACTTGAGAATAAATGCAAGACGCTTCTTAGCATCTAGATTTATTTTTGAGAGGTTGGTAAAGGTAGTAAATCAATAGAACACGGGGTTAAAACCATACACTACCCAAGCGGACTTACCTTGGTGGTGGAGTGGATGACCTATTGTAAGCAAACTCAATATCACGGTAAACACTCTTCCCACATCTTCAAGTTCTTCTTTAAAACAGCCCGCAACATGGTGGATAATGTGCGGTTGACAACCTCCGTTTGTCCATCGGTTTGGGGATGACATGTAGTAGAAAACAGCGACTTTGTCCCCAATTTATTCCAAAGCGATCTCCAAAAGTGGCTCAAAACTTCGCATCGCGATCAGAGACAATAGTATTGGGCACTCCATGTAAGTGAGCGATTTCCTGAAAAACAAATCAGCTATGTTTGTAGCATCATCGCTCTTGTGACAAGATATAAAATGTGCCATTTTAGAAAATCGATCCACTACGACAAATATACTATCTCTCCCCCTCTTTGTCCTAGGCAATCCTAAAACAAAATCCATAGAAATATCCTCCCAAGGGGCACTAGGAATAGGAAGAGGCATATAAAGTCCATGTGGATTGAGGCGGGACTTAGCTTTGTTGCATGTAGTGCGGCGAGCCACGTGGCGCTTCGACATCACGCCTCATCTTTGGCCAAAAGAAGTGGGTGGTCGCACATCTTCTGTCTTTTTGCTCCAAAATGCGCCATCAAACCTCCTCCATGTGCCTCTGTAACAACAAAAGACTAACAGAGCTATTTGGAATGCATAGCTTGTTAGCACGATAGATCAAACCATCATTGACACATAGTTATTCCATATCTTCCCTTCTTTACAATGTTCAAGCACTTCCTTAAAGTCCAAATCAGTGACATATAAACTCTTAATGGCCTCCAAACCAAAAATCTTATGGTCAAGTTGAGATAACATGGTATAACGTCTAGAGAGCGCATCAGCAATCACATTGTCCTTACCTTTCTTATGCTTTATGACATATGGAAGCGACTCAATAAATTCTACCCAATTAGCATGTCGTTTATTTAGTTTAGCTTGACTTCTAATATGTTTTAGCGATTCATGATCAGAATGTATAACAAATTCTTTGGGCCATAAATAATGTTGCCAAGTTTGAAGCACACGAACTAAAGCATACAATTCTTTGTCATAGGTGGAATAATTCAAACTAGGCCCATTTAGTTTCTCGCTAAAATATGCAACCGATTTACCTTCTTGAATCAATACACCACCTATTCCAATCCGCTAGCGTCACATTCAATCTCAAAAGTCTTACCAAAATCAGGGAGTTGGAGTAGGGTGCTTGGGTGAGCTTCTCTTTCAACAAGTTGAATGCCTTCTCTTGCGCAGGTCCCCATTGGAAAGGCACTCCTTTCTTTGTCAATTCATTCAATGGTGCGGCAATGGTGCTGAAATCCCGCACAAAACGCGATAGAATCCGGCAAGGCCGTGGAAGCTCCGCACTTTGTGACACGATGGTCGGTGTCGGCCCACTTTGGATGGCTACAATCTTTGTCTCATCCACCTCAATTCCTGTGGTGTCACAACATATCCAAGAAGCGCAACTCGATCGGTGCAAAGGTGCACTTTTCGAGGTTACCAAACAAGCGTCGTCTCTCAAAGCATTAAAAACAGCACGTATATGATTCAAATGTAGCTCATGTGACTTGCTATAAATCAAGATATCATCAAAGTAAACCACCACAAATTTTCCAATGAAAGGGCGTAAAACCTCGTTCATCAAGCGCATAAAAGTACTAGGTGCATTAGTTAGACCGAAGGCATCACTAACCACTCATATAATCGAACTTAGTTTTAAAAGCGGTTTTCCATTCATCTCCTAATTTCATTCTAATCTGGTGGTAACCACTCGCAAGTCAATCTTTGTGAAAATAATAGAACCACTCAATTCATCTAGCATGTCGTCTAGCCTTGGGATAGGATGACGATACCTTATAGTAATGTTATTAATGGCTCTGCAATCAACACACATCGCCAACTACCGTCTTTCTTAGGAACCAAAAGAACTGGAGCAGCACAAGGACTAAGGCTTTTCTTACGTACCCACGGTCCGGAAGATCTTGGACTTGTCATTGAATTTCCTTAGTCTCCTCTGGATTGGTCCTATATGCGACGGTTTGGCAAAGTCGCTCTGGGATCAAATCAATTTGATGCTCTATCCCTCGAATAGGTGGTAATCCGGGGTACCTCGGTGAGAATACATCCACATACTCCCGCAAAGGTTAGCAACAAATAGGAGGCAAAGAGCTAGCTATATCCTCAAGCGAGTATAAGGCATTTTTGCATATCAAAGCATAGCATGGCAACTCATTATCACAAATTTCAGCAAGTTGATTTAGTGGCAATCATAACACATCCCTTCAATTTAATCCCCTCGGACTTAGGACTAGGCGCCACTTTCTCCCTTTTAGGTGGGAAAACACGTTTTGCTACTTGCTGATTTTCAGAATCATGCTTATCGGTTTTTCTTTCATTTTTAGCGCGCTCTTCTTCATCTTTCAAAATCTCAGCTGGTGTCAAAGGCAATAACTTAATCTTCTTGCCCTTGTGTAAGAACGAGTAGGTATTAGCTCTACCATGGTGCAAAACATCATTGTCATATATCCAAGGCCTACAGAGCAATAAAGAGCATGCTTGCATCGGTACTATATCAATGTCGAACTATCTTTGTATTTACCATTGAAAATTGCACGTTCACAACTTTGTTTACCTTTAACTTACCACACGAATTGAACCATTGGATGTAGTAGGGACGTGGGTGGGGTTGTGTGGTCAAGCCAAGCTTCTCGACCATCTCGAGCTTGCAAGGTTGTTGCACTCCCTCCATCAACGATGACTCTGCGAGCTCTGTCCTTCACAAGAAATCTGGTTTGAAACAAGTTATCTTAGTTGATTTTGCTCCGCTCTCTCCACTTGTGCACTCAAAGACTCGTTGCAACAAGGCTCATATGATACTCGGTGTCAACAGCAGACTACTTGCTCCTCTACACCATCGGCATCACCATGCATCTTGTCTCCTCCACTGCAATGTTAGCCGTAAGTACATATTCATCCTCAATATCACTAGTACTTACATATCCACCGTCTGTAGTGGCAAGGTATGCTCACGACTTGGGCATCCTTCATGGCGTGTCCCATTCCCTTGCAGCGGTGGCAAATAATCCGGTGGTACGACCGGTGGAAGCAACAGGAAGAACTCTTGGTGGAGCACTGTACACTAGTAGGTTTGCTTACCTCGGGTGCATGTGATGTGGTCGGAGGTCTTCTTTGAACGCACCCTACTCGAGGAGGGGCAGCGGACCGTGTAGCTGAAAGTGGGGTGTTTTGGCTTGCCCCAAGATTGGTCGTGGTGTAGACATGCTCCCAAAATTGTTCCTTGGCCTCTGTTGTCGCCCCTGCAATTCTTTTACGCCAAACATGCAAGTTGGAACAATCTAGGGACACTATCGTATTCTTTGTAATCCACTATGTCACGAATTTCACGTCTTAATCCTCCATAAAAGCGTGCTATTGCGCCTTCTTCATCCTCAATAATATCACAACGCAACATGCTAATTTGTAGCTCGATAATATTCTTCTACGGATCTATTACCTTGATTTAAGCGCTGCAATTTATTACGCAAATCACGCTTAAAAGAAGGTGGGACAAATCATTACGCATAGCAACCTTTAAACCATCCCACGTAGTAGGCGCTAATCCTTGGTGCAAACCCTATTCCACCAAATGATGGCAAAGTTTTTAAATTCACTTGTGGCTTGCCTAACTCTATGCACTTCAGAACTAAGTGAGCATTCAATTTTGTTCTACCGTCATCTCCCAATCTAGATATATTTACGCATCATAAGCACCATAAAAGATGGTATAGTGAACTTGACTTTAGCATATGGATCATCATGGGCATTATGTTGTTGAAAATTGTTACCTCTCATACCTTGACGGTTGAAGTTGGCGGTTCCGTTGTCGTGCATCAAAGGCGTCGTGGTCGTGCATCTCATTATCATTATCAAACTCATGGTCATGGGTCGCACCATGAGGTTCCACACGACCAACGTTTGGTGGTCGATTCACCATTCTTTCGAGGCGTGTAGTGGCGCGCAATACTATCGTTGATTGAACGTTGTAATGTGATCGTGGTAGCTTGAAGCTTCCGTCGATGTCCTCATTAACGGTAGTGCGTTGTTCATCAATAGCGTCATGAGCTCTTCCTCAAAATACACTCTTGCGCATCCAATCCTTCACGACATGGTTAGTAGGAGACAAAAGACAACACAAAGGTATTATCCCTATCACTATTAGGTGGTGAAGGGTGGAATCACACACTCTCAAGCGTCTTACCAAGCTCTTATGAGTTTCTTACCAAATTGCGGCGGGTGGTCCGATCGGCGAAGGTGGGATGTACGATCACGGCGAGGCGAATGCGAGGATCAATCGAGGGCGAAAGTATGTGGAGCTCGGATAGGCAATGTTTAGTAGCAAGGAATAGCAATAATGAAATCAGATTAGCAAAGTGAATAAAAGTCCACGATGACTAAATCACGATTCTTTGGCCCAAACGCTTCCTAGAACTAGCTCAAGCAAGCGGAAGGATAGGGTAGATACAAACACAATCGGATCCAAAATCACAAAGCAACTCCTTCTTTTCTTCTTTTTTTGCACTCTTTGCTTTCTTTCTTTTTTTTTTTTTTTTTTTGGACTGCAAAAACCCAACCTAGGGTTTTTTTTTGCGAATGTGACCTTGACTCAAAACTCTTCAAAACCCTTTTCTGGGTCTATGGATATATATGGGTCACAAACTTTTTCCTGAGAGCAGGGTACAAAGGTAATTAAAAGATACTCTCTCTCTCTCTCGAACTTTAGCTATGGAAAAATTCGACCGATCGATTGTTTTCGACCGATTGGTGGGGTGTCGAGAGCAACAAGATAATAAATAGGGTTGTCGGACACGAGTGGTTGGTCGAATCCGACCAGGCGTTCGTTTCCGACCAGGTGGAGAAGCCGAATCCGAGTAGGTGGTCGTATGGGGGTGGTGTTGTGGTCGTATGGGGGGGTGTCTAGATGATCGACAACGCAAAGACTCGACGCTAGAAACTAGATTACGACGACTAGACCAAGCAACAAAGACACCAACGATGGACTCGAATTCAACAACGCTAAACCGAAAACACAATTGCGAAGGCACAAAGTGGTTTGGACGGCGGAATAATTACGATCTAAAATTTTTGTAGGGCAATTTTCGGACTCTAGGTGATGGAACAAAACTCACAAAAAGGGATAAGCGAAATTACCTAACGGGCAACCTTAGCTCGATACCACTTGATGAGTCACGCGCCCGATCTTCCGATAGGTTCGATTTGGTTCGTCGTGAGGGCGTTGGCGCTTTGAGGCTTCCGACCAACATATCGTCACCTCGCAATTCGCTACACCCGCACGCCTGTCGTTATCGACCACGCTTGCACGCGATCGACCTTACCACGAAGGTTATTGTTCCTGCAAGCAATCGAAGCAACTCACAAGAACAAGGTAGATGCAATCAATTGTATTGCGGATATAGATTAAGTTTACAAGTGGGGTTCCTCAAACCGATAATCGCGAAGCTGCAGTTGGCGAGAATAATCTAAGAAAACCCGCCTCTAAACTACGGCGTCTCTGTATATATATGGGGGCGTGAGGAGGTCGACCTAGGGTTGTCTGCGGCCGTGGGATGAGTCGTACACAACCGGACTCGATCTCGTCACGTTTACAAAGTTTTATTAGTTTCCAAAGCGGTGTGTGACACCTTGTGTCGTATATTTCGGTCGAAGATCTAGTCGTGGGATTGGTCCTAGGGTGGTCTTGAGGAGTCCATGCTATCTTTGGTCATAGATTGTGTCCAACGAGTACTGTGCTCGCCTATCTGGTCGTAGAGTGCTCCCAACGAGTCATCTGGTCGTAGGCCTTCTTGAAGTGGTCGTAGGCCTTGCGGAACTGGTCGTGGACCTTCTTGAACTGGTCGTAGGCCTTCTTGAAGTGGTCGTAGACCTTCTTGAACTGGTCGTAGGCCTTCTTGAAGTGGTCGTAATCCTAGATTTCTGAGTACAAGTAAATCATCTCCATTAGGCAGCATCATAGAGTTCTCAAATAATACACTCAGCCCTAGAAACGATTTTACCTGATAGATTAAGTCACGTGCTCTAGCTCTTGTCATAGGACCTTGTAGTCCAACACCCAAATCTGGAAGGTCTTGTGTAGTACGTGTATCTGAAGGAGGGATGTCCTCACGTTGTGAGCACTTGACTGGTCGGAGACTAAGTTAGGAACCTTGTCCGACCAGGTTATGTATTATGTAACCTCTGGAATCCTTACGATCAGTGAGGTCATTAGCCTTATGTGTTACGACCATGAAGACGTATGGTCTTCTATATTCTAAATAATAAATAGAGGTTTTAATACTCGTCAGGTTGTCGTGCTGAAGCTAAGATATTTAATCCACATATTGAAAAATTAGATCCTAATACAGTTAGTTGCCATTTTATTGAGTACCCTGAAAGATCCAAATGGTGTCGTTTTTACTGTCCTGACAGGATAACTAAGTTAGTAGAAACAAGGCACGCTGTGTTCTTAGAGAATAACGAGGACCTGGAGCCTAGGAAAATAGATCTTGAAGAGAAGCGAGTTTACGTTCCTTCACCGCTTATCCAGAAACCTTTATTCCTGTGCTCCAGGAGGTTGTATGTCGGGACCCAAATATGCAAATCTGGACCCTCTGTGTATTTTGCACTAGTCCAGGATCACGCTAGTGCACACAATGTCAACATCGATGAAATATCACATCCATACAACGAATATAAGAATAAACGAGTACTTTGAATAACAAATAATTGTTGGGACCTTACGGTCGAGTTTTACATTTATTAAGCCATGCAAGGCTGACAATAAAGAATAGACTGCAGCGGAAATGAAATAAACTCCAGTGGGCTCCCATCAATTTACTACATGCAACTGACTGGGATCAAGACCCTAACGATCAAACTTCGTAGAACTCTTCTTCAAAAGCAGGCGATGACTCCTCCACTTCTGTTGATTTATTTAGCAAGAGTGAGTACACACCGTACTCGCAAGTCATACCACAGAATGCATTTATACATGATGGCTTATTCCAAAGAAATGGCTTCTGTGGTTATTTTGCGGAAATGCAATATTTGCAATTGAATACAAATAATAGATTGAAAACATAATTAAAAACAATTAAAGAATATTAATTTAACAATTGGTTTCACAAAGGACACACAGTCTAATCAAGTAAGTCACACAGCTGCACAAGTTACCTCACACAGCTGACCCTTCCCATTTGTTTTATGAAAATCTAACACTCGTGTGAAATTCCCGAGATTGTCCATAACCGAGGACGCGGCTATTCGAATAGATTGGTTTAAACACTCTGCAGAGGTTGTACACTTTACCCACACGATACAATCAGTGTAGCTAGCAATAACCATAACAAAAACTTTCACAGACTTCATCTCAAGCAGTGAAACTCCCGATGTGCTTTCCTGTCGACCAACCGATACACACATCATTTGGTTACGACACACATCGTTGGACAGGGATGCAGCGAACCGTCCCGCGATGTGACATATCACACCTCCAGCCCATCACACAGCTTAAATACAACCTGAGTTGTCAATGTCAAGACTCCATAACTTACTAAGTTAGGCCCAGCCCATACTAGGCATGTGGTTGTACAGTAAGGCACAGTTCAATGGCGCACAAAGTTAAGTCCTTAATTGACCAAGGCAAGACTTTCAGTTTTAACCCAAATCACAAAGTTTAATAAGCACACAGCTCCACCATTCACACAGATCCACCACTTGCCTCAGTCTAAATCTTTTCCCACCCTGTTGATTAAGTGCAACACATGCCATCACGAGTAACAGCACACAGCACACACAGTTTCTTCACACAGTTCCATAATCACTTAGTCAAGTTTTATAATTGTAACTCACATGAAATGATGACTCGTGGCATGACTAAGCAATCTACTCGTATCTAACCAACCCACGTTGGTGCTACGATAATACCAACTAATAATGAACTAACCTAGGGTGACAAAAGATCATGGCATACAATAGACAATGTGGATATAACAATTTGGATTACTAACTAAACCCAAAAGCATTTAAATAAATACTTGAAATAGAACGCAATACATTGAAACAAAGTATTTTGAAAACTGGGTTCAATATGATCAAAGGTATAACTTGCCTTGGAATAGATCTAGATATTGGTCTTGATCTTGGGATGCTTCTTCTTCTGTAAAATTTCCCGAAGTATCGACGTCTACTCGCAAACGAGATAAAAGAAACAAAAATAAATAAATAACAGAGGCAAAACCAACTCTAAAAATCAAATAAAATTCACCATTAAATATATCTTGATTTTATATGAATTTACAAATTTGAATGGGCTCAATCGAAGGTCGGATGCAAAAGATATGGGCTTTGGAAGATTGGAAAATAATCAAAACTCTAATTTGGATTTAAACGAATTTTTCGAATTATTTTTATAAAGGAAAATCGGATAATTGTGCAATGCTTGCGTCAGCTGGAAATTTTCAGAAAAAGAAAACAGATTTAAAAGAAAATCTGACATGTGGGCCCCACATGTCAGTGACTGGGCTCACGGTGGACTAAGTTCACCGAGCCACGGGATCTGGGAGTCGTCACCGTTTGAGAGAAGGAAGGTTCAAAACCGAGTCAAAATGAAAACTAGATCCAAAATCTTGCTTGTCGGTGATTGATGATCAAGCTGATCCTATACATGTTCTCACATGTCACAGCAAGCTAGATCACGTGAAGAAATCAAACAAAAACTCACGGATCAAAGAAAGACTCAAAATCATCAAATAGAGAGAAGGAAAGCAAAGAGACAAAACTTTGATCAAACTTTCCTTGGATTGATTTGAACAAATTTTGGTTTACAACCACTCCATCAATGGAGGACAAAGCTCAATCTGTGAGCACGAAATCAAATCAAAACTCTGTAGAACCCTAACCTCCACATCTACTTTCCCTAAGCAAATTAGGGTTTGAAAACAATAAAAGGATGAAGAGGGGGTGCAACCACCTCCCTCCTCTATTTATAGTGTAGGCTTAGACCTTCTAGAAGTTTGACTCAATTGGGCTCCCGTTAAGGCCCAAAACAAACGGGACACATATGCACGTATTTTAATGCGCCATCTATATCTCCTCTTGACCTAATTAGCTACACCTTGCGCCATCTTGCGCCTCAGATTAGCCAATAGGTCACCCTTGTCCATCTTGCACCACGCTTGAGTTCATTGACCTCACCCGGCATCGTCGATCGTTCTGGACCTCATCTCTCCAAGCCTAGTCCCGATCATTCTCGCCGTTGACCGTCGTTGACCACCAAGCAACCTGCACAACAATAGACAAGCAAAACGAATCCAGGAACAAGTTATTAACAACTTGACCAATGTTAGTCAAAACATGCATCATGCAACACATATGTACTGAAACTCATGACTTTGACCTAACAACCGGTCAGACCGCCATCTTGGCCGGTCTGACCGCCCACCCTGGCCAGTCTATCCGCCACCTATTGGCCGATAAGACCGCCAGTTGGGACTTAGCCAAATTTAGCCACTGAAATTCTGAAACCTACTGGAATTTTCAAACGAATAGAACTTTTGACTAGAGACTCCAAAAATTATGAGACCAAGTGCAATAGAATCTCCTCTCTTGCCTACACCCTCTATTTTTGGCTCAGCTCAAAACACAACTTTTTGGATTTGGCCGGTCCGACCGCCGCTATGGCCGGTCGAACTGCCACTGGCCGATCCGACCGCTAGGGGTGGCCGGTCGGACCGCCCTTAGGCGGTCGGCCGATCCCGGTTCGCCGATCGATCGCCACCGCCCGACAAAGACCTTTGAATCTTTGCCGAAAACACGTGAAACGATAAACCTTTAACACAATTGCCAATTGTCACATCATCCTAAGATCAAGAGCATATCCCCATGATATCTACAATCTCCCCCTTGATGAACACATTGGGAATAATCCAGAAAATGTAATTAGGAGGTTTGAAAAGTAAAAATACTTTCGTTTTCGCGTAAAGGCACAACTTGATCCATAAGTAAGAGAAAGCAATGGAAATGACCAAGCTGGCATCAGAATAGCATAGGCAAGTGAGATAAGGCAATAGAAAGCATAAAAACTTTAAATTGCATAAAAGAGTAAAAAATATCACTTAAGTTCCATATGAAAGAACAATTGTTCAATTGACCTTTGATCATCGTGAGGATTAAGAAATGCAGTTCAAGTTCAGAAAAGGCAATAGGACGATAAGAATGCAATTCAAAAGCTCCCCCTCGCTATGATCCTCAGATTTCAGAAAATTTCAAATTCTCCAATTTTCTCCCCCTTTTAAACATTTTTATATGTTCTCCCCTTTATACAATATTGAAATATCTTCTCCCCCTTTGAAAATGGAGTCATCAAGGAATCACGCCTTCCTCTCGTCCAGAGATAACAAATACAAAATGGAGAAAGAAACATAAGAAGGAGTATGCATGAAGTGCAATGGAGTGGCTTCATTTTTGTATTTTTCAATTTTTGATTGCAAGAAGTTTTGGAGATTACCCAAAAGAACAAACATATCAAGCCTAGCAGCACAGCAAGATCATGATAAGACATATATATCAAAGCTAAGCACGAAGAATCCATATAAAGCAATAAATTTAATCAATTTAAGCAAAGCTTCAAATTTAGCAAGTTCATCAAGAGGGATCCTAAAATAAAACTGGCCATGTCAAAATGTCGAAGTGAGATAAAAAAAAGCTAACAATGACCACATTAAGAGACAAACAGGTCCTGAATTGAATCATTTTGTTCAAAATTCTCAAACGCCCATTTTTCAACAGTTTTTTATTTGCACTGAATATGAAAGTTGGCTAATGGTCTAACTTAGTGACAAGATCCTGGATTAGGAGCCATCTACAAACTCATCCTAAGCTTCAACCAGAAGTTGATTAAAGGTATATCTTAGTGAAGAAGATCCTAGACTAGGAGCCATCCATAAACTCTTCCTAAGTTTCTACCAGGACGACTAATCTTGAGGTTCATGTCAGTTCTAACACGCAGTCCCTAAGAGATCGTCTGGATCATCAAACTATCTCCAAGTTCATGTCTTAGACATGCAGTCTCGTAAGAGTAGTTTTAGATTCTCAAGAACACAAGAAGCTCAAGTAATGGTCAATTTTAGATTCAAGAGCTAACAAAGCAATTCTAATAGGGCCAATGTCACAAAAGGAGCACTAATTGCGCAACTAGCTAAAACATCCACAAATTACAGTTTTTAGTTCGAGTTGCATTAGATTTCTAGCTCATACAGCAAAGACTTAGCTACATACGTGAAAGAATGATAATTCTAGCAGGTCAAAGAACTAGACATGGCATTGAGCAAGAATTGAAATACTAAAGCTCCAAAGGGTAATAAGCAAAGCTCCATCAATTTTAAAAGATAAGCAGAAAAACTTATATTACAATGCATCTTTTTGGATTTTTCATATGAATGCAATATGATACAATGAGATGCAAGAAAAGCCTAAAAACCAAAAAAGATCAAAAAGATCAATAAGTTCAGAAAAGAACAAGGAAAGATCAGAAGAACAAGGTAAGATTAGAAAAGATCGAACTCCCCCTCAAACCAACCCATAAGGATAAATTACCCCTAACTCACTCCTCAAGGTGGCAAACCTTGTTGGGTCTAAAGGCTTGGTGAGGATATCAGCCAGTTGAGCCTCGGATTCCACGAAGTGCAGCACAATATCACCCTTTTCGACATGGTCTCTAAGGAAGTGAAAGCAAATGTCTTTGTGCTTGGTCCTAGAGTGTTGCACTGGGTTTTTAGCAATATTAATGGTAGAAGTGTTATCACAGAAAAGAAGAACACAAGCAAAATTTAACCCATAATCCTTAAGAGTGTATACCATCCACAAAATCTGACTACAGCAACTGGCAGCAGCTACATATTCAGCTTCAGCAGTGGATTGTGCAACAGAGGACTGCTTCCTAGAAGAACAAGAGACAAGAGAAGTGCCTAGGAAGTGACAAGTGCCTGAGGTGCTCTTCCTATCTAGCCAACAGCCCGCAAAATCAGAATCAGAAAACCCCCGAATGGACAAAGTCGAAGAACAGGAATACCAAATGCCATACAAGAGGGTAGAGTATAATTACCTGAATATGCGCTTAACGGCTTGGCGATGGGAAGCTCTCGGAGACGCCTGGAACCTCGCACGGTCACGAGGCCGTGAAGTGGATGTCGGTCTTGAGGCCGTCAGTCTGAAGGAGCCGATCATCTTTGCAATACTCGCGTTGACCACGGCTTCTCCTTCCTCATCCGGATCCAAAGCGATCGAAATCGCCATGGGAGTGGAGATCGGCTTGCGATCACCCATGTCGAGCGTTTGAGCGGGTCCTTAGTGTACTTCGTCTGATGGATGAAGATCCCTTCCTTGCATTGATTGATTTGAAGCCCCAAGAAGTAATTGAGCTCTCCCATCATACTCATCTCAAATTCCCTGGACATAGTCTCAGAAAAGCAGGAAACAAGAGCATGAGAAGAACCACCAAAGATGATATCATCAATGTAAATTTGAGCAAGCAGGAAGTCATTACCACACCTAAGAATGAACAAAGTCTTGTCTACCTTACCCATCTCAAAATCATTCTTAAGCAAGAAGGTCTTAAGTCTATCATACCAGACTCTAGGGGTTTGTTTAAGACCATATAAGGCTTTAGATAGCTTGAACACATGATGTGGGTACTTGGGATTCTCAAAGCCTGTGGGTTGCCTAACATACACTTCCTCTATGTAACCATTTAAAAAGGCACTCTTAACATCCATCTGATATAATCTAAAACCCTTAGATATAACAAATGCAAGCAGAATGCGAATGGCTTCTAGTCTATCAACAGGAGCAAAGGTCCTATCAAAATCTAACCCCTCAACTTGGCTAAAACCCTGAGCTACCAACTTAGCCTTATTTCTAATCACAGAACTATCCTCATTTTGTTTATTTTTGAAAACCCAGCGGGTTACTATAACATTATGGCCACTAGGAGGTTCTATTAGGTTCCAAACCTTATTGATCTCAAAATTTTCTAACTCCTCATGCATGGCACTGACCCAGCTAGAATCCGATAAAGCATGTGATATACCGTGGGGTTCAAAAGAAGCAACAAAAGTAGAATGAGAGTAGAGGTTTAGATCATGATACCTGGAGCGAGTTCAAAAGAAGCAACAAAAGTAGAATGAGAGTAGAGGTTTAGATCATGATACCTGGAGCGAGTGACTCGCTCATTGAGATTACCTATCATCTGATCTGGAGCGTGCTGCTTTTGAATGTGAAGTGTGCACCCGGAGAGGAAAGCATCTCTTCAACCTCCGCAGGTACTGCTGATGATGAAGATACAGCATGAGCCTCATCTGAAGGCGAAGTAGTCACAGCATGTTCTTGTACTGTGTATCACCTGAAATATCTGATCTAGCTCCAGGGCTAGTCTCATCAAAAGTGACATTGCACGTCTCCTTAGCTTGTCCACAAGGACGACGTTCTTGAGGATGAACTTGTCGTTCACCCTGATCGATCCTGTTCCTTCAATCCGCCGTTGTTTATCATCTCCAAATGTGATGAAATCATCACCTGTCGACTGCGTGAAGGAGGTGAACCATCTTGAGTCTTCGGTCATGTGGCGTGAACAGCCGGAGTCGACGAACCACGTGTCCTTCATCTTTCCGTGGTAATCCTGAAAATCAAGGCACAGAAGAACAATATGTATCAATACTGAGGTTAGTTAACTAAGACTTAGGAACCCAGTGCTGAGACACATGTCTGCCAGTAGTATCCAAAGCAGAAGTGCTATCCTTGATTCTGTTTGAAGTTCTGTTACGAGCAATGGTTAAATTGACATGAGAGTTACCCTGTCAACGAGTATGATGATGAGCATGTGACACAAATCCTAAACCAGGTTTCTTCTTTTCTATGTTACCATGTCTCATAAAAGCTCTAGGTTGATTGGATGAAATTTTAGCAAAATTTTCTTATCATTTTTCAACCTACGCCAACAGAACTCAACTAAATGCCCATCCTTTTTGCAATAGGTGCAATGATACTTGATACCACTGGGAGAAGCACCCTTAGACTTAACAGATGGTTGGGCAAAACTCGCAGATTTAAAAATAGTTTTTGCAGGTTGAATTTTGAATTCAACTAACCTATTTTCCAAGACTTGAGTAATTTTTGGGTTAGAATTATTTTGAACATAGTTGTATCCTAATCCTTGCTTCTTATAAGGAGTTTTAGACTTGTCCAGAATCATGTTTAACTGTTTCTTACATTTAAAGAATTTTTATAAGGTATCCTTAGGATAAGTATTTTCTTCTTAAGTATTTTCTTCTTCAAGATTAACACATGATTCACAGGTTTTACCTTTAATGGCTCTAGCATATTTATTCTTATATAAAGCAGTTTCAAGTTTAAGAGCTAGACAAGAAGCACATGTAGCAGACTCAATATTGTCCTTAAGCTTAGCATATTTAGCTCTAGCTGCTTCTAAGATATCTTTGACTTCATGTTCGCGTTCTAAGCAGAAAGTGAAAAGGCTAGAATCAACCACTCCAGAAGCAACCAATTTGCTAGAGTCTAAGCATTTTTCACATGGAGCATATTTAACCTCAACTAGCTCAGTCCTAGCATTTTCAACTTGTTGAAAAGCAATATCATGAGCAGATTGCAGTTTAGCAAATTCTGAGTGCAGAGCATGGCAGGATGAACATTCATCAGATTCAAGAGTCTTAGCATTTGTAAGTTCTAAAGTCAAATTATCTACTTGTGACTCTAAGTCCTTGTTCCTGGCCATTATATACTCTAAAACCTTATCATGACTCATGAGTTGCACAAACATAGTTTCACATCTATCAGTAAGGACATCATAGGAAGGAGGTACCTCATCGTTGTCGTCGTCAGCGGAGTCGGCATTGAAGCACAAGCCGGTGAATTCCTTGTCCTTCCCCTTCTTCTTGTCTTGAGGGATCTCCTCCTCCTTGTCCTCCTCACTCCCGGAGTCCACATTGCTTAAGGATTGATCCCGAAAAGCGGCAAGAACCCGGTGAGCGGCCTTCGTCAGCTTGGTAGCATCATACCTTGATTTGTTCCATTGAGGCTTCTTCCAAGCTGGCTTACCCTCCTTATGGTTACTCTTACCTTTCAGCTTGGGGCAATTTGCCCGGATATGATTAAACTCACCACACTCATAGCAAATCACGGGATCTCCTCTATTTTTGTTTCTCATATCGTTATAGACCCGTGTGACCTTTTTGACTATGAGGGCCAACTCAGCGTCAGGGAGACTGTCAAACTCCTCTTCATGAATTGCAGATAAACCAGCAAGCGAAAATCCAAAAGAAGACTTAGAAGACTCATCAGAAGCTCTCTTGAGCGGGTCTGCTACCAAAACCATATTTTCCTTCTTGGGATGATCAATCCTCTTGATCTCATGAGTCTTGAGCTTACTATAGAGCAGCTCCAAAGTCAGATCAGAGAGGTTGACGTTTTCCTCAATGGTGGTAGCCTTTATCTCCCACTCCTTAGTGTTGATTGCAGCCAAGAGGTGGGTGACATTTTCAGACTGAGAATATTTAATACCAACAGCTTTCATCTGATTAATCACTTTATTAAAACGACTGAAAATGTTATCGATGCTCTCTCTAGGACGCATCTCGAATTTGTTATATTCACGCTTATAGACTGTTTGGCGTACTTTATTGATTTGGGATGAACCCTCATAGTAGGTTTCGGGGGTGTTCCAAATCTCGTGCGCAGTCTCAAAATTGCAAATCCGATCATACTCCTCTCTACCAAAGCGACCATATAAGAGATTTTTTTTACCTTATTGTTGTTAGCCAAGAGGGCTGCTGAAGCCAGCGTAGCTACTTCGGGAATAACGAGCGGGGCTCGAACAAACTCCCATATAGCTTGTCCTTCTTTATGATGTCAGGAACCTATTCCAATCGAAGGTTGTGAAAATTCTTGGAAGAATTACGATCCTTTTCCGTTTGAGAGAAGGAAGATTCAAAACCGAGTCAAAACAAAAACTAGATCCAAAATCTTGCGCGTTGGTGATTGATGATCAAGATGATCCTGGATATGTTCCCACATGTCGTAGCAAGCTAGATCACGTGAAGAAATCAAACAAAAACTCACAGATCAACGAAAGACTCAAAATCATCAAATAGAGAGAAGGAAAGTAAAGAGACAAAACTTTGATCAAACTTTCCTTGGATTGATTTGATCTGATTTTGGTTTACAGCCACTCCATCAATGGAGGACAAAGCTCAATCTATGAGAACGAAATCAAATCAAAACTCTCTAGAACCCTAACCTCCACATCTCCTCTCCCTAAGCAAATTAGAGTTCCAAAACGATAAAAGAGATAAAGAGGGGGTGCAGCCACCTTCCTCCTCTATTTATAGTGGAGGCTTAGGCCTTCTAGAAGTTTGACTCAATTGGGCTCCTGTTAAGGCCCAAAATAAACGGGTCACACACGCACGTATTTTAATGCGCCGTCTTTATCGCCTCTTGACCTAATCAGCTTCATCTTGCGCCATCTTGCGCCGCAGATTGGCCAAAAGGTCACCCTTGTCCATCTTGCATCACGCTTTAGTTCATTGACCTCACCCAGCATCGTCGATAGTTCTGGACCTTAGCTCTCCAAGCCTAGTCCCGACCATTCTCGCCGTTGACCGTCGTTGACCACCAAGTAACCTGCACAACAATAGACAAACAAAATGAATCTGGGAACAAGTTCTTCACAACTTGACCCATGTTAGTCAAAACATTCATCATGCAACACATATGCACTGAAACTCATGACTTTGACCTAACAACCAAATATCGCCGCCACGAAGAACGTCGATATAAGTGAAAACCGGTCAGACCGCCCACCCTGGCCGGTTTGACCGCCACCTATTGGCCGGTCAGACCGCCAGTTGGGACTTAGCCAAATTTAGCTACTGAAATTATGAAACCTACTGAAATTTTCAAACGAATAGAACTTTTGACTGGAGACTCCAAAAATTATGAGACCAAGTGCAATAGAATCTCCTCTCTTGCCTACACCCTCTATTTTTGGCCCAGCTCAAAACACAACTTTTTGGATTTGGCCGGTCCGACCGCCGCTATGGCCGGTTGGACTGCCACTGGCCGGTCCGACCGCCAGGGGTGGCTGGTCGGACCGCCCTTAGGCCGGTCTGACCACCGGTTTGGCGGTCAGACCGCCACTGGCCTAACAGCACTGAATCTTTGCTGAAAACACGTGAAACGACAAAGCTTTAACGCCATTGCCAATTGTCATATCATCATAAGATCAGGAGCGTATCCCCATGATATCCACAAAAGTCTACGATCATTAATGATGTATGGGACTTAGTAGAAATTCCTGACGGATCAAAACAGTAGGTTATAAATGGGTCTACAAAACCAAGCATGACTCTAAAGGAAATGTCAAAATGTTCAAAGCAAGACTCGTAGCAAAAAGCTTCTCACAAAGAGAAGGGGTTGACTATAATGACATCTTTTCTCCTGTCTTAACTAAGGATTCATTCTGATGAGGGCATCACTTCTACTGATATAAACACTCCTCATGTGCAAGGTCCAATTACTCGAGCACGTGCTCGTCAACTTATTTATCAGGTAAATTTGTTTCTAGGGCTGAGTGTATTATTTGAGAACTCTATGATGCTGCCTAACGGAGATGATTTACTTGTACTTAGGAATCTAGGACTACGATCAGTTCAAGAAGGTCTACGACCAGTTCCACAGGGTCTACGACCACTTCAAAAAGGCTTACGACCAGAGATAACATGGATTCCTCAAGACCACCACAGGACCAGTCCTACGACCAGGTCTTCGACCAGAGATATGTGACCTGAATAGTGAATAAGGTGCTGCGTCACCGTTTTGGCCTAATATGGTCTTGTAAGCGTGTCGAGGTCGGAGTCCAGGTAGTGTACGCCTCTTCCCGCGGCCGCAGAACCCTAATAAGTTGACCTCCTCACGTCTCCCTATATATATATACAGTAGCCGTCATAGTTTAACGTGGGTTTTTCTTTGAGATTATTCTGCTTAGCAGTCTTGCCGCACGTTCGGTTGAGGAACCCCACATTGTGAGCTTCATCTATATTCGTAATACAATATCAGATTGCATCTTCTACTTTCTTGCTTGTGTTCTCGATTCGTATGCAGGAGATAGCCTTCTTGGCGAGGTCAACCGCGTTCGGCACGGTTGATAACCAACGGAGCAGTGGTGTAGTTATCGCGGGAGGTTTGATCTGTTCTGGTCGGAGCCTCCGGATCATCAACGTCGAGTTCTTCACAATTGACTTATCAGTACCTTTCGGAAGATCGGGCCATAGTCTCATCATGTTCAGAATCGTTATGGCACTTGTAGCTCATTATGATTTAGGGCTACATCAGATGGATGTTAAGATGGTATTCCTAAATGGCGACTTGCAAGAAAATATTTTCATGGCTCAACCGGAAGGTTTTGTCGTAAAGGGCAAGGAGCAAATGAGATGTCGACTTAAGAAATCGATTTATGACTTAAAGCAAGCGTCAAGGCAGTGGTACCTCAAATTCGATAAGGTCATAAGAAAATTTGGATTTAAGGAAAATGAAGTCGATAACTGCATATATGTTAAGTTCAAGGGGAGTAAATTCACCATCTTAGTGCTTTATGTGGATGACATCTTATTGGCTAGCAGTGATTAGGATATGCTGTTTGAGACCAAGAGATTTCTTTCATCTAATTTTGATATGAAGGATCTTGGTGATGCATCTTACGTTCTTGGCATTGAGATTCACCGAGATGGGTCCAAAGGAGTATTAGGTTTTTCTTAAAAGGTATACATTGACAGAGTACTGAAGAGATATAATATGCATAAGTGCTCTGGCTCGCCTACTCCTATTGTTAAGGGTGATAAGTTTGGGACATTTCAATGTCCAAGGAACCAATATGAAATTGATCAGATGAAGTCGGTTTCTTATGCTTCAGCTGTCGGAAGCATTATGTATGGTCAAGTAAGCATGCGTCCTGATTTAGCTTTTGTAACCGGAATGCTTGACAGATATCAGTCAAATCTAGGACCGGACCACTGGAAGGCCGTTAAGAAAGTCTTGCGTTATATGCAAGCTACTAAATATTTCATGCTCACATATAAGAATTCTGATAACCTTGAAGTTATTGGTTATTTAGAGTCAAATTTTGCGGGATGTGTTGATACTAAGAAATCCACGTCAGGTTATATCTTCACACTCGCTGGAGGAGCTATCTCGTGGAAAAACTCCAAACAAACCCTCACGGTATCTTCAACGATGCAAGCTGAGTTTGTGGCATGTTATGAGGCTACCGACAGGCTGTATGGCTTAAGAACTTTATTCTGGATCTTAGAGTGGTAGACAACATCTCTAAACTACTCACCTTATACTGCGATAATGAACCCGCAGTCTTTTATGCGAGTAACAACAAGTCAAGTGGTGCTGCCAAACACATTGACATTAAGTACTATGTTGTGAAAGACAGAATCCAGGATCTAACCATTAGTATCAAGCATATTAGTACTAAGTCAATGCTTGCGGATTCGCTTACTAAAGGCTTACCACCTAACATCTTTCGTGATCATGTTGCCTGCATGGGTCTATTGGAAAGCATTTTGATTCTGGATAAAAGGACATCAAAACAAACCAACTCCATTAAGTATAATGAATATCCATTTCAAAGATGGGATAGTACACTATAGGTACTGGGGTTGTACGACACTTCTTTGGCCATGCGACGCAGTACCTTGGTATGATATTTTATTGAGGATGGGCTTATGATGTTAGCCTTACGATCAAAGGGGAGAATGTTGGGATGATCTCGGCTTACCACCCTGAGATTCAAGGGGGGCAAAGCCCCACTCGTGCCCCGATCGAGGGCGCAACCAACTACTTGGTTCTCTGTCCCGTTCTACAAAAAGTTTGTGACCCATATATTTCTATATACCCAGAAGAGGGTTTTGAAGAGTTTTGAGTCAAGGTCACATTCGCAAAAAAAGGAACCCTAGGTTGGGTTTCGACAGTCAAAAAAAAGAGAGAAGAAGGAGAAGCATATCGACCACCCCCAGTGAAGAACCACCCCCAGTTGGTCTACGACCACTCACAATCTTGCATCATTTGAATCCTTTGTATCTGGTCCTTGTTATCGATCAGTGTTGTGCTAGGGACAGTTTTTTTAGACCAGCAACCGTGACAGGTATTTTCGATCCTTATTCAACTTTACTAATCAGATTACGGTTTTTGCTACTCCTTGCTACATATTGTGCCTTCTGAGCTCCACCTACTCTTGATCAGAATAGGTCCCCTCTGAAAGATCTAGACCCGCCATTATGAGTTAATGGATTGTTTTGGTGATTAATGACAAATCCAAATATGAGACTAACTCTTTGTCCAAGTATTATCTTTGTGTAGTCTCATTTGGATATAAAGGTGAAACACAACGAGGTATGCAATCGACATCTAAATCTTATATATTGTTGCATTTCTCGGATCCAAAATATAGGATTGAACTCAACCTTAAGTCAAACTTGAATATGTGCATATGATCTTATTACACATTTGTGTATGCACACATTTAGGGGGAGTTTTATCCTATACTTTGTAGTTTCATTAGTATTGATCCATATTCCATTTTCCACATATACTAAGGATCTTTACGTTGAAACAAAACCTTTGAGTATACAAAACTTGTGTAGTTCGTATATACTCATGTTATGAGTATATAGAACTTGTGTAGTTCTTGTATACTCATGTTGGAGTATATATAACTTGTGTAGTTTATATATACTCATTTGTTCTCTCATTTATCATCATTAAATTTATGAGAATTTTAGTGGTTATCATCAATTACCAAAGAGGGAAAGATTGAGGTATCTTGTCCCACCATTATGAGTTAATGGTATGGTGTGGTAATTAATGATGATCACATTGTGGAACTAACATTTTCCATGAGTTGGATATATAGGTTATGTTCGGGATGATGAAGACTTGGGATGATCATGAGTTGATCATCAAGTCAAGAGCTTAGTGTAAATGATGCATCATGAGTTGATGCTTATCAAGAAGAAATGATCATGAGTTGATCATCAAGACAAGAGAAGACCAATCATCATGTGTTGATGGAGGTCAAGTGAAGGAATGCATCATGTGTTGATGCATGTGAAGACTCGGGGTGGAGAAATCATCATGTGTTGATGATGTTCAAGTCAAGATCGAAGTGAAGAAATCATCATGTGTTGATGATTGTCAAAGTTAAAGACCGGACTTGAAGTGTTGATGTGCGTCATCAAGCTTCAAGAAGATGCAAGGCAAAGGTATGACTAGCTAGGGCTAAGGATGTGTTCCTAGTCTTTTACGGTCTTGGTGTTTGGTTGGAAGACCGGATTGCTAGTATAGGTTGCCGTACTATTAAGAGGGGTCTTAACTAGTAGTTTGAGTTAGTCATGTGTTGATAGCTCATTATATTTGCTCTAGCTCATCTAGGCATGATGCTATTTATTTGCGAATGTGTTTTGCAAATAATCGAGGCTCATGCATAACCCTTGTAACATGTGACTTAAGTTTGCAAATCGTTTTGCAAATGGTGTAAGTCCATGTACCTTATTCCTTGTGATGAGTATTCTAAGGGTTAGCAAATGCGTTTTGTAACCCTGAGAATATCATCTTTGAAACCTTGTCGAAGATTGCATTCAAATGGCGAATGTGTTTTGCCATTTGAAGTGGTGCAATTGGTTATGGCTCGTAGTGCGCGGTCGGGCCGTGGTGCCACCGGTCGGGCCGTGGCAAATCGGTCCGACCGGTGTGCTACTGGCGATCGGCCGGTTTCACTTAATCCGATTTCTTTGTGCGGAAGTTCGCGATTGTAAAATCGGAACTTCGCGGTGAGGAAGTTCGGAGATCAGCGGATCGTTTTTCGAGAGCTCCTTTTGGGACTTAGCGAATTCGCGATGGGCGGTCGGACCGCCAAGCCGCAAAGGCGGTCGGACCGATATCTGCGGTCCGGCCGCCAATGCATGGCGATCGAGACGGCGAAGGCCCAACGGCTACTTTTCTAGCCGTTGGCGCGATAAGCGATCCGACCGGCCATTGGTTGGCGGTCGAGACCGGCCTGAGGCTGTTTTGATGGAATCTTCTCCCCAGCGGCTAGTTTTTGTGTGTGAGCTATATATAGACACCTTGGCGGTTGGGAGAAGTTCTTTGGTGCTATTGTTAAGTGATACACTCTTTCTTTGAGCTAAGAGCAAGCCTCTATTCTCTTTTGTGCATGTGTTGCACTTGGTGAGATTAGAGAGTAAACCCTAAGTGCATGTGTTGCCTTAGGTAGTGGATTGTGTATCCACGTGGCGTTGACACTTGATTAGTTCAAGTGAAAGTTCGGATTTGTTACTCTTGGTGTTTGCCGACACCTAGGCGGTGTGGCGGCGTCTTGCGTGATCTTCTCAAGAAGCTTGTGAGAAGACCCGGCGTGTTTGTGAGTGGTTTGGTGCTCGCCATCTCGGAGTGGAGGAAGAGCAACCATAGTTGAGCGAGTGTTGGTTCGGTTTGGAACCGGTCCAAGTGTTGGACTTACCTCGGAGGTGTGTGCTCATTTGAGGGCGGTCCAACGCGGGTTGGGCTTACCTCAACGTGGATTAGGGGAGACCGGCAAGTCTCCGAACACCACGGTAAAACATCATCGTGTCATCTTGTTTTTACTTGTGCTTTACTTTGAGCAATTTACATTCTTGCTTTAATTGCTTACATATATTGTATTGTGTTCATATTGTCGGTGCACTTAGTTGAGCCTAGTTGATTTAGGTTTTAATTGTGCAAAACCAATTCGCTATTAGCTTCCGCATTTATATATTGGTTTAGCCCGATAAAGTTTTTAAAACCGCCTATTCACCCCCCTCTAGTCGGCCACCTCGATCTTACAAGTGGTATCAGAGCTTGGTCTCTCATCTATTAGACTTAACCGTCTAGAGAGTAAAATATGGCGACTAGAGATTTAGTGCACCTAAGTGAAGCACCTCTATTTGATGGCACAAATTATGCTCAATGGAAAATCCGCATGTCTTGTTATTTTAGGGCCATGAGTCCGAAAATATGGCGGATTGTAGATGTAGGCTTTTCTCCTCCATTGGATTATTTTGCTCCAACCATTG
The DNA here is from genome assembly GCA_036346395.1 of Hsuehochloa calcarea. Taxonomy (NCBI): domain Eukaryota; kingdom Viridiplantae; phylum Streptophyta; class Magnoliopsida; order Poales; family Poaceae; genus Hsuehochloa; species Hsuehochloa calcarea. Next base: position 37,522,339 of record CM070602.1, on the reverse strand, counting down.
AGGAAGAGAAATGCTTACATCTCGACGCTCAAGCTACGAACGCATTATTTAGTGCTTTGAGCGTAGACATTTTTGATGCCATATGCAATTTCAAGAACGCTCATGAGATGTGGACATATATTCAAGATCAATATGAATTGTCCACTTCCACTAGTGACGATTGCACACAAGAATGGATGTCGGAAGAAGAATGCTCAACTTCAAGCTCCGACAACGAAAATGAGGACTCCTCAACTCCATCCTCATCAACTCAATGTTTTATGGCCAAAGGTAATAATGAGGTAAATGATAACGATGAGCCTTCATATGATGAGTTGATGGATATGCTAGAAGAGCTAAATGAATATTTAGGAAAGGAGAAATTAAGATTCAAAGTTTTGAAGAAAGAATATGTCTCTCTTCAAAATAATTATGATGTTTTAAAAGATGAACATGAAGCTCTCCTCCTAAATAATCAAAATAGCTCTAAGGTGGATATAGGCATTGAATGTAATTTATTAGATGATTTGCCATGTATAACTTCTATCTCATGCATTTCATCTAAGGCTAATGTATCCACCTCATGTGAGGATTTAATTGATATGCCTTGTTGCTCCAAAATAGATGCTCCTATTTCCTCCATATCTTGCAATACTAACATTGTAGAGGAAAACAATGAGCTCAAGGCCCAAGTCAAAAATTTGAAGAATGACTTGGAAAGAAGCCAAAAGGGAAAGGCCACTCTCGATGATATATTAAGCAAGCAAAGACGCTTGCAAGATAAGAGTGAAATTGGCTTCACTCCTAAGAAAAAGGAGACAAGCAAGATAAGGCACAACGCAAGGCACACAAAGAATATCAAGTGCCATGGATGCAAAGGAAAGGGCCACTTCGCATCGGTGTGTCCTAACAAGGTGAATGACAAGCAATTGTCATCAAAGAAGAGGCAAACCGGCAAGGAGCAAGTAAAGAAGGTAAAAGATGAATACAAACTTGAACTTGCTATAATTCTAGGAAAAGGGACATATGAGTAAGGATTGTCCCAAAGGTATCACTCCTAAGCCCATTATTTATAATGATCAATATTTGCTTAGGAAGGATATTAATGGCAATGTGTTTGCTAGAATAGTTAGTACACATAAAACTAATGCTAGGGCCATTTGGGTGCCCAAATCTATTGTGACTAACATTCGTGGACCCAACCTAGTTTTGGGTACCAAAATGCGCTTTAATGCTTAATAGGTACTTGGAGAGGCATTGGAGGCTTGGCTTATTCATATAAAGATGGATTTCATCATATATCAAAGTTGGAGCCAAGTTTGAGGATTATCACTTCATATCAAGAACCAATGCCCTTACGGTAACAAGTACTTACATTGAAGTATCTAGCCCCTTATGCCTTGTGTAGGTTGCATTTCATGAAAATCATTTTTTTAAAAAAGGGTGTTCTTGCTCTATGTTTATAATGTTCATTATTAATATCTTGAGCAAGTTGTAGTGGCACATTAAGGGAGTGCTAAATCATAGCCATGTATATCACATCCCTAAATGTGCCCAAATAAATTAAGTGCTAGTATTGCTTTTCAAAAATAAGCCTTTTAGCCAAAAGTCAAAAATTTGATAACTATTAGTAATTCTTTGAAAAATTAATTGCAAAATGTATACAAATGCTTTTGAAAGGTTTACCAAAGGTTTTGGCTTTAGAAAACCTATTTTAAGTAAAATGCATTTCTAGCCAAAATCCTACATTATAGTATCTTGTTTTTGACATAAACTAGATTTTTGTGTAAAATCTATTCTAAAAGGAATTTGAAAATCTTGCCAAAAGGAAAATCCTAGAGTTGGTTATTCTAAATATTTTTGGTATTCAAAGGATTTTCAAAAGACCAACCTAGAAAAAGATATTTGATTCTCAAACTCGTCCAAAATACTACCTTGACCTAAATGGTCACTTTCTAGCACTTTAGTGAGTTTTGCCACATGAACCAAAATTCTGCACATGATTAAGTTCATAATGGTATTTATGACTCATACATGCAATTGGACGCTTTAAATTTCTTCATTTGCTCCTTTTTGCATGTTTTGATGAAAGTTCATGGAAATATGTTTCATTTCCGAAAACCAAAACTTAATTTACAAAAACTATTTTAAATTTTATTCTTATGGGCTATATAAGTTGGAAATACTCCAAATATGTTTATTTGATTGATTGTGCAAAGATTTGGAGTAAAATACAACAAAATTCTCTTTTTTCTCTCCTCTCAAGCTATCTGTCGATTTGATCGTTACAAATCGACAGGCCTCTATCGGCGATCCGAATAGGAAACAGAACCGGTCCGACCGGCGTTGGCCCGGCGGTCAGACCGGTTTTGCGTGAAAAAGATAAAAACCCTTCACCCGAGAGCTTTTCTCTCACTCCTCCTTTCTCCCTAAAAACCGAGCCCTCTTCTTCTCTCCTCTCTCAGGCCGCCAGCACCTCCTCCCCTTCGGATCTCCTCCTCCGGCCGTCCATTTGGGGATTCAAGGTATCTACTTGCTCTCCCTCATCTCCTCTTCCATTCCCACCAATTACTTTGTGGATTGATGGGCTATCTCTCCCACATTTTGGAACCCTAGGTGAGGGAAGAACTTGCAAACTTTCGGATTTTTGGCTCTCCCTTCTCTTCAAGGAGGCATCCCCTGTGTTACTCCTCTTCATTAGAGCCAGTAAGCATCCTCGATCTACTTGCATTACTCTCATTTTGTGATTTGCCCCAAATTCTAGGGTTTGTCAAAAATCCTATCTTGTACACTAGATTTTGTGGCAAAGCTCTGTCCTGCAAGTAGTTTTTGATTAAACAAATGAATGCACTTGATGCCATTGCTTGAATGATGAAAACTTGTGAAAATCACAAAATTCATCTCACTGGTTACAGTAGCCGTGATCCGACCGGCTCCACATGGCGATCGGACCGGCCTCGATGGCGATCCGGCCAGGCGCCATTAAGCGGCGGTCGGACCGGCCTCGTGGCGATCCGGCCGGCCGTGGACAGCGATCATGACCGCTTTGTGTCCGAGAGCATGATGACACCATTGTATATTCATAAGTTTATTATCCATTATTCCTTGATTGATCCTTTGATTGTCTTCCGGGAGCTATGCAGAACAAGCGCGTGGCGATCGTTGGTGGACCCCTCCTTCTCCTTCTCCTTCTTCATCGGAGGAAAGCTCCATTGAGGACAACATTGAGGGCGTTTCTATGGAAGAAGTGGAGGAATCAAGTTCGGATAACAACGGCGTGACAATGACTTTGATGAGAAGCTGGAAATGATGTTGAGGAGGATGAAGATGATAATGAGGGCGCTCGGATGAGTCTCAATTCTTTGGTCTTGATGTCTCAAGGTTAAGAAGTGAAGAATATACAATATTGAGACATGTTGATCGATGTCGGTTCTCGAGAATGCGCAGCGATGGGTATGTTCCACACCAAGTTTGACAAGATGTATTCAAGATCATCTATGCGAAGAAAAATTTGCTAATCACAGATATGTCAAATGGAACTACTCGCACGAATCCAACCTACAATGGACTTCTGGACTTTTCAAATATGTAGGTTTGGATACCTTGGTTTCTCTGAATGGCTTTCATTCTAAAGTCATCAGACAGTTTTATGCTTGATTTCGTGTCTCGGATTACGACAAGCTAGTTTGGATGACTGGGCATAGAAAATTAAAGGCTACAAGAAAGCAGTTCATGGATGCCTTAGGTTTGAAGGAGTCAAGGGGTGTAAGGATCCATTTGCAGGAACCCCTAAACCTTGCTCAAATAGATGAGTTCTATGATTAGAATAATCCTCACTCTAGCGGTAAGGTGACAGGACTCCTTCCCCTCCCTAGTATTATTAACAGGATCATGAGATCGTAATTCTTCCCTAGGAGTGGGAACAATGATGAAATACATGGGAGGGCGTGGAATGTGATACAGTACATATTGGAGGGCACTCGCTTCGATGTCATAGATCTTATTTTCAGGGAGATTGACACCTCCAAGGGAGATAAGACTAAGAGTATCTATTATGCTCCCTACGTAATGAGGCTTATCAAGAGCATAATTGAATTCAATGCTCCCTGTGACATAGAGCATAAAGAATACAGACCCAGGGACGCTCCTCCTCCTCCTGCTCCAGCTGCTCCTCCTGCTCCAGTGGCTCCTCCTCCACCTCCTCAGTATCAGGGACAGGGCTCCTCCTCTCAGGATACCCAGGCTCAAGACCTTGTCCTAGCAGCGATGCTTAATCTTCAGCTGAGTGTGGATCAGATTCGCTCTTCTCAGGAGGCTTTTCAGGCAGCTGCATTTTCTCGATTGGATGAGTTTGAGGCTGCTACCACATCCAGGTTTGATGCCTTTATGCTTTCGGGCAGCGGATCTGCGGCGATTTCATCGCCTTCCAGCAGCAGCAGGCGCCTCTTTATTATCAACGATCTGGACGTGGACCTCACCTTCCCTCCTTCTTTTGGCGAGGAGATCGGCCTTCATCCTCTCAGGATCCTCCTGCTGAGCAGTAGCCTTTTGTTCTATTTAGGTCATTAGACCTTGTATGCACAAAAATTGTAATATCTTTTATGACTACTTGGTTGTATGACTCTCATTTTGGCTATGCTATCTTTTGCTACTCTGTGTGAGAACGTATTTTTTATGTCATGATTTATGTTTGCATGAGATGTGGATGAGATGTGATTATGAATGAATATATTTGTGGTTGATTATATCTTCTTGTCTCCTGTCGTGGATGTCCTTCCTTACAAGAGAAATTCTGTCAGATTTTTTATAAAAAATCTCTCTCAAGCATTGTTCTTTATGTTCTCTCAACATAGTTTGTGAAAATTGTTAAAATGAGAGATTATCTCTATTTCTTTTCAAAAAATGGGGAGGTTAGTTGCATATGTTTCAACTATCTTTTCAAGTGGTTCTCAATGTTTTGATTTACATTGGGGAGAATGTTATGATCAATAGGTTTGTAACCTATCTTTGTTTCTCCTCTCATATCTTGAGAACAAAATTCCACCTTGGTCATATAAGTTCAATTCATACTTTTTGTGACCAACCTCTTTTTCTTGCAAGTGGTATCCATTTGCAAAGGCTCCTTTTGGCTTAGATTTATACTGTGTTTTTGGGTGATTTATGCCAAAATGGGGAGAATGTTTATCAATATTCATTTGGATGATTGATTTGTTTAGACATGCCAAAAGAGGGAAAATATATGCATTAGGCTGTAAGGGGAAAATGTTTTCATATGCATTTTGTTTAATGCTTTATGTTTCACCTCATATGATGCATAGACATAGTTCATTAGTTTAAATTCTTATCTTATGTCTATGAATATCCAAATGTTGTTATTGATAATGGATTTGTCATCAATCACCAAAAAGGGGGAGATTGAAAGATCTAGACCCGCCATTATGAGTTAATGGATTGTTTTGGTGATTAATGACAAATCCAAATATGAGACTAACTCTTTGTCCAAGTATTATCTTTGTGTAGTCTCATTTGGATATAAAGGTGAAACACAACGAGGTATGCAATCGACATCTAAATCTTATATATTGTTGCATTTCTCGGATCCAAAATATAGGATTGAACTCAACCTTAAGTCAAACTTGAATATGTGCATATGATCTTATTACACATTTGTGTATGCACACATTTAGGGGGAGTTTTATCCTATACTTTGTAGTTTCATTAGTATTGATCCATATTCCATTTTCCACATATACTAAGGATCTTTACGTTGAATCAAAACCTTTGAGTATACAAAACTTGTGTAGTTCGTATATACTCATGTTATGAGTATATAGAACTTGTGTAGTTCTTGTATACTCATGTTAGAGTATATATAACTTGTGTAGTTTATATATACTCATTTGTTCTCTCATTTATCATCATTAAATTTATGAGAATTTGAGTGGTTATCATCAATTACCAAAGAGGAAAGATTGAGGTATCTTGTCCCACCATTATGAGTTAATGGTATGGTGTGGTAATTAATGATGATCACATTGTGGAACTAACATTTTCCATGAGTTGGATATATAGGTTATGTTCGGGATGATGAAGACTTGGGATGATCATGAGTTGATCATCAAGTCAAGAGCTTAGTGTAAATGATGCATCATGAGTTGATGCTTATCAAGAAGAAATGATCATGAGTTGATCATCAAGACAAGAGAAGACCAATCATCATGTGTTGATGGAGGTCAAGTGAAGGAATGCATCATGTGTTGATGCATGTGAAGACTCGGGATGGAGAAATCATCATGTGTTGATGATGTTCAAGTCAAGATCCCGAAGTGAAGAAATCATCATGTGTTGATGATTGTCAAAGTTAAAGACCCGGACTTGAAGTGTTGATGTGCGTCGTCAAGCTTCAAGAAGATGCAAGGCAAAGGTATGACTAGCTAGGGCTAAGGATGTGTTCCTAGTCTTTTACCGGTCTTGGTGTTTGGTTGGAAGACCGGATTGCTAGTATAGGTTGCCGTACTATTAAGAGGGGTCTTAACTAGTGGTTTGAGTTAGTCATGTGTTGATAGCTCATTATATTTGCTCTAGCTCATCTAGGCATGATGCTATTTATTTGCGAATGTGTTTTGCAAATAATCGAGGCTCATGCATAACCCTTGTAACATGTGACTTAAGTTTGCAAATGCGTTTTGCAAATGGTGTAAGTCCATGTACCTTATTCCTTGTGATGAGTATTCTAAGGGTTAGCAAATGCGTTTTGTAACCTACTGAGAATATCATCTTTGAAACCTTGTCGAAGATTGCATTCAAATGAGCGAATGTGTTTTGCCATTTGAAGTGGTGCAATTGGTTATGGCTCGTAGTCTGGTCGGTCGGCCGGCAAGAAGGGCTAACGGTCGGACCGTGGCAAATCGGTCCGACCGGTGTGCTACGGGCGGTCTGACCGGTTTCACTTAATCCGATTTCTTTGTGCGGAAGTTCCGCAGTTGTAAAAATCGGAACTTCCGCGGTGAGGAAGTTCCGGAGATCGAGCGGATCGTTTTTTCCAGAGAGCTCCCTTTTTGGGACTTAGCCGAATTCGCGATGGGCGGTCGGACCGGCCAGCACGGGCGGTCGGACCGATATACCGGCGGTCCGACCGGCGGGCATGGTGATCGAACGGCCAAGGCCCAACGGCTACTTTTCTAGCCGTTGGCGCATGGGGCGGTCCGACCGGCCATTGGTTGGCGGTCAGACCGGCCCTGGGCTGTTTTGATGGAATCTTCTCCCCAACGGCTAGTTTTTGTGTGTGGGCTATATATAGACACCTTGGCCGGTTGGGAGAAGTTGCTGGTGCTATTGTTAAGTGATACACTCTTTCTTTGAGCTAAGAGCAAGCCTCTATTCTCTTTTGTGCATGTGTTGCACTTGGTGAGATTAGAGAGTAAACCCTAAGTGCATGTGTTGCCTTAGGTAGTGGAATGTGTATCCACGTGGCGTTGACACTTGATTAGTTCAAGTGAAAGTTCGATTTGTTACTCTTGGTGTTTGCCGACACCTAGGCGGCGTGGGCGTCGTGCGCGGTGATCTTCTCAAGAAGCTTGTGAGAAGACCGGCGTGTTTGTGAGTGGTTTGGTGCTCGCCATCTCGGAGTGGAGGAAGAGCAACCATAGTTGAGCGAGTGTTGGTTCGGTTTGGAACCGGTCCAAGTGTTGGACTTACCTCGGAGGTGTGTGCTCATTTGAGGAGCCGGTCCACGCGGGTTGGGCTTACCTCAACGTGGATTAGGGGAGACCGGCAAGTCTCCGAACACCACGGTAAAACATCATCGTGTCATCTTGTTTTTACTTGTGCTTTACTTTGAGCAATTTACATTCTTGCTTTAATTGCTTACATATATTGTATTGTGTTCATATTGTCGGTGCACTTAGTTGAGCCTAGTTGATTTAGGTTTTAATTGTGCAAAACCAATTCGCTATTAGCTTCCGCATTTATATATTGGTTTAGCCCGATAAAGTTTTTAAAACCGCCTATTCACCCCCCTCTAGTCGGCCACCTCGATCTTACAAGTGGTATCAGAGCTTGGTCTCTCATCTATTAGACTTAACCGTCTAGAGAGTAAAATATGGCGACTAGAGATTTAGTGCACCTAAGTGAAGCACCTCTATTTGATGGCACAAATTATGCTCAATGGAAAATCCGCATGTCTTGTTATTTTAGGGCCATGAGTCCGAAAATATGGCGGATTGTAGATGTAGGCTTTTCTCCTCCATTGGATTATTTTGCTCCAACCATTGAGGAAGAGAAATGCTTACATCTCGGCGCTCAAGCTACTGAACGCATTATTTAGTGCTTTGAGCGTAGACATTTTTGATGCCATATGCAATCTCAAGAACGCTCATGAGATGTGGACATATATTCAAGATCAATATGAATTGTCCACTTCCACTAGTGACGATTGCACACAAGAATGGATGTCGGAAGAAGAATGCTCAACTTCAAGCTCAGACAACGAAAATGAGGACTCCTCAACTCCATCCTCATCAACTCAATGTTTTATGGCCAAAGGTAATAATGAGGTAAATGATAACGATGAGCCTTCATATGATGAGTTGATGGATATGCTAGAAGAGCTAAATGAATATTTAGGAAAGGAGAAATTAAGATTCAAAGTTTTGAAGAAAGAATATGTCTCTCTTCAAAATAATTATGATGTTTTAAAAGATGAACATGAAGCTCTCCTCCTAAATAATCAAAATAGCTCTAAGGTGGATATAGGCATTGAATGTAATTTATTAGATGATTTGCCATGTATAGCTTCTATCTCATGCATTTCATCTAAGGCTAATGTATCCACCTCATGTGAGGATTTAATTGATATGCCTTGTTGCTCCAAAATAGATGCTCATATTTCCTCCATATCTTGCAATACTAACATTGTAGAGGAAAACAATGAGCTCAAGGCCCAAGTCAAAAATTTGAAGAATGACTTGGAAAGAAGCCAAAAGGGAAAGGCCACTCTCGATGATATATTAAGCAAGCAAAGACGCTTGCAAGATAAGAGTGAAATTGGCTTCACTCCTAAGAAAAAGGAGACAAGCAAGATAAGGCTGCGCAAGGCACACAAAGAATATCAAGTGCCATGGATGCAAAGGAAAGGGCCACTTCGCCTCGGTGTGTCCTAACAAGGTGAATGACAAGCAATTGTCATCAAAGAAGAGGCAAACCGGCAAGGAGCAAGTAAAGAAGGTAAAAGATGAATACAAACTTCGAACTTGCTATAATTGCCGGGAAAAGGGACATATGAGTAAGGATTGTCCCAAAGGTATCACTCCTAAGCCCATTATTTATAATGATCAATATTTGCTTAGGAAGGATATTAATGGCAATGTGTTTGCTAGAATAGTTAGTACACATAAAACTAATGCTAGGGCCATTTGGGTGCCCAAATCTATTGTGACTAACATTCGTGGACCCAACCTAGTTTTGGGTACCAAAATGCGCTTTAATGCTTAATAGGTACTTGGAGAGGCATTGGAGGCTTGGCTTATTCATATAAAGATGGATTTCATCATATATCAAAGTTGGAGCCAAGTTTGAGGATTATCACTTCATATCAAGAACCAATGCCCTTACGGTAACAAGTACTTACATTGAAGTATCTAGCCCCTTATGCCTTGTGTAGGTTGCATTTCATGAAAATCATTTTTTTTTAAAAAAAAGGGGTGTTCTTGCTCTATGTTTATAATGTTCATTATTAATATCTTGAGCAAGTTGTAGTGGCACATTAAGGGGGAGTGCTAAATCATAGCCATGTATATCACATCCCTAAATGTGCCCAAATAAATTAAGTGCTAGTATTGCTTTTCAAAAATAAGCCTTTTAGCCAAAAGTCAAAAATTTGATAACTATTAGTAATTCTTTGAAAAATTAATTGCAAAATGTATACAAATGCTTTTGAAAGGTTTACCAAAGGTTTTGGCTTTAGAAAAACCTATTTTAAGTAAAAATGCATTTCTAGCCAAAATCCTACATTATAGTATCTTGTTTTTGACATAAACTAGATTTTTGTGTAAAATCTATTCTAAAAGGAATTTGAAAATCTTGCCAAAAGGAAAATCCTAGAGTTGGTTATTCTAAATATTTTTGGTATTCAAAGGATTTTCAAAAGACCAACCTAGAAAAAGATATTTGATTCTCAAACTCGTCAAGGAATATTATCAAGAACTACAAATAGGCATGATGCGTTGTAATGTTGTTGAGGATGAGGAGGATAAGATGGCTCGTTTTTATAGTGGTTTAAAGCGTGAGATTCAGGACATAGTTGATTACAAAGACTATAATGATATTAATAGGTTGTTCCAGCTTGCTTGTTTGGCCGAAAAAGAATTGCAGGATAGACAACAAAGGACCAGGAGCAACTTTGGTAGTACATCTACATCGAGATCAACGCCGGGACAAGCCAAGACAGCCCCACATGCTTTTCGGTCTGCTGCCCCCTCTGTGAGTAGGGTGCGTTCAGCAGCACCATTTCCACCGTCACGCGCATCCGAGATGAGCAAATCTACTAGTGTGCAGGCACCAACGCAGAGCTCTTCATCGGTTGTTTCCACAGGTCGTACAACAGGAATTGTATGCCACCGATGTAAAGGAATGGACCACTTCATGAGAGATTGCCCAAGTCAACGAGCGTACATTGCGACAGAAGATGGTGGTTATGTAAGTGCTAGTGATGTTGAGGATGAATATGCTCTTGCAGCTAACCTTGCAGGCAATGATAATGACCATGAGGCAGATAGCGATGGTGAGAAAATTTTAGTTGCCGCTGCTACGGCAAATTATAGGACCATAATTGTGCAACGAGTATTGAGCTCCCAAAGAGAGCAAGAGGAGACGCTACAACGTCATAATTTGTTTCAGATGTTCCTCATCGTTAAGGATTGCCGTGTTCGTGTCATAATTGATGGCGGAAGCTGCAATAACTTGGTGAATTCAGGATTGGTCAAGAAGCTTGGCTTGACCACACACGCACATCCTCGCCAATACCACATTCAGTGGTTCAACAACAGCGGTAAGGTGAAGGTAACACAATCTGCGAGAGTATATTTTTCCATTGGTTCCTATCATGATGTTGCTGATTTCGACGTAGTACCTATGCAAGTCTGTTCTCTTTTATTAGGTCGTCCATGGGAATTTGATACCGATGCAACTCATCATGATAGAAGTAATAAATACTCTTTTATGCACAAAGGGAAGAAAATAACTTTGCTACCTTTAACGCCTACTGAAATTGTGAATTGTGATAAAGAGCTAGCTGAAAATGAGAAGAAAGAACTTGAACATGAATCTGAAAATCAGCAAGTAGTGAAGAATATTTTCCCACCTAAGAAAGAGCGGTTAGCACCCAGTTCTAAGACCGAGAGAATTAAATTAAAGGGTTGTGTCATGCTTACAACCAAATCTGATCTTGCTGAAATTTTTGATAATGAGCTGCCATGCTATGCTTTGATATGCAAAAATGCTTTATATTCACTTGAGGATATATCTGGCTCTTTCCCTCCTGCTATTGCTAACCTTTTGCAGGAGTATGTGGATGTATTTCCAGCTGAGGTACTGATGAGTCACGGCCGCCCGATCTTCCGATAGGTTCGATTTGGTTCGTCGTGAGGACGTTGACGCTTTGAGGCTTCCGACCAACAGATCGTCACCTCGCAATTCGCTACGCCCGCACGCCTGTCGTTATCGACCACGCTTGCACGCGATCGACCTTACCACGAAGGTTATTGTTCCTGCAAGCAACCGAAGCAACTCACAAGAACAAGGTAGATGCAATCTGAATTGTATTGCGGATATGGATGAAGTTTACAAGTGGGGTTCCTCAAACCGATAATCGCGAAAGCGCAATTAGCAGAATAATCTAAGAAAAACCCACCTCTAAACTATGGCGGCTACTGTATATATATAGGGGAACGTGAGGAGGTCGACCTAGGGTTGTGCGGCCGTGGGATGAAGCGTACACAACCTGGACTCCGACCTCGTTACGTTTACAAAGTCTTATTAGTTTCCAAAACGGTGACGCTGCACCTTGTGTTGCGTATTTCTGGTCGAAGATCCGGTCGTAGGGTGGTCCTAGGGTGGTCTCGAGGAGTCCATGCTATCTTTGGTCGTAGATTGTGTCCAACGAGTACTGTGCTCGCTTTTCTGGTCGTAGATTGCTCCAATCGAATCAACTAGTCGTAGGTCTTCTTGTAGTGGTCGTAGATCTTCTTGCAGTGGTCGTAGACCTTCTTGAACTGGTCGTAGTCCTAGATTCCTGAGTACAAGTAAATCATCTCCATTAGGCAGCATCATAGTGTTCTCAAATAATACACTCAGCCCTAGAAATGACTTTACCTGATCGATTAAGTGACGTGCTCTAGCTCTTGTCATAGGACCGTGTAGTTCAGCACCCAGATCTGGAGGGTCTTGTGTCGTGCGTGTATCCGAAGGAGGGATGTCCTCATCATACTCCCCCTCTTGAATTGGAGTCGTCCTCGACTCAAGCTCATCTTCTTCTCCCACGTATGGTTTTAAATCTGAAATGTTAAATGTGGGGCTAACTCCAAAATCTGCAGGTAATTCTAATTGATATGCATTATCATTTATCTTCTTAATTATCTTAAACGGTCCTTCAGCTATAGGCATCAATTTTGATTTTCTTAATTCCGGAAACCTATCCTTTCTCAAATGAACCCAAACTAAATCACCTGGTTCAAATTTGACAACTTTCCTACCTTTACTTCTAGCAACCTTATACCTTTCAGTCATATGCTCTATATTCTCTTTAGTGGTTTCATGTAACTTAAGAATAAATGCAGTACGCTTCTTAGCATCTAGATTAATTTTTTCAGAGGTCGGTAAAGATAGTAAATCAATAGGAGCACGGGGGTTAAAACCATACACTACCTGAAATGGACTTACCTTGGTGGTGGAGTGTACTGACCTATTGTAAGCAAACTCAATATGCGGTAAACACTCTTCCCACATCTTCAAGTTCTTTAAAACAGCCCGCAACATGGTGGATAACGTGCGGTTGGCAACCTCCGTTTGTCCATCAGTTTGGGGATGGCATGTAGTAGAAAAACGACTTTGTCCCCAATTTATTCCAAAGTGATCTCCAAAAATGGCTCAAAAACTTCGCATCACGATCCGAGACAATAGTATTGGGCACTCCATGTAAGCGAATGATTTCCCTGAAAAACAAATCAGCTATGTTTGTAGCATCATCGCTCTTGTGACAAGATATAAAATATGCCATTTTAGAAAATCGATCCACTACTACAAATATACTATCTCTCCCCCTCTTTGTCCTAGGCAATCCTAAAACAAAATACATAGAAATATCCTCCCAAGGGGCGCTAGGAATAGGAAGAGGCATATAAAGTCCATGTGGAAGGAGACGGGACCTAGCTTTGTTGCATGTAGTGCAGCGAGCTACGTAGCGCTCGACATCACGCCTCATCTTTGGCCAAAAGAAGTGGGTGGCCAGCACATCTTCTATCTTCTTTGCTCCAAAATGCGCCATCAAACCTCCTCCATGTGCCTCCTGTAACAACAAAAGACGAACAGAGCTAGCTGGAACGCATAGCTTGTTAGCACGATAGACCAAACCATCATTCAGCACAAAGTTATTCCATGTCTTCCCTCCTTTACAATGTTCAAGCACTTCCTTAAAGTCCAAATCAGTGACATATAAACTCTTAATGGCCTCCAAACCAAAAATCTTATGGTCAAGTTGAGATAACATGGTATAACGTCTAGAGAGCGCATCAGCAATCACATTATCCTTATCTTTCTTATGCTTTATAACATATGGGAATGACTCAATAAATTCTACCCAGTTAGCATGTCGTTTATTCAGTTTAGCTTGACTTCTAATATATTTTAGCGATTCATGATCCGAATGTATAACAAATTCTTTGGGCCAGAGATAATGCTGCCAAGTTTGAAGCACTCGAACTAAAGCATACAATTCCTTATCATAGGTGGAATAATTCAAACTAGGCCCATTTAGTTTTATTTGAAATATGCAGCTGGTTTACCTTCTTGAATCAATACACCACCTATCCCAATCCCTTGGCATCACATTCAATTTCAAAAGTCTTACCAAAATCAGGGAGTTGGAGTAGGGTTGCTTGGGTGAGCTTCTCTTTCAACAAGTTGAATGCCTTCTCTTGTGCAGGTCCCCATTGGAAAGGCACTCCTTTCTTTGTCAATTCATTCAATGGTGCGGCAATGGTCTGAAATCCGCACAAAGCGCCGATAGAAGCCGACAAGGCCGTGGAAGCTCGCACTTGTGACACAAGAGTAGGCGTCGGCCACTTTGGATGGCTACAATCTTTGTCTCATCCACCTCAATGCCCTGTGGTGTCACAACATAACCAAGAAATGCAACTCGATTGGTGCAAAAGGTGCACTTCTCGAGGTTACCAAACAAACGTGCGTCTCTCAAAGCATTAAAAACAGCACGTATATGATTTAAGTGTTGCTCATGTGACTTGCTATAAATCAAGATATCATCAAAGTAACCCACCACAAATTTTCTAATGAAAGGACGTAAAACCTCGTTCATCAAACGCATAAAAGTACTAGGTGCATTAGTCAGACCGAAAGGCATCACTAACCACTCATATAATCCGAACTTAGTTTTAAAAGCAGTTTTCCATTCATCTCCTAATTTCCTTCTAATCTGGTGGTAACCACTCCGCAAGTCAATCTTTGTGAAAATAATAGAACCACTCAATTCATCTAGCATGTCGTCTAGCCTTGGGATAGGATGACGATACCTTATACTAATGTTGTTAATGGCTCTGCAATCAACACACATACGCCAAATACCGTCTTTCTTAGGAACCAAAAGAACTGGAACAGCACAAGGACTAAGGCTTTCTCTTACGTACCCACGGTCCAAAAGATCTTGAACTTGTCGCTGAATTTCCTTAGTCTCCTCTGGATTGGTCCTATATGCAGCGCGGTTTGGCAAAGTCGCTTCTGGGATCAAATCAATTTGATGCTCAATTCCTCGAATAGGTGGTAATCCCGGGGGTACCTCAGTTGGAAATACATCCACATACTCCTGCAAAGGTTAGCAATAAGTAGGAGGCAAAGAGCTAGCTATGTCCTCAAGCGAATATAAGGCATTTTTGCATATCAAAGCATAGCATGGCAGCTCATTATTACAAATTTCGGCAAGTTCAGTTTTAGTGGCAATCATAACACATCCCTTCAATTTAATTCCCTCGGACTTAGGACTAGACGCCACTGTCTCCCTTTTGGGTGGGAAGACACGTTTTGCTACTTACTGATTTTCAGAATCATACTTATCGGTGTTTCTTTCATTTTTAGCGCGCTCTTCTTCATCTTTCAGAATCTCAGCTGGTGTCAAAAGCAACAACTTAATCTTCTTACCCTTATGTGAAAATGAGTAGGTATTAGCTCTACCATGGTGCAAAACATCATTGTCATATATCCAAGGTCTACCGAGCAACAAAGAGCATGCTTGCATAGGCACGATATCAAAGTCAGCACTATCTTTGTAATTACCTGCTGAAAATTGCACTTTCACAACTTTGTGTACCTTTAATTTACCACACGAATTGAACCATTGGATGTAGTAGGGACGTGGGTGTGGTTGTGTGGTCAAGCCAAGCTTCTCGACCATCTCGAGCTTGCAAGGTTGTTGCGACTCCCTCCATCAATGATGACTCTGCGGGCTCTGTCCTTCACGAAATCAGTGCGAAACAAGTTGTGCCGTTGATTTTGCTCCGCTCTTTCCACTTGTGCGCTCGGACTCGTTCGCAACAAGGCTCACATGATACTCGGTGTCAAGCAGCAGACTACTTGTTCCTCTACATCATCGGCATCATTTGTCTATCTCATCTCCTCCACTGCAATGTTAGCCGCAAGTACATATTCGTCCTCAATATTACTAGTACTTACATAACCACCGTCTTTGGTGGCAAGGTATGCTCATTGGCCGGGCGAAGCCTCATGGCGTGCCCCATTCCCTTACAGCGGTGGCACACAATCCCGTGGTACAACCGGTGGAAGCAACCGATGAAGAACTCTTGGTGGTGCACACTAGTAACTTTACTTACCTCGGGTGCATGTGATGTGGTCGAGAGGTCTTTCTGAACGCGCCCTACTCGTGGAGGGCAGCAGACCGTGTAGTGAAGGTGGGGCTGTTTTGGCTTGCCCGACCTTTGTTCGTGGTGTAGACATGCTCCCAAAGTTGTTCCTTAGCCTCTGTTGTCGTCCACGCAATTCCTTTTACGCCAAACATGCAAGTTGGAACAATCTAGAGACGCTATCGTATTCTTTGTAATCCACTATGTCACGAATTTCACGTCTTAATCCTCCATAAAAATGTGCCATTAAACTTCTTTATCCTCAATAATATCACAACGCAACATGCTAATTTGTAGCTCGATAATATTCTTCTACGGATCTATTACCTTGGTTTAAGCGCTGCAATTTATTACGCAAATCACGTTTAAAAGAAGGTGGGACAAATCTGTTACGCATAGCAACCTTTAACCCATCCCACGTAGTAGGCGCTAATCCTTCGGTGCATACCCTATTCCACCAAATGATGGCAAAGTTTTTAAATTCACTTGTGGCTTGCCTAACTCTATGCACTTCGGGAACTAAGTGAGCATTCAATTTTGTTCTACCGTCATCTCCCAATCTAGATAAATTTCAGCATCATAAGCACCATAAAAGATGGTATAGAGAACTTAACTTTAGCATATGGATCATCATTAACACGTGCATTATGTTGCTGAACATTATTACCTCTCATATCTTGACGGTTGAAGTTCAGTCGGTTCCATTGTCGTGCATCAAAGGCGTCGTGGTCGTGCATCTCATTATCATTATCAAACTCATGGTCATGGGCACCACGAGGTTCCACACGACCAGCGTTTGGTGGTCGGTTCACCATTCTTTCGGCGTGTAGTGGCGCGCAATACTATCGTTGATTGAGCATTGTAATGTGATCGTGGTAGCTTGAAGCTTCCGGTCGATGTCCTCATTACTTGTAGTGCGTTGTTCATCAATAGCGTCATGAGCTCTTCCTCAAAACACACTCTTGCACATCAATCCTTCACCTGACATGGTTAGTAGGAGACAAAAGACAACACAAAGGTATTATCCCTATCACTATTAGGTGGTTGGAGGGTGGAATCACACACTCTCAAGCGTCTTACCAAGCTCTTATGAGTTTCTTACCAAATTGCAGCAGGTGGTCTAATCGGCGAAGGTGGGATGTACGATCACGGCGGAGGCGAATGCGAGGATCAATCGAGGTCGAAAGTATGTGGAGCTCGGACAGGCAATGTTTAGTAGCAAGGAATAGCAATAATGAAATCAGATTAGCAAAGCTGAACCAAAGCCCACGAGATTGGCCATCACGATTCTTTGGTCTAAAAGTGCCCTAGCCCTAGCACAATACTGATCGAACAAGGACTCGATACAAAGGAGTCCAAAGGATGCAAGGCTGGAACTGGTAGTAGACCAACTAGGGGTGGTCGAATTGCTTCTTCTTTTCTTTTGCACTTTTTGCTTCTTTTCTTTTCTTTTGCACTTTTTGCTTCTTTTTTTCTTTTTTTTTTGCACTTTTTGCTTCCTCTCTCTTTTTATTTTTTTGCAAACGTGACCCAAGCCCAAAATTCTTCTATTACCTTTTCTGGATCCGATGAGGTGATTGGGTCACAAAATTTTTCCGGAGAGCAGGGGTAAATAGGTAATTCTCTCTCTCTCTCTGAACTTGGCTAGTTCTGTTGCGGCTACGGAATCCGACCAGGGGATCGAATCCGACCAGGTGGTAGTTCCTGAGTGGATGGTAGAATGGGTGTTGCTCGAAGAGGTGGTCGGATCCGAGTAGATGTTCGATTCAGGCGGATGGTAAATCCGGCGGGTGGTCGAATGGGTGTCGCTCGAAAAAGGAGGTCATGCGTCCAGGATGGATGGTGGCACACCGGGCGACGGTGCTGACTAGAGACCAAGAATGCTACTCTAAACGAGCAACAAAGACACCGACGATGGACTCGAACTCAACAATGCGAAAACTGAAAACAAAATTGCGAAAGGCACAAAGTGGTTTGGACAGCGGAATAATTACGATCTAAACTTTTTGTAGGGCAGTTTTCTGGACTCTAGGTGAGGGAACACAACTAACAAAAGGGGATAAACGAAGTTACCTAACGGGCAACCTTTGCTCTGATACCACTTGATGAGTCACGGCGGCCCGATCTTCCGATAGGTTCGATTTGGTTCGTCGTGAGGACGTTGACGCTTTGAGGCTTCCGACCAACAGATCGTCACCTCGCAATTCGCTACCCCCGCACGCCTGTCGTTATTATTCCTGTCTTTATCATATATTAAGATAATATATGAATATTTTAATCCTCAACAGCTAGCCCCCGAACTTTTAAATGAATGTTGGTCGTGCGGACACGCTCTCCGATGCAATCATATCGAACAGACCTCTCATTAAATGCCGTGGGACTCGAGGCGGTCTGTATTCATTTTAAAGTTGAGAAACTGCTTTGGAAAAAGGAAAAAGCCTTTACATCGCAGCGCGAAAAGGTATTTGCCGTTGGACTTCTCGCGAGGTCGATTCTGATGGAGTGCTTATAAAATGACCCCTGCTGAGTGCTTTAAACCTTTACGCCTCTATCTCCAAGAAAATCTTCCTTGAGTTCTTCGCCCAAAAAAGGAAAGCATCATGTCGGACCTCATCGCAAACTGGTCGATCTCCGATCTGAGTGAGAAAAAATTAGAGAGTTTGGAGAGGTTGGGTTGCTGCCGACAGAATTTGATCTCTTGGAGATCGGCTTTTGGAAACATCGCCCAAGCGGCGAGGAGGAGGAGAAATCCGGTGTTCCTCGCGCAGACGTTGAGTGCGGGCTCAAGCTTCCAAAGACATTCTTTTCTTTCTCAAGTCTTTGGAGTTCTCGAGGTCGAATTGATCAACCTCGCTCCCAACGCCATTGCAAACCTAAGTATCTTCGTCTACCTCTGCGAAGCATACTTGGGGATTCCACCGACGATGGAACTCTTCAAGTATTACTACCGGATGGCGAACACGAAGAAAACGACCAGCACCCCTGGGGAATGTACCGTAAGGCTTCATGATGGCAAGGCTGACGAGTACATTCATATGTACTCGAAGTCTTCTTGGTCGTCATGGAAGAAAAGCTGGTTTTATATGAAGGTTACGCGAGAAGACGGCCTGTATTACAGCGGTAAGAAGGCGGTTGAGAACTCGCGTTGGCGTTCCTCCTCGAAGAAGGAGGGAAATGTTGGGAGATGGATTGAGGCTATCCATCTCTTGAATGTCAGGGGTTTAACCTCCTAGCACGTCGTAACGGACTTTTCCATTAGGAGGATTAGTCCTTTAAAGACCAGGGCACGTTCGATGCTCTGGTTCATTGGTGGCGATGATGCTACCAAGCATTCTGATCCAGGTAATTTTTCAAAAAATCCCGACCAGTTTATTTTGCGAGTTGATTATCTTCGCAAAACTAAGATCTTTCATTTGCATTTGCAGTCTTGTCTTCTGAGGACGTTAAAAATAGGATCAAAATGATCTGTGCTGGCGAACCTGATGACAAGGCTAGCTTTCCTTTAATCCTAGCACTTGCTAGTGCCGAGGAGAGGACTGAAAGACTTAGGGTAAGTGTATTAACTTCTTTTCATCTTTAGGTTATTTTGATCGGTTTAATCCTCTTTATGTGTAGTTGGTGGGACTTAAGATCAGCGAGGCTACGAGACGTGTGAGCCTATTGATTATCCGACCGACCTTGTGATCGAGGCGGCGATCCGGCCGAGAATAAGCAATCAAAGAAATAACTTCTGCAAGATGAAGCATATTCTTCACCTGATTAACTTTGTTTGTTAATCCAGGCGGCAATCACTGAGTCTCGTATAGTTGTTCATGAGATAGCTGTTCCTGAGAACAGTGAAACCACACTTTCTGACCCAGGAATCAGGGACCTTGTTCTTGACCGGATGGTGAAAACATCGCCGATCTCGATCGGAGTGTAGAAAATACAATTGAACCTACGATTCGGGAATCGGTGGGAACAATTGAAAGAAGAGAAAAGCAGTATAGCGGATTTTAAACCAGCGCGCTATAAGATCAAAACTAAGAAAACCACCAGGTATGTACAATTTTATATGAAAAACATACCTCGTATATTCCAAGTAGAATTGAACTTTCTGTTTCTCTCGTGCAGATCTGCTGAATCCCTGGTCGCTTCCGACCAATCGCTTTCAACAGGTCAGGCGATCGGAAGTGGTCCTGGCCATTGTCTTCCTCAGGTAGGACATCTTGAAGATGATATGGTTGGAGGAGCCCCGAGCCAACCGGCTCTGAGGCGGGCTAGATCCGTAGTAGTCACTATCCGACAGCGGTAGAGACCACTGCTGATCTTCCACAGGTTCCAGTGCCTGTACAAGGTCATCCCTCCAAAACTAACAAGTTTCCTTTCTCAACTCGATTTGCCGCGAGTAAGGAACTTGATGATTATTGGGGGAGAATATCGGATCGCTTAACGCAGGCGAAGCCTGATAAAATTTGTACCGATTACAACGATGTCGTAATTCGGGTAAGTGTCTTCAATCTTCTCCATAACTTTTCTTGAAGTTTTCAATAAGGTTTATGGAAGAAATGCTACTTATGCAGCATATGATCGAAAACCTCGCTACGGTCGGAGGACTAACCGAGCAAGTTAGGATATTAGAAGAAAAACACTCGAGATAGAGTAAGAGTTCCTCTTCTTTTTTCCTCATTACGACTTTCCTTTTATTTATTCTCCCTTATCAAAAATTCTTTTGATAGATTTAGAGAAAATAAAAAAAAGATGCTTTGGCTGAAAAGGCCAGAAGAATAAAGCTTGAAGAAGAACTTCAGGCTAAGAACCGGTCGATCGAAGTCTTGACGACCAGCAATAAAAACTTACGGATGACTCGGGAGAGAGAGGAAGGTAGCTGGTCGTAGTCATGACTCAGTATGTCTTCCAATCTTTTTACTTAATACTTGCTTTGTCTATGTAGAACAAAAACAAGCATTGACCAGAGTAAAGAAAGCTCTGGAATTTGAGCAAGACAAGGGGGCAGCCCTCGTGCTTAGTCTGGACGAGAAGATCACCACGCTAAACAAAATGCTTTTTGATATGGGCGCGGGATCCAGCTTGCCTTCCTTGAACGACCCAATGGAGAAGGTCAACTACCTAGGCTCTTTGCTGGAAGAGCTCATGGTCTTGCTCAAGACTACTAGGGAGAATTATGCCCATTCTGTTAAGGAGTCTATTGCCTGTGGTGTCAGTCTTGCTTTGGCAAAACTGAAAGCTTCCGATCCATCAACTAACCTTCAAGCCATCGAAGAGGATTTCAGCGCCTACCGCAGAGGCAAATCAGATCCTCGCAGAGATGAAACCTCTAGGCGAGAAGGTCGCGAGAGGAGATGGAAGTCGGATCTCCATCTAGCGATGAGTTAGCTTAGGCATTCTCTAGTAGTTTAAAAATGTAGGCGGAGAAAACAATGCATACAATGTAAAGACTTACCTTTCACTTATCAAAATGGAAAAAATTCTTTTATTCATCAAATTCGACTTGTGAATTTATGTCTTACCTAGCCCCATTGTTATATAGTAGAAGATCCTTACTATATAATAGTACTACTTGAGGCCAAGAATATAAATCAAATCTCAACCATTACTTGTAAGTATGTCTTGATCGGTAAAAAGCGATCGTGGTAATACTAGGAAACCTTTATGGTCGAAAAGTGTAGGTTTGGCTAGTTATAAATCTGTTTTTAATGATCAAAGTACTTTACTAAGGCAACATATGGTCGGAAAAAATAAAGAATTCTCCTTGATAAGAGGGAAAAACATGAAAAACATATGTTAAAAGCAGACAAGTGGTTTTACTTCTATGCGATGCTCAATACTGGTCGGAATGAACCTAGCTAGGAAATAAAGGTATAAAATATATTTCGCAAGACGTGCTCATGCTCGTAGTCCGACTGGCAGCGAGGATCGTAGGAAAAAGACCGTCGCTAGGAAGCTCCTTCCAGTGGGCGGAACCACGTGCAAAAAAAGGAGAGACTTCGACTAGGAGGTTTTCCGTGTCCCGACCAGTAGCCAAACAAGAGTAGAACAGAATTTTGAAACATAAACTATACACTTTATAATCCAGAGCATACGAACCGCAGTCGACCAGGATTAGGCAACGTCATATAAATAACATCACTCGCTACTCCAAATTTAATTATTCAATTTAGAGGAATTAAATGAAATGAAATAAAATGAAAAAATTTAAACAAAGAACTTACGCAATTGGTCAATGTTCCATGAATTTGACAAAACCCTGCCGTCTGACATGGCTAATCGTACTGAGCCTGGTCGGGTAACTTCGACCACAGTGTAAGGACCTTCCCATTTAGGGGAAAGTTTATTGCGCCCTGCTTGGCTCTGAATTTTTCTGAGAACCAGATCACCTACAGCTAGGTTGCGATGTTGCACCTTACGATTGTAGTACCTTCGCATGGCTTGTTGGTAGATTGCCGAACGTATCAAAGCTTGGTTCCGTCGTTCTTCAAGGAAATTGATGTCGTCGAGTCGATGTTCTTCCTGATTGCTTAAGTTAAAACAATCGGTCTGAGCGAGCCAATTTTCAATTCTGGAGGAAGCATAGCTTCGGCCCCATAAACCAAAAAGAAAGGTGTTTCACCGGTCGCACGACTGGTCGTGGTCCGGACAGCCCATAAAACAGAAGGAAATTCTTGAACCCAAGCCCCTGACCGTTTTACTAACTGGTCGAATACTCGGCGTTTTATCCCTGTATTAGGATACCATTGGCGCGCTCATTGCTCCATTGCTCGTGGATGAGCCTTTGGGCGAAATGGATCTTGATTCCTTGTTCTTGCGAATTCACGGAAATTCTTTGCTTGAAGCGGGTACCATTGTCCGTGATGATACGTTGGGTACACCAAATCGTGTAATCACGTTTTTGTTATGAACCTCTTAGCGGCTTCAGTTGTAACTTTTACAACGGCTCAAGCTTCAATCCATTTTGTAAACGTGTCAATCATGACGAACAGGAATTCGAAGCCCTCGGGTGCTCTTGGGAATGGTCCCAGAATGTCTAGTCCCAGGTTGCAAAAGGCCAAGAAAGAGGATTGTTTGCAAAGCTTGTGTGGTGATGTACTTGTTGGCTATGAAATCGACATTATGCGCGCCGTCACGAGCTCTTTTGCATCATGAAGGGCGTTGGCGATGGTATCCTTGCCTGAAGGCTTTACCGACCAAGGTTCTGTAGGAATGATATGCTCCACAGACTCCTTCATGAATTTCGGTTAGCAACCTAATGCCACCGATTGAGATATGCATCTCATCAACACTCCATGAGATCCCGTTTATACAAGGTGCGTTCGATTAGAGTGTATGATTTGGCCTTCGTGCTATCTGATCGGCCTCTACATCATCTTTAGGAATTAGGTCATCTTGAAGATAATTGTAGATCGATGTCATCCGATCTCTACCTTGATCGTCACCGATCGTGGAGCATCTAAGTTATCAGAGTCAATAGGATTGACCTGATGTAAACTATCGATGTTCTCGGAATGCTCGACCACCGAGGGTGAATCGAGTTGCTCGAGAAAAACTCCCGGCGGGACGGTTGACCTAGTAGAGGCCATCCGTGCCAACTGATCTGCTAGAAAGTTCTCCTTTCTAGGAATATGTTGGATCTGGAAACCAAAGAAGTGCTTTTCGAATTTCCGTACTTTCGCCAGATAGGAAGACATCTTGGTACTCGAGCATTGGTACTCTTTCCCTACTTGATTCGCTACTAGTTGAGAATCGCCTTTCACTAGCAATTTGTACTCCGCCACATTGTTTGTAGCGGGAAAGTTAAACTGGACGGCATACTTGATGTGTTCGCCGGTAGGGGATATCAAGACGACTCCAGCCCCCGATCCTTTAAGCATTAAGGAACCGTCAAAGTACATTGTCCACTCGTCGTGGTGCTTGTACTCGGGTTCTCGCTTAGATTCCGGGTTTGTCCACTCGGCAATGAATTCTGCTATTGCCCGAGACTTTATGGCTGTTCGTGAGATGAAATGGAGGTCGAATGTCCCTAGTTCTACCGCCCATTTTGCTATTCGTCTGACGATTCCCTATTTCAAGGACTTGACCTAAGGGATATCCGATGAGGCACGACCACTTTGTGGGCACGAAAGTAATGCCTCGGTTTCCTTGAAGCCATAAGGAGGCGTAAAGCAACTTTGTACTGTGGGTATCTTTCCTTTGGCCCATGTAAGACTTAAACTTACGTAATACAGCTGTCATTTGGAAGTTTTCACGTTCTCGACGAAGACACGTGACGACTTGTGGCGTTGCGACACGTAAATCAATGATGTTTCCACGGTCTTGGAGAGACTAAGGCAGGGCACTCGTAAGGTACTCTTTGAGTTTTTCAAAGGCATCATTCGCTCGTCGCCCACTCGAAACTTCCATGTTTAGAAGGAGTTTGAAGAAAGGTAGTCCTTTTTCCCCTAACTTGGCTATGAAACGACTTAGCGCTGCCATACAGCCGGTTAGCTTCTGGACTTCCTTCTTCGTGGTCGGGGGGCGTATCTGATGGATGGCCGATATCTTCGTCGGGTTTGCTTCGATACCTCTAGCTGAAACTAGGAAACCAAGCAATTTTCCAGCGAAACCCCGAACACACATTTCTCCGGATTCAACTTGAGGTTATGGCTTCTCAAGTTATTGAAAGTCTCTTTAAGGTCAAACATATGGTCACCGGAGTTGACACTTTTTACTACCAAGTCATCAACGTAGGCTTCCAAATTTTGACCTATTTGTGGGCTGAAGGTTTTCTGCATTAACCTTTGAAAAGTTGCACCAGCGTTTTTGAGACCAAAGGGCATCTTTACATAACAGTAAGTGTCAAATGGAGTGATGAAGGAAGTTTTCTCTTCATCTTCTTTACTCATACTAATCTGGTGGTACCCTGAGTAAGCATCTAAAAACTTAATAACTCGCACCCGGAGGTAGAGTCTACAAGTTGATCAATGCGAGGAAGGGGAAAATCATCCTTCGGACAAGCTTTATTAAGAGCTGTGAAGTCTATACACATCCTCCATTTCCCATTACTTTTCCTAACCATTACGAGATTAGCAAGCCCCGAGGGTGATGTACTTCACGAATGAATCCGACCTTTAAGAGCTTGTCAATTTCGAATGGATTGCGTCCTTCGATTGGTGCGAAACGTCTGAGCTTCTGCTTGACCGGTTTTTTGTCAGGCTAGAGCGCTAGCCTGTGCTCGATCACCTCCCTGGGGACTCCGGGCATGTCGGACGCTTGCCATGCGAATATATCCTTGTTTGCTCGGAGGAAGGAGACGGCGACTCTTCCTATTTAGGATCGAGTCTGCTCCGTCGATACCTTTGGAAAGGATCCATCATCATTGCGACATGGCGCTTCTTGGAGGGCGCCGTCGAGCGGAACCTCTTTAGTGCAGTCGGACGGTTTGGGTGTTATCTTGGAGTGCAGGTGCTTGACTGCATAGATGACGAGTCGAGAATTTACAGTCGGCGGCTCATCGACCGACTCTAAAGACCTTCGATCACATCGTATGCCATTTTGCGATCTCCACGAACCATGATCACACCTTTTGGTCGGGCATTTTCAAACTTTGATACCCGTGAGTGCGTGGCTATCAAGAATTTTGCTAATGCGGACGACCAACAATTCCATTGTCTGCGGTTTCAAAATCAACCACGTCAAATGAAATCTTTTCGTTCGGAAGTTATCGGGGCTTCAAAGCGTAAGGTAAGGATACTTGTCCTATCGGTTTGGCGGTAGAGCCAGGAACTATGCCATGAAAGGCGTATTTCACCGGTTTTACCTTTGATCTAGGAACCTGCATATCTTCTAAAGCTCCTAAAAATAGTATATTTAAAGAACTACCACCGTCTATTAAAACTCGATTAACTTTGCAATTATTAATAGTAGGCTCTACGATAATAGGGAACCTACCCGGTCGAGTTGATGAGACGAGGCGATCTTCTTTCTTTGAAGGAGATTACGGTATCCGACCATCTTGATGGTTTGGTGATGATCGAAGGTTCCGATAGGTTGACCTCTCGCTCCATGGCTTTCAGATGACGGCGCGAGTCGTATGAAGAGGATCCTCCAAAGATCATATTGACCTTGCGTTGAGGCTCCTGGTACTCCATCTCTTCGTCGCCATCCTTGTCCTTATTGGAACTTGTTTCCCCCAACTCCTGGATTGCGGGAAGCGGGCCTTTACCTGTATAGTAATCCTCCAGCTTCTTTTGCCAAACACGACAGGTGCGCAAGTCATGCCCTGCCTGTTGGTGAAGTGGACACCACTTCTTACCTTTATTATGGCCATCGGTCGGAACTTTGGCTTTACCCCGACCGGTATAATCCTTCTTACCCTTGAATAGTTCATCTGGAACCGCTAGGACTTCTTTGGTGCCCGTTTTGCGGTGCTTCTTCTTCTTGGAAACCTTCTTGGGATTCTTTTCTGACTTCTCAAGGCCAGGTTGAGGGATTTTATCTTTTCGATCCATGGCTTCATTCCATTCAACCGCCTCACTAGCGGCTGCATATCTATCAGCCATGTCAAAAAGTTCGACGGTTGTTCGTGGAGGATTCATAGCGATGTCCTCCGTAAACCGCCGATTCCTTAGACCCGCCTTGAATGCCTGAATCACAGAAGACTCTGCAATCTCTGGAATAGAATTTCGAACCTGGCTAAACCTTTTAATGTACTGACGGAGAGTTTCCTTTGGTTCCTGCCGAGTTCGATGGAGATCATCCTCCTTTCCAGGGCGATCGTACGTACCCTGGAAATTCACAATCAGTAGATCGCAGAGCTGTTCCCAAGTATAAATAGATCCGACCGGTTGGTTAAGCAACCAAGGACAAGGCGATCCTTCGCAACCGTGGGCAAATAATTAGCCATCACGTTTCGGTACCACCGGCGGCTCGATGGCGGTGGTATATATCGGAGAAACTCTAATGGATTTTGAGATCCATCGAATTTATCCATGTTGGCGGTCGGAACCTATTAGGCCAGCGTGCGACTTGGAGCCCCGCAGAAAAGGCTCGACAACTCAGAAGCGATTCATAGCGCCTTCTTGGAAAGGTGTGGGATTATGATCGATGGGAGATCGGTTTCTTCGATTTGAGCGCCGAGGCTCCGTCGTCGATCCGATCCGAGCGTTATCATGGCGCTTTGACCATTAGCATGGTTCGGATGATGACGGAGATCATCCAGGCCAAGCCGGTGCTCTCCTTGGCTAGGGAAGAGTCGTTGTTTGAAACAACCTTCTTCCTTCATGACCTACCGGTCGAAATCGCCGAGGAGGTCTTGGTACCGTGGATGACCATGCCGCCTCTACCGAGGAGGAGCGCGAGATGAAGTCACCGTTAGACTTTGTGACATCCTTTGCCCCTGCGCTTCGTGCGCGATTCGTTGAAGAATTTCCGATACTGCTCCACCAATTGGGTAAAGCCGGAGCCGGCGAAACGGTCGATATTATTAAGAATATCTTGGATCGACACAAGTTACGAACCGTTACGAAGGTCTCGGAGGATTCATCGAAGATGTTGGCGTTCGGAGACCGAAGTTCCTCTGGACCTTTGGCCTAACTCCATCGAACTGTCATCCTTGGTGAAATTTGCACCACGCGTATCAAGCGATGGGCGTCCATCGGCTCTGTTGCCTCTGGCGGTGGTGCTTGATTGCCGCGCCATTTCCATCGGTAGGTGGTGGCGGCGGGGTGTGCGAGGATCGTGAGTGGCATCACGATCGGTATTTCGATCGCGTTGACCTCATGTTTCCGGCAACGATCCTGCGAGAGCTTCCACGTGACTAGTGGAGAACTTCTCGGTGCTTCTACCGAGACTTCCACGATGGAGACCGGTCGGAGATGAGAACCTCCGAGGTCTTCGTGGCGGGCTCGATCGATTCGACAATTGCCGATTGAATCGAGTTTTACCATCCCGCTCGGCCCATTACGGTGAGGTCTCATCGACACCGTTACGGTGTCGGTTGGTCCTGGAATTTCGAGCCGTTGGTGAATACTGTCGACCATGATTGTGTCAAGGGTATATTGACCCTCGGGTTGTGGGGTGAGTCTTTGTCACCTTTTTCGCCGGTCGGAAAACCGAGCTTGGAGAAACATTCGGACGTTCGGCTGGTCGAGCGACTGTCCCTCGGAGAGCGCCTCTTGGCGCAACGGTGTATCTTCATCCATCCGCTCAAGTTCGCTATCGTTAGCGACTTGCGAACCATCGGAGGAGGATGAAGATTCCCCATGTTGCATGGCCTGGATGCAGGCTTCCATGTCAAGGTTGGAGTAGTCATCCAGGTCGAACCAGTTCTCCTCATCCCATGTTCCTGCCATACTTGTAATTACGAATATGAAGAAAGCGGATGAGTTGAGCGAAGAACCTCTTCAGAAATTTTGCACTACCTTCCCCACGGACGGCGCCAGCTGTCGACGATCAAATCGCCGATCTTATGAATATATAGATGAAAAGAGGAAAAAATGTGCGTGACTCCTGGGAATGGATCTGACTTGCTCTTTATTGCTATGAACTCACGATTACAAACACTGAGAGTATCTAAAAACACAACACTTGACTATATCTAGGCTAGACGACATGCTTGATGAGTTGAGTGGTTCTATTATTTTCACAAAGATTGACTTGCGGAGTGGTTACCACCAGATTAGAATGAGATTGGGAGATGAATGGAAAACTGCTTTTAAAACTAAATTCGGACTATATGAGTGGTTAGTGATGTCTTTTGGTTTAACTAATGCACTTAGCACTTTCATGCGTTTGATGAACGAAGTTTTGAGTGGTTAGTGACGCCTTTTTGTTTAACTAAGCCTCATGTGTGGGTGCTAGGCTGCGAAGGTTCAACACAAAACCCGATATGTTCAGCGTGCTGTGGTGAGCGAAGATCGGAGCCGCCGTCACCACCGCGCCACTGCATCACCGCCCACACGTCCCTGCGACTCCGACCGAGCCTCAAGCAGAATGTGAACACCAAGTTCGGGTATGTTTACACTTCCACTTTGATATCTTAGATTAGGTGTTCATCTCTAGGTTAGAATTAAATTATCAAGTTTATATCCACAGTGCGCACGTCAAGTTGGCG
Organism: Hsuehochloa calcarea; assembly: GCA_036346395.1. Classification (NCBI taxonomy): domain Eukaryota; kingdom Viridiplantae; phylum Streptophyta; class Magnoliopsida; order Poales; family Poaceae; genus Hsuehochloa; species Hsuehochloa calcarea. Next base: position 37,493,131 of record CM070602.1, on the reverse strand, counting down.
TGTGATCGATGGGCCAGCCACGCAAACACCGAAATATGATTGGATTTGGACCGATCGGATCAGACCAGACCATACCAGACCAGGACGTCCCCTCTCACTGTGTCGTGGCACCGGCCGCCGGCCGGCCGGTGTTCGACGGCTTGGCTGGACCGGGCGGGCGAGAGGCCCACCTGATCGACAAGTGAGTAGCTAGGTTCACTTGCCGCGCTACATGGGCTTCCGGTCAACACGTGGGCGTGTCTCTCTGGTTGGTTAACCCGTCCAACCTGGGCAAGCAGCGTGAGTGGCTCTGAGCTACTCTACTACCACTACGACGACGAGGGTCCATAGCCGTGTCAGTGCGTGTGTGTAGGTAGGTTGGACAGGACAGCAAAAAGGATAGAGACATCTCAAGGAACTCAGCACAAACGGAGTAATTAGACTTGCATCTCGCAGCAGGCCACAACTGTGGAGGGGCGCCGCGGCACGCCATCAGCAGCCAGAAGCGTTCTTGATCTGCGCCTGCTCGTGGGACCGACGCCCGAGTCAGTCAGGGGAATAAAAACCCGACCGTGCCGTCACCTGACGTCGCCCCGAAGATTCCTCCTCCTGCCTCTCGATCGATCGAGAGCATGGCGACTGACTGGTGAGCCTGCTGCATGTTTTGCTGTCGTCGTCTCTCGAGGGTTTAAAAAGATTCGGGGAATATTTCCTTCTTTCGTACTCCTATAAAGACGCGGGAGTTTTTAAAATAATCACCATCTTCCTCCTCCTCCTCCATTTCAAACGCAGTAGATGAGGGTACTGGCGGTAGCAGTACTGTGACGATGAGCGTACGTACGGGGACTACGTGTTCCCAACGGACCCGCCGAGGCCGTTCCGCCGCCCCAGAAAAAGCGTTTCGCGTCGCCGCGTTGAATAAGAAAGAGATCGACCGCAGCGTTGCAATAATACTCGCGTACCACAACACAGGGCAACATTTTGCTACTCACGTCACGTCACGTCACGTGCATGCATGCATGCGCAACTTTGAATCGTGGCGCGTTAAGTTCCAGTCTCGTCCAGAGTGGAGCGGTAACATCTAGTGGCGTGCGTTCGGTACCGAGGGTAACTGCCGCAGTATCCGTATTCGGATTCGACGGAGCAATATAAGTATTTTATTGAAATATATCTAATTAGAAGGATAAGTTTTTTTAAAAACCAATGTGAATTCATGTCCCTCTAGGTGGAATAAATAAATATATTAGAATTATTAAGTGTGACTATAAAACGATAAATCGTCATTAATATCTCCACATTACATAAGTTACGAGAATATCCGAATCCAACTGAATTGAGTATATATCCTATTCAAATTCGTATTCGTATTTGTGCATATTCGGATTCATTTTTAAAAATACGAATACGAATACGATTTTAGCACTATTCGATGCGTATTCGTACCACTTTCACTCCAGAGAAAAATTACTGCAACGTAAGCTCTACCTTCATCTAATGAGTTATGAGTTATGGACTGGGAGGAAACCGAGTTTGAAATGTTTAAGAGTGTGGAATAAATAAATATATTAGAATTATTAAGTGTGACTATATAACGATAAAGCGTCATTAGTATCTCCACATTACATAAGTTACGAGAATATCCGAATCCAACTGAATTGAGTATATATCCTATTCAAATTCGTATTCGTATTTGTGCATATTCGGATTCATTTTTAAAAATACGAATACGAATACGATTTTAGCACTATTCGATGCGTATTCGAACCACTTTCACTCCAGAGAAAAATTACTGCAACGTAAGCTCTACCTTCATCTATCCGTCCTACGAGTGGTTCAATTCCTACGCCCCACAGGTGGATCCGTCGGCGTATCACAGTACATTTGAAAAGGGTATGTATATACACAGAATTTGATCTGTTTTCTATGTAAAAAAAACTTATATTTTAACATTTTATTTACAACTCTATTATACATAAATTACATTAAATTATTTATGTAATTTTGGTTTTTAGTCACTGTAATTATTCTTGAAAGTCTTAATAACTCATATTTCCATCACAAGATTTAAAATCTCACATGTACTTTGAGAGGTTAAGCAAAAACAAAGATAAAAAAAATAATATTATGTACCAAAAAAATACGACAATGTGGTGAACCGGTTATGTTCCGGATAAGAAATCATAATAAATTCGGACCCAATTCATCAGACAAGAAAAAAAGGCAAATCTCAAAGCATATCGGACGATTAAAAATTCAACTATTATATAAAAAAAATTCTTACAACACATCAACAACACGAATCTTATAGCGCATCTAACGAACAGAAAAGTAACAGTTTTAGCTTTAAAAAACTGCCGAAAGTTATACAGCCGTTCCCATTCGAAAAAGCTGGTCCCGAGCAAAATTTTTACGGGGAGAACCTGAATGCATTTACAAACCCCTGCGCGGTTAGCACTGCACTACGAGGTCTGGTCCCACTCCTACTACGCCTGTTCCGCCGGGATAGCAGCAGCAGCAGCGGTAAAACTCCCCGGAAATCCCGCGTATTTTTTTCCGAGCCCCTCCGAAACGCGGAAAACAAACTACACCCTCTTCGTATTCTAGCTACCGTTAAACGGGTGGATCAAAAAACAACCGCCCGAGAAAAAAAAAAAAAAAAGAGTCGAGAATACCCCCTCCGGTTTGACCGATGCAGCAGATGTTGTTTTCGTGTCTGGATTCCGCGGGTTCAAACTCGCATGATTACTGCTTTTTGCTTCGAGTTCAGGTGAATAAACGGTGCATATTTGTTGTTGGTATCTGAACGGTATCGGTTTTTTGTTTGCAATAAATACACGATGAATACATCAACGCCGACAACGAGTGTACACACACTAGTAGTACTACTGGTGGTTCAAATTTCCCTCTCAGAATTGTGAAAAGGTTCAAATTAATTCAAAATTAAGCTACCACCTTCCGAAGGTGAAAGGCAAATCCCACTCCATCAAATACTCTACTTGTTGCCGCCCCCAAAACCACTCCGGCATCTTGATCATGCATGCCCCACACAGTAACCATGTAGGCACGGATGGATGGAAGGATATGCACGTGTACCCGCATACATGTGCCCACAAGCCACAACGAACACCATCATCGATCACCATGTGTGATGCTAGCGCTGCATGCACCGTGGTCGTCAAACTCTCGGGGGTATGGGCATGTACAACAGGGTGACATCAGCTGTCTATAATTCTTGCCACGTAAGGCTTCTCATGGTGTGAATGAGATAGAACAAGGAGAGAGAAATAAACTGTCTGTCATGCAACAGACGGTTTATAAAACCCTAAACAACACAAAACACCATTGCACGAGTCGTTGTCGGTAACAAAAAAGAATCCAAACAAAAATTAAAAGATTGTAGGGTCTCACGCAGACAACTTAGTAAACATGAAGGGTTGATACAGACATAAGTTGTTTGTATAATGCTTTCAGCTTAATTACCACACAGTAACTACCCTAGACTCGCGCAGTTGCATCTTTGCAAGCCTTTTCTTGTCTCCCCCTCCCTTATTTAAACAGCCTTCGAGGGGTCACCTTTTGCAACTGCAACTTTTACTTTTGATCTTGGTGACATCTCTGAAAGATCTATGAGATCCTCCTGCAAAAAGTAGCAGTCTTCGATTGCAAAGCGGCACACCGCTACTAGTACGCTGTAGTGGTTAGTAGCTAGTAGTAGCCTTTTGCCATGCATGGCTAAGATTGTGGTAGATGCAGAATGCATGAGAGGAGATACCATCATCCTTGTACTGATGTGAGCCTGTGTCACTGTGTGTGAGGTGAAGGAGCTGACCGGAATTCACGAGAGCGGCAGTGGGGGGAGAGAGAAGATCTCATCTGCTGATCCAGATCGATCGATCTCATCTTCAACCGTCCAGCCGAACGAGCTAGCTAGCCCTCTCATCTTCATCGATCGATCTTGAGGTGGTTACTGGCTGCTCTCTCTCTCTCTCGTAACTTGTGGGGTTGTTTCTCTTTCGATCTCTCTCTCTCTCTCTCTCTCTCTCTCTCTCTCTCTTAACTCGCGTTGGATGCACGCTGCTTGGACTCTTGCTTGCGCGCATTGTCTCGTTCGATGGCGCATGTGTTGGCTTGAGCTTTTCTTGGCAACTTGGCTGGGGGCATGCGGCAGCACAGCGCTGTGCGTCGAGGGTGAAAGGGGAGAAAGCATGCTCAAAAGCTGCGATTTCCCCCCCATCGTCTAGCAGTGCTGGTAATTTCGGTGTGACGCAAGTGCGGTCCGCCGTTGCCTCTCTTCTTCTTCTTCCCGAAAATGCGTTCTGCAAAATGGAAAAGCTTTATCAGCTGTTGCTCTCGAACCGTTTGGATGCCTAGCCGCCTAGCTTTGAATCTCTTTCTTTTCTTCTTCTCCCCCGAATCTCATGCATGGCAAATGGGGCTTCTTAGACTCTAATGCATTATATTTCTTTAATGTAATGGCGCCTAGCTAGAGAGAGAGACAGAGACTCAGAGAGAGGCCCCGCGGCGCGCTCCCTTTTGCTGGTTTCCTGGACATGCCATGCTTTGTCCGCTAATGGCTGCCCTCATCGTGTAGCTCCTTTCTATTTCGAACCAGACGCCACCCACGCGCTTCCTCCGCCTTCCGTTTCCCTCTCTTATTCAAACCTCGCCGCATTCCTTCTTTTACTACCGGCTCGCTCATATTTGGTCACTGTTCTGTTGGTTCAGTAGCTATCCGACCGAACGACCGCCACCTCTCGCTGGCCGGAGTTGTCAGGTCCGGCGATGGGCAGGGCCGCGCGGTGGCTGCGCAACTTCTTGGGCGGCGGTAAGAAGGAGCAGAGCAAGGAGCAAAGGCGGCAGCAGCCGGCCCCGGCGAGCAATGCCAAGCGGTGGAGCTTCGGCAAGTCGTCGCGGGACTCGGCGGATGCCGCGGCGACGGCTGCGGCAGCGACCGGGGGCAACGCGGCGATCGCGAGGGCGGCCGAGGCGGCATGGCTCAGGTCGATGTACGACGAGACGGAGCGGGAGCAGAGCAAGCACGCCATCGCCGTGGCCGCGGCCACCGCGGCGGCGGCCGACGCGGCCGTGTCTGCCGCCCAGGCCGCCATCGCCGTCGTGCGGCTCACCAGCAAGGGCCGCGCCGCGCCGGTCCTCGCCACCGCCGGTGAGTCCTGCGGTCGCGCCGTCGCCGCCGTCAGGATCCAGACGGCGTTCCGAGGCTTCTTGGTAAGCAAGAACGAATCAACACACTACGTACTCCCCTCTTCAAGATCGAACAGTGCTCTTGCTCTGTTTCATCTTCTTCTCCACTGTCCTTTCTATAATGAAATCTCACGTCGCTTTTTTTTTTCTAGGCCAAGAAGGCGTTGCGAGCGCTCAAGGCACTGGTGAAGCTGCAGGCGCTGGTGCGCGGCTACCTCGTGCGCAAGCAGGCGGCGGCCACGCTGCAGAGCATGCAGGCCCTCGTCCGCGCGCAGGTCACCATGCTCGCCCAACGCGCCGGCGCCGCCCTCCCGCAGCTCCACCACCCTCCCGTCCGGCCGCGCCGTTCGCTGGTACGCCATTAGTTTGCCAAGAAGATTTACTTCACCAGTGTGTTGTTGGTTTCTGTTGATTTTGACGTAAGTGTGCAATGGTGGTGTGTGCAGCAAGAGCGTTACGTGGACGACACGCGGAGCGAGCACGGGGTGGCGGCGTACAGCCGGCGGCTGTCGGCGAGCATCGAGTCGTCGTTGTACGGGTGCGACCGGAGCCCCAAGATCGTGGAGATGGACACCGGGCGGCCCAAGTCGCGCTCGTCCTCGCGCAGGGCGAGCTCCCCGCTGCTCGACGCCGTCGGCGGCGAGGAGTGCTGTGCCAACTCCATGTCCTCGCCGCTGCTGCCGTGCCACCTGGCCGGCGCCGTGCCTCCTTGCATCGCCGTCCCGACCCCGCGCCACTTCTCGGACTACGACTGGTGCGCGTTGGAGAAGGCCCGGCCGGCAACGGCGCAGTGCACGCCGCGGTACATGAACGCGCCGGCCACCCCGACCAAGAGTGTGTGCGGCGGCTACGCGTCGTCGCTCAATTACCCAAACTACATGTCCAACACGCAGTCGTTCGAGGCCAAGGTGCGGTCGCAGAGCGCGCCGAAGCAGCGGCCGGAGTCCGGCGCTGTCAGCAACCGGAAGCGGGTGCCGTTGAGCGAGGTGGTGGTGGTGGAGTCCCGGGCGAGCCTAAGCGGCGTGGGCATGCAGCGGTCGTGCAACCGGGTGCCGGAGGTGTTCAACTTCAAGACGGCCGTCGTCGGCCGCTTCGACCGCTCGTCGGAGGCCACCGAGAACGACCATTACGCGTTCTTGCAGAGGAGGTGGTGATCTCCTCTGCTCTAGACAACCAATTGCAGCGAGAAGACGAGAGCTTTGAGGAAGTAATTAGCAATAAGATTGCGCTTTGATGTTTTCTTGGGAGTTCTCGTCCTTTCTTTCTCTTTTTTTGATTCTTGCTTTAGTTTGTGATCAATCAATCATGTGATTTGTGTTTATCTTTTCCAACTGTTTTTTTGTGTTAGTGGATGGCAAACAAGTGTATGATGGAAATTTGATTCATAGTGCACTTGGATGTAAATTCTTGCAAACTCCTATCCCTGTTCTTGCACAGCAACTTGTCCTGTTGTTTGCTTGTGTTCTGAACTATGTTTCCTTTTTATTCAGAGCATTCACTGAATTACATAGAACTATAAAAATATGCACACCTTAACTGGATCATCAAAGGTGTGAGTAGATTATGCTAATCTTATTGCACCAAAGCCTTTACAGTTTGGAGTACATCCATTTGAAGGGCCCTACCTTGCTCTTCACTAGTGATGTCAGCTACGGGCAGAATTGTGGAAAGGAGATACGGCTGGTTATCCTTGGATTTAACCCTTTTTTTCTGGCTTACATAAAAGTTATGATTATGTAGTACTCTGTAATACATTGTCATGAGCCAGCCCTAATGTTATATATATATATATATATATATAGTGCATTCTATTGTTCTGTTCTGGTGTCAGTTTGTCCTATTCGCATCTGTAAACAGCCCATGTCAACATTCAGGATTATAATATATCGATTATCTTATTAAAGTAGAGTTAAAAGAGTCCACTACGTTCCTCTCAAGGGCTAGAAATTCTCGCATTAATCGGCGAAAAAAGAGAAAGATCTACATCGTTGATCATGGTAGGTACAAATTATAACAATCGAGATTAAAAGAATTCCATGCCAAGTAAAATAAAACTGAAATTCAAAATATAAAATAAAATTAGCAATTTGATTTCGATACGAATTCTTAAGTAAAGAGCCCATATCAGGTATAATAAAACTAAAATTCAGAATAAAATTAGAATAAAATTAGCAATTTGATTTCCATACGAATTTTAAGTAAAATCCAAAAATAATTATAATTCGGGGGAAAAAATAGAAATTAGATTTGTACATGAAATCCAACCAAACACTAGCTGGAATTCGGAATAAAAATAAAAATAAAACTAGCAATTTGACTTCGATACGAATTCTAATCATTATAATTTTGAATGAAAATTAAACAATAATTGGCAATTAGATTTGTATAAGAAATATAATTTTTAAAAAAATTCCAAATATAAAAAAATAAAATTAGCAAATTGATTTCAGTCCGAATTCCAAAGTAAAATTCCTAAATAATTGTAATTTAGAATAACATTTAAAGAAAAAAAAATAGCAATTGGATTCAGATACGAATTGCAATAAAAAAACTAAAATTTAGAATAAAAAATAAAATAAAATTTGTAATTTATTTCCTTACGTATTCCAAAATAAAATCCTCAGTTAACTAAAATTCTAAATAAGTTCCAAAAAAATTAGCAATTTGATTTGTATACGAACTCCAATAAAAATAACTAAAATATTGAATAAAAATAAAAATAAAAATTATAACAAGAACGACACAAATGCTATCTGAGGAGACACAAAGAAGTCACCATGTTTGCTCTTATGGTCATGTGTTTTATTGTTGCTCTTTTGATTAAAAAATACAAGTTATAATGAGGATATCACGATGGTTTTGGATGAGACTACGAAAGGGTGCAATGGTATCAATCTCTCCTGCAAGAAGACATAGATCCACAGGAAAGAAAAGAGCAGAGGCGGCGGCGGCGGAGATGAGGACAATGTCGTGTTGCTCGTCAGAGCTAGTGGTGGCCAGATGTGTGGCCCGGCCCGACACGACCCACTTAGGCACGGCTTGTTCTGCCCCGCGAGATAAACGGGCCAGGTTGTGCCAATCCACGTGCTGGCGAGGTAGCCCAGTCACGTCTCGTTCACACCGCGTGTCGTGATGGGCCGTCTCGCTACATTAGTCGGCCCAATAAAACCATTGAACTCGGCGAGAGGCACTAGCGATCGGTATTGTCGCGCAGCCACCACGCCACCGGCGCGCGCGAGCAGATCCCTTCCCGACCGCCACCGCCGTGCTCGGTTGCCTACTCACTTCGCGCACCTCTTCTGCACAGCGGCTTGGCCTCCCTACCCCTGGCCGCCTCCATGCCCAGCTCCGCGCCCAGCCTCCGTCACCACCTCCTCTCCCATCTCCGAGGCCACCGATGCTCTGGCCTCCTCCTCCTCTCCTCCGCGCAGCACCCAGTCGCCTCCGTGCCCAGTGCTGCGCCTAGCCGCCACGACCGGCTGCCGCTGCGGCACCTCCTCCCCCACGCCACCTTGGCACCTCCTCTCCTATGTTGTTGTGTCGAGCTGCCGTGTCATACCTGGCACGGCCCGACACTGTGCATGCCATGCCAAGCTGGGCCGTTGTGTCGGGGGGTGGACCCAAGCACAGCCTTAGTTATCATGTCATGCTGGCCTGGCCCGTGAACAATATGGGTCATGCTTGCTTGGGTCGGACCAATAGTGACATGCCTCGGACCAGTCCCGCCGGCACATCCCATATGACCACCTCTAGCTGGAGCCATTGAAGAGAAAGACCAGTGTTGAATGAGTGAAGGGCTGCGATGACAAGTGGTGAGCGTTAGTGTTGTTGAAGAAGTTAGTTGCTAAAGAATCTCGATAATAGAGAAGCCCTAACAGAAAGGAGATGAAACTTTACATTGAAGACGAACTATGACGATATAGGGCCATCGGGTAGCTAGGAGCGTGCCATCATTGGTGAAGGGCATGTTGTCGCCAGCGGTGGTGAAAAGACTCTTCATAGCGCTATACAACGACTAAAGCAAACATGTCGACATTAGAGAAGATGGGAGGTCGTCACGGTTAGTGAGGAAGCTACCACATTGAGTTGGCCAATGTCGAAGAAGAGGAGCGACTGATATGAGAGAACATGACGTCGATCATGTATAACATCATGCATGCGTATGTACATGTATGCATCCGTACGAATAGAAACGTGGCGTATAGAGGTGAAGGAACAAAAAGCTTAGAGTAGATATGGCTTAGTCGTAGGGAATATGCTCGGGGTCACCGAAGAGAGTGTGACATGTGTCCCCAATTAGGATCGGCAACGGTTGTATGTGTATGTGCATTGATGTCACAATGGTTAGCATTAAGCAATAATGGGGAGAAGTAGAAGATAACTGTGTGGTAAAGTATTGCATTGGAAAGGGTAGAGCTGAGGGAGATCAATTAAGATTTGGATTTATTGTTGGAAGTTGAAGCAAAAAAAATTACGATAACAAGAAGAGATAGAAACCACACAGTTTAGTAGGGTAGTTGGCGTGTAAGGGAAGATAAGTTCAAGGTAGGTCGCCCATGGTGCATCGGTGTATGCGTGAGCAAGATACTCTAATACATTATGCCATGTAAACTAATAATATAATTTGTCGTATACATAATCAACGTATTGTTTGACATTAAATAGTGGTACATGTGCATGCATACAATTTGAAAAAAAAATAACTAATAGAGTGAGAATATAGGCATGCTACTACATGATCTATGCATGATGAAGAGTAGTTAGTTTCTAAGAACTCCAACAACTTATTATGTTCAATGATTTTCTTCTATCAAAGTACATACTTCGATTATGTTCCTCAGGTAGTAATTTCTTTCAAGCTTCTATTGTCGTTTCTAACGTTTAGGATATCTTAAAAGTTTAAATAGCATACAAAATGTGTAAATATATTATCAAACATTCATACAAACTTCGAAACAAATATAGCCGCACAAATGTTAGTATTAGTTGATATCACGACCATCTAACATTAGAGAAGTATATGGTGATGTGGCCAAGTATAGGACAAGTTAGTTATGTGACGACAAAGATGGGTTAAGATATTATCAATAGCTTGATACTATAGCTTGTTACTACATTAGAGAGAATAGTTAGATGAGATTTTAGATACAACCACTTCAATAGTTTGTATCTTTACCTTGTTACTAAAGTTCTATGTTACGAAGTTATAGCTAGGAGACACAGATTTTACATTGAAACCCCTTGGAGGAAAAACTGTGGGCGCACGAAGACAATATCACTATATGAGAAGAGTTACATGTAGAGATGTTTTACAATGAGGCTCTTGTCTTACCCCACAGTCTACATGGGTATATTTATAGGGTTACAAAGGAGACTTCATGTAGAAGTGGAACACTATGTTGGAAACGGAAATAAAACTGAAATGAATTCGGATCATAAACTCAACAATACTCACCTTGAGATGAATTCCTCATGTAGCCAAAACAAATCGCAAATCTCCTTAGTGAACCTTGTGCGCCGAAAGTCCATAGGATAATGAGCAATACCAACTAAGCTTGATCAATGCTCAAACTTAGTGGCAAAATTGGTTTTGGCATTATATCAACTGGATTATCATCAGTACTAGACTTGCCGACCTTAATGTCACCTTGAGCAATAAACCTTGAATGTAGTGATAGTTGATATCAATGTGTTTCGTTCTCTCATGGAACATCTCATCCTTTGTAAGGCGAGTACCACTTGGGCTATCACATAATATCGTAGTGCAAGACGTACTTCCACAAAGCTTAGTAAACAAACCTCTCAGCCAAACGACTTCTTTGCCAACCTCAGAAATAGCCATATACTCAGCTTCTGTAGTGAACAATGCAACAATAATTTGCATACTTGTCTTCCAGATTACGGCATATCTTCCCACAGTGAACACATAACAAGTAAGAGATCTTTTCTTATCCAAATCTCCAACAAAATCTGAATCCACATAACTAACGAGTCCATATTTAGTTTTCCCAAATTGTAAACACGCATCAGAAGTGCCCTGCAAATATATGTAAATCCATTAAATTATTTTTCAATCCTGTTTTCCAGGATTAACTATGTATCTACTAACAACACTCAACGATTAAGATAAATCAGGGCGAGAACATGTCATAACATTCATAAGCAAACAATCTGCACTAGCATATAGAACCTAGGCATCTACTCAACTTCGTCATCTGACTATGGACATGACGCCGAAGAAAGTTTGAAATATGCAACTAACGGAGTACTCACTGGTTTGGCCTTATGCATGTTGAAATGTCGAAGGACTTTATCAATATATCCTTTCTGAATTAGGTATAATTTTTAAAATTGATGAAGGCGGGTGCCCGATCTTTCGATGAGATTGATAACTATCGATTTGGTGGAGGTGACTCTCGCGATCCGACTACAACCGTACGACGACGCTTGCTCCTTAGCAATCGTTGAACCAACTCCGAGATGTTATTGACCTTGCTGGAAGCGCGATCAACCTGAACACGAAGTTCAATTCCTGCGAGCAATCGAAGAACTAGTAAGAATAAGATGTAGGCAATCTAATATTGTGAATAAAATTATAGTGTATTGCAAACAAAGGTGGGATCCCGAAGGCTGTCTTGACAGGTGGTCGTTTGACACAACTGAAGAACAGAAAGTTTGCACAATGGCTAAACCTAAACTCAACGAAATCCGAGTTCAAGAAAGGGAGACGGCGGCTCCTATATAGGGAGATGGCCAGGGGTGGTGGCCAGCGAGGTGGACGCAAGCCCTAGGGTTACAAGGCTCGTGGGCCCAAGTGGAGGTGGTGCAACACCTTTCGACTCGAAGTCAGAAATATATGCAGACTCTTTTGATGATTGTGGTCGGCTCGGATGGAATTTGATGATGAGATTGGATCCGTTGGAAAGTAGACTCGATAAGATTTCCATGAAGTCCAGAAAATCTCCAAACGGAGTCTGTATAAAGAAGTTACGACCGTTTAAATTTAGTACTGACGCCGCAGTCCGAATCCGACTCCAGAACGAGCCCAACTCGGACTCTTGCTTGTCTTAGACCCAAAGTGACGTGGTGATCTCCATTATGACTTCCATGCATGTTCATGACTCTACATGACTCTCCTTGGTTCTTTCCCACGTTCCTAAGCACAATTAAATCACTCGCATTAGGTAGCGGTCTATTCTCATTAATATATAAACATAGGAACGAATTCACCTGGTAATTAAGTTGGCGAGCACGAGCTCGGGTAAGAGGTCCTTGTATTGGTTGTGGTTGAGTTGTGTGTGTAGACACAGTTGTATTCATGGTAGGGATGTCCTCATCAAAAATCGTCTATCTCTGGTAATTTTCACACCAAGAATCTTCTTTTCTGCACTAAGATCCTTTATTTCAAATTTATTGCTCAATTGTCCCTTCAAATTTGATTTTTTTTGTCTTGTCTTTTGCAGCAATCAACATATCGTCAACATATAGGAGCAGGCAAATAGTCGAACCATTAACAATCTTTAAATAAACACATCTACCATAATAAAATCTTTTGAAATCTTGAGAGATAATAAGGGAGTCAAATATCTTGTATCACTGTTTGGGTGATTACTTCAAACAATAAAATATTTATTTAACTTGCAAGCATAATTATCATTTCCTAGAACGACAAAACCTTCCGATTAGTCCATATAAATGTCTTCTTCCAACTCCCCATGTAAGAACGTAGTTTGCACGTCAAATGTCTTAAGTTCATAATCATGGATAGTCACAATGTTGAGTAATGTGCGAATAGAATCATGCTCCCTGGTGCCATTCTTCTCAAGAGATTTCATCTCAACATGCATGACATTCATCCATCTTTTTGAATCATCAGAAGAAATAGCCTCTGAATAAGTTCAAAGTTTTGCAACACCTTTAATTTCTAATGTCACATTGAAGCAATAAACCACAACATTTGCTTCTCTTAGGAGTTTGGATCTTCATTCTTTCTTTGTCAGCTGCAAAGGAACTTTGTGTTGGCTGAACAACAATAGGGACCTCCTGAATATTTTTAATTTCGGCTTCTGGTATAAATCCTAACTCAACAACTTGCTCAACCTGCACGCTAGATTTCTGTTGCTTCTCAGCGGGAACATCACTAGATGGTTTATCATGCAGCATATCAGATTCATCAACGGTGACACTTCTGCTAACAACTACTTTTCTAGTTTTAGGATTCCAAAATTTATATCCTTTTACACCAGCGTTATAACTAAGAAAAATGTACTTAACGGCTCCATGCTCTAATTTATTATAGTTAACATGAGCATAAGTAGAACATCCAAATATTCTTAAGTTTGAATAATCTACTAGAGAACCAGACCATGACTCAATTGAAGTTTTCTTAACAATTGCCAGGTTGGACGACTGATTAATCAAGTAACAAGCAGTGGAAGCGGCTTCAGCCCAATAACTCCTCGATAAGCTAGAGCTAGACAACATGCAACGTACATTCTCCATAATACTTCTATTCATGTGTTCTGTCACACCATTTTGTTGAGGAGTACCAGTGATCGTGTAATGTCTCACAATACCCTCTGATCTACATAAAACGTCAAATTCTCTGTAACAGAACTCCAAGCCATTATCAGTATGTAAGTTCTTGACACGCTTGCCAGTTTTTTTAATCATAATCTTTCACTCCTTGAATGTCTTAAACACATCCAATTTTGTACTTCACAAAATATGCCAAAACTCTTCTCAAGCAATCATCAATGATGGTCAACATATAGCTTGCACCTCCTAGGGATGGAACGCCGGACCATCCCCATAAATCAGAGTGAACGTAATCCAATATACTTTTTGTAGAGTGAGTTGATGTGTTGAACTTCACCATTGTTTGCTTGCCGAAGACACCATGTTAAAAAACAACAACTTGTTGATGCTTTGACCATCAAGGAGTCCTATTTTTGCATAACTCCATCATGTCAATTCCACTCATATTTCCCAGACGCGTATGCCAAAAATTTGTAGCATTAGAATCGGATGATTTATTTGAGCCGATAGTAACATTACCTGAAATTGTAGTGCATCATAGATGATATATGTTGACAACCTTCATATCACCTTTCACACAGCAAGAGAACCTTTGGATACCTTCAAGGCTCCACCTACACCTGAATACTTGTACCCTTTAGCATCAAGAGTACTCAATGAGATAAGATTTATCTTCAAACTCATAATGTGTCGAACGTCCGATAATGTTCTGATGGTGCTGTCAAACATCTTGATTTAGATAGAATCAATGCATGCAACCTTGCATGGTGAATTATCACCCATCAATACAGAACCACTTGGTGTAGCTTCATAATTCACGAACCAGCCTCGGTTCAGACTCGTATGGAAAGTGTAGGCTGAATCAAGAATCCATTCATCACCGGTTTTGGAATCACCAGCAAAGGCAAGAAGAACATCTTCATCATAACCTTATTTGGCAACAATGGTGGCTTTGGCTTCATTCACTTTTTTTTATTTATCTTCTCCTTGAAATTGCTATTTCTCGTTGCCTTGTTCTTTATCCACCAACACTAAGATATGTCATGTCCAGCTTTCTTGTAATATCTGCAGGACTTGTACCTACCTCTGGATTTTGATCTGCTTATGTAATTCTTGCTCAGACTTTTACCTCTGAAATCGCCATTAAAAATCTTCTCATGTTGTCTGCCATGAACAACCAAGCCTCTCTATGTGAACTTGAGCTCTCGCTCAGAACCATGAGCTTCATCTTCTCCTTATCATGCAATGGTCCGTAAACTTCATTAACAGTAAGAGTATCTCAGCTATATAGAATAGTATCTCTGAAAGTAGGGTACGAACTAGGCAATGAGGATAAAAGAATAAGATCAAAATCTTCATCATCATATTTTACCTCCATAGACTCGAGATCATTGAAATACTACCGGGTGGTTTAATAATGACTCGTCTTCCGCCATCTTGAGTGAATAAAGCTTCTACTTCAAACACATCGCGCTGGTAAGATCTTTAGTCACGCAAATCTGCTCCAATTTTAACCATAATATGGTGGTGATATTTTCCTTCAAAACCTCCTACTGAATATTGTTTGATAGATGAAGTTGAATTTGAGATAAAACCTTACAATTTTTTCTTTGCTTCTCCTCGATAGATAATGCAACACTCCATGTTACGAAATTAAATATAAGAGACACGTATTTTACGTGAAAACCCTTGCGGGAAAAACCATAGACACACGAAGGTGATATCACTATGTGACGAGAGTTACATATATGAATGTTTACAATGAGGCTCTTGCCTTACCCTATAGTCTACAGGGGTACAAAAGAGGCTTCATGTAGGAGTAGAACTCCATATTGAAAGCGGAAATAAATCCGAAAAGAATTCGGATTACAAACTCAACATTTTGTATTTAGATGAGAGAATGACTAATTTAGAGAGAGATGATGTAACACCCTGATCCAAAATCGGCTCAATGCCCAGCCCACCGTGGGGCGGACCCGCCTACACATAGCACCTCACTTACACTTTCGTCCTCGCTTCGTGTAAAAGGGTTAACCCGGAGGTGCTACGTTTGGATCCAGCAGGCATTATATACTACTACAACTCACTTGAGACAAGCAATGTGGGACTAATCCCACCACACAACTCCTCATGGGCCACATGGGCCACGCTATGAGCAGGCCGAGGTATTACACTCACCCCTTAAAGTGACGCCCTCGGCAAAGATATCGCATCTGTGCAAATGCCCAAAACCACCCCTCGGTACACGTCCGTGCGTCCAGTGCCGGCACATATGCCATGCCATGTGTCAACTCCGGGCCCACATACGTCATGCGCCATATGCCCGCGCCCCTGTCCCGCACGCGCCCGTGCATCGAAGGTTGATGCTCTGATACCATCTGTAACACCCTGATCCAACATTAGCTCAATGCCCAGCCCACCGTGGGGCGGACCCGCCTACACATAGCACCTCACTTACACTTCCGTCATCGCTTCGTGTAAAAGGGTTAACCCGGAGGTGCTACGTTTGGATCCAACAGGCATTATATACTACTACAACTCACTTGAGACAAGCAATGTGGGACTAATCCCACCACACAACTCCTCATGGGCCACATGGGCCACGCTATGAGCAGACCGAGGTATTACAGATGACCCTACTATTTTTTGTTTCCTAAAAAGGCAAGCATACATGACATAGGCTAAGTATCAAACAAGTTTGCTTGTTGGAAGTGCACTTGGTACCGTAGCAGTGATGTTTCCAAAGTACCACCGCTTTCTCCACACAAAAAAAGTACCACTGCTGCTGCTATCACATCATAAAACATTTTCATAAAATAATATCAAAGAATTATTTTCATCAAGAATTAATATTTTTTTAATAGGTTTGAGAGAAAATTACAAACCTGTCCGGAAATTTTCCAATGTATATTTCTCTCACCAAATATCCATTGCCCTTTTCATTTAAAGCAACCAACCAAACCCCATGAAAAATTCTTTTTTTTAGCATTACATATGGCACTCAATTTATCTGTTTTTATTGTTGTTCCGTTTGTTGAAGCCCGTTTGGAACATGATAATCTTTCTAGAATTCTGTTGGAATTGAACTGCATCAAGTAAAATTACTACAAAAACATTTGAATTCTTACGTTCTAAATATGGCCTAAGTACGTAATTAAGGATGGAGTACTAGTAGGCTGCAATAAACCGGCATGGATAGGAAAATTGAAAGGGATGATTTGCATCCTACAGGATCCAGCTACCACAACGCTAAATCAAGTCCTAAATGGAATGAGCCCAGCTACCCCCATCTTTTGGAACCTATTAACGAGATTTTTTTTAATATATAAAAGTTCGCTGTGCAAAACAAAAATAATGTAGTCTGTTTGGAACACATTTATTTCACATAAATTTTACAGAAAACAGTTGAATTCTGACGAAAACCAGGAGAAAAAACGCCTGAACTATTCGAGATTTGAACAATGGCGACGAGCTCCATGAGATCTGCCTGATGGGGGGTTGTCACATCACATCAGTACATCATCCAAGGGATAGTTAGTGTTGCATACATACATACATATATAGGGAGACGATGGTTTGAGATTAGGTTTGGATTGGAGGGTTTTGCAAAGGGAACGGGGGCCACGGGGCGGGCGCATGTGGGCTTTCTATGCTCGCTGCCACGCGGGCGACCGACCGGACCACTGTGCGAGCCGTGACTGAGCCGGCCTCGTGAGGGCGCCGCGTGCGTGTGGGCCAGCCCTGTCGGTCCGGCCCGGCCCCCTACCTCCCCCCTCTGCCATCCGGGCCCCATCCCTAACTAATCCTCGGTAAATTCTCTTTTCTCCTGTAAAAATAAGCTTATTAGCAGCGGTTTTGCTTGCGTTGCGTTGCGTTGCAGAGCTGTACTTTCGGCTTGCTGCTGCTAGCTTGTGTTGTTACATTACTGCTTGTGATGTGATGTTTAGCCAACCAGTGGACCAAGATGTGATCTGGTTGCTTATCCCATGGTTCTTTTTGGCAGTTTGTAACATTGTGCGGCTTGCAATTTGTATATGAATCAAATTGCATGCACGCTTTTTTTTAGAAAATAGAAAATATATATTCAGCGATAAATTGAATCAAGCTAGACGTCCATCGTTTACGGCTAGGACTACTGGGGTCTCTAATCCCATTTGCTCCCCTAGCTTTCGTCTCTCAGTGTCAGTGTCGGCCCAGCAAAGTGCTTTCGTCATTGGTGTTCTTTCCGACTTCAATGCATTTCACCGTTCCACCGAAAATTCCCTCTACTCCTACCGTACTCCAGCTTGGTAGTTTCCACCGCCTGTCCAGGGTTGAGCCCTGGGATTTGACGACGTACCGGGTTAGCTCTTTTGAGCGAACCTCTGTGTATCCTGCGCTAGTTCAGGATCATGCTAGTGCACACAGTGTCAACATAGATGAATATCAATCCACACAAAACGAAACAATAGAATAAATGAGTAATTTGAATAACAAATAAGGATTTTGACACTTATTAAGCCTCACAGGCTGACAATAAATAAATAAACAGTGAAACAAATAAACTTCAGCGGAATACCATCAATTCACCACAAGCAACCGACTGGGATCATGACCTAGCGATCAGCACCTTTGTAGAACTCCTCCTCGAAGACAGGCGAAGATTCCTCCACCTATGTTGATTATTTATAGCAAGCATGAGTACACAACCGTACTCGCAAGTCATACTACAGAATGCAATTTATAGATGATGGCTTATTCTAAAGGAATAACTTCTGTGGTTATTTTTGCATAAACCAACATTTACAATTGAATAGAAATAATAGATTGAGAAATATGTTTTAAATAAATAGACATTAATAGTTTGACAGTTGTTTTTACAAAGACACAAAGCCTAATCAATTTATTTCACATAGCCATATGACTTTTATATATAACACAGCTCTCTTCCCAGGTGTTTTTATGAAAATATAACCCCCATGTAAAATTCCCGAGCATATCCATGACCGCGAACGCAGCTATTCAAATAGATTATTTAACACTCTGTAGAAATTGTACACTTTACTCACACGATACAATCAGTGTAGCTAGCACTAATCATAACAAAACATTTCAGAAACTTTTTCTCAAGCATTGACACTCCCGGTATACTTTACCGTCGTCCAACCCATTCACAGCGTCTGGCACGACACACACCGTTGGACAGGGAAGCGGCGAACCGTCCCGCGATGTGAGTCGCCACTGAGACCGAAACATACCTCCACCCATCACTAAGATCCTAACCTACAATATGAGTTGTCAATGTCAAGACTCCATAACTTACTAAGTTAGGCCCGTCCCATCAGGCATGTGGTTGTGCGGAAAGCCCAGTTTAATGACGCACAAAGTTAAATCCTTAATTAACCAAGGTAAGACTTTCAAATTCTAACTATGCCACAAAGATTATCATTCCCATTCACAAAGCTCCACCATATCACTTAATATCTACCACTTGCCTCAGTCTAAATCTTTTCTCACCCTGTTGGTTAAGTGCAACACATGCTATCACAAAGTAATAACACATAGCACACAGTTTTACACAAAGTTCCATAGTCACTTAGTCAAATTTATAAATGCAACTCGAATGATATGTGTGACTCGTAGCATGGCTAAGTAATACTATTCGTCTAACAAACCCACGTTGGTGCTTTCATAATACCAACTAATAATGAACCAACCTAGGGTGACAAAAGATCATAGCAATACAATAAGCAAGGTAGGTATAATCAAATGGGTGAATAGCTAAATCTAAAGTATTTAAATAAATACATAAAGTATAATGCAGTACATTGAATCAAGTAGTTTTGAAAACTGGGTTCACTTGATCAAAGATATAACTTGCCTTGAAATAAATCTGGGTACTGGTCTTGATCTTGGTCTTAGTGAACCCCTTCTTCAAAATTCCTCGAAGTATCAGTGTATACTCGCAAATGAAACAAATAAATAAAAATAGAGAGGAAAACTAACTCCAAAAATTAAATAAAAATGTTAGAAAGATAGAGCTCGAATTTTGAAATTTGAATGGGCTCAAACGGAGTTCGGATGAAGAAGATATGGCTTCTAGGAGTTCTTAATCTAAAGAAAATACTCAAAAAGTAATTCGAGTACTGTACATCGAGTACTATACATTGAGTATTGTACACCACTTTCGACTACGCGTACTCGAAAGGAATTTCGACCGCATGGTCGGAAGGTTTCGACTGCATAGTCATAGGAGGTTACAACAACCTAGTCGTGGAAGGCTACGACTACCTGCACGTAGAGAGATTATGACTATCTGATCATGGAAGGCTATGACTATCTGGTCGTAGAATAATACGACTATATGGTCATGGAAAGTTCCTACAGTTCACGGGTTCACGAAACATAGATTTGGCTAGTGGACCCACATGGCATAGACACGGAGTATGGTGGACTAGGTTTACAACAGATCAGATCTAGTTTAGAGTTGTGGGGTGCTGACACGGCTGATTGAGCAAACACACGGACACGTGTGCCTACGAGTATATGTGGCACAACACATGTGCTCACGAGTATACGTGGCAGTACACAGTGGCACGACACATCGACAAGACGACCAGGAGGCTTGGGTTAAATCGGAAATAGTGAACGACATCGCTTCACTGGCGGCGGATGTGCGCACTAGGTAGAACAGGCTATTACGCACATACCAGTACTGGTATTGGCACGGAAGGTCACCGAAGTTGGACGGATCGGTGACAAAGCGGCGGAGCAGGTGCGGCTGTTGTAGGCGACAAACACCGGCGACGTCTCATGGTCATGAACGGGTGCTGGAGATAGCTCTGGTGAAGGCGAAGGCGACGGCGTGGTCAACGATGACGAGGCGACGAAGACGACCGCACAATTTGAATAAACAAGCGGTGGTGGTGGAAACCCTAAAACTTACAATGCGACGGTGCTCAAGCTCGAGCGGTGCGGCAGCTTGGGTTTTGGGATCAGAGCGAGAAGGCAAACCTAGGCGTCCTATTTATAGACCTCGGGCGTACTGGATTTGGAAATCTCCAAATTGAGTCCGAAACGAACACGATGCAATCCCAGAAATAGGGAGGGATACGGGATACGATTTTCACTGAAACGGGTGCGGGAGAGATAGAGATAAGATCCTACACATTTTCTAGATAGGGTTTAGCTGGAGATATCTCATGGTTGTATGCGGCATCGAGCTCCGACAATGGCAGAAGCGGTCGAAGGGGACGACTCTGCGAGGAAGATGACGGAAAGGAGCTACGACCACCTAGCAGGCAGGGCCTACCAGGCAGAGGGACAAGGGAGCAGCGTGCGGTGCACGAGTGGATTGGCGCGGCAGAAAAGGCCGGGAAGGAATGGGCTTCGGCCCGACACTGTTTTGAGATTTAAATAGATTTTCATTTTTAGAAATTACAGAAAAGGCAAATAGCAAATGAACTCAAAAAATTTCTAGAAAAATCTAGAAAATATATTCAAGCACATAGAACCCGAAAAAAATAGTTTTGATAATTGTTGAGGTTGTCGTTAATATTAAATTGTTTTGATACTGAAAGTCCATGTTAAACTTTATTAAAATTCAAATAAAATCCAAAGGTTGAATTTT
This sequence comes from Hsuehochloa calcarea, assembly GCA_036346395.1. Classification (NCBI taxonomy): domain Eukaryota; kingdom Viridiplantae; phylum Streptophyta; class Magnoliopsida; order Poales; family Poaceae; genus Hsuehochloa; species Hsuehochloa calcarea. The sequence continues at coordinate 37,471,803 of CM070602.1, read as the reverse complement.
CCAACTACTAACTATTTAAAATATTTTTAAATATAAAAAAATTGGGATGTTGCATAGACGGGTCAAACTTTTGAATGATGCTAGGATAACACAACATTGTGCCAAATTAATAGTTATGATGCATACTGAACATAACTTACCTCTTAGATCCAGAGTGCGCCCAGGCAACGGGGAGCGGTACTACGGTCGACAACCTCACTTACAGGAGCCTTCCCCTTGTCCCCTTGCTGCCCATGGTGGCGGCGGCCAGTCTCAAAATCATCCATGTCCTACGAGATGGGTTGGACAGTTGAATGATGTTAGGTTAACGCAACATCGGACCAAATTAATAATTATGATGGATACTGAGCATAACTTACCTCTTGGATCCGGAGTGCGCCCGGGTGACGGGAAGTGGTAGTACGACCCACAATCTCACTTGTAGGCGCCTTCCCCTTGTCCACCACCTGCTTGGTCTTGTCGTACTCATTTCCTTTTTGGACTCATCTGATGTCTTTTCAGTTGAGTAAGGGTTGGGTACGTAAGGTGTCCAGTGCGGAAAGGTCTCGGCTCGCCACGAAAAGTTCAACATGTACTTCTGCTGGATGAACGCCCTATCGTACATCTCCGGGTCGTCGATCCATTGGAAGAAGTTGCATTGCATCTCTAGCTGCTATTATGTGCAAGTGTAATCAGGGATTTGTGGAATGGAACGTATGATGTGAAAAATCTTTGTGTGTGCAAGATACGCTTACGAGGTGGTGACCGCACATGTAGTACACCCGAGCAAACGTCGCAGGATGTGTGGACTGTATGATCTTTGCCGGTTCTTCACACACATATTGTGGGCGTGGGAACTCCTGTGGTACTGGGGCATCCTCCATAGAATTATCCGTTTAGGGTTTAGCCCTCTCGGCAAGCCACTTGCGCTTCTGCAATATCCTCTTGTAGAAGCTCACCGAATCCTCCATATCCTTCTTCTCAGTTGTGTGAACCAAGATTTGGTGTAGTATTGGGTGTGGTGGTATAGTGTTATCCTGCAGTTATCTTCTCCTCCACTTCTCTTCTCCCTCCTTTTATACATGCATTTTTTTGTGGCAGTGTGTGGCGTGACAGGGTGCGGTCTTTTAGGTCTAAAAAGGTGTCGTGATGCAGTGTGGTCTTGTCATTCTGAAAAATTAGCATCGTAGTGTGTTGTCACATCGATCTACAAAGTGACAGCGTGTGGCATGACAGGGGCCAGTTTTTTTAGTCTGAAAAGGTGGCGAAGTGGAGTGTGGTCTTATCAGTCTGAAAAATAAGCATTGCATTGTTGCGGTGTATTGTCGTATCGGTCTGAAAAAGTGGCATGATGGAGTAAAAGCTAGAAACATGTTGGTGTGGGGTGTCCCGATGCTGACTCCCTTATATGGTCGCGGTGTGCACGCAAAAAAGAAATATCAAAAAACGAGACAAACATAAGTAGTATAGAAATCAATATTTTATAAGGCATGGATGATATTTACAAGAACAAATATCTACTCGCAGCCCCTCTTGGGGCGTACCCCGCGTGTCACCCCTGGCTTCGTCTAGAGCGGCTGCGGGCGCTAGTACGAGTATGTCAAAGGCTCAGGCGGCTGAGGTACCCGATCGGCGCGAGTAGCTTGGGGGTGTCACGAGGGGATCTTGTGTTAGCTGGCTCGGTCCGGGCACACCGTGCAGCTATGAAGCCCCCACAGAGACCTAACTGCCACGCTGAGCGAACTCATAGTCCCCAGAGCATGACTCCTCGTGCAACTCCTCGTACGACACCACCGGCTTGTCCCAAAGTGGCACAAGACCTGTGAAACATTACGTTATGCATGTAATCTTGGCGAAACCCTGAAATAGTATACTATGCATGCAAGCATGATAGTCATACCTCATCGCACGAACCGTTAATAACTACTTGAGTTTGAAATAAAAAATCGAACGTGAGTATTTCATGCCAACCTGCAAACTGTGCCGGGGTACTCCTAGCACGGTGACATGTGGACCCGCTCACCACATCCGGGTGAGGAGTCCTAGGGCGTGACACATCGTGGATCCCCCCTGTCCACGCACAGGTGGGTCCACCCGGTCCCTCGGCGTACGACAGGTCGTGATCTCGATCCCCTGTCTCGACTTCTCGAGGAACTACGCCATGACCGCTCTGATGTTTTGTGTCGTCATGCTGAAGAGCTCCTCAAGCGTCAACTGATGCACGGAGGCCACCAACTCATGACCTCCAGGTGCAGATCGACCTGTACACATAATTAACAAGTTAGAAACTGATATCTTGCAAAGAAAATAAGAAGTATGGACCGTTCAGTACATACCACGCGATGGAATGTAGAGTCGACCTGGGTGGGGTACGTGTCAGACGTCGCAACCTCATGTCGTGGTGGGTCGTCCATGACCCTAACGCAGCGAACCCTCATCCGACTGGAGTACGACTCGATGTACTCCGCGTATGTCCTGGGGTCGTAGGGAGCATCCTCCTGGACGACGTCACCATAGGCATTGATCCAGCCCTGGATCCAAGAGAATATCTTCTTCGCCCAGGAAATTGTAGCAGGTACTCCCTTCCTAGTGTACCTATGGAAGGTAAAACAATTGTTTCGTAGGTACGTGACGCAAATGGTAAGACATAAGTAAAACGTGAACTTACCCATGGACGTTCGGCGGCACCGCTCCCTCCAGGGGGTGGGACCTCCTATCGCATGACGAACTAGTGCATGACCCGCTGCACTTGGTACTCCTCCATGAATATGTCGTGCACCCAGCACCTCTGCGTGAGCTAGTGCTCGTGGTCTCCGTGCACAGGCTCGACAAGCTTTGGGGCGCTCATGCATACACCCTTTTGGGAGTGTATAGTGTCTAGATGACACGGTCATCCGTCAGCTGATAGAACATCACAACACAAACTTAGCACACGAGATTGAAATACATTACGAAAAAGAATAAATGTTCATGAAACTTACCCGTCGGTGGTACCACACCGTACCCATGGTCGGCCGATCCACATCGTCGTCCTTGGTGTACGTGTGCGCTGCATGTCCAGCTGTGGTCGTCCGATTTAGAAACGCTCAAAGGACCACAACTGAAGGAGCAATGGGCATCCTCCAAGGTGAAGCTCTTTCGAACCCGGTAGGACGCGTCGCACAGGGCGTGGTACGTCGCGCACAGCATCCACCTGCCAGTCCACCAACTCTTGTGCGTACCGGATCATGTGCTTATCGACGTTGTTGCCGTGGGACACCAAGAACATCACCCACCCGAACAACCACAACAATAGGCCTCCAAGTGCCTCCTCACTGGTTGGTCGAGTGCGTCCTCCGCCATACGCTCGGGCTGTAAGAAGACAGTTACACATCAGCAAGGTGCACAAATCAATTGATGTGAGAGGACAAGAGTTTCGAAGACTTACGTGGAACTGGCAAATCCACTTCAGCGTCAGCCCATGGGTGTTGATGAACTCCCTGTAGGCACTATCCGGTGGCAGCACCCCCTAGAATCTCACTAGGAACTCCATGCACCATGTGACCGAGATGTCGTACGCCGCCATGGGGAAGCCAGCGCAGGGCAACCCAATCAGGAATGTCACGTCCTGCAGTATCGGCGCCATCTCCCCGCACGGATGGTGAAACGTGTGCGTCTCCGACCTCCATCAGTCAACCAGCACTGTCAAGAGGCACCGGTCGTACGGAAAATGCCTAGACGTACGCCCATGGCCCGCGTTGTCTTGGTCATCCTCCCACGTCATGTCAACCATCCTCACCAGTGGAAGGAGACCTGCCTGCCTCAAACTGCGTCGGCAAAGATTAAGAACAAACATTAGTCCACACAAAGTTGTCATGCTGCAAATGAGTAGATGAATGTCACAACTACACGTACCTCGGAACCCAATGTGGGTCCACCCTCCATGCCCTTATGGGCATGCACAGCCATAGCGCACCAAGCTCAATCACTACCTTGCCCTCCTAGGCGAGGATGGTACTGAGCCGGCTACGATGATGTGCGTCAATGATTGGGTCAAGCAACTCATACGGCTATTGCGCAGCATGTCCTGGGTCCGCCATACCTGAAAATTCAGTGCGTACATTGTAAAAATAATTACCGTGCACAAATACAAACCAAATTTAAGTTAAAATTATTTTTATTAAGCTATCCAAACCCTATTAACCTACTCTGTAATTTTTACAGCTATTTTATTAAGCTAACGAACCCTACAAACCATACTATTATGTTGTTGTTTTTTTGCTTAGCTTCAATCAAGATTTTTTTTTCGATTAAAGATGGGTCATGCTATTTTCCTAGTTTAAAAAGAATTTTTGGCATTAACACAATAATTACCACACACAAATGGAAACCAAAATTAACCAAAGATTATTTTCATTATTCTCTACCTACCCTACTTAGTCACTATGCAATTTTTACAGATTTTTAATAGGTATTCGGTACCTTTCTATTCTCCGAGGTGTCTTTCTATTTTTTGCAGATTTATTTTAAATCATTCGTATACTGCAACATAAATAATATCTGCATGATTAACTAAACCATTCACAATTCAAATGATGTACTACATAAAATGGCTAAAGTTATCTAATTTATTGAATTATATGTCGCTATTTTTATTTGCTAACCGACAAGGTTTCGAAATTATGTACGAAGTTGCAAAAATATGTATCTACAAAATGACCGACCAAATCTGATGTTGTCTCTTTCTTCTCCGCTAGGAATTGGCAGGACTTCGCTACGTCTTTTCTCTCTCTATCTTCTCTTTTTTCTGGAATTAAAATAACATTTTCACCTATTTTAGGGGTTTAAATACCTAGACTCTGTCGCTAGTTGAACTGACGACAGGAACACTGTTCACTTTCAATCATCAGTTCAAATGGCGATAAGAAGCTAGACTGGTCACAGACAGTAAACGTGGTGCTTATCGCCATTTGAAATGGCGATAGGAGCCTCTCACCATTCCAAATGGCTAAAGGAACCTACTTTTATATTTAAAAAAATAACTGTTATTTTTGTAATTATCTTTTAAACTAATATTATTATTTTAAAAAATTATCCAACCATGAGACTAGATCCAGCACACCCTACTTTTACACGACGAAACCCTGTGATGTTAAGAGGAAACCAACTAGTGTTTTGTCTTAGGAGAGTATCACACCAGCGGATTGAGATCCTCTGCATTGAAGGAGTTAATGCAGATGATCTATAGTGTATGGGTATTAAAAGCGATTTTCCACCGTTCGATCAAAATTCAAAGGCTGATGCCAATGATATCATTGTTTTTTAACACAGTAACGATCGTAATGTTACGTCACAGCACTGTTCAACTCTGTCCGTGAAATACTGTTCATATATTGAACCTCTACGATATTGTAGAGGATCCGGATCCCACACCAGCCAGCTAGCTATGAAATCCTCGTAAAACTGAAAAGGGCATGGCAAATCGTGTGCAGTGGTACGAATACAACAATCCATGCTTATAGTCTTCGTGTGGCAAAAGGAAAAAGAATCATACGAAGCACTATTTTTATAGTGGCATGTATTGACTGTTTCCCCCAAATTTGAATGTGATCCCAGTGCCAAAAACGTCAGCTTGCAATCCATCCATTCCGCAAGACATATTGGGCATGTGAGGTACTGACCGAGAAGTTGGCCTGAGCACAGTCAGGAGATTGGCCAGTGCTATGCTCTGCTGCTGCCGCTTGCCTGCCTGCCTGCCTGCCTGCCGATAGTGAACTGAATCCATCCATCCATGTGTTTGCTTGCTCTCTTTGTTGTAGTAGGATTAGTAGCTTTCCTTTCAGCAATGGTTACGTTCTGATTTGATGGATGAGCCCAGCTAGCTGCTGCCTGCTGCATGCTGCTGCTGCTGCTGTTCCCTGGTAGCACATTGGCTAGTACTAGTACTTTATTTGTTCTTTTGTGGAGATTCTTGTCCTTGCCGTCTCATCCTATTCCGATCTGCACGTTCCCGTTTTGCACACCCATCCTCGTTGGGCTACTTGCTTTAGGGCGAGTGTGCCCAGCATGGTTCGGTTGGTTGGGCTTTGGGTGTGGTTGCGGTTGAGAATAAGACTCATATTTCATTTTACGGCTAGAATGATAGTGTTGTGTGTGTATGTGTGTGTGATGAAATAGTAAAAATAAATTTTTAGTCAGTGAATTGATAAAAATAACATCGTGCCGTGCTAAAAACCGAGGCAGGGGGCCACATGGCCGCCGCATGGGGCCGCCATGCCACCTGCCCCAAACTAGGCGTGCGGCAGGTAACATGTGCTGGCCACCTGCCGCGCACCCAGTTCGCGCCAGGTGGCCTACCGGCTCCTATGCCGCCGCCATATGGCCTACTGGGCGCTGGGCGCGCAGTAGGCTCCCCCTGTCGTGGGTTTTGAGCACGACATGTGTATTATTTTTGTCAATTCGTTCGCAGGGTACTATTTTCGCTTCAGTACAGAGTCATTTAAGCTAAAAACTCAACATATTCTAACCTACTCAGACTTGAAGATGTGTTCTACGAGTATAACAAGTGGTAGCAGAGCCAATGTCGGATTAACCAGATTTACGAGAAGGTCGACAAAGCGTTGGGTAGCACATAATCAAGATCAATGTCTACAATGTGGAATTAAGTGGAGAAATTTGACAGCGAAGGTGTGGATATCATGGGGATATGTGCATGATCTTAGACTGATGAGTCAATTGGTAATGGCGTTGATGGTTTGCCGAATCTCGCGTTTTCTGAAAAGCTCCTATACTGTTCAGACCTCAAGCGGTCAGACCGGTGGCACTGGCGGTCAGACCGGTCGTGTGGTAGTCCGACCGGCAGCTCTGGCAATCCGATCGGCCAGGACTTTTGAGTGAGTTTGGAGCTACGCCAAAAATAGAGGGTGTAGGCAAGAGAGGAGAGTTTTCTGCATTTGGTCTCATATGTTTTAGAGTTTCCAGTCAAAAGTTATATTCATTTAAAAATTCTAGAGAGTTCTCGGATTTCCAGGATGAAATTTTGGTTAAGTCATTTCGGGCGGTCTGACCGGCTCATACAAATCGGTCTGACCGGTTCGAGATCAGTCAGACCGGCCAGGTATGGAGGTCAGACCAGTTTCCACTTGTTTGTCGGCCATCTTGGCGGCGTTGTGTTTTGGTTAAGTCTAGTGCATGAGTTTCAATGCTTTAATGTTGCATATTGCATGTTTTGAGCTAACGTGGGTCAAGTTGTGAAGAACTTGTTCCCGGAGACGATTTTCTTGGTCTATTGCTGTGCAGGCGGCTTGCAGGTCAACGACGAGGAGGATCGGGACTAAGCTTGGAGAGCTGAGGTCCAGAATGATCATGGATGCAGGGTGAAGTCGTGTGACTCAAGCATGGCGCAGAATGGACAAGATGGTTCGAACGGGCAGTTTGTTGCAGCTGGTTGGATCAAGCGGCATGAGGGTCGGTACAAGTGCCTTGGAGGTTCCGATGGTATTCGGACGGGAGAGACTTGCTGACATGATGAGAATCGCTGATCAACCTACACATGGCGAAGCAGGCGATTACTTCGACTGTAATGCGTGTGTATGTGTCCTGTTTGTATTGGGCCTTAACGGGAGCCTATTAGGTGAACTCTTCTAGAACCTAGGTCTCACTATAAATAGAAGGGTGGTGGCCAAATAGCGCCCAAGCACCTCATTTGCAAAACCCTAGTTTGGTTTAGAGTTTAGAGAGGAGATGAGAGGCTAGGTCCTAGAGAGGTGATTTGGGTGTGTGCTCATGGATTGAACTCTTGTCCTCCTTGAGGGAGTGGCTGTAACCTGCAACATCATGAATCAATCTATGGATGATTATTCAAAGATAAGGGTTCTTGTGTTCTTCCTTCTCTTTTGATGATTTTTAGTGCTTCCTTGATCTGGTTGTTTTTGGTTGGTCCCTTGACTTCTTTTATCTTGCTATGATGTGTGGAAATACTCCTAGGATTATCTAGATTATCAATCCTCCACGAGCAAGATTTGGATCAAGTTTTTCGTTTTGCTCGATTTTGAACCCTCCTTTGGTAAAACTTAAAAAGGTCAAAACTTTGATATGGATCTGGACGATCGTTGCTTGGAATAGGTTCCAGATATCCTTAGGGATGTGTGTTACAAATTTGGTTAAGTTTCATCAGGTAAATCAAAAGTTAGACCGATTTTCGTTTTGGTTTGGTCATGCCTGCTTTAGGTTCAGTCGGGACCGGTCGGACCGATTCTAATGGCGGTCGATCGCCACGGATTGTACCGATCGACCGCCTAGTGAGTTTAATCTTCATATTTTGGGTCTTTTGCTTAAGGGGTTAATCGGATTCAGCACAAGACTTTCTCTGTGCATTTACTAATTTTCTTAGCTTTCATAGCTATTGAAGAAAAGTTCGTGTTGAATTTGATTAAGGCGAAAATCAAGAAAGCGTCTATTCATCCCCCTCTAGTCGCCTTTTCGGTCCTACCGAAGGAAATTTCAGCGTGTGGCAATACGGTGTGAAGGATATCCTTGTCGAGTAAGGGTTAGTCGATGTTCTTGAAGGGGACAAACTGAAAAAGGCGTTCGATGAAGACTGAAAGGTGATAGGGCGGAAAACTACCAATACAATCCGATTTTGTCTCTTTGATGTGGTAAATTACTCAATGATTAAGGAGAATTGTATATAGAAATTTTAGGGTAACTTAGAAGAATTGTATATAGCAAAGTCGTTGACAAATCGATGGGTGCTAAAGCAGCAACTGTTCAGGTTGCACTTGTAGGATGACACATGGTTCATTGACTATTTCAATGTCTTCAATAAGTTTGTCACACAGCTGACTAGTGTGTATGAGAACATTGAGAAAAACAAAAATATCATCATATTGACATCATCTCTACCACCATCATGGAGCAATTGGTGATGGATGTTCTCATTGGTAAAAACACTCTCAACTTCAATGAGGCAGTGATATATCTATTGGAGGCAGAGTCCTTGAAGAAGCCATCAGATTCTTCATCCTCAGGTGATCAAGCATTGGCTGTCATAGGTGTTACAGGGAAAAGTAAAAATCCTAGGAAGAAGCAATGCAAGAGTAAGGGCACATGTGTATGCTATCTATGTAACAACGAATGTCATATGATAAAGAATTATCTAAGTTTGAGGCAAATGAGGTGTGCATGCTCAGTGACGGTAGCTAAAAATAATTCAGACGTACTAGTCGTCTGTCAACCAATATTTATCATGGATGAATATTAGATTCAGGTTGTTGGTTCCATATGTTCGGTGAGGAATATATTTCACAAAAGATCTCTATGTCCGGCGCATAGAACTATTCACTTAGCTAATTGCAAGGAATATGCAATTATTGAGATGGAAATAATTACATTGGAGATGTATAATGGAGTACATCACACATTGACAGGATTTCAGTATATTCCCGGCTTGAAGAAGAATATAATATCTGTGAGGTCGCTTGAACTCAAAGGTTATGAGGTATCACTTCCAGGTGAAGTCATGCAAGATACTTGCAAAGGGAAGGTAATCATGAAAAGTATTTGGAGCAATAGAGGATATTGATCGATGGGTAATCATTCGGGAAGAGCAACCAATCGGAGGTTTGATAAAAATCCTGATTAGGAGAAGGAAACTGTGCCATTAGCGGTAGGTACTCAGATCTCATCTACAGTTATGTGCAGAATAATAAAGATGGTTACAAAATGTAGCAGACGCGAAGGCGAAGGTGCGAGCTGTTGGAAGAAAGAAGACGTGGTGGGACTAACCACGAGGTACCAATGGACAGGTGAAGCTCGAAGGCGGTACAAACCTATGGCATAGAGAGTTGTAGGAGCCATAGAGAGTTGTAGGAGTAGGAGGTGTGGTTAACCAAACTATACAACAAAGGATCTCTTAGATGAAGGGTCCGAGTGGGCTAGCCTAAACATCAACACGTACATTACGGTGATGTGTATGGGCCCTGTGGTGTGAGCACTCCCAAAGGTGAGAGAAAAAAAAACAAAAACAAAAATAAAAAAATAACAGAGTCAATTTGGAGCGAATTTTTGGAGGAGCATGATGACTTCAACGGATAGGAGTCAATGTAGGGATTGTTGAGTATGAGAGACTCATATCTTAACCCAATAGCATTTGGAGATGTGTTCTACAAGGATTCTTACTTCCCTTTTTGGAGGAAAACTAGGATGCATTATATAAAGTGGGTGGTCATAGAGAGTACAAACCACAAATCAACTCATCCAAAACAAGAGGCGCACGAATGGATTAGAGACTATGTTATTCTTTAGCACTGTATTCTTAAATATCTGAAGGATCTGATGGTTTTAAAAGGTTCGAGGGGGTTGTGAGAGAGCGACAATCCCCTGTACACTTTTGAGGTTATGCTTAGTAAATTTGCGACCGACTTCGTCAAATCTTTCTCTCTCTCGTCGTGATTATTGGTTTGGTTCTCTCTATAGGATTCATCTACTTCGTTCTTAGTACTGTGTACGCTCGTGTCGTATCTCATAACTCTGATCTGATCTAAAAGTTACTGTGTATAAAAAAAAAATCAGAGTATCACCGGCGCAACGCGGCGGGAGTTACGGCGGACGATTCTAAGGCTGTCCGGTTGATTAGTATTTACACTTACACATCGAGTTAGACCGAATTGACTTTTGTTTTGGGTTACTCAGGAACGGTGGACCAGAAAGGGTTGTGCAGTATAATCGCATTTCAAGGTCTTAATCCGAGCTTGACACTCGAAAGGGTCGCATTTGCTAACTAGCCAATCAAATCAACCCCCATACATATCACGGGGGGAGAGAGAGACAGTTAATCAGAGTAGCACCTTGATCCCAAAAAACTACACACTGTGATGTCCTGATGGAGCAGTTGGTGATTGCTTCGATCCTACCTAAGTCTGCACCTGCTGGAGGAAACGTTTGACCGGCCGGCCGGGGTGGGGTGGTCCGGCTCAGGTCTCGAGCCCAACGACGACCTGACCACCATTTGATATAAGCATATCCTATGAGTAGTGTAATCATACTGTATACACTATACAGTTTGCATGGGAAGCCGGGCCAAGAAAGGGCGAAATTTGCCGAATTCGAAGCACGACCGGACCGGACTCATGCGGTTTGAATGGACATGCATGAAGGCCTGCTTGTCCATCCACAGGATTAAAGCTTACGTCTTGACCAGATAATACGCTACTATTCGTCTTTTTTAGATGTGCAAGAACAATCAACTTAAGCTCGTAATCCACAGACGATGGGTTTAGCGGCGGAGCTTGAACAAAAATTAAGAATGGGCTGAATCAATATACTATGTGTTAATCCATTGCACGGAGAGCCTATTTACTACTCCCTCTGGTCACAAAAGAATATCGTTTTGGATATCGATACGGTCATAAAACGCAACTTTGACTATTAATTTCTGTTGTAATATATTCATAAAATGTAATAAAATTAGACTTTTATGATAGTTCTTTCCAAAAAAATAATATATGCATACTATTTTTAACTAAAATTTAGAAAGTTTGCATTTACGTACCAAAAACGACATTCTTTTGTATCTACTGGAAGTACTTCACAAGTGTACATGTATTGCAAAAATCAATACATCCTTAAGGGTGTGTTTGGTTGCCTGCATGTTGCCAGTCTGGCCCGTATGTGCCATCCTAGCTGAACCTAATCAGGCTGAGTGGATGCAATGATGAATTGTTTGGTTGCATGTTTCTGTTGGACCAGGTTGTGTTGAAATGTTGTTTGGTTGCCTGTATCTAGCACGAGAGAAGGTGAATAGACTCACGAACGCTGGCCAGCCTGCATGCGCTCAGCCTGGCTGAGGAGGGAAGCTCGAATTAAGCGTTTCCCTCGGGCCTGGCCTGACAGTGAATCTTGCATCCACTCAGCCAGGCTCACTCACTCAACTAGGCAACCAAACACCCAAAAACTTGCATCTACTCATGTGAGCCAACCCCATACAGGCAACCAAACACACCCTAAGTGTTTCAAGTGGGCAGAGGAGGCCATGACCCCCCTTGGACCTCACTTATGCATGGGCACAAATCCTTAAAAATCATAGTGAAAAACACGGCAATCTTGTACTAGTGTTATATATATATATATATATATATATATATATATATACACACACACACACACACAACACACACACGACAGTGCTATTTTACGTATGAGTGTAGAACATGTTGTTCTACTCTCGGGTTGTCCTCTCACATAACCGATTGTAAAACTGCGCGGCCCTCACACAATCTTATTGTGTCTTTTACTGCATCACTACAAGAGATTTACAGCTACGCTGAGTGCAGAGGGGCGGGTGGAGATAGAAGCGTTGGTTAATTGCAAATTTTGAATGACAAATATCTCATAAATCATTTATCTTATTTGCAATCCGTTTGAAGCGTTTTGCTGAAAAATATGCTTAACAAAAAGAGATCCATAGTGCGTATGTTTTAACGTTGTAAAACAAATACTGAACCAAAAGTTCGGATTTGTTGTACTTAAGCTAATCAATTACTGCATCGTATTAGTGCGATGCAGCCGACCGTAAAACCACACGCGCCCTCAATCCACCACCCTACCCCCCTCTTCTGACGCTCCCTTTTACCGAAACGCTACAAGAGATTTATTGCGATGTCATTGTACCTTTTTGTAAATATTTTTGTGCTGCATTTACTGCAACACTACAAGAGATTTATTGCGATCTTATTCTGCCTTTTACTACAGCACTACTGTTGGACCGAAAAGGCGACTAGAGGGGGGGCGTGAATAGGAGCATGCTCACTTTTTCCCAAAATATGAATTCAACACAATTTCACTCCAATAGCTATGATGAAGCTATGAAGATCAATATACCAGTACAGCGGAAGACTAGTATTGAATCCAATTAAATCCCCTAAGCAAAATAACAAAATCAACTAAGATTGCAAAATCTCAAAGCAAGGGCGGTCTGACCTCTGGACCCAACCGGTTGGATCGATTGCCGAGCGGTCTGACCGCTGTTGTACTGGCGGTCGGACCGCTCCAAAATCGGTCTGACCGGTGTTGACGGGCGGTCTGACCGGCCGACTCCAGAACCGATCTGGAACAGTAAAATCAGCCTGATGACGAAGTTGCAAATAGGTCAAACTTTTGATTTTCAACTCCAAACTTTACGAAACTTTGCACACACCTTCTCTATGCTATTGAGGACCTATTCCAATCGAATATTATGATAATTCTTGGATAGATCCTGAACAATTGCGAATTGATTAACAGAAGGTCTAAAACCGGGCAAGAACGAAAACTTGATCCTAATGCTTGTTCGTGAGAGATTGATGATCAAGATGATGCTAGATAGATTCACACATATCACAGCAAGCTAATTCACGTGAAAGAATCAATCACAAACTCGCGGATCAAAGAAAGCCCTAAAATCACGAAATTGAAAGTAAGAACGAAAAGAGACTTATCTCAAGCAAACCTTGCATAGATTAAGAACGTGATCGTTGCTGGATTACACCCACACCATCATGGATCAGTGGTCAATCCAAGATCACGAAATTCATCTCAAACCATGAAAAACCCTAGCCTCCACCTCAACTCCCCCTAAGCCAATTAGGGTTTGAAAGCAACAAAAGAGGTGAAAAACAGCGAGAGAGAGGGTGCAGCCCCCATCTCTTCCTATTTATAGTTGTGGATATCATGGGGATATGCTCCAGATCTTAGGATGATGTGACAATTGGCAATGGCGTTAACGGTTTGTCGTTTCACGGGTTTTCGACAAAGTTTCGCCTGTTCAGCATTACGGGATGGGCGGTCCGACCGGCCATAGCATGGCGGTCCGACCGGTCCCAAATCGGTCGGACCGGCCATGTGCGGCGGTCAGACCGCCGTGACAAAATGGTCGAATGGGTTGGGCCAAAAATAGGTGTTGTAGACAAGTGAGGGGATCCTAATACACTTGGTCTCATAATTTTTGGAGTTCCCAAGCAAAAGTTCTATTGGTTTAAAGTTTCCAGTAGGTTTCGGATTTTCAGGGGTTGAAAATTGGCTAAGTCCCTACGGGCGGTCTGACCGGCCTTGTGGTGGCGGTCAGACCGGCCGGCTGGGCGGTCAGACCGGCCCTGAGGGGCGGTCTGACCGGTTCTGACTTGTTCATCGGCCAACTTCGTGGCGATGATGTTTTGTTAGGTCAAAGTCATGGGTTTCAGTGCATATGTGTTGCATGATGCATGTTTTGACTAACGTGGGTCAAGTTGTGAAGAACTTGTTCCCGGATTCGATTTGCTTGTTTATTGTTGTGCAGGTTGCTTGGTGGTCAACGACGGTCAACGGCGAGGATGATCGGGACTAGGCTTGGAGAGCTGAGGTCCAGAACGATCGACGATGCCGGGTGAGGTCAATGAACTCAAGTGTGGTGCAGAATAGACAAGGATGACCGAACGGGCAGTTCGGTGCGACTGGTTGGATCAAGCGGCGCGGGGGTCGGTGCAAGTGCCATGGTGGTTCTGGTGGGAGCCGGATGGGAGAGACTTGCCGACATGTTGAGAGCCGTTGATCAACTTACACGTGGCGAAGCATGGGAGGTGCTTCACAAAGATGGGACTCGGTCTTTGCAAAAAGATCGAGAAGGGTATTTTGGTAATTATACCAAATACCGCTTTGGTGACTTTGACGACTCGCGGCGCAAGATGGCGTGGAGAAGCGGAGTAGGTCAAGAGGAGATGAAGACGGCGCTTCAAGATGCGTGCGTGTGTGACCCGCTTGTTTTGGGCCTTAACGGAGCCCATTAGGGTTACTCTTCTAGAAGGTTTAAGTCTCCACTATAAATAGAGGAGGAGGTGGTCGCACCCCTTCAACTCTTTCATGCTTGAAACCCTAGTTTTGACTTAAGTGCTTAGGGAAGGTTTAGTGGAGATTAGGGTTCTAGAGAGAGAGAGAGATGTTTTGATCTTGTGTCCATGCGTATCCGTATGAGTGGTCATGTCGATACATTATCAAATCAATCCAAAGAAGAGTTCTCTTCAAGATGAGTTCATTTGCCCTTCTTCTCTCTATTTGGTGATTTTGAGTCTTTCTTTGATTCGCATGTTTTAGATTGATTTCTTTGCATGATCTAGCTTGTCGTGACATGTGGGAACACATCTAAGATCATCTTGATCATCAATCACCCACGAGCAAGTTTTTCGATATAGTTTTCGTTTTGACTCGGTTTCAAACCTTCCACCTCTCAAACTGAAAAAGGTCTGAACTTTTCCAAAGATCTTCACGATCTTCGATTGGAATAGGTTCCGACATCCTAGAGAAGGTGTGTACCAAGTTTCATCAAGTTTGGAGTTGTAGATCAAAAGTTACATCTATTTGCAACCGTTTTTGGCCCGATTTCACTGTTCATCGGTGGAGGTCGGACCGCCCCTCATCGAGGTCGGACCGCCCATAGGACCGGTCGGACCGCCTTGAATAGAGGTCGACCGCCCACACTTAGGAAATTAAGTTTGGTTGTTTTGGTTGTTTTGCTTGGGTTTTGATTGGATTCAATCCTAGTCTTCACAGATCTTGGTATATCGATCTTCATAGCTTCTATAGCTATTGGAGTGAAATTTGTGTTGAATCTAATCGAGGTTGAAAAAGTGAGCGTGCTCCTATTCAACCCCCCCTCTAGTCGCCTTTTCGGTCCAACAATAGTGGAGGCCTAAAACTCTCTAGGGTTTGACTTAATTGGGCTCCCGTTAAGGCCCACTAACAAACGGGTCACACACGCACGCTTCGCAAAGCGCCGTCTTTAACCTTTTGACCTAAACCGCTTCACCATACGCCATGGATTTGCCAATAGGTCACCTTTGTCCATCTTGTGTCACGCTTGAGTCATTGACCTCACCCGGCATCGTCGATCGTTCTGGACCTCAACTCTCCAAGTCTAGTCCCGATCCTCCTCGCCGTTGACCGTTGTTGACCACCAAGCAACCTGCACAACCACAGACAAGCAAACACGAATTCGGGAACAAGTTCTTCACAACTTGACCCATGTTAGTCAAAACATGCATCATGCAAATCATATGCCACGATATCAATAACTTTGATCTAACAAAACAACATCGCCACGAAGTTGGCCGACGTTCAAGTCAATACGGCCCGACCGCTCCATGTGAGCGGTCGGACCGCTTATAACGGTCGGACCGCTCCTCGTGAGCGGTCGGACCGCCCTAAGGACTTAGCCGAAATTCATGCCACGAAATTCAAACCTTACGAAATTAAAACGAATAGAACTTCTTGCTGGAGACTCCAAAAATTATGAGACCAAGTGCATTGGGATCCCCTCACTTGCCTACAACACTTATTTTTGGCCCAGCTCGTTTTGACCACTTTTAGGTCACAGCCGGTCCGACCACCGCACATGGCCGGTCCGACCGATTTGGGACCGGTCGGACCACCGTGCTAGGACCGGTCGGACCGCCCCTGTCCAGAATGCCTGTAGCTTTGTCGAAAACT
This sequence comes from Hsuehochloa calcarea, assembly GCA_036346395.1. NCBI lineage: Eukaryota > Viridiplantae > Streptophyta > Magnoliopsida > Poales > Poaceae > Hsuehochloa > Hsuehochloa calcarea. The sequence goes on along the minus strand of CM070602.1, from coordinate 37,455,351 downwards.
CGTGAAACAACAAACCGTAAACATCATTGCCAATTGTCACATCATCCTAAGATCTGGAGCATATTCCCATGATATCCACAACTACAAATATTTAATGCGGCCTCATTGTGTCTTTTACTACAACTACGATCTTATTGTGCCTTTTACGGCAACACTACAAGAGATTTTACTGCGATCTTATTGTTTCTTTTACTGTAACACTACAAAGAGATTCACTGCCATGCTAAACGCAGAGGACGTGAGATCGTGATATGAGGAAAAAAGTTTGCTTAGGTGTGATGTGTAGTTTTAAAAAAAATATCACAATTACTTCTCTCACCCCGTTGCAAATTACTATAGCTATTCTAGGCTTAGGTACAGAATAGTGCCTGCGACACATGGTTGCATACACAATTCCAGAGAAAACTCACAGCAATCACGGCAACGCAGATGAATTGGTCGTATCGCCATTGATTTCCCCGGAGAAAGACGGGGGCGAAGAACCTTATCCCCTGCGCTGCCTGTCCTTGCATATACGCATGCATCTGTGACTCCCTGCATGCAGTCTCATCTCTCAGCCTGATCTCTGACGCTCAGTATATGCACCTTATCACAAACACTCGCAGGATGTACTACTTATACTACTACTACTACTCACTGCAGATATGCACCGGCTAGCAGCCTTCAAATTTCAAAAGGAGACATATGGAATCGTGCATCCATTGCCTTGGGTTCAGATGCACACACTTGTGCCCAAACAAGAAGAAGAGGAAGGAACGCATGCCATTATAAACGAAACTCCCATGTTTCAAATGGGGTTTTTTGCTACCTGTTGATTGCTTATCACTCTGTTTCACAATACAAGTTTTCTTTATAATCCTTCTCACATTACATATCTATAAGTCTATTAAGCAAATAAAGATTTAGTTATTGCAAGTTCTGCAGATATCCACTTTTTTCTGAGTAGAAACTACTCTTTCTGTTCAATAATGTATGACGTTTTGAACATCAGTAGTCTCCAACGTCCAACTCTGACCATTACTTTTCATATAATTAAGTTAGTAATAATTATAAAATTATAATATTATAAAAATATTTATCATGACAAATCGAATAATACTATTATCTTATAACAAATCTAAATAGTTTTTCATACATTATTAATCAAGATTACAAAAAATTGACTGTAAACCTTTTAGAACGTCATAAATTTCTAAACAGAGAGAATGGAAAGGCGCTCTTTATCTTGCTCTTGCTCTGATGTAGCCTAAAAAATTCAATGAATGCACGCATCACGGTGTAAATTAACACATATTATTCATCCATTCTTTTGTCATTAGCATGTATCGCATCCTATCTGTAACCTAAAATTAGAACAAAACACTACTACTACCTACCCTTACGAAACTACCAAAATTTTCCAAAAACTCAGGCACGTTCTCGTTGGCAGTGCGTCCTTTCTTTACTACCAGTACCAGTACGTACGTATCTGCATCCAAGCAGATGTCCCATATCTGTACTTGATATGATTTGAACCTTTAAAATTGCAGTGACTGATCTCCCAGGTTCTTCCTTTGTAGGTGATAGACACCTAAGTACCTGTACTTTTTAGTCTTCTTAATTAATCTGGCATGGGTTAATTATGCATTGCACTTTTAAACTTTGGGATTCCCTAATGTTTTCTGTTTGTATTACTAGCTTCCCAACTGTTGGGGCTCGAAAATTAAACTCATGTACTAATCCAAGATCACTCTGGTGCATATAATGTCAACATGAATGAATATCGATCCACACAAGACGAATAATATAATAAACCATTAATTTGAATAACAAATAAGGGTTTTGACTTTATAGTCGAGTTTACACTTATTAAGCCTCACAAATAAATAAATAAGGTGCGGAATAGAATAAACTTCAGTGGAATCCCATCAATTCGCCAAAGGCAACCAACTGGGATCAAGACCTAATGACCAACACATTCGTTGAACTCCTCCTCGAAGACAGACGAAGTCTCCTCTACTTTTGTTGATTAATTATAGCATACATGAGTACACAACCGTACTCGCAAGTTATACCACAAAATACAATTTATAGATGATAGTTTATTCCAAAGGAATGACTTATGTTGTCATTTTGCATAAAAGCAACATTTTTGCAATTGAATATGAATAATAGATTGAAATGCAACTTTAAAAATAAACATTAATAATTTAACAGTTGTTTTCACAAAAGGTACAAAGCCTAATCAAATTATTCACACAGTCATATGACTTAAATCACACAGCTCCATTCCCAAGTGTTTTATGAAAATCTAACCCTCGTGTGAAATTCCCAAGCATGTTCATGACCACGGACGCAGCTATTTGAATACATTATTCAACACTTTGTAGAGGTTGTACACTTTACCCACACGATATAACCAGTGTTGCAAGCACTAATCATTACAAAATTTTTTCAGAAACTTCATCTCAAACATTGACACTCCTGATGTGTTTTACTGTCGACACTAACGCCCACACAGGAGATTAGTCTATCGCACACCGTTGAACATGGAAGCGGCGAGCTGTCCCGCGATGTGAATCGCCACGGAGACAGAAGCATACCTCCACCCTGGCACAGAGCCTAACCTACTACCTGAGTAGTCAATATTGAGATTCCATAACTTACTAAGTTAGACCCGTCCCATACTAGACATGCGGTCGTGCCACTACTACAAAACATGTTATACTAGACACCCCATCACAGACAGTTCCTTTGGAACCGTCTGTGATAAAATTATCACAGACGGTTAAACTTAACCTACTACCTGAGTAGTCAATATTGAGATTCCATAACTTACTAAGTTAGGCCCGTCCCATACTAGGCATGTGGTCGTGCCACTACTACAAAATATGCTATACTAGACACCCCATCACAGACGGTTCTATGATAAAATTATCACAGACAGTTCTTCGTTAACCGTACTTCACAAACGGTTCGTATAAAGAACCGTCTGTGATACTCATCACAGACGGTTCTTTATACGAACCGTATGCGATACTTATTTATCACAGACGATTCTTTACAAGAACCGTCTGTGATATACAAGCACTATAAATAGATGCTCCCGACAGACCCCCTTTCCATTTCATTTGAGGCGCCGCCACCCTGCTGCCTCCTCCCCATTGGCCACCCTGCTGTTGCTGCTGCCTCCTCCCCCGTTGCGCCACCCTACTGCTGCTGCCTCCTTCCATGAACATTGATGCCCATTCTGTTTTGAGCTATTACCCCTGTCTCCTCCTCCCCCATTGCGTCACCTCTGCTGCCTCCTCCCACATTGCGCCACCTTGGAGAGAAGGGTAACGATCTGTAACCCTTTATTTTTACTCTAGACTAATCACTAATGTGTAACGATCTGTAACCCTTTATATTTGCTCTAGACTAATCAGTAATGTGTTTGGTCATTATGAAGGGTACTTGCGGTTTATTAATATAATTTAATACTAATTAATTTGTTACGTGTGTATACGTGTAGATGGACCGAAACTGGATGTACATTGAGAACCGTGTGAGTGAAGAGTATATTAATGGCGTGTTTGCTTTTAGAAGAGCCACGAAAGCGGTGATATGTTGAAGAAGGGGATAAAATTTATGTACTGTCTATGCATTGATTGCGGTAATATGAAAATGTTTAACAACCCGGTGCAGATCGAAGCTCACTTAATATGAAGGGGTTTCAAAAAAGGATATACATGTTGGAGCAGTCACGGTGAAGAGCGGATTATACCGGAAGTCAGTAATGACGACATCGCCGAGGAAATCAACGATATGCAAGGTATGGAATGTGCTTTTGATGAGGACAGGTCGCATGATGACAATCTGAATCAGATACTACGCGATGCAGAAGGGAACTACGGTGAGAGAGAGTTTTGTAGATTCGAGGGCTTAATGGAGGACTCGGGGAAACCTTTGTTCCCTGGCTGCAAGTCGGAATACACAAGGTTGTCAACCGTGCTTGAACTGCTGAAATTGAAGGTAAGCAATGGTTGGTCCGACAAGATATTTACGGTGTTGTTAGGTCTCTTAGCTGACATTCTTCCGGAGGGAAATGTGTTGCCCAGCATGACCTACCAAGCTAAGAAGGTTATTTGTCCATTGGGAATGGAAGTAGAAAGAATACATGCATGTCCGAACGATTGTATCCTCTACCGTAAAGAGTATGCAGACATGCATGTATGTCCCGTGTGCAAAGCATCCCGATACAAGCGTAAGAATGCTCATGTTACCGAAAGGATCCATTCCATCTGTACTCAACCCAAACCTTATATTCCTCGGTTCCGCACCGAAGTCTTCGAAGCTTCTATCAAAGTTTCACCACTGGGCAGAATCAGCAGAGTGTCTTATCTTTTCATCTTTCTTACGCTCCTCCAAGTGCCAACGCAGCAATCTTGTTTCCTTTCGGTTCGCAAATAACACTTCAAACGGGGAATTATAGGCAGATACTACAACACCTTAACTACACAAGGATAATACTTGATAAAAGAGTTAGTCTCATATTTGGATTTATCATTAATCACCAAAACACTCCATTAACTCATAATGGCGGGTCTAGATCTTTCACCTTCCCCCAGCTTGCTACACTTTGTCCAAGGCCGAGAGAAATGAACTGTGTCAAAGCTTACATGGTGTGAAAGTTCCGTCCGATTACTCCGCCAATATTAAGAAACTTATTTCCTTTAAAGATTTGAAATTAATTGGTATGAAGTCTCATGATTGTCATGTGCTGATGACACAGATGCTTCCTGTTGCAATTAGGAGTATCTTGCCAAACAAGGTCCGAGTGGCAATCTTTAGGCTGTGTTATTTCTTTAACTCAATTGCTCATAAGGTCATCGATCCCGAAAGACTCGACGCTCTGCAGGCCGAGGTGGTGACGACTCTATGTCATGTTGAGATGTATTTCCCTCCGTCATTTTTTGATATCATGTTCCATCTCATTGTTCACCCTGTGAAAGAGATAAAGATATGCGGCCCTGTGTTCCTACGTCATATGTACCCTTTCGAGAGATACATGGGAATTCTGATTTGGATCCTCATATGTTTTCAGTTTTGTCATGAATATTCAGTAAAAGATCAATCAAACTATCACATACATTCTTCTCCACATACATGATGTCGATGTTTTCAGTTTTGTCATGAATGTTTAGTAAAAGATCAATCAAACTATCACATACATTCTTCTCCACATACATGATGTCGATGCAGTGGTGAACTTCTAAGTACTCCCAATAAAGTAAGTCCTAAAAAATTGATCGCTTATTTCAGATGTTATTCTTATGGATCCTCAATTTAAGTCCCTTTCTAAGTACAACATCGATATTCTTAACCATATCATAGCGGAAGGTTCTTGCTTCACCTCGATGCCCTCGCCGTCATCGGAGTAATTATTACACTTTTATATCGGGATGCTTTGCACACCGGACATACATGCATATCTGCATACTCTTTACGGTAGATGATACAATCGTTCGGGCATGCATGAATTCTTTCTACTTCCGTTCCCAATGGACAAAGAACCTTCTTGGCTTGGTAGGTGGTTCTGGGCAACACATTTTCCTCTGGAAGGATGTCCACTAGGAGATCTAGTAACGCCGTGAAACTCTTGTCGGACCAACCACTGATTGCCTTCAATTTCAACAGTTCAAGTACGGATCACAACCTTATGCATTCTGGCTTGCAGTTAGGGAACAAAGGTATCACCGAGTCCTCCATTAAGCCATCGAATTTACCAAACTCTCTCTCACTATAGTCCCCTTCTGCATCGCGTAACATCTGATCTAGATGTCATCGTGCGACCTACCCTCATCGAAAGTGCAGTCCACATCCGGTGGCATATCGTTGTCATTGAATTGGGTTGTGAGATTGCTACTGGTCTTTCAGTAGTACTGTGAAAAGATTAGGCCACCAATCGGGATCCGTCTAATCAGCTAGTTGGATCCTTATCAGGTGGTATCGAGCTTCAGTTGCTCACGGTACTTTGTTGCTGCGAAGATCAAGGGTCGACATGGCCGACACGAAGGAGATGGAGCTGGTTATGTAATTTAGCTATACTGTAGATCAATATGAGGAGGATCCACTCCATGAACCAAGCTATATATTCTTCAATCGGTGTCGAGTGAGGAACACAGATTGTGCTATGATGATGTATATGGGAAGCTTGACAAATGTGGCAAGCCAAACACTTGTGGACGGATTGAGGTTGGTTCCGGAGCCATATCTGTTGCTTTAGAGGTTCAAGCACATTCCGATCATAAAACAAGTGGAGGTAAAATTTTCTCTGGACGGGTATACTGTTGTTACTTGTGATGTGATTCCTATGCATATGCGAGCATGTTCGTTGGTTATTGGTGCATATTGGTTGAAAGAACAGAACATACACGAGTTGCATCACGTCCCATCATGTGTTACTCTTTTGCTTAGAGAGGAACACGAAAGGAGATTACATCTTGGTCTTCATTAAGGTACTTTGAAGATAGACAACGACGAGACAAGGTTCAAAAAGACATTAAAGAACAATGTCAAATGCTAAAGGCAAAGAAACGGGAAAAGAATTGTTAGCCGAGGAAGAAAGGAAGAAATTAGAATTGGCGACCCTTCTTTCTACCAAAAAACAGCAAGAGGAGGAGTCATCTCATTATGACAAAACCGCCAGTGAGGCACCGCAAGATGGTCTTTGTATGCTAACCAAGACGGTTGACAACACTTCAATTGTCGCAACGGGGCAGCGAACCAATGTGTTCAAATCTGAGTGCAAAATTAGTGGCAAAGTTTGCAAGTTTATCGTTGATGGTGGAAGCTACAACAGCATCATTAGCAAGGATTTGGTACAAGCTTTGGGGTTGACAACATGACGACATCCTGAACCGTATTATGCACAATGGTTATATAATATCGGTAAGCTGAAAATTACACATCGTGTCAAAATTTGTTTTTCAGTGGGAGACTATCATGACAAGGTGGAGTGTGATGTTGTGCCTATGCACGCATATCACTTGCTGTTGGGGCATTCATGGCAGTATGATTGCAATGCTATGCACTACGGGAGGTCCAATAAGTACTTTTTAGTGCATCAAAGAAGATCATATACCCTGTATCCTATGCCAGAGAGTGCTATTCATATTGAGGAGATCATCGCTAAAAGGTGATCGTGAAGACTACCCCGACGAAGATTCCTGAAGTTACACAAAAGACGAGGATGTCTTTTCTTGAAGAAAGGGAGGATGATACAGCCATAAGTACTACCAAAGCATTGGTTTGCGTCCCTAAATTGCAAACTAATGCTAGAACTCAAATTGGTGCAATTGGTGTTGTTTTGCAACAAAAGGTAAAACAAAACGTTATGAAGGCTGAGAGGGTGGATGGGGATGCTGGCCAACGAGAGGGAACATGCTCTCGGGATAAAACCCTAGCGCATGCGGGCGGTCAAGAAAGACATATGATGACATGGCAGCAAGGATTGCATTAGCATCAAAGGAAACATTAAGGGTATGGAACAAGTTAGCGCAAGAAGTTAGGAGAAGGAAAGCCCACAACGCAAGGGAAACCGAGAGGGAGACTTGGCCATGCATGGGGAGGGTGACGGGAACATGGCACGCAGGTTAGATTCGGACCCCAATTGGTGTTTAATATTTTTATCCTGAAATTAGAGAAGTTTAAATTTTGAATTAACGTAGGAGTTTGCAGTAGGGTTTGGTTCGGATACTGTTCATGCAATGTTCACCGAATCGAACACTGTTCACAGACTTGAACTACTGTTCATCTGACTCAGATTACTATTAATCAGTGAGTACTGTTCATCCAAGTCTATTGTGCTTGTGTGGGAGGCTATATAAACCCCATGCCCGCACCATGTAGGTGGACAAGTTATGATTTAGACAATAAAAATTAGAAAAGCTGTTTTGGCGCATATCGTGTGTTCATGAGTTGTGAGATGAGTTGAAGAGATTGAGGGAGAAAGATTGAGAGGGAGATCAAGATATTCATCTCTTGCTTCAGATCACTGTTCACCCGAGGATACTACTTGCAATTCAATCTATTAGATTAGTTTGTGGGTGCATTGATTTTCTTGCAATTCCATTCATCGAATTGGGTTGTGAGATTGCTACTGATCTTCAAGTGGTACCGTTAAAGATTGGGCCAACAATCGGGATCCATCTAATCAGCTAGTTGTATCCTTATCAGGCCGCCTCCTTCAAAGCAACCACACGCATACCAGAGACATATCTCACTATAGACATATCTTTCTAGAGTCAGGACGATCAGATATTTAATTACGCATATCACAGACCGTTCTTAAAAAGAACTATCTGTGATAATCGTAGGTTTCATAGATGATTCTTGTTACAAACCATCTGTGTTATGCACCATTAAATATCTGGTCGTCCCCTTAGATCTAGATCTATCTGTAAAGAGAAATGCCTCTGATATATATGCAGCTACTTTGAAGGAGACGACGGCTCTAGGGCGCGTTTGGTGAAAGAAATACCGTAGATTTTCAAGTGTGCTTGTAGATCTATTTGTTCTTGATGATCTAAGATTAATATTCATTTGATACGGTTGCTTTGAAGAAGACGACGAGTACACCTAAAAAAACAACTAACCGCACCACGAAGCATGATCTTTTTTTGGTGGTCGTCCAGGTAGCATGAGGAGGATGTGACAACAGCCATGATCAACCTCATCGAACCTGAAATACTCTCCTGGCAGCCATGCTTTTTGAACTTGCAGGAGCTGGTTATACCGTGATTGTATTCTGGCTTGACACACTCTTATTTCATTATCATTCTCTAGCTGGTCGGCATGACCAACCACTGCGAGTTCAAGAAGCATGGTTGCCAGGAGAGTGTGCCAGGTTCGATGATGTTGGCCGTGGTTGCTATCTTATCCTCCTCATATTGCGAGGACGACCTCCCCCTCCCGGGCAAAAAAATCATACTTTGTGGTGAGCTTAGTTGCTTTCTTAAGCGTACTCACCGTCTTCTTCAAAGCGACGTGCTTATCAAAGACGATTCTTGTTAATAATCGTATGTGATACACATCACAGATGGTTCCAATTACAAATCGTCTGTGATAAATAAACATCACAGAACGGTTCTTGTTTATAACCGTCTGTGATAATTATATATCACAAACTGTTGTAGTTTATAACCTGTTGTGATATGTATCACAACCGGTTTATCCTACTAAACCGTCTGTGATAGTTCCTTCCATGTCTAAAAAAAGTTATGTTTTTCTCTGTTAGCATCAGAAGTATCACTAAAAAAATACCGCTAATTTTAGAAGTGTCCGGGGCATGCTAGAGTTGAAGATGGAGCACATTCTGGACCATATCAAGTGGTTGGAGAAGATTGTGTGTGTGTGCATGCATGATTGTTGTAATTTATGGCATATTTGTTAAGTAGCCGGGTAACTATATCTTAGTCGGTTCTTATTAGGAACCGTCTATGAAGTGTCCACTATCACATACGGTTTTTAACAATAACCGTCTGTGATGTATGCGATTATCACATACAATTATTCTTAAAAACCGTATGTGAATTATCATACACGGTTTTATTTATAGACCGTCTGTGATAATTATGTATCATAGACGGTTCCAAAATACAACACAAACGGTTCCTTTGGAACCGTCTATGATGAAGCGTCCATGATAGTATGTTTTGTACTAGTGTGTGTCTACCGTAGTTCGGTCTTTGTTTACTGCAATTTGTGGTATATGTATACACAATCGTTGTCTTGTGTCTACTGTAGTTTGATTATGTGTGTACTGCAATTGTTTTTTTATATGTCTACTACCGTTTTGATTTATATGTGCTGTAATACATGTCCACTACAGTTTTGATCAGTAATTTACGTGTCTATTGCATTTTTTTTGCTATCTACATATAGCATTTCTTCTGCAACGTGCAACAAAACTAACGCCAAGGCGTTTCATGCTGTTTATTGCAATTATTGCATCATGTAGTAGAGGTGCAGTAGCTGGGCGATGTGGCGCATGGCTTAGTTGCAAGATTATTATACATGAGGAGATGCTTGTACGGCTCAGATGCACTAGCGCTAATACTACCCGAGGAGGGAAGCATGCAAGCAGCAAAACCAAAGCGTGTGAAACATATGCAGTGGTACCTCATGTACGCGAGCCGACTTTAGCATATATATATATATGCTAAAGTACACGTATAAAAGAGCTTAGTTCCAATTAGACAAACAAACAACTGAACTTTTATTATTTATTTATTTTTAAATTTATTTTTTATTATTAATCTATCGCTAACTTTTTTTTTTTTAATTCTGACCCTTTTGTTCACGCCACCACTCGCGACATGGTAAAACAACATTATTGTGCTAGCACCATAGCGTGGTCAAATCCTATCACTCCACCATCAGTGACATGATAGTTTTGTTTAGTCACGCCACTGGTTCGAACCTAGTGTCATAAGTTTTTTGCCGGAAGTGTAGCCTAGGTCGTGGGTCACAATCGTGCGGGAGGAGTCGAGCAGGTCGCTAGTCGCTATCGCCCGGAGAGTCGAGCCAGATACGTCACATGACCAGTGACTACAGTAAATACATACATAGATAGTGTAGATACAAATTAATAACTCATCTGTACGAGAAAGGATAGTTTTTGGCCGAAATGATAATATTTGACGCGTGATTTGCAAAAAATAGCATATTCGCAGCCGTAATTGCAAAAATAACGCTCTCGTCCGCACAGTCACCGTGCAGTTTTTGGTACAACGTGACATGTGGCGGTTTTCACACGGTCATGGTGCCACGTGTCGCGTCGTGGCAAAAACTGCATGGTGACCGTGCGGACGAGAGTGTTGTTTTTGCAATTGCAACCACGAGGATGTTATTTTTGCAAATCACGCGTCAAATATTGCCATTTTGGCAAAATATTGGAGCGAGGGGGAGTAGAAAGAGAAACGTGGGTTCATTTCAAACTTTAAAATGTGATATCTCTTAGATCAATGATCCGATGTTTGCACCATTGTGCACAAAAAAATAGCTTAACAAAATGAGCTCTATATTAAATATGTTTTAGTAATATCATCATCACTCTACTGCATAACATCCCAACATTTAGTATATTATATGGGCTTAGATATATTTTCTAGAATTTTCATTTTCTCGGAGACCAACCGCACGGCCCAAACGCTAAAAGGGTGCATGGGGCTAGACGCTAAAAGGGTGCATGGGGGAGACGTGAGAGTAGGAGGAAGTCAGTGGAGGGGGTTAACCAAGGTGGGTGGTGGTGGGTTATGTTTGACTAGGCTTTGACCAAGGTGGGAGGTGGGTTTTAGCCCATAGGAGAGGGGTGAGGTGTAGAATATCTATTCTACATTAGGGTGTAGAATATTATTGCTATATACAAGGATAATGCTATCGTCCATGCGTTCGAATGCATTGGACGCTTCACTCCAAAATTCACACCCTCCCACATTAATTTTTTGAGCCCACCACCACCGACTGCTCTTCACATCTTCCTCTTCTCCTATCCTATCCATTACATCCCCTTCTCATCTACCCTCTCTCAGTCCCATTCCCCATTCCAATGGGCAGTGGCTCACCCGTAACTGTGGTTGAAGAGTCTTCGACCTCTAGTCCCAGTGGGAGCCGTTCTATTAGTGTTTTAGTAGCGCTTTAGATCGTTGTTGCAATAGGTCTTTATTTTGGTTGTGTGCAAGTGAGAGCCGCAGCTTTCCTTATCAAGCATTATGTTGCAATCACACTAAGCTTTTGATTTGAAGAGTTTATTTGTTCTTTCATAGCCTTTCGGCTATGCTTTCTTGTCTCTTGTCTTGGGTTTAAAGATTTCCCCTACTTAAGTCGCTCCATCTACCCTATCTCGTCTATCTCATCTCATGTGCTATTCCCTCTCGTCTACATTGCTTTTCTATCTTATCTAACAAACCTCGGTGGAGAGGCATCGCAGATGGTTGACACTGCAACACATCGAAAATTTACTACCGATGGTGCCCATGCCAACGCCAACACTAGTGGCCATCACCGCCCTGAACTACTGTTAACCCAAAGATGGCACAACTACTAGCGGCTCAAACTCAATTCATGAGCGCAATGATGCAAAACATGAACAATATGATGACTCAAAGAAAGTCGACCGGCTTAGATATATCTGTTGAATCGAATAAATCAACAATCAAAAGACCTACCGCTTCCACCGTCTACTCATCATCATTCCAAGTTAGCGAATTTATGAGGACTCGTCGCCTACATTTTCTCATTCCTCGAACCTTTGTGGCAGAAGATTGGCTTCGCTCCGTTGAGAAAAAGCTCGCCATTGCCCAATGCAATAATCATGAGAAAGTTCTTTATGCCTCACATCAATTGGAAGGCACACAGCAGAATGGTGGGAAAACTACACCGCAACTCATGAGAATTCACAAGCCATTACTTGGGGAGAATTTTCAATGGCGTTTCGTCAAGCTCATGTTCCGGATGGTATAGTGGAAATGAAGAAGAATGAATTTCGTGAACTACAAAGAAGGAAATATGTCTTTGGGGAATATCTCAACAAGTTTACTCAACTTTCGCTATGCTCCGTAAGATGTTGCAAAAGATAATGCGCGTCGTAGAAGCGATCAAGCGTGGACTCAACCCCGCTTGAAGGTGCAAGTTATCGGGAATGATTACGTTGATTTTCAAAGACATGGTGGATAAAGCCTGCATTTATAGAAGATTCTCGCCGTGAGTTGGACGAATCTCGGAAAAGGAAAATGATACAACATGGAGTTCACCAAAGTCCTACAAAGAGTCGGGACCAATACCCATCACCTTTTCGCTAGCAATTCATTTCTGCGGATTCGTAACCCCGCCCCAAGATCGCATGCGTGAAACTCAGAATTTCCAATTTCAATAATAAAGAATAATCATCACCTCAGAGGACCAACAATCCTCGCAGCAGAGTTATTTGTTTCCATTGCCATGAGACTGTCATTATGCCAACAAATGTCCGCGACAAGGGCCAACACCAATTCCTTTCAATTTGGGACCTACCCGGCCAGACTTCTATGCCAGAGCAGGAGAGGAATGCCTCAAACTCCGAACCAACCTTCCGGACCCCATCCACTGCAAAGAAGAGGAAGATTGAATCACGTCCACGTTAGAAGCTCAACAAGTCAACGCCGTTTGTGGTAAGTTAAACCCTGAGTCGAACCTATTCTTTAGTCGGCCAATCCTCTGGGTCGAGATTCCTTCAAGGGGAGGTTTGTAACATGAAAAATTAGTATGTTTTAAAGTTTTAAAAGAAAATTAACCATTTGAATTTTTCTACTAAAGTTAAAGCTTAATTAGAAATTCCGATAGATCAAAACAATTTAACATGATTAATTCCAACATCAACTATTATCAAAATTACTTTATTTGGATTATATGGGCTTAGATATATTTTCTAGAATTTTCGGGATTTTTTTCGAGTGCATTTGCTTATTTTCTAATTGCCATTTGCATTGGAAGATTTGAACAAAAGCAAAAACATATCAAGATCAAGATCAATCCCATTACTATTCCAAGGCAAGCCGTAGTCCTTTGATCATATTGATCCTATGATTGAGTTCTTCCAGAATCAAGACGTTGAAGGTTTTGCGGATTAGGATGCGTTCTCCACTCGATTGCCTGTGGGCATGTTGATTGGCCTTTCCAAGTTTCTCGTTCCGCTGCAAGAGTTTATTTGTTTCTTTAGCCCTGCGTGGCAAGTTAAGTAAACATTGACCATAAGGTCCAGTTATTATTATTTTGAGATCTTTTTAGTTAAATCGAATAAATGGATGGTATTTTATCACTGTTTCCTGTGTGAGCTAGCTACTGATCTGGGACTAGTTCAGAATACACAGAGGGTTCCTGAGATGTATTTTCGGGTCCCGACAATAACAGGTGCAACATTACTGCAGATTTGCTGGAGACCAACTGCACGGTCTAAACGCTAAAAGGGTGCATGGGGGAGACATGAGAGTAGGAGGAAGTCAGTGGAGGGGGTTAACCAAGGTGGGTGGTGGTGGGTTATGTTTGACTAGGCTTTGACCAAGGTGGGAGGTGGGTTTTAGCCCATAGAAAAGGGGTGAGGTGTAGAATATCTATTCTACATTAGGGTGTAGAATATTATTGCTATATACAAGGATAATGCTATCGTTTCACACCCTCCCACATTAATTTTTTGAGCCCACCACCACCGACTGCTCTTCACATCTTCCTCTTCTCCTATCCTATCCATTACATCCCCTTCTCATCTACCCTCTCTCAGTCCCATTCCCCATTCCAATGGGCAGTGGCTCACCGGGCTCATCACCGAAGCTGCATTTCTCCCCTCCCCCACCTCCCTCTTTCTTCAGCTAGACATACAAGGATGGGGTGTCACCAAGGCAAGCCCACCCTCCCAATTCTATGAGCCGCCGCTACTTACCCATCCTCCTCCCGATGTTGTCCCTTCTCGCTGCCGCCTCCTCCTCCACCGAGCCCATGACCTTGGACAACTCGACCTCCAAGAAGGCCAAGAGCAAGCTCAAGGCTGTCGCCGTTGAGGCGGCCGAGATGGAGGCCTCCTCGAGCAGGGGGGAGGAGAAGAAGGAGAAGAAGCACAAGGCGAAGGAGCCGCCCCTCCGCGGTGTCCTCCTCCGACGAGGACAGGAGTAGCACGAGCTCACGGTGTCCACCTCTCGCGGCTGATGAGGATGACGACGATGGCGAGCTCACGGCCAATGGTGATGAGGATCCTACCGATCCGAATGCCCTCTCCAACTTCCGGATTTGGGAGCCGCTGAGGCAGAACCTCAAGTCCAAGAGCATAAGGCATTGTTCCCCATCCAGGCCACCACCTTGCAGGTGATGTTGTAGCATGTTGCAATTAGGTTACAAATTTATCGCAGTGGGATTTGTGTTATGTTTGTGTGCAAACCATCAAGATGAAATTGTTGCACAAGGAATTTTTTTTGTTCAATGGTGATCACATCAATGTTGTGCCTCATTGAAAAATTTGTTGCAGTGTCTTGAGCTTCTTTGATATGTTGCGACCGTTAAAAAAATATGTTGAAAAAAATATTGCGACCGTTGAAAAAAATATTACATGCATTCTCCATGTGTTTTTTTTTTGTTTTTGTTTTGTTTTGATATGTTGTATCCTCCGGTTCTTTTTGCGACCATAGAAAAAAATTGTGACCGATGAAAAAAATATTGCAAAAACTAACCCATGTTCTTCTGGAAGATATGTTAGTTGAATCTGGCAAGACTAGTTGAAAAAATGTTGCAAACTTTTTGAGAATTTGATTTTTTCCCTCAAAATGTTTCATAAGTTAGTTACAGATATTGCAATAGCTATTCGAGATGTTGCAAGTAGTTTTTGAAAATGTTATGATTGGGAGCATACGATGAGAATCCTCTCATCGTAGGTCCGAACCGTAGTCGTTCCCTATATATAATTATACATATACATGTATGCCAAAATAAAGGTCTTGGCCTCCTACAGCAAAATTATGTGTTCACAGAGCACACAGACAGTTCTTTATTATATT
The DNA here is from genome assembly GCA_036346395.1 of Hsuehochloa calcarea. Taxonomy (NCBI): domain Eukaryota; kingdom Viridiplantae; phylum Streptophyta; class Magnoliopsida; order Poales; family Poaceae; genus Hsuehochloa; species Hsuehochloa calcarea. The sequence goes on along the minus strand of CM070602.1, from coordinate 37,439,809 downwards.
TCATCATCTAGTGTTTTGACGTACAGACTGATGCAACATAATGAAATGCAATTGAGGCTTATGAGCGAGAAATGTTCCTGAAGTGCGTGATAGCGATAAATTTTCTAATTCGACTCTCCCTTTCTTTCTTGATCAATGCATATGACATATCAATGGAGAACGAATTAGGCTTTAGGTCTTAGCCTGCCTCGTGGCACGACTAACCCGTTGACTCGGCAGCGTGAGTCCAGAGCAACTTCGTGGCATGGTCGACAGAAAACCAGGGTTGCTACAAGTACGGTCTCCTTTCTTTTGATTTTTGAATGGTAGTAGTACAAACAAAAAGGCGAGACATCCTATATATTAACAGCGAGATGGTGATGCAACAGAGAGTAATGGCAGCAGTTTCGGCAGCAGCATCATAACTTACATTGAACGAAAAGGAGCAAAAGATTCAATCATAACTTACATTGAACGAAAAGGAGAAAAAGATTCAATGAGATGAGATGGATCATGGAACTGAATCACATTTCTGCAAGAAAAACCAAGAGCAATGCTCCAAGGAGACACTGGAACGGACTCTCCATTAATTCAGTATCTACAGGCCAATAAGTTTCATCATGGGTGGCAACCAGTTGTGGGCTTAATTATAGAGCATGGAACCTAGTTGCTCCTTGATGAAAAAAGATTAGCAGTTCTCCTGCGTATTCGAAGGGGGAAAATCCTCATGCTCTAAAAGAAATTCTATAAAGATTCAAACATGGAGCAAACTGTTGAATAACACTATGAGCAAACTGTTCAAACACCATTTCCAAATCCCATGTGCTCTGGCTGTCGTTGTTCTATAACTGTTGACCACATTTACTCAGAATTAAGAGCCTCTGCTGAGGACCATCTCTGAGAGAATCAGCACAAACAATTCTCTGAAACGTGCAAGGGAATTTGTTCAGGCAAGGCATTTCATTCGCCTGCAATTCTCTGGTAAGCTGTAATTTGCCTGACCTCAAAACAGTACTATGAATTATGAGAGCTCAATAATTTCTCGATGCGCTACGATAAAAAATACCCGAAGTGGATGAGGAAAAAAACGTTGATTCAAAACAGTAAAAGATGTAAAAAAAACAAGAAATTCTCAGTTAGTTGGATGGCCACATTTCAAAACGGAAAGGTTATGAACTGTCCCAAACCCACACAACATAAGAACTCCATAGCCATGGGATCACAAAAGCAAGTTCCAAAATGTTCCAAATCAACAACTATTCAGACATTGAAATATGTTGGAATAAACCACGCCAAGCTTCTGCGCGTGCGCGTTGAGTGCGTTGAGTGCGCGTGTGTGTGGCGTGCGCTGCCGTTCGTCGAGGCGCGCGTTGCGGGCGTTAGTTGCGGCGACCGATTCATACAGCGTGAGGAGTGGCTCACGTTGCGCGCGCGGATCACGAGTCGTGCGGACGGCGCGCGAGGGCCGCATGAGTTAGTTGCTCGGTGCTAAATAAAACGCATGTAAGCTGTGTGTTCGGTCGGTTGAAAATACAGAAAAAAAACCGGCGTTATTGTCGCCGTTGCGCGTGCTCGTCGTCCGGTAAAAATCCTTGCGTTCTATTGTTTGATCTTGGGTAAGTTCTCACAATTGGTATCAGAGCAAGGAACGAAGATGTCCGGCACCCTGCAGAAGCTCGGCATCGCGGCGGAGCGCGTCGTCCCCAACACCGGAGCAGTTGAGCTGCCGCTGCCGACCAAGACCAATTATCATGAGTGGTCATTGGTCATGCAGTGAGCCTAGAGGCGTTGGAGCTCGGGATCTTTGTGGAGGCCGTCGTGGCCGAGCGCCAAGGATCGGCGGCGCCGCCGCCATCTTGCGTCTTGATGCCGCCGGAGATGAAGGCCGGGCTCGCCGTGAAGAAGTCGGCGAAAGAAGCGTGGGAGGCGGTGAAGAGGATGAGGTCGGCGATGATCGCGTGAAGTCCGCGAACGCGCAACGCGTCTCTTGAAGGAGTTCGAGCGTCGCGTTCCACGACGGAGTCCGTCGACGACTTCGCGATGCGCATCAACGGACTTGTCGCCACTGCGCGAGTGGCGAGGCAATGGAGGACACCGCGTGGTGAAGAAGATCCTGCGCGTGGTACCAAGAAGATGAAGCGGTCGCGGTGGCGATCGAGATGTTTTGGACCTCAACACCATGTCCGTGGAGGAGCTCGTCGGACGGTGCGTGTGGCGGAGGAGCCTTGCGGCGTCGATGAGGAGATGGGGTCTTTGGCGTCTCACGCTCACCGAGGAGCGATGGGAAGCTTCGCCGACGCAGTACGGCGGAAATGCGCGGCGCGGAGACGGCGGCGACAAGGGCAGTGGCAGCCACGTCGACGACGACGGCGGCAGTAGCACGTGCTCGGGGACCAGCAGGCGTTCGGAGCGTCGCAACCGAGGGAAGTGCTTCAACTGCGGCGTTCGTGGCCACCTCGCCAGGGATTGCCGTGAGCCGAGGAAGGAGAAGGCATTGCTCGCCGATGCCGACGACGAGCCAACCCTCCTGTAGGTCAGGCGCATGGTGATGTCGTGGTTTAGGGGGTGATTGTTGGAATAAACCACGCCAAGCTTCTGCGCGTGCGCGTTGAGTGCGTTGAGTGCGCGTGTGTGTGGCGTGCGCTGCCGTTCGTCGAGGCGCGCGTTGCGGGCGTTAGTTGCGGCGACCGATTCATACGCGTGAGGGAGTGGCTCACGTTGCACTGACGCCGGATCACGAGAGTCGTGCGGACGTGCGCGCGAGGGCCGCATGAGTTAGTTGCTCAGGTGCTAAATAAAAACGCATGTAAGCTGTGTGTTCTGGTCAGTTGAAAAATACAGAAAAAAAAACCGGCGTTGTGTCGCCGTTGCCGGCGTTCTGTCGTCCGGTAAAAATCCTTGCGTTCTATTGTTTGATCTTGGGTAAGTTCTCACAAAATAATCGATAAGGCCACGTTTAATTTCGAAGAGGGATCTCATAGAAATTCCCATATCAGAGATATCCAGTGAAAGTGGTTGTTCGCTTCCCTAAAAATTCATGTAAAATTTATTTTTGCCAGATGGGGCCTAAGATTTTCTCCAGAAAACAACATGAGAGTCACCAAGTTTGACTGCCATTTGATATTATAACCTCCTCTCACAAGATATTCAAGAACAATTCTTTAAAACACTGCTGACCTAACATTTCAATAAGCATTGCTTTCAGGTACATGTTAGCACCCAGCACACAGTGTTGCTTCCTATACGAATAAATCTTTATGAAATTTACAAATGCTCACTGACAAGTGGTTCAACGACTGAAGCCCCAGGGCCTGCTTGTCAATACACCTTATGAGAGTTTGCAAAACCTTGTACAAGCATACATGATACACAGTCACACATCCCTACTGACCTGCACCTCCTGGTGACAATAGTTTGGCTGTTGAACAGATGAGAATTAAAAGCCAGGCAAACTCCCTGATCTCCATGGTGAGGACCTCAAAGAGAATTTCCTGCTTCTGTATAGTAAAAATAAAGCAATACGTATAGAAACTTTGCAAAAAGCAAATGAATTTCCTCACCAGTTTGTGAGAAGAAAAAAATCCTTTGCAAGTGCCTCAGGAAATGTCAGGCTCTGAAATCTGAATGCCCCAGTTCTTCTCTTTCATTGTTCCCAACAAGGGAATTTATTCCAATGCATATGCTCAGTCCCTCTCAAGGCACACAATTTGATGTTATTTCTGAATCAAAAACATACCAAGCAGTGGGTGCTCAGTTCTTACCAGAATTCAGATTTGCACATCCAAGCCTGCAAGTTCATGTGACTCTTGTCCTGACAGGAAGCAACACATATTAAGTTGCCGAAATGAAGATGTAGGGATGGTACAGTGATGGGGCAGCAGGAATTGAAAGCTAAAAACATTTCTGATGAAGCCTGCAGTGAATAAAGAGCCTGCATTGGCATAAATGTTGCTTCTGCAGTCCTTTGCTGTGCATGTAAAACGTTGGTAAATGTTATAGTATAAGAGAGCATGAGAATTTTGGAGGAACAGAGACTTCCTTGAGCACCTATGAAGAATTCAAAATTATATTTCAAAACCCCATATAATTATTTAGTACAAGACTATGGTTGAAAATACATCCTTAAAAAAACTAAAGAAACATTTTGCATTTGCCAGAAATCCAGTGATGATGATGTTAACCAACCCCCCTCCCCCACCCAAAATAAATAAACAAAACATTGAACTCTTAGTTAGGACCATCCTATGTAAACAGAACTCAAGACTGGAATGACTGATAACCTCACTGCACAAAATAGAATCTTGTGGCTGTGCTAATGCCAAAAGAATTAAAATCGTGGGCAGAATCACTCATTGACTTCGTCTGGAATGATAGCAGTGAATGTCACAGGAGTAGATTTTACCGGGGTTCGGGAAGGAGTAAATTGCATCTCATTGAACGGCTGGTTCAAGGATTCAAGCAAATGCTTGAACCGGAGGGGATACATTAATCATGTAGATGCCACGTCAATCTTTAATGACATTTTTATAAAAATCCTACCACAAGTCGAGGAGTTTGTCAACCCCTATCCACATCTCGAATTTTATCGGTCACATACTCACAAGTTCTATATAGTTACAAATCCTCACCCAGAACTAGTTGACCATTTAATCGTTCAATATGGCGCCTATGTGGTATTCCAGCTATGATCCCTCTATAACAGCACGCCCTAACGGGTCACCTCCCTCACCCAAACCCAAAGTATCATTTCTTGCTCGACTCAACGACTCATGGGCGACTCAGATACGGTTCGAGGTGATGGTCACCATGCACTTCGGGTCTTGGAGTGGGAGATGAACCATTAGGATGTGTGGTTATAAATGGCTTCACGTTGGAATACCCCGTCACGTTGGACAGTTAGCTGGTCAACTGGGCTTCAGTGAGAATTTGAAACCACACTTGCAAGAGTGTGACTGACACAATTCGAGATGCGAGTGGATTTTTGACAAACTCCCTAACTATGTTGGTGTTTTTTTTTGCTGCAAAAATCTCATGTTTAATACCACTGTGGGTTTATTTGGGCCCAAGATGACTCAAAACAAGTTTAGCCGTGCAAATGCATCCTGAAGTTCAGGGAACTGTTTAAACCATCCATGTAAATTTAGGGACTTATAGTGCAACTTACTCCATTGCAAATCATTAACTTCCCTAATAACCTATTGACAAATGACAATTGGAGTATGGAGAAAGCAAGCTACCTTGATGAATGCTTATCCAAGCTGTTCATCACATCCAAGTCCTACTGAGATGTAAGAGCTGAGCTATACCAGCAATGCCAACAACGGTTAACGGCAATGATGATGACATACGGGCTTCCCAATGGGCCAGAATGGGCGACCCAAATCCTGTCCATTCTACCCTAGGGCCCAAATAGATAATTCAGGACAGTATTATACATCTGGGTAGGGCCTGTTCTGTTTCAGCGACAGATAGGCACTAATATCAGTATGTGCCAGCGTAGGGCCGTTACATACCATGATACATGCAATCAAGAAAAAAACGGTAAGCATTAGCCAAGTAGCTATATTCCTGGATACAATGCAAATGTGCACATCGTTACAGATTCAACAAGAGCATTACAGATTCCACATTCTTGTGAGATGGGAAATCCAAATTCCTATATCTGCCAAACAGTCTAGGATGAGTCCAGGTTGACCTGTTGATGTTTCTAGCTTTGCTTCAACATTGCAACTCTGAACAGGCGTCACAGCGCAGGGTATGTGTCCTCTTCAAGTCAAATCTATTGATTCAGCCTATAGCCCCTTCCTCTGAAAGCACCAGTGCCGGTGTTGGCCAGCCGAACTGGAGAGTTTGCCTGCATGCCTAATCTGAATCGAGCAACAATCCTGTGTCTGTGCAAGCGCAACAGGTTAAGGAACCAAGGAGAATATGCCATTGAGAATAAAGTAGCAAAAGAATATGGATTGTAGTAAACAATCATAGGTATCGGCTGATTGGGAGAAAATGCTTTGGCCATGAACCCATAAAAGGATACACCCACATTGGAGTCTTGAGGTGGTTCTTTCCGCTAGCCAGCTGATGCAACACTGCAAGGAAGTAATACAGCCAACCATAATACCCATAAGGCCAGGCAGTATTGGTGAGCCAAATGTTACATCCAATGCAAGCATAGCCCATGGTAGATAAAAGGACTGCAAAAGTAGCAAGTACATTAACAACACAAATTAAAATCAGCATATCTGTCAAGACTTGAAACAATTATGCAACATAAAGATGGGTACTGAATTTAATAGTACGATAACGAAGCATACCCTCAATTCGACGAGGCCATACATGTTTATCTGAGAATTCGGATACTCCCTGCTCCAGACATAAAGAAGCATGCTGACCATAGGTACTCCCAAGAGAGATAACTTCAGAAAGGGAATAGCAGACAATACCTGATCCAAGCAAGATATATTCAGATGTAAGTTTAGTCTGTGAGTTCAGCTAACTGCCTTTTGAGATTTGATAAAATTGTTTGCGAAATGTAAAAATTAGCACTGATCAGCAGAGAGATGGCACCAAATATCATCATCCACAAGAAATCTGCTGTCCGCTTTTCAAATGCACCCTTCTCCAACTGCACACCATATCTCGCTCTACATGCCAAAATACATAAATTGATCTCAACCAATGGCTGCTAATATACTTTTCATAATATCTTGGAAGTTAACAATATTTATAATCGCTATGCAACAAGACTTACATCATCAGAAGGCGAATACCAAAGTTGATGGAAAATTTACCTAGGAAAAAGAAGTTTGTAAATAGCCTCCTCCATATCCGCGAGATCCAAAAACATTTCTCAAATTAAAAAGACACGGGGGTGGAGTACAATAAGATTGTTGTACAATTGCTCCTCAAGTTCCGTGGGATGTAATGGATCAAGAGATATAACGTAACCCTCATTTACGATTTTTCATATGCTCGAACTCATGGCCTTTAAATAAATAGACATCCTAATTTTCCAATATACATAATTTGAGACTTCAAATAAATGTGCATTTCCTATAGCAATTCCCTCGCTAGCCATCATTTTCTCTCTTAGACGATTAAGTCTAAATCAATGAGAGACCAAGCTCTGATACAACTTATAGGATCAAGGATAACCGACTAGAGGGGGGTGAATAGGAGGTTCTAAATTTTTTTTTGCTTTCTAAAATTAATTTCTACAATTTTAGAGCTAAGCATTTATATTGCAAATCAAGACCTGCACAATTCTAGTAAAGCTAAAGCAACATAAGACAAGCCTATATATATATATATATATATATATATATATATAGCACAACTAAATATGACAATCTTAATTATCTCAATTTGCTAGAAATATAATTGAGGAAAGTAGAGGCAAAGAAATAACCAAATGATGACTCGATAAGTTTTGTCGTGGTATCGAAGACTTTTCGGTCTTCACTAGTCCACATTGAGGAAAGCCCAAGCGACTTGGACCAGCTCCACGAATTAAGTCTTGGTCATCGATTCCGCTAATGGTTGTTTTTCCTTCGCTCTGGAGATGGCAAACATTGAGCCACTCACAATTTGGCGCTGGGTCTCTTCATAATCTCCTTGAACCGATCACCGCTTGAACTTCCGCCAAGCCATCTAGGTGCCAGCAAACATCAAGAGTAATGAATCACAATCTTTGCTTGACGGTAATCAAGTGCCAAGCATCAATTAAGAAATGAATGCATTTGAATTTTGCTCAACAACCTCACAATGAATGCAACAAGTGTATATGAAGTGTGGAGAGTATGCTCTTAGCTCAAAGATGTTCAATGAGGTCTCAACATTTTGTCCTAGAACTGGTGGAGGGATATTTATACCCATCACCAACAAATTTGACTGTTAGAGACAAGATCCTGAAATTTTCAGTACGAGCGGTAGTACCGCCGTTCATCGGCCAGTACTACCGTACTTCCACCGACTGCACAGTAACGGTTATAGCGGACGTAATTAATGCCTCTGATCTAGCTGTTGAAAAAGTAGTGTTGTACTACTACCATTGTATATGCAGTAGTTCCACTCTCCGGTAATTCCGATCACATAGGGCGGGACTACCGCATCCCTTAGAGGTCTAAAATTGGCCCAATCTGGAAATAACGTATTGTCAACTAAGTTTTGAAACTTCCGGTGTGCGGTAGTTCCACTCAGGATGTGCGCTCGTACCGCGATGTGGTAGTTTCGCCAAATGAACCTCAGTATTACCGCCTTCCAAGGGAGCAGACATGCTCCTAGAGGTGTCTCTCAAGAAAACAAGTACCGCCAACTATGTTTTGGTCTGATCGGGTTGCGGTAGTACCGCACCACCTTCCAGGTCATACCGTTGTGCAGTAGTATCGCCAAGTAAACGTCGATACTACTGACTTTTCTTAGAAAAACATAGTTGGCTTTCAAAAATTAATTCTAAGTGCATGCATGATCCTAGATTGATCCAAATGGCACAAGAACATGCTATCAAGTTACTAGTCATGATACCTCTTAATAGTATGGCATCTAACCTAAAATACGGTCTTCCATTCTTTTCTCCTAAGATCGGTAAAATAAAAAAGGATTCTACACTACTTATACCTTGTCTTGAACCATATTGATCTTCATGCTGACCTTTAGCATACATCTCCATGTTGTCATATTCGTCACTGGGACTAAACCTTTTAAACACTCAATAAACATGTTACTCTCATATTCACATATTGTCATTAATTACCAAAATAATTTTTAGGAGCCTAGATGCTTTCAATCGCCCCTCTGCCACACGCGTCTTGCGCGGACATGTGGCTCTATAGCGCCCCCTCGCCTAGCCGCGCCACGTGGCTCGCCCCGCATGCCTCACGCCCGTCAGCGCCTCTGGATTTCCCACCACCCTTCTTTCTGTCCAATCCATCACGCTGTGTTGTATGTAGGAATTGCCTTCGCGCGGCTATACATATTGAAGATGCTCTCGCTCTTAGTCATTCTTAATTTTGTTCTCATTCTCGTGCTCGTCGCTGAGAACACATAGAATAGTAATAAAATTTATTTGGAGATTAAAGAGTGTTTAGAGCCATTCTTAGGACCATATCAGTATAGAACGGTTCCCCCTGAAGGGAAGGTAAAATTTTCTCCACTGCATTTGTCGTAATTAGTGTAGTCGTAGCTAATTAGTCTTGATCAACTAGTCATAATTAATGTAGTTAGTAGTCTTAATTACATAGCTGTAAATAATTTAGCCATAGTTTATTAATGCTTATTATTAAGAGGTAATGGAGTAGTTGTAATTAATGTATTGGTAATTAATTAGTGCTTAAATATCAGAGGTAATTATTTAGTTGTAATTAATTAGTCTTTATTATTTAAGTCTGGATTATTTAGTGGTTAAAAATTAGTGGTAATTAATTAGTCATAATTAATTTAGTGGTAATTAGTTAGACATAATTAATTTAGTGGTAATTAACTAGTTCTACTTAATTAGTCGTAATTAATTTAGTGGTAATTAATGAATGGTATTTGATAAATCGTAATTATTTGAGTCGTAGTTTACTAGTAGTAATTACATTAGTGCAAATTAAGTGGTCGAATTTACTTGATCATAATTAATTTATTGGTAAGTAATGACTTGTAGTTGATTAGTGGTACTTAAATAAACGTAATTAATTATGTTTGTGCATAGTTAATTAGTCTTATTTAATTAATCATAATTAATCGTAGTTAATGAATTACTCGTAAGTAATTTATTGACAAATAATCACTTTGTTGCTAATTAATTAGTCATAATTAATTACTCATATTTCATTGGTTACTTGTATGTAATATGTCGTAATTATTTGTGTCATGGGTAATTAGTGGGAAATAAATTACTCGTAATTCATTTGCATTAATTAGTTTAGTCCTAATTAATTAGTGGTAATTGAAGAAATTAATCCCATGTAAATAATCATGTATAGTTAATTAATTAATGCTAATTACAAACCCTGTTTGTTATAGTGCTTACTGTAAATCGGGCTATTGTGGCTTTAGGTAGTTTCAAACATGGAAGACTTGGTAGTGTTTTATAGCGACGGTCTCGTACGGGCAGAACCCAATGGGTTAGATCTATCGAGATGCCAGTACAAGGTGGTCCAGGTGGGGGGCTCTATGCAATGAATATTCACGAGCTTAGGAGCTACATTTGGAGGGAGGTTGACACAGAGCGAACAATGAAGAAACTTATCATCGAGGTGATGACCTGCATGAGTAGGGTAGGGCAGGGTGTATGGGACCTAGTCAAGGTGAATGGAAGTGTAGCATGGGGCTAGTACATGCAAATTGCTTCCCATCCCAAGGCGGCGATATACAGGAAGCCGATGGTGTACGTGAATTTCGTACGCAGGTCGCCGGGAAACCTTGATGATGCTCGTGCCTCGAGAAGTGGGCAACCACAGGCGTAGCTTGAAGACGATACCACGGAATGTGTTGTTTTGGAGGAAACACTTGTGCATAATTTTGTGCAAAACGAGGGCGGGACTATAGTGGTCAACCCGCATTAACTGACATGCTTATCTACCGGACCAGTCTCTCGGGTTGGAGTTTGACGAGAACGCCGACCTAGGCTCGGATGGTATCGAAGAGGTGAGTTATGTATAATTTGCATACTGGTTATGTATTTGATCTTACGTTCTGCTAACATCATGTAATCGCAAAACAGAAATGACTTCGGCACTCGCCACTGCTGTGGGCAGTTCGAGACAAGGGGAAGGGGCTGATGCGCCGTGAAGACTAATTTTGATCCTTCTTTTTTCCGATTCCGAAAAAGTTGCGTGTGTATCTTAGGTGTTTTCTAGTTTGGTTAGTCGTGCATGCTATCGTTTGTAATACATGTACCCAAACCATGTGCGACATGTAATTCACAACTTACAATGTGCATTTCGAAATGTTGTCAATTTTATTTATGAAATTTTCAATGCCAACTACACATGAAATGTCGAAACTCACGTGACTCCCCCCGGTATAGGGTTTCATGATTTCATGTGAACCTCCGAGTTTTCAGATTTCATGTGAATCCGCAAACGATCAACTCGGATAATACACACATAACATACAAAACATGTATACAAATATAGCGCAACAAAAGAGTATATCATCTATGTAGTGCAATTACACACGAGATACAATATGGCTCACTCGTCTGAGTCACTCTCTGTTCGTTGTGCCTGTGTCTACGTGCGCATCCTGGTTTTGTGTTGATCAAGCATGTCCCGTGGGATACATTAACCGGTTCGGAGAGTGTGCATTGGTCAAAGAGGGTACAAAGACCGTTGAGTAGGCGAAGGTGCATCAGTAAGCTGACTCTAGCCCAGCTGAGTCTATCCAACGTAATTGTCGTTCAGTTGAGTCATGCCAAACTGGTTACCACCTACAATTAATCATGTCATTAATGAAGGAATAAAGAAATCTACGCCAGGATCGTCCGCCCCTAGGAACAATATATGCAAGTCTCTTGGTGCGGAGGAGCTCTAGCCTTGACCATGCGATGTGCCAGCGACCCCGGAGGAGCTATGCCCTTGGTACGATACTCTGTACTGGTCAACATACGACAGGGGTGGGTGCTCTGGGTGCTACGATCCAAATCCTAGCGCTGTGTAGTGCTCCTTGGCACTAGCTGGGATGGCCATATCCTCATCGGTTGACAGAGTGCTGACACCCCCCACGCTCAGCCAAAGGTTGCAAGATGGAATGATGGTAGGCCAAATAAATATGCAGGACTTAAACTAAACATCTCGTACCTCCTGAATGTGCAGTGCGGATGACCGAGGGGGAGCGCCAATCTGAGTACAGGTTGCAGACGACATAAGTGATGCACCCCGACGGACGTGCGGCTGGAAGATGACATGATGTCAGCACAACCTAAGGCGTAACAAAAAAAATAGGACATAAATTTGTACATAAATTACCTCCCCACCGATCTACATTGTGGGTGACTAACGAGGACTGCTATGACGCTCGTCGGTCTGACTAGGTCGTGCCAACCTAGTAGGTGAGCATGGTCGGCCCACTCGGTGCTTGGCATGTAGGGCGTCGTCTCTTGACCACCCACAGCTCATGGTCCTTATTATATTCTTTGACTAAACAAAGATGTACTTCATAGTGCTCAGAAACCCCGGTACAATGTGCTCTGAGCTACAGATGGTGGTCTCTTATGCGCTTGTGATCCACTGTAACCGCTCGAACTGAATTGACATACAACACTGGTTTAGTAACAAATAGTACAAATATCATCAATGGAATGAGCAAAGGTTGTAAGTATATTACGGTGTCATCACGCCGCGAAGCGCTGTGTCGATCGAATGAGTAACAGAGCCTCTCCTGGTGCATGACCTGCTCTGGACGCTCTGGTAGAGGACGAGTGATTCTGGTGCATGACCGTGGTACGTACCACTCAATGTACTGACGGTATATCCATACATCGTACGGTCGCCGCTCTTGTTGGATCTCGATGTGCGTCGTCTCCATCCAAGCCGTAACCCACTAATGTTGGACTACATGCCAGTCCTCAGCATGTCGGCCCACCCTTGATTGCCTGCATTCGAGAAGGATTGATGTTAGAACAGTGAATGTAGGTATGAAGTATAAACATTACTCAGATGGAGTTGGACTCACAAGTGGACAGCTCGCTGCAGGATCCTACTGTAGGGAGGGGCACAAGCTGGTACAAATCAAACTGTCGCATTACGCGCTACGACGTGTAAGGCTCCACCATATGGGTAAACACAAGGTGGTAGCTCATCACCCATAATCCAACATCCTATGTGCATTGCACGGACACTCAGTGTGGCGCTACCATATTCACAAAATCTAAGCTCCATGGACCCCATACGATGTTCTTGTCATGCAACGACTCAAACTTATTGTGGAACAACGAGTAGCACCTCGTTGGTCTATCCTTGGCCATCGTAACTGGACAACAGTCTACCAGTAGCCCATAGTCGGCCCTTTTATCGGGTCGTGCAACTCAGGGTATGGGTGCACTGCTTTCCCAAAGGAGGACCGCCCAACACGGAAGTGATTCCAACTCCACAGCTGCAAGAGCACGCAGCAGACGACAAGGACCAGTTTCACACCGGTGTCGCACCGCGAAGCATCACACAATCCCCTGTATACGGTGCAAAGGACGGCTAATCCTCAATTGTACCAAGACATCGCCCTAGCTTCTACGTTAGCCAAAGACTCGACAATGCTGATGATGCTAAAGTACACTCAATCGCCCTGTGTGGTAGGAAAAGGACTGTCGGTGTTTTAGAACCGAACTTACGTAATGATTATTTGATTCGGGGGGGTCTCTAGACTCAAATCACGCAGAGAGAATGACACATGGAATTTTATATAGGTTCGAGCCTTCTCCAGATAGAATAATAACCCTACTACTGCGTGGCTATATTGAGTATGTTGGTTACAGATCAAGAGAAAGACTAAAATACAATGTCTTGTGCTCCTGATCGTATCTTTCTTTCTTTTCCTCTCTCTGCCGTCTGGTGATTCCTCCTTTTATAGAGTGCTCGAAGTGGGCGATAATTTCTCCAGCCCAAAGGGCATATCAATGCTTCAGATGATGACGCTGTTACCTAATATTTTTGTTGGAGAAGTAATGTTCCCACGTCGCCAGATAGTTATCACCAGGACATAGAGATTAATCGTGCAGTTATTCCAGAGAATAATAGCATATACTTACTGTTTAGATGCCCTAATCAATTGGGCCTACTTGTTTGTAAGCTCGATAGATTATAGGGTGGTCGTAACTGACCTAGTCATAGAAGGACTTACGACCATGAGGTGATCGTTGAAAAACTTACGATCATGTGCTAGTAATAGAAGAACTTATGACTATAGGGTAGTCTTAGCCGACCTAGTCGTAGAAGGACTTATGACCATGAGGTGGTCGTAGAAGAACTTACGATCATGAGGTAGTCGTAGAAGATCTCACGACTCCAGCTTCTCCCTTATGAACATTAAGGGTTATACTAAGGAACCATATAATAGTGTCATTATCCATAATAAGGATTACAGATAAATAATTAAATGAGTATTTCTAGATCCTCGTCATCTAGCCCCCCAACTTCAAGTGAAAGTATCTACTTGGGAAAGGAGCAGTAGATGATCTTACGACCAAAAGATAGTCGTAGAATGGTAGTCGAAGGAAAGACTCTTCAACTGGTATTTTATTTGACCAGAAACAGACTTGGTCAAGAAGTTTGCAAGAAACCTTACGACTACAAGGCGGTAGTAGAAATTCCTACGACTACAAAGTGGTCATAGTATGGTAATCGGAAGTAAATCCTTTCCGACTAGTATTTCATTTGACCAAAAAAACTTGGTCAAGAAGATAATTTCATTTGAGGTGTAAAGACATACTCAATTTTCTCGAATAGACAAATTTACGAATCATAATTGACTCTCATAGACCTGTCTGTTGGAGTGGTCCTGAAGAGGTTGCAACTGTTGGGTTACCATGTCTTTCACCCAAGTGCGCCTTTATAAAAACTTACTGTGTGTGCGATCATAAGGTTCTTACTTTTCTCCAATCACTCCAACTGTTCATCAAGCTTTCGCATTCTCCGCCGCCAACCAAATCATACGCCTCCAAGCCTCCTCCTCTTGAGAAAGATGGTCGAAGCCAATTCCCAATAGGCCGAATCAGAGATGGACGCGACCAAGATGAAAGCTCTGGTCACTGCTGAGAAGATCCCAAAGAAGGAGTTCGTGAAGTGGATTGAGGCTTCTGGGCAACATTGGCCATCGGGGGAGATTGGGCAGATCCCCGTCTTCCAGGCGTACTGTGAGTGTGGCCTTCGATTGCCTGCTCACCCTTTCCTCACGCTCGTAGTCGAACACTTTGGGGTGGAATTGGTGAACCTTGTTTCCAATTCCATCACAATGTTAGGTGTGTTCTTATACTTGTGTGAGGCCTACCTAGGGATTCCGACCGACTTGAAGTTTTTCCAGTATTTCTACGGGATGACCAGGATGGCGGGAGTCGCCGGTAGCTGTAGTCTGAAGCTGACAGGAAGTTGAAGGAGTACATTCAGATGTTCACCGGTCATCATAACCGGGATGGAAGAAGATGTGGTTCTATTGGGAGACGACCAGTGAAGATAGCCTCTCTTTCGCCGAGAAGATTTCTTTCTGGGATTCAACTCCCAAGGATCTTCACCGGATCGCCCCTACATTCAAGCATCAAGGACTTGAAGGAGGATGGGCTCACCGGGTGGCACGTGGTGAATGATTTCATTATGCGGCGCATTAGCCCTCTGAAGAAATGAGTACATCCCATGTGGAAGTACTTGGGGTCGCAAGACCGATCCAGAGATTACGAGCAGGGTAAGTAAACCTTCAATTTAACTCTCTTTATATTGATTTTGAACTTGGTTATTGAAATTTTATTTGCTACTGCAGATCTCACATAAGTGAAAATTGACGCACGGGTCAAGCTCGTTTGTGAGAAATTCCCGCCACCAAACGTGGCAGCTCCTCAAATCCTTGCGGTTTTGACCTACGACCAGACGTGGTAGTGGTTGAGAAGAAGTCGAAGAAATCTTCTTTAGGGAAGGTTTCTTCTAGATTCAAGACCAAATCTTGCACACGAAGGTTTGTAAAAAGACAAATGTGTAGGAGCAAAATTTACCTTTAGTTTTTTTTACCATTTGACGCGTTTTCCTTTTTGTGATCTTAGCCCGACTCCTCCAGCCCTCAAGGATGTTCCTGTCGAGGAATCCACTGCTATTTCTCTGACAATTGGGGAATGACAGTGGCGGTGGTCGAAGGGTCGTCCACCGTCTGAGTGGTGGAAGAAGTCGTTGTTGCCGAAGCAGCGATCACAGGAGTGGTCGTAGAGGCTAAGGTGAAAACAACGCATGATGCAGCAGAGGCATATGGCCAAGGCAATGGATCGTTGGGCTATCTTGTCGGGAAGGAAATTTTTATACAGGTTCTGGCCTTCTCTGGAGAGAATAACAACCCTACTCCTATGTGGTTATATTGAGTATACTGGTTACAGATCAAGGGAAAGACTGAAATACAATATCTTATGCTCCTGATTGTGTCTTTTTTCTCTCTCTCTGTCCGCCATCAGGTGATTCCTCCTTTTATAGCGTTCTCGAAGTGGGCGAGAATTTCTCCTGTCCAAAGGGTGTATTAATGCTTTAGATGATGACGCGGTTATCAAAGATTACTGTTGGAGAAGTAACGTTCCCACATCGCCAGACAGTTATCACCAGGACAGAGAGATTAATCGTGTAGTTATTCTAGAGAATAATCGCGTATACTAACTGTTTAGATGCCCTAATCAATTGGGCCTACTTGTTTGTAAGCTCGATCGATTATAGGGTGGTCGTAACTGACTTGGTCGTAAAAGAACTTACGACCACGAGGTGATCATAGAAGAACTTACGATCATGTGCTAGTCGTAGAAGAACTTACGACTATGGGGTGGTCGTAGCTGACCTGGTCGTAGAAGGACTTACGATCATGAGATGATCATAGAAGAACTTACGATCATGAGGTAGTCCTAGAAGATCTTACGACCCCAGCTTCTCCCTTATGAACATTAAGGGATATACTCAAGAACCATATAGTGACATCATTATCCATAATAAGGATTACAGATAAATAATTCAATGAGGATTTCTAAATCCTCGTCAAGACCGAACACAAGAGATGAAGAAGGAAAGCAATGAGGTGCATCTTAACAACCATGTCCGAGGGACACGACTAACGCTTTTCGGGATAGGTATGCCAAACTGATGCCCCAACCGGGCCTTCCAGTCCGCCGGTGGACGGTTTGGAACAAGTGGCTCACCCCTGATCGGGAGATCGGTCAAGAATGAGACATCCTGGAGAGTGACCATCATCTCTCCCCACTGAAAATAGAAGATGTGCGTCTCAGGTCTCCACCTATCAATAAGTGCTGACATCAGACTATTGTCCAGGTGAAGTGGCATCCGATCGAGAGCAGCCTCGCAAAGGGCAACAAGCCCGTGTTCTGAAGGATTGGGATGTAGCGAGCGTCGAGCTGCCAGTAATGCCTCTCAGACTGAAGCACGAGGGGTGGAGGGTCATCTGTGTCCCCAGTAATCAACAACTCGCACCACTGATGCTTGTTGTAGAAGGGTTCCAGTAGCTCCAGTAGAGGTATGACTTGCAAGAGATGAAAAATACAGATTATTAGTGAATAAATTAATAATGATAATGAATTACTAGAAATTAAAAATTACAACTAAATACAAATAGCAAATTAATATACACTAATTAGCTATGACATAATTAATTACGACTAATTATGTATGACTAATTAATTAATACTTAATTAATTGCAACAAAATAAGTATGACTAAATTAGTTGTGACTAAAATAATACGAGTAATTAAATACCACTAAATTAATTAGGACTAATTAATTACCACAAATGAATTACAAATAAATAATTAGGACTTAATAACGACAACTAGATTATTCAGGACTAACTTAATTATGATGAATTAAATAACACTAAAAAAATTACAACTAATTAATTACAACATATCAATTACAAATAAATAATTATGACTTAATAAGAGCACTAAATTAATTACGACTGATTAACTATGATTAAATTAATTATGACTAATTAATTCAGACTTAATTAACTATGACTAATTAATTACAACTAATTGAATATGTTTAATTAACTAACTAACACTAACTAATTATGACTAAATAATTCATAACTAATTAACTATGCCACGAATAATTATGTAAGATTAATTTAACTATGACTAATTAATTATAGCCTAATTAATTGTAAATAATTAAATAACACAAATTTAATTACGAATAAATTAATTCAGCCTAAATAAGTACAACTAGTTAACCAACTACACCATTAATAAAGAAAATCCGCACAAGAAAAAATTGCCTGCTAATATGACCATTAATGACGGCTCTAAACAATCTTTAATCGCCTGTGAAAATAAAATCGACCGAGGCTGCGAATTACAGAGCGAGTGAGAATGAGAGATCGAGCGAGCGAGGATGAGAGTGAGCGAAGTGTTTCGCGGCCGACTCAGAATTTATAGCCACCCAACGCAAATCACGGCCGACAGCTAAGTGATGGAAGGAATAGGATTCCCTCCAGCGTGTAACTTGCATGCATGCACATACAAGAGGGTGATGGATGGCGACAGGGAATAAAGTGCATCTGGGCGTGGGATTAGCAGAAATGCCGACGTGGACGCGTGTCCGGGTTGGGAGGAGCGGAGGTCCCCACGTGGTCCGTCCGGGCGAGCGGTGGCCACAGAGCCGGCTGTCCGGCGACATGCGTGCGGATGTGGCGCGTCCAGGCAGGGGACGTGCAGACAACCCTTGTTCTGGTGAGGAACGCGAGAACAACGTTGTCCGGGCGAGGGGTGAGCGGAGGCGGACACGTGTCGGGACGTGGACACATGTCTGGGGTTGGGAGGAGCAGAGATTTGTAAAGGCCTTGTGATAATCTCTTAGTCGCACACATCGGAAGTGTGTGAATGGACAGTACAAGATGATTAATCTCTTGTGGGTCAAGCTGTAGAACCTCTGCAGAGTGTTAAAAACTATTCGAATAGCTGTGTCCCGGTTATGGACAATGCCTAGTGATTTCACACTAGAGGTAGATTTTCATAAAAATGTTGGAGTGAGTTGGGAAGCGATCTGGATGTGGTGATGATTAAAAAGTGAACGGGGTGTTCAGTAGTTGTTTCGAAAAAATTTGATTACTTATGTATTAATCCTCTCGAATTATGATATTCAATCAACTTATTGTATTTAATGTCAATGCTGCTTTCTGCAAATTAAACATAAAGCTATCTTTGTTCAAGCATTGTATGAATACTATTTGTGTATATTTCTCTACGACTTACTGAGCACTTTATGTACTCATGGCTATACGCCACTTGTTGACCAATCCCTGCAGAAGAGCGGGGCACATCGAGTTCTACGAGGAGGAATACTTCCAAGACTATGCGAATTAGGATGCGTTCTCCACTCGATTTTCTGTGGGTATGTCAAATGGTCTCCACGAGATATTTTGATTTCCGCTGCTAGTTTATCTTTTGCTGTTAAGCCCTGCGTAGCAACCTCTATAAGACTTGACCATAAGGTCCTTTTCGCTGCTAAGTAATATTACTTTGTCTGCATCATTAGTTTCTTTATTGTATGGATATGATAACATCGTTGTTACAACTGTGTGAGTTAGCTACTGATCTGGGACTAGTTCGGAATACACAGAAGGTCTCGGGGTTGCATACTCGGGGTTCCGACAACAGACAAGAGGGTGATGGACGGGCGACAGGGAATAAAGCGCATTCGGGTGTGGGATGAGCGAAAATGCCGGTGTGGACGTGTGTCAGGGGTTGGGAGGAGCGGAGGTTACCCGCGTGGCACGTCTGGGCGAGGGGTGGCCAGTAGAGTCAGCTGTCCGGGCGACATGCGTGCGGATGTGGCACGTCCAAGCAGGGGACATGCGGATGTGGCGTGTCCAGGCAGGGGACGTGCAGACAGCCCTTGTTCGGGCGAGCAACGTGCGGACAACCTTGTCCGAGCGAGGGCTGAGCGAAGGCAGACATGTGTCGGGATGAGGGAAGTCCGGGCTTGGGAGGTGGGGTCGAGATTAAATCTGAACACGGAAGGCACGATATCTCACATATATCGAGTACTGACACATCTATGATGATATTTTTAATAATGTAGCACTGTAACGACTACTTCCCTTATAAAAAAACGTCCACAACCCCGAGGGGGCGGCGAATCTGACCCCTGCATGCATGTGCCCAAGGGCAAGGCTGCAGCCGTATATTTTGTTTTCTTTCGGTTTTGATCCGGCCTGCCGTCCTTGTGCCGTGTCGTGCTCTTCCCATGCGTGCGCGCGATGGGCATGTGCGCCGCGCCGCGCATGTGATCGATCGGCGAACGCACCGGCCGGCCGGCGATCCTGCTGCGTCTGACTCTCCCGATCTTATCCATCTGTCCCGTCCCGGTCCACGTCGTCCCCGGCAGGCAACGCCTACAGCGAGCGAATCCAAATGTGACGTCCCTTCTTATCTCCTCCGTACCGGAGGCCGTTCCATGTCGTATGATTGATCCTTTGGTCTGACTCCTCTGTCAGGATTCAGCTAGCCCCCGGTTTCTCAATCCCCACCTCTTTTCAGAGCCGGGATTGAATCGTGCTTTTTTAGATCAGTCCGAAGCACGTTCGGTATGACACGGTCTAAAAACGGTACGGTACGATACGTGGTGGGTCGGGCCGGCACGGCACGAACAATGGGCGGTTCGAGAATGCGCCCGTTAGGCGGACGCAAGACGACACGATCGGTTGGGCGTGCTTGGGCGGCGACGGCGCGAAATAGGCCCAACCTTCCGTTCTAGCCCAATCCCTCCCTCAGCCTGGTCCAATCACTCCCCCACAGCGGCCTAGCCCAACCAATCATCCCCTTCTACCACCCGACCTGAACCATAGATGTCTTTATCTTCTTGGACGGCTGCGGCGGCGGTTATCGTCTTCTCAGGCGTCTATAGTTACTTAGGGCCGGGCTTGGGCGCAGACGCACGATCCCGTCTGACGGGCTTTGGGTACGTGCTGGCCACGACTAGAGGCGATCTGGCCAAGACGCGATGCGGTGGGACCGAGCCGAACCGCACAGACGACGCGGTCCGAAACACGGTGGGCCTGGACCGTGCCAGCACGGCACGGTCCAATACCCACCTCTACCTCTTTCCCGTCTCCTTCCTTCCTCGCCATGACTGATCCCCATCACAAGGATACTGACGAGGATCTGATAATTCTTATTTTATCTTTTATCTATAATTCTTATTATGGGTAAATATGATGTCACGTAGTCTCCAGAAGTACCCCTTATATTTATAAGGGAGAGGCCTACCAAGTGATTGTAAGTTCTCCTACGATCACCCCCATAGTCGTAAGTCTTACTACTACTATGTCATGGTCGTAAGTCCTTCTACGACCACTATCTGGTCGTAAGTCCTTCTACGACCATTACCCAGTCGTAAGTCCTTCTACGACTATTGTCCAGTCGTAAGTTCTGCTACGACCTGTACCTAGTCGTAAGTCCTTCTACGACTATTATCTAGTCGTAAGTTCTGCTACGACTTGTACCCAGTCGTAGGTCCTGCTACGACCAAGTCAACCACGATCACCTTATAATCAATAAAACCTACAAGCGAGTGGGTCCAATTGATTAAGGAATCCAGACGGTCCACATGCACTATTATTACGCACGAATAGTGCTTAAATACCCCATTACCTCTGAAAGATAACTGCAAAACGGCGTGAAGGAGCCACTACACCGGTAATTATTGCCATCATGTGCCCATTACTGGCTTGATTAGGCGCCTCTTCAGCAGGGGAAAACGGCTACTCCTTCACGACTATATAAAGGCATCAACCAGAAGGACAAAGGGAGGGCAGAAAAAGAGCCAATCAAGGATAATTAAGGAGAAATATTAGTACTGTTCTTTGTAATAGTCTTAGTTTCTGGCTTGATTGTTGAGAATACAGTCAATACCACACACACACAGGAGTAGGTTTGTTATTCTCCCCGGAGAAGGCCTGAACCTGTATAAAAATCCCGTGTCAATCGCTCTGCGTGATTTCATCTCTAAGAGACCCCCCGAATCAAACAATATTTACGTAAGATCGGTTCTAAAACACCGACAAATACAATAAGCGCAAATCTTCTCGATATATATAATTAATCAAGCAAATCATGACTACTTGTCTGTTATCTACTCTCGATTCAAAATCAATATCAGAAAATGTGATTTTGTTCAGTGGTGCATAAAATCACTTTTACATGTATTAGCATTCGTAGCCTCCAAGAAAACTCCATGAATTGTCAAACAAGGATGTACAATCTCTTAGCCTTGAGGGAGAGAAAAAGTACCCGCCTCTCCACAAACATAGGTTGCCCTGAACCCTATGGTCGATACTTTGAAACTTTGACCATAATATACGTTAAAGTATATAAGTTGATTACACGAAAATAGTGTCATTTTATTTGTCTTGCAAAGTACTTTTGTAATATGTATTTTTTTATTCATTTTTCTAGTATACTTATAATACAGAGTTTTGTGCGACCGTGAAAAACAAGAACAGCTTACGTTTGTGGGAACAGATTAACACTTTGAACATAGAAATACATCAAATCTCCTTCGCATTGGCGCAAATCAACCACTAAGATCTATTGGCATTTGCTTTTTTTAAAAGCTCCCTGGATTTTGAGTTAAAGGCAGAATCTCGCCTACATCATTTAAATTTGCTATAGCGGCTAAAATTTGTGCTCGTGTACCCTATTTTGAAGGTACACACGTTTTGGACGGACAAGATCGTAGGCCCAACCAGACGACGACAAAGCATTGGCTGCCCAAACCCTATCACGACGAGCATTGCCTGCCCAAACCCTACCACGGCAGCCCAATCCACTGCCGCGGCACATAATTGGCGCACAATCCTCTGCCGCGGCAGAGCATTGGTTGCCATGGTAAAATCAGAGAGTAAGGAAAAATCCAAACCATGGTAAATTCGAAGGTAAAACTCTAAAATCACAGACGGTTTTATACACAAACCGTCTGTGATGAGATACTCATCACAGACGGTTCGTGGTTAGAACCGTCTGTGATGAGAAGCTTGTCACTGATACGAACCGTCTGTGATATGTCATCACAGACGATTTTTGTTTAAAACCGTCTGTGATACTTTTGTTTCATTAGGCGGGAAAACGAAAATTTGCACTTAATGGCGGGCTCCCAAAAATCTCTCTATATTAACAGAGTCATTCATCTCCCCCTTTGCCATCTCCATCTCCTCCTTTGCCATCTCCATCTCCTCCTCTGTCATTTCTCATCCTCTGTCATTTCTCCTCTGGCCTCCCCCGAGCTCATCGCCCGCGGCCTCCTCCACCTCGCCCCAGCCTCGTCGTCGCCGGCCTCCCACGACCTCCTCGTCCCGGCCTCCTGTGATTGGCCGCCCGTCCTCCCCGAGTTCTGTGCTGCGGCCTCCTCCACCTTGCCCCACCTCATCGTCGCCGCCTCCCATGACCTCGTCACCCCGACCTCCCACGACCTCTCTCTCTCTCTACCCCCTTTGCTCTGTGATGTGGATTACTACTGTGATGTGTTAGTGTTCTGTGAATGGATTGAGTTGATGCTACTGGGATGTGGGTGATGCATGCCGTGTTGTTTTTAGTGCTATGTGAATGGATTGAGTTGATGCTACTATGATGCTATGGCTATTGTGGGAAAGCTAGCGAAATCCAAAAATCAATATCAGATTCATTCGCGAGGCTCCAGACGAAGTGAAAATCCATTTTTGTTTTTTTTTGCCATAGAAAAAACTATCACAGACGGTTCTAAACACAGACGGTTCGTGAATAGAACCGTCGGTGATAGCCTTTTTCACAGATGGTTAAAAAACCGTCTGTGATGACATCGTGTCATCACAGACACAAAAATTCAAACGGTTCAAAAACCGTCTGTGTGATGGTTTAGAACCGTTTGTGATGAGCTTTTCTGTAGTAGTGTGTGGTTGGTTTATTATTCTTATTAGGAATTTACTACGTATCCAGGTTGTTTCCGCATTGGACACTCCACTCCACTCCCAGACCGTACATATCCACCCTTTAAAAAAGTCATGTTCTAACTCCTCTCTTCCCCTGATGCTTCTACAGCCCCCCCCCCCCAAGTTCTTCACTCCAACCCCATTCATCTCCCAAATATATCAATCAAATACCAAAATCAATTCTTGCATGTATGATTTTTGGACTCCCTGTCCTCCAATCTACTGAAGCATCCATTCAATTTAGACATGCATGAGCATCTAAGGAGTTTTGAATTGGTGGAGATAAGTGGAATTGGAGTAACTGGGAGCGATGCTTTTGCCCCATATTCCGTTGTGTAGTAAGGCTCGCTGGCCACTGAAACGACGCAAGGGCATCTGTCGCGGCGAGAGATGCCATGGAGATGACGTTGGGGACCTTGCGCAGTGGCAAACCGTCGCCTCTGAACTACACAATCACTGTTAGTCTGCTGCTAATAATGAGTGGGAGTCTAACTCATTATCTTCCTTCTACGACGGTCGCAAGGAGAGGGCATTGTAGCGTTCGATGGTCAGAAGGGCATCGGGCCAGCCTTGCCATTTCTTGATCTTAACCCTCTCACTGGCACCAAAACAACAAGGCAGCCACTGCTGCTTTCTTTGAGTTTGGTTCCTTGCCACCATGCATGTCCATTCTTTCTACGGTAGGTTGTTGCAAGTGTTTCTCAATTTTGTTGCAACCCCTTTTCTTAATGTTGCACGGAATATTTCTCTTTGTTGCACTATTTCCTATATGAATGATGTACTATATTATTTGTATTGCAATCAAGTTGTTCATTTGTTGCATCGGGGTAATTATTTTGTTGCAATAGGAGTTACAGTTTGTTGCATGAATTGCAACAATAATCTATTTGAAATGTTTGAATTTGGTATTTCAAAATGTTGTAACCAATATTTTTAAATGTCACAATAACACTTTTTTAGGAAAATTATTTACTTCTTTCGGTTTGGTTGCGAAAGTGTCACTGGTTTGTTGCATCCACATGTTCACGATGTTGCACCGTTGTATTGTAAATGTTTAGAGCAGATGTATAGTTTTAGAAAAAATTTGCACTACATATTTAAGTTGAATATTGAATAAGTTCTCTAATGCAACTTAGTATATATTGATATTATTAAGAAAATGAGTTTCGGAAAAAAGTGTTCTCTTCCAAATTTTAATGCTAGTCAACCGTTGTTGCATATGTGAATGCAAAAAGTTGTTTACCCTTATTGCATAAAGGTATCTTCGATAATGTATTTATTGTCATCTCTTAGCTATGTTACTCAACAAAATCGTAGGTAGAGGAGAGGGGGGGGGAGAGCACATGTTGTCTCTTCGTCGTGCAAACGAAACAAGACAGGATATATTAATCTACTCTAGTTGACGTGTGAGCCTATTTCGAAAAAAAAATTATAAAATATAAATGTTGAAGAGTATACTACAGATTATATATTGAAGTTGTTATCTCTAATATATGTTAGAGATAAGATTATCTCTAACTATTAAAGATACCCAAAGGATAGGAGGGTCCAGGCGCCATCACTCCCCCTTATTATTATTATTATATTCTGCACGTTAGGGTTTATCATGGAACATATTGGCCAAGTCAATGCCAATCTTTTCTCTCTTTTTCCCTTTTATAAATAAACCCACCAAAACCCGAACGCCAACCCAAAACAAGCGGCGAAACAGTGACTCAGAGAGCAGCTCCTTCCATCCTCTTCTTGGTGTTGCTGAAGCTTTTTCGCAGGTGGAGATGGACAGCGGCAAGAAGAGCCGGAACCAGTACAAGGTGTCCGCGGACCACCGTAGCGACCGCAAGTCCGCCTCCGGGATGAGCGGCGATCCCAAGAAGGGCGGCCGCGGCGGCAAGTTCACCTGGGAGGGCGCCGACGGCTACGCCGACGAGGACCTCGACCTCCTCTCCGGTTCCTCCAAGAACAACCGCGGCAACAAGGGGGGAGCCGGCGCGGGAGTCGACGCGGGAGCCGACGCCGCCAGCAAGAAGAAGGCCCAGGACGACGACGAGTAGGCGGGCCTCGTCCTCTGCACCCGCCCGCCCGCCCTCCCTCCCTCCCTCCCTCCCTTGGTGTCTTCCGGCCTGATCGATCGCGCGCTCGCAAGTTGGCAACTTTCTTTAGCTTCTTTTTGGTTCCACTGGTTCTTGAATAATAAGGAGGTGTGGTAAGCGCCATGTTCATGAGTACTTGAGTAGTAGGAGTGGTGATCAATGGATGGATGGGTCATGGGCATGTAGATATCATCTATCTTGACTTGCTAATGTTGGGAGTCCTCAGTTCCTGGGATGAACTGATGATTTATCTGAGTCGTAATCGAAATCGTAGCCTGCACTTCGGTTAAATTTGATCTTCTTTCCCTGAAGAGAATCGTCTCCCTTTCTTGTTCGGGATGGCTATCTTGTGGATTTCATGTCTATGACAAAGTGATGGTATCCATCTCTTTCTTTGATGTTTGAGTGATCACCAGATGAGTTTAGGATTGGGGAGAACTACCTCTTACGTTCCTCCTCGGTTCCTCTGAATCCTAATCGCAATCGCAGTCGTACTTTGGTTAAAATTTGGTCTTGTTTCTCTGAAGAAAACCGTTTCCCTTCTTGTTCTGGATGGCCATCGGTTGATATGATGTTGTTTGATGCATCTCTCTTGCGTTTTCAATCGAACAGAATCTCTCTAGTAATTTTCAGAGAAGATGAGGCAGGCTCTGTTTCTTTCAGGGAAGAAACCCAACTGAAGAACGCACAATCCCCGGATGAAACCTGTCTCAAGGACGCGATATTTTGGTGTTTTCTCTTATCTTAATCTTCTCTGCGATGAATTCTGCCGTCTTTACCATGTGATCTGTTGATTCTGTTCATCCAGTGCTAGTGTGGTGGATGCGTAATTCCCGGTTACTTCAGATTTTTTTTTATTATTATGCAAGTGTGACACAAATCAATTCTTGTAGTACTACTATCACTGAATTATCTGACCGAAAGATTAAACTTTTATCGAGAAGTTCGTTTCACGGTCTGCTTAGGCTGATTCTGCTTGCAACAAGATCACATACTTCACCTTCTCTGAGTTGCTAATTAGCTAGGCACTACAAAGTTACACAGCACTTTGAGCAGTTCAGTAGCCAGGCCAATCTCCGCAAAGTATGTATGAAATGATTCACAATTTCAAAGAGTCGCTGTTGCGGTATCGGCCCACCAGTAAATCATTCATCATCATCGAGTCTAGCAAAAAATGATTTATAATCATTCATGGTTTATCCAGTGAATTGCTTTCAACATTTGGTAAGGACAAACTAGACAAGTGATTGATCTTTAAGGGAGACTCCCCGTCAGGGTCTGCATCAATGGAGGGTCCCTTCGCCTGCCTTCGCCTGGGAGGGACGCCCATTGGAGGATGGATGGCTGGGATGGTCAGCCACCTTCTTGCAGCTTCTTCTCACAGGTAGGATTCAGAAATCAGAAGTTCTTGCAGCAGCAACCTAGAACCACGGGTACAATCGGAGCGGATACGGACGGATATCACTTATTCTGTATCTTACTCTGTATTTTTTCTTGGAGTCAGAGTCATATACGGATAGTATCGGATACCTATTTCTTCGTATCGTATTCTCTTCGTGAGCCTTCGGTCGGTTGGTCGGACGGAAATTATCTTCTTTTTTGCATCCTCTACACATGACATTAGACAGTAAGAGTGCAATCAAAGCGACACATGGAGAGGCTAATCGTAGAGACGTCGAAGGAAAACACTCAGTATCTACTATATGTTCGATACAACAACCCAGCTATCGGTTATCATATTCCTAAGTGAAGTCACAATAGGCTTTCATCATACCACCTGACATACGGACAGATATCGCTCATCACGTATTCTATTCCATATTTTTTCCTTGGAGTCAGGCACGGATAGTGTCGCATGCCCATTTATCCCTTATGTATTCACTCTGTAAGTCTTCAGTCGGTCGGACGGGAATTACCCACTCCGTTTGCACCACTACCTAGCACGCATGGAGAGAGCCGAGTTTTTGGCACGATTGGCGCGGTAAATAGCAAATTTAGCCCCCTCAGTCAATCAAAGTCGAAAATGTTACCGCGGAGCCGCCGGCGGGCGACACATACCCTAGTCCACACCCCTGGGACACAAACACGGTGAGTCTGCCCACCAGGGAACTAGGGGTGCAATCAGAGCGAATACGGGTGGATATCACCCATCCTATATCCTACTCTGTATTTTTTTCTTGGAGTCAGAGTCAGACACGGATAGTATTCGATACCCATTTCTTCATATTATATTCGCTCCGTGAGCCTTCGGTCGGTCGATCGAATAGAAACTATCCGCTTTTTTGCACCCCTACACATGACATTAGACAGTAGGGGTGCAATCAGAGCGAACATGGAGAGACTAATTGCTGAGATGTCGAAGAAAAAAAACTCAATATCCCCTACCTGTTCAGATGCAACAACTCAGCTATCTGTAATCGTGTTCCTAAGTGAAATCACAACAGGCTTTCCTCTTACCACCTGACATACGGACAGATATTGCTCATCACGTATCCTATTTCATATTTTTTCCTTGGAGTCAGACACGGATAGTGTTGGATGCCCATTTATCCCTTCTGTATTTGCTTTGCAAGTCTTCGGTCAGTTGGGCGGGAATTACCCGCTTCGTTTGCACCACTACCTAGCACACATGGAGAGAGCCGAGTTTTTGGCACGGTTGGCGCGATAAATAGCAAATTTAGCCCCCTCGGTCAATCAAAGCCAAAAATGTTACCGCGGAGCCGCCAACAGGCAACACGTACCCTAGTCTGTGCCCCTGGGGCACGGACACGGTGAGTCTAGCCCCCAGGGGCACGGTCAAGGCGAGTCCGCCCCACATCCAACGAATGCCCGTCATTTCATGTGAATGTTTTATGTTTTGAATCAAATTCTGTGATTTCGGACACGCCTCAGATTCTCATTGTCCCCCGCATGTGCGAAAAACCCAGCGCACCGCTCATCGCTTCATGGTCGGACTTCACGCAGCTACAAGACCCAGCGTTGTGCTCTCGTTCCTCCACACCAAAACCATTGTGCTATGCATAGAGAGACAGGGAGGATCGAGCTAGTGAGAGGTAGCGTGATCAGCCAAAATTAATTCCAATTTCACTGCCGATTAGAGAGTCTTTAGCGATAGTTTTAATAGAGTTAATTCGATATCAAGTGAAGACCTTCTAGATTAGGTAATTTTCCTCATATGCATGATGTTTATTAATTGTGTAATTAGTGTTAAATTAATTAGTCATGATTAATTATTCATAGTTAGTTAGTCGTCATTAATTAGTAAAAAATAATTAGTTGTAGTTAATTAGTCATAGTTAGTTAGTCGTAATTAAAATAGTACTAATTAATTAGCTATAATGAACTAGTTAAATTAATTAGTTGTAATTAATTACTCGTAGTTAGTTGTAATTAAAATAGTCCTAATTAATTGACTATAATAAATTTGTCATAATTAATTAGGGTTAATTAATTAGTAGTACTACTTAGTCTTAATTATTTAGTGGTAATTAATTAGTCATAATTAATTATTCATAATTAATTACTCATAGTTAGTTAGTCCTAATTAATTTGTTGTAATTAATTAGTCGTAGTTAGTTCGTCCAAAATAATTAGTCATAATTAATTAGTCGTATAGTTTATTGTAATTAATTTAGTCATAATTAACTCGCCGTAATTATTTTTTTAGATTTTTTTACTATGTACTGATTACCCCTGGTTATTAGATTGTGTACAATAAATTGGGTGTTTGTAGCTTTAGGTAATGTCGAACATGCAAAACTTACTTATATTTTATGATGACAGTCTATACTGGGCGGACCGAATGGATTGGACCTGTTGAGATGCTAATACAAGGTAGTCCGGGCGGAGGGGCTGGATGCAGTGAGTAGTCATGAGCTGGGGAGCTGCATCTGGAGGGAGTTCGACACCGAAGCAGCGGCGAAGATGCTTGTTATCAAGGTGATCACCTATACAAATAGGGGAGGGCAGGGCGTATGGGAGCTACTCAAGGTGAATGGTAGCGTTGCATGGGGCCAGTACATACAGATTGCTGCCAAACCTGAGGTGGTGATATATGGGAAGCTGATGCTGCATGTGAATTTCATGAACAGGGTGCCATCTTGTGAGCAGGAAAATATTGGAGCACAGGAAGCAGGACAATGGTGCACAGGAATCTCCAAGGGTGCACAGGAAGCAAGGAATCACAGGTGGTGCGTGAAGATGGGAGCACAGAATATGCTATTTTGGAGAAAGACTATGAGAGAAGATTTGCACATAATTTTAAGCAAAATGAGGGGGCAGGACAATGGTTGTCGGCTCGCATTGACTACCACGAGTTTCTACTGGACTAGCTGGCCGGGTTGGAGTCCGACGAGGACGACAACCAAGGCTCGGATAGTAGCGAGGAGGACTCACCCCAGGGTGTAGGCGGTGGTGGTCCGATAAGCAGAATTGTATCATCGGAGGCGTCATAGGTGATGGTGGCCCGAGCTCGTCTAGGCATCATTTTATG
Source organism: Hsuehochloa calcarea (assembly GCA_036346395.1). NCBI lineage: Eukaryota > Viridiplantae > Streptophyta > Magnoliopsida > Poales > Poaceae > Hsuehochloa > Hsuehochloa calcarea. Next base: position 37,409,616 of record CM070602.1, on the reverse strand, counting down.
TCATAATTAATTATATTGTTTGCATGTTAGGGTACCATTATTTTATGTTAGCGGGTAGTGTTATAATATTTGTGCCTTTGTGTACGTCATTTTATGTTAACGGCTATATATTTTGGCATTCTATTTGTTCCAAACTGACTCGTCTTTGCTCTATGAGCTAGAGCATAACATTAGGTCGGCCTTGGAGATGTCAAACTTTCTATACGAAGATGTTGTGAAAGCACGAGTGACCTGTCGAGAGGGAGAAAACCTACTCGGATTGTTCTATGAAGAATGTGCTGGTACTACCAGAGTTTTCACGCCCATAGTGTGTGTGCAAACAACCGTCTGGGATCATTCAGTCCATACACCCGGTGACCACCGCGCGGGCGCACTATACATGTGGGAATATCCTCGTAAGCGAATCTTACACATACATCAATTTTTCACATCTTACGTCGCATTCCACATATCTTTAACTTCATCCGCGCATAATAGTAGTTGGAGATGTGTTACAACTTCCTCCAATGGATCAACGCCCAGACATGTACGATAGGGCGTTCATCGAGCAGAAGTACATGTTCAACTACGCGAAGCGACCCGAGGTCTTCCAACGCTGGAAACCTTACGAACCCAACCCTATTGAAAAGGAACCGGTGGACAAGTGGAATGCTCCTGCTAGTGAGACCGGCGGTCGTCCTAGCACTCCCCGTCGCCTTAGCACACTCCGGATTGAAGAGATGAGTTATGTTTAATTTATATCTTGATTATTGATTTGGCCTGACGTTCTGCTAACATCATTCAATTTTTCAGCCCGTCTCGCCGAACAGGGCTACCTTCGAGACAGACCGTCACTGCGGACAATCAGGAGACAAGGGGAAGGAATCGATGAGCCGCCAAGATTAATTAACTTTGTTCCAATCCACCTTATTTTTTATTCCAAAAAAGCGCACATGTATCCTATGTAATTTTTCGTTTGTTGATTTGTGTATGCTATCATTTCTAATATACATAACCAAACCCTGCGCGCCATATGTTCGCAAATTACATTGTGGAGCCTGTCAAATTTTATTCCCAAGCTTCACATGATTTCATTTCAAACATTAAACTTCACATGATTTCATTTCAAACATTAAACGTCACATGAAATGACAAACGCGAGGCGCGTGGGAGGGGGGGTCCGTGGGCACGGCGACGGGTACGTGTCGCCTGCGACAGCTTTATAATGATATTTTCGATTTTGATTGGACGATAAGGCTAAATTTGCTATTTTCACATCAACAGTGCCAAATCATATGCCTTTCTCAGCTTGTGTATACGTGGGGCCCGGGGGTCAGGCTTACACGCGCGCGCGCACACACACAGCTTTAATGGTAGAACAGAAATGCAATACAACTGCAGTGAAGGGCAAGTACAAAGGTTGCAGAAACTCTGAAGTCGGAATGGCAGGGAAAAAAGCCCTCAGCAAATTGCAACTATCTGTCCTGGCGCAAAACGTATCTATCCATAATGCAAGTCCTAATTGTCACTGTTTGTCAATGATTGCAAGTTCCTGTTTGTCAATAGTTGCAACTTCATATTAAATCAATAGATGGGCTTTCAATTGAAGCGACATATCTCTCTTATCCTTTTTGGGAACATGAACAAGAAGGAAAATGTACAGATCCCCAGGTCCAACCGAAGAACACAAGGTTAAAAAAAAAACCAATTTGTTGGACAAGGTTTTCTGAACTTTGAACTGTTTCTTCTCCTCTGTATTAGGCCAGTGCCAGTGGACAGAAACTGCATGCTACAAATGCTAGTGTGGTCAAAACAAAGCCTGATTCTACTTGCAAGGACTGGGATTACTAGATACTTTGGTCACTGCCTCTTTGTTGGCCCTTAGCAATAGATCGACCAGGGCACGCAGTTAACATAATTAAACTTTAAGAGTGATATCGTGAGCCTGTCCATTCTGTGGATCACGATACAAGAGCTCGCTCTCGTGATCTCAGCCAACCAAATGGGCCACGGGCCACATCTCATCACGAGATTCTTTTAAACACTTTCACAAGGGCAAGGCCATGGGCATCATCCAAGTTAGGGTTTGTCTAGACAAGTAGAGATTAGAACTAATCTCTTTAGATTGAAAGAGATTTTAGTTTAAATTCTGAGTTTATCAGAAGAGATTGAGTCGGATTATATTGTATCCAAATAAGCCCTTAAGCTATACACACCGGTAGCCAAGCTATATCCTAGATGACCTACCTGACACACAGCAAAAACATATTCGATCTATGGACAAATACATCTTTGCTCAGGCTTAACACAGTATCCGAAGAAAAGAAAAACATGTGCTGTTCGATCCATCAAAAGTTGAAAGTCATTCACACAATTGTGGTTCCACGTTGAAGAACAACGGCTCGCTGCTGTACTTCAGAATGCTCTTTATATATCCAAACAGAACACTGTAGTGCTTGTACCGTTTAAGCAGCCGATTTCTCCTTGATAATACCATGCTTGCTTGGATCCTTATTTTGTTGTACTGATGCGACAATTCATTTCCCAATGTAGAGATGCTTCTTTTTTTTTTATTTGCGAGGAAAAGAGAGCTTGTTAAATTACTCAAGAAAAGAATTACAACCCTGAGCAACTAATTGCTCGACACAAGATAGACAATGCTCGCACAGCACAGCAAAATACTTTGCGCGCTTTGCCAACTGTGCAAACTCATGAGCCACTACATTTTGCTCTCTCTTCGTATGCCAAATCGAAAACGCCAGCAACTGGGCAACTAGCTCCAAGATTTCCGACACAATAAAAGTAGGCTGAGAACGTCGTTGCTCAGCCGGGTTCCGCACCATGTCGACCACCGAACTACAATCAGTCTCCAGCACAGCCAGCTTCTGAATCCGTTCTGCCGTCAAGAAATACACCTTCCCGACACGTCAACACTTCAACATCTTCTGCAGCATTAGCTTGCTACAGAGCTCGTTGCGAGGACAACACCAGCCTTCCCTTATCATCCCGAATCACGATTCCCAGTCCGGCATAACACTCGATATCAGAGAAGGCTCCATCCACATTAATTTTTACCCAGCCCGGCTCAGGAGCTGCCCATTTTAGCTTTCATCCGATCAGTAATAGGATGGACATGCTGAACAGGTTCAAAGGCTGCTTTCTTCCCTTTTCCGTCCGACATCATCTTATTTTGTTGGATCTGAAACAGTGAATTCCAATAATCTTCCAGGAACTAAACAGAGCCAGTAATGGAAACCGCCTCCTGAACATGAATCACATCGTTGCACACTTGCCATACCCGCACTGTAAAGGATTAGTCTACGCGCACTGTTAGCAACTCGACAGGAAAGGAGGAATCTGACCGGACGAATTGGGGAATAGTTAGGGAGAAGAAGAAACAGGTGTGGCCAATTCAGAGTTTACTTATTCGATACCCTCTCCGATTCTATTCCTGTAGAACTCCGGAATAATCGTGTGCGTCTCCTCTAGAATTCTTACCTCCATTATTTATAATCTATACATTGAATCCGACTATAACACAATATTAAATCCGACTCTAACACGGCTCCTTACTGCTCCTTACTAAATCATAATACTAATTCACCAACACCCCCCTCAAGAATGATGAGGACGTCCTTAGCTATGTTGTTCCATATGTTGTGTTTGTTAGAGATATATTAGAGATAGAAATCATTTTGTATTACTTATTTGTCTTTTGTATTGCCTTATCTGTATATGGCACCTTTTGTACACCCTATATATATTGCTTATTGGACCTTTTCAATATACATACAATATTAATAACATGGTATCAGAGCATAGGTTTAGAACATAGCTCAGCCGTTTTCCGCTTCTACCCCAGGATGGTGCTCTCTACTCCCGGGGGTGGCCACGTCGACGACCGCCGCGTGCGCCAACATGCTCACCGCCGCCACCTTAAGACCGCCTCCTCGCACGGATCTGGCGCCATCACCCTCTCTGGCAGCCTCCTCCAGCCAGATCCAGCCGGATCTGGCTCCCTCCCGACGCACGATGCGATGGATCTGGCTCCCTCCCGACGCATGACACCATCACACCGCCTCCCGGCCGCTGCCGCGACTCGTGGCCGCCACCGCCTCCGGTCCGCTGCCGCGCGCCGTAGCCACCGCCGTCGCCAAGCCATCGAGCACGCGCCTGCCCCTGATCCGGCTGTCGCCATCACCGGCAAGACCAGATCCGGCCTCTCCGCTGCCGGATCTGGTTTCCCCACCGCCGAATTCAGCGCCCTCCTCACCGCCACCGTGTCTCCCCAGCCTCAGATCCGGCAGCTAGGCTCTTCCCCGCCGTCGAATCCGGGCTCCCCGCGCCAGATCCCGCCGCCACTCGGCCTTCTTGGCCTCTCCTTTCGGCCACCACCACCAGATCCCGTTGCACCGACGCCCTCCGTCGCGGGCTCGCGCTTCTCCCCTCGCCTTGGCTTCCTCCCCTTTTGTCCACCACCGTCGGATCCTGCCGCCACCGCCATTGCAAATCAGCGCACGCCCGCACCGGCCTCTACTCCCGGCTCCTCTTTGTCGCCTCGGTGGAGGAGGAGTGAGATGGGAGGAGAGGACGCAGGGAGGAAGAAATGGCAGGGTACGAAATATGGAGGTGGGATGGCAGGAGATATTGGATGTTTGGTTGGGGTGGTGGTGGAGCTGAGAGCATGTTGGAGCAAGCTCTTTGGTGTTGGTGTGGCTGCTGCTATAATTCGCTGCCTTTAAGTCATTTCTTTTGAGTCTTCCGTTTGCGTCCATCCAAGTCTGTAATTCTTTATCTGTGAGTTCATCTGAGCCATACGAGTCCACAAATTTATTGTCAGTCATAGAAGTATAGGAATTTTTTTGGCATGGCAGCAGCCGCTGCTCTTTTCTTCGAGCCGCTGCAGATCCGCCGCCCAAGCTTTTAAGGCCGCCGCGCTTCTTCCACACTACGTCTTCGTTGTACTTCTTGTGTATTGTGATGCGCTTCTTCTGCACTGCACCTCTGTTGCGCTTCTTCTGCACTGCGCCTCTGTTGCGCTTCTTATGCATTGCGTTGCGCTTCTTGTGCACTGCGCCGCCGTCGTCTTGGGCTACGATCTGTGCCGCTATGCTTCTATCTATTCCTATTCGGCTTGATTTGACATGTTTCTCTATTTATCAGTTTTATCATCTTCTTCGTCATGTTGTCATGGTCGACTTTGCTCCCGCACCTTGTGCTTTATGGGTTGTCTCACGACCCCGGATGGGAGAAGATCTTTTATCGATATATTTTCCAAGAGATGCATGATACGACAACATTATCAAGACTCGGATTTTAGATTTATCATATTTTAGTGTTAACCCTTTCCAAATGCAATGATATTGCATACGCCTTGCATTTGAGAGGAGGGTAGAGATATATTAGAGATAAGAATTATTTTATATTCCTTATCTGTATTTTGTATTGTCTTATATGTATATGGCACCCTTTGTACACCCTATATATATTGCTCATTGGGCCTCTTCAATATACATACAATATTCATAATAGTTTTAAATCTTTGTTGTAGTTCGGAACAACATTAACTTACAAAAGGGCTAAAACTTTTACAAAGAAGCGTAACATTGAGGTGAACTCATTTCTATCTATTCCTAATGATGTTATTCATGAGAATAGAATACTACCTCATATCACTACTTTGTGCATTCTCATGTTTGACAAATGGAAGACTTTGAAACCGAGAGGGAGGAGAGGCCAACATGGAGAAAGAAGACCAATGCGGTGGAAGAGCAAAAGGGAAGAAGCTCAAGAATCCAAAGCCCAAGTTTTAGATAAGATTTTCAAGCCCAATTCGGAGCTCTCACATGTCCAACCAAATTTAAACTCTGAATCAACTCAGAACTCAACCCGGATTCGGTTTGGGACAGCCCAACACGTCTGTAATAAAAAAAGGTCATAACTTTCATAAATGGAGTCCGATTAGGATGTTCCTATGCTTGTTGGAAAGCTTATTCTGAGACCTTTTCCAATGGATACAGCCCACATCCAAATTTGTTCAGAGCGCATCGAAATCGTCAAAATAAGACGGCAGATCAAGAGATAGAGTTAGGGTTTGACTCCACTTCTTGTAGCCGCCGCCTCTCCTTCATTATATACTATGTGCACACCTCTTTTAGGGTTTTTAGGCTTGTTTAGATTGGTTGTTCCATCGTGAAAACTTCATCATGTGTTATTGTGTTGACTAGACCAACAACTGCGATTTACAGACTTCAACTCGTGTGAATTCATATTTCCTATTTGCAATTTCAGATTACTTGTGTATCTTGTTTTTGCTTGTTCTTCGATTACTCGTAGGAATTGAACATCGTGTTCACAACCGCATTCTTGGCACGGTTGATAACGACTCGGAGTGTGGATTAGCGATTGCTTGGCGTTCTGATCGTGATCGGTTAGAAGACTGCATCGTCAAAGTTGTTCTCCTCCAAATCGAAGTTATCATCCTATCGGAAGATCGGGACCCAACTTTATCATCAAGTGATATCAGAGCTAAAGTTGACCAGTAGGAATTCTTGTATCCCTAGTTGAATTACTTGTTTTGGTTTTTAATACCTATAGTCCAGAAGATTTGCCCAACAAAAAGAATTAATCTCCACTGTCCAAACTCCGTTATGCCTTTCAATATGTTAGTTTTGGTTTGCTAAATTTATGTCCATTTTAGCTTGTCTAGTTGTTGGTCATATCTTTGGTCCTATAAAAGCCCAAAAAAATCTAGAAGCCCTAGCCCATCCATCACGCCCTAAACCCAAAAGTATGCTCCAAAAGAAAATTCCCACATCAAAATCTATCTGGAACACCTCAAACCCAATTTCTCAATTTTAGGCAGAAGACTCCCTTTTCTACCGCTGCCACAAAAATCACTATAAATTTTTTATATTATATGATCCTTTTTTAGTAAAACTACCACCATTAGATCAAGAACTTCATTATACATCTTCTTGTAAATTTTCACGTCAATCCAGCAAGTCAGTAAAAAGTTATATGCAGTGAAAGTTGACCGAGTTTTCTGTTTGAATCTGAAACTGTATGCAGTTGTGATTTTTGTGCGAATTTTTCAGTTAGTCTTCAGAAAGGGGCCCCCAAAGAAAAATGTAGAAAAATATGTTAGGAAACTAAAAAATAATCATTGAAAAAGAGGCATATGACAAAAAGTTACGACCAAAATACCGACGTACTGTCTAGTGGACTGAAAACTACAGTTTTCAGTGTTGGGTCAATACTTGTGCTATTCACTCCAAATTGCATTCTGTTGAATTTTCTTGTATCTACCACTCCACTACATTGTTATACACTTGTTTTAGCCTTCATCCATCGTTGGTTGAACAGGAGCATAAGTTAAGTACTATGTACGGACTATAATTTAATTCTGTGCAATTTCTAAAATTAACTTATTGTTCTTCTTGCTACCTAATTGTCTGGACTAAAAAAATACAATTCTGAACCATATGTGTATTCTGCACTAGTCTAGGATCACGCTAGTGCACACAATATCAACATAGATGAATATCGATCAACACAAGACGATTAATAGCATAAACGATTAATTTGAATAACAAATAATGGTTTTCACCTTATAGTTGAGTTTACATTGATTAAGCCTCACAAGGCTGGCAAAGAAATAAATAACAGCGAAATAAATAAACTCCAGCGGAAACCCATCGATTCACCACAGACAACTGGCTAGGATCAAGACTTAACGATCAACACCTTCGTGGAACTCCTCCTCAAAGGCAGGCGAAGACTCCTCCACTTCTGTTGATTGATTATAGAAAGCATGAGTACACAACCGTACTCACAAGTTATACCACAAAATGCAATTTATAGATGATGACTTATTCCAAAAGAATGGCTTCTGTAGTTCTTTTGCAAGAAAGCAACATTTGCAATTGAATACAAATAATAGATTGAAAATATAACTTAAAATAAATAAACAATATTAATTTATCAGTTGCTTTCAGACACAAAGCCTAATCAAATTATTCACATAGCCATATGACTTAGAGCACACAGCTCTCATCCCAAATGTTTTTTTATGAAAATCTAACCCTCGTGTGAAATCCCCGAGCATGTCCATGACCGTGGATCAAGGTAGTCAGAGTCAAGATCCTGAGTCGGGTCGATCTGCCTCCAGTAGGATCGAATCGTAGTATCAAATCGTAGAATCGGCGATTCTACGGATTTGTAAAAATACACATATTTAACATCTATCTTATAAGTTTGTATGATTCTTATAAGGTTTACCACTTACTTATTACCAAAAAAAGGGCAAAACACTTCTTATCACACAACAGAAAAGCATAATGGTCTGACATGATGGGTGATATAGTTTTGAACGATAGGAGAACAACATTACCACACTGATATAATATTTTGCATGCTCCTTGTTTATTTATAGTTTCATTCTCAAAAATTAATATAAATAAAATTTTCTCTAAAACAAAATATCAGCAAAGCCTGGCCTCTAAAAAAATTGCAATTTCTTTTTTGCCCTAAGCCTCTACGAGTACGATCGACAGTGCGATTTGGATCGACAGGCTGTCGTGGGTTCGTAGAATCGTAAGACTCTAAGAGTAGGATCGCGATTCTAACTACTTTGCCATGGATGCGGCTATTCGAATAGATTATTTAACACTCTACAGAGGTTGCACACTTTCCCTACATGATATAACCAGTGTAGCTAGCACTAATCATAACAAATCCTTTCAGAAACTTCATCTCAAGTATTAACACTCCCGGTGTGTTTTACTGACAGTACTAACACCCACACAGGAATTTAGTCCACCGTGCACCGTTGGACAGAGAATCGGCGAACCGTCCCGCGATGTGAGTCATCACAGAGACATAAACACACATCCACCCTGGCAGAGCCTAACCTACAACCTTAGTAGTCAACGTCGAGACTCCATAACATACTAAGTTAGAACAGTCCCATACCAGGCATGTGGTCATACAGTTGTGGCTCAGTTCAATGACGCACAAAGCTAAGTCCTTAATTGACCAAGTCAAGACTTCTAATTTCTAACTAAGCAATCATTCTTTTAAATTCCCACGCATTGAGCTCCACCATATCACAGAGTTTCCACCACTTGCCTCAGTCTAAATCTTTTTCCACCCTGTTTGTTAAGTGCAATACATACCATCAATGAGTAATAGCACATAGCGCACACAGTTTTATCATAAAGTTCCATAATCACTTAGTCAGATTCATATTTGCAACTCACATGAAATGATGACTTGTTGTATGGCTAAGTAAGCTACTCGTATCTAACCAACCCACGTTGGTGCTATGATAATACCAACTAATAATGAACCAATCTAGGGTGACAAAAGATCATGATATTACAATAATCAAGGTGGATATAAACAATTAGGATGATTAGCTAATCTCAAATCATTTAAATAAATACTTAAAGTAGAATGCAGTACTCTGAATTAAAGTAATTTTGAAAACTAGATTCAACATGATCAAAGGTATAACTTGTCTTGGAATAGATCTTGGTACTGGTCTTGGCCTTGGTGAACTACTTCTTCCTCGAAATTCCCTAAAGAATCAACATCTACTCGCAGACAAAGTAAATAAAATAAATAAATAAAAACAAAGAGGAAAACAAACTCCAAAAATTAAATAAAAATCTCAAAAAATAGAGCTCAAATTTAGATGAATTTAGAAATTTAAATGGGCTCAATCGGAGTTCGGATGAAGAAGATATGGCTTCTGGAAGATCTAATCTAAAGAAAACGACAAAATTGGAATTTCTGAATATTCTGAATTATATTTTCTATTGAAAAATCCAGATATGACGTCATCAAGGAGTTTCCGGCTGAAAAAGAAATAAATAGAAATCCTGACATGTAGGGCCCACAAGTCAGTGACTTGACTTTTGGTGGTCTTGGTCTACAAGATCTGGATCTGGGTTTTGGATTAGATCTGCCACGTAAATGCTGACGCGGCCGAGACTGGGCAGACACGTGCGCATGCAAGTTGATGTGGTGCTGAAGCGGCGACTGACTCAGACTGCCACGTCAGCTTCAACGCCGGTGAGGCTCGGGACCCAATGGTGTTCGGCAATCGGCGGTGCTTCGCCGGTGGTGAGTGATACCGACGTGTAGATGGCATTATTGCGAACCTCCTGGTGAACTCGCGGACGCATGAGGACAACGGTGGCGGCCGGCGGCGAGGTCAAGGCAGCGATTAGATCTCGGGCTCGACGGCGATGATGCTGGAGAGGTCATCCGATGAAGACGAGTGCGGCTTCGAGATGCGGGTGACACGGTGATCCCGAAGGTGGCGTCCAATGGCGAGGAGGAGGTCTAGAACGGCGGCGGTGGCGATGGGAGTCCTCTGGCCGGCACTGAAGACGATGACGATGGTGCTATGTGACGAAACAACAGCGGCGGCTAGGGTTTTTGAGGGTGGTGCGTCACGGGGTGCGCCTCTCGAGGGTCCTCAGGCCTTTAAATAGCCTCGGGAGGCGTACTCAACACGGACTCCAAAACGGGGAGGCGATAGAGCTGTAGTCCTAGACGGGGACGGCTGCACGGCGGTAAAGATGCTAACGAGCGGGCCGGGGTGCTAGGGTTTGGCGCGGACGTGCGGCTGATAGGGCTGACCCACCGGCCAGTGGAACGCGCGACGACGCATGCGAGGGTTGGCTGCGGAAAAGGAAGGTGCGCTGGAAAACAGCTTGGGCTGAGTGAATAGGAATGGGGGCGGGGCTAGAGATTCGGTCCAAACACTGTTTCTGAGATTTTAATAGATTTTCCTTTTAAGAAAATACAGGAAATGCAAATGGAAAATAGAAAAATAGCAAATGAACCAAGAAAAAATCTAGAAAATCTAGAAAAAGTTATGAAATTCCCAAGTTAGTAGTACCGAAGATGACAGAATGGTCTTCGAGGTTAAAAACAAATGCTTAGACATGATAATTTGATCTTTCGGTCACCTGAGAAGTTGTAGCTATGCTTGTGTAGATTACATGAAAGTTGGATTCATAACTTTTGGAGTTTTGACTCAAAAGTTATGGATTTTCCTTTGATAGCTGTCTGTTTGGACAGATTGGGATTTGGGAGTGTAACGGTTAAGTTTCAGGTTGCGATTATGAGCGATTGATTTCATTTTGTTCTATTACTATGCTTTGCACTCTTGAATGGTATACTTAGTATACTTTACGGTTGCCTGGAGGTGGTGAGCACTGGGGTTAAAGTCTTACTGTCGTCGTCTTCCGTCTCGCGGTTGAGGCAAGTACAAATAGTATAGAATGAATTGGGATGCAGTATTCATGATAAATGCCATGGTTTACTTATGATTTTATTTCTATGCCATTGTCGCCGAATGCTATTTCTCTTATGTTGGAATGAGATTATGAAATTCACTTGCATCATGGTATTCATTTCTTATTCTTGGACTACTTGGTAGCCAAAGCTTGTTTCTTTTGAGGTCCCCGTCATACATTGGATGAGCATGAGGTCCCTATCATGTATTGGATGGGCATTGTGAGACCCCGGGTTATTGGGCTTGTAATGCTTAACCATCCATTTGGTCCTAGCATCACAAATAGAATAAACCGAGACTCGAGACATGTATACTTCCCAGAAGTGCAGTATACATACCCCTTTACAAAATTCATGCATCAATTCCATCCATTCACATAGAACCGAAGCATAACAACAAACCATAAGATAAAATACATAAAGGATAGTTATTACAAAAGAGAGGCCAACCGGCCAAATACACATAAATACAAGAATTTAACAGCGGAAGCAAAAGTGCCATAAGATGGCCATAAACCAAAAGAGCCAATCAGTGTGCCTTTAACCCACAAGGCAACCGACCGGACCGCCAAGCTAGTCGTCGAATCCACAACACATTTCACAAAAGTGAGGCCCTTGGGGCTCACCCTCCTCCTCTGCAACAAATAGTTAAGCAAAGCAAATGAGTACAAAAATTGTACTCCGCAAGACTTACGTGTAGAGTAACAGACCTATACATATGCTACATGCAAGCTTATTTAAGTGGAGGCTGTATGTTTCATTTTCAGCACAAAGTAATCTTTATTTGCAATAATGTAGTACATTTAAAAGCAAGTTAACAAATCTGTTTTTAATTTTCAAATAACCGTAACAATATAACAGTAGGTAGATGACAACAACAATCCTAGAAGTGACTAAACCATTAGTCACCACAACAATAGTATGAATTACCCATTCATACCAACCGTGTTAAATTTTAATTTAAAATGTTGTAGTCTAACTCTTGGAAGACCTCCCCAAGCGTGTCCATAACCTAGGACGAGGCTATTCGAATAGTTTTATACCCTGCAGGGGTGTACCAATGTACCCACACGCCGACCGCCTTTTTGCCAAGCTATTAGCACACTTCCTTTGGTGTGCCGGCACAGCTAGGTTCTACGAGACATTTCCCATATTGTGTATTAACTGCGAGTCGCCCGTATGGATAGAAACCCATACGTTGTGTCGGAGTCATTGTAAAGCCTCAGTCAACTACCCGTCGCAGGTAAAGCCTTGGACAACTACAATGCCCCTCGAGGTGGAGAGCCTACCCGGAATCTCCACCACCACACACCCAACACAAGAACACATATCCTTTTTCACACAACACACACAACCCCCTCCTGCGACTCAGAGATAACACACGCCAAAGTACTTAGTCAAGAGAGGTCACATATCCCTCTCGCGTGGTTAGCACGCAAAAATGCTTGGTTTAGTGTAACAAGATGTTCGGTCCTTGTTGACTTAGGCAAGACATCCACAAACCCAATAATCCACCATCCAACCACTTGCCCAAATCCAAATCAATTTTCTATTTTCAGATTTTGACTTAACAAAATAACAACGCACGAGTGCTAGACGTAATGGAATAATATTTTAGATGTGTAATCAAGATCATCAACTAAAATCGAAGATCGCCCATTACTACCGAAACTAAGCATTACTAAGCAATTTCAATTCGCAATCTACTAAGTGACAAGAGCTCATCCATCGAACTCAAATCACAGCAAATAACCTAGGCTCATGGTAGTAGAAGATAAACAATTCCTACAGATTATGCAACTATAGGATACTAACCATAATTTAACAACAAAATAGCAATGCATACATACAAGTTGAAATCAATATATTAGACTTGAAAAATATTGGGATTAACATGATCAAACCGCTTTTGTTTCTTTGTGGGTCAAGATGTTGCTGAGGATCAATTATATTGTCAACGTGCCCTCCGGATCCTAACGAGAAAGCGAAAAACAACCGATAAGAACGAAGAAAACACAAAGACTCAATAGCAAACTTTCTCCGAATATTCTGAAATGTTTACAGTAGTAAGAGCATGATTTATAAAGAATTTAGCAACAAGAACCAATTGATTTGGATTCTTAATGCCAAAGATATGACCAGATCAATTTTGCCCAGCTTTTATAAATCATAAATGCTACTATTCATTAGCAAAATTTTCTGGAGCTAAACTGAGGTTAAAATCATTTTTGGATTAAAGTTTAGTTAAAAATATAACCAACAAAATTTGAATCAATCGAAAAGGATTTAAAATGAATTAGTTATGCATTTTACAAGTTACTACATTTTTCAGTTGATAAATAAATCCTTTCGGGAAAAAAACAGAAATAGAATCGACGTGGCCGAACTTGGATCGTTGATCTTGGATCCAATGGTCCAAGTCCCTGGGATGACGTGCGCGCGCGCGACCCCGAAACCCTAAACGTCAACCGTTGGATCTGGATCCAACGGTCCACGTGGATTAGAGCGTTCGGGCGGTCCGAACGTTCACACGCACACGAGCCGTTGATCTTCGATCCAACGACCCATGCAGACTCAAATCGGGACCGTTGATCTTGGATTCAACGGGCCACAGACGGAAGCGTGCGAGAATTTCAAACTTCCGCGCGATTGTGGGCCGTAGATCTAAGGATCGACGGTCCAAACCGAATCACGTTCAAACCGTCTCCCTGTTTTCGTCTGGCAAAAGCGACGGGGAAGAACGGCTCGCCGCCGGCGGCTCTGGCCGCGGCGGTGCGAGCAAGTGCCCAAAATGAGTTCCCAACAACATTGCGCACCTAATGGTACCAACCGATTTGGCTGCGGCGGTCCAGAACGCCGGCAAGCCGGAGACAACCGAAGTGGCCGAAAATGACCAAAACGAAAATTGGCAATGAGCTCAGCTGCGGTTCAAGGGAGCGGGTGCCAAGCAACTAGGGACTAATAAGGAGTTACCTGAGCGCAAAGAATGCACCGAGGAGGGTCGAGACGGCTCGGGTGAAGAAGAATGCGGATTTTGGCCGAAAAGGGGGAAATTCAAATTCAGTCAAGCCCTGAGCAAATTGAGCAAAATTGAGTGAGGGTTAAGCTTCAGAGAGTAGAGGGGGAGCAGAGGGAGCGAAAAACGGAAGGAGGGAACCCCTGCTGTACCGCCTCCACCGAAGCTCAATTCTCATCAATGGCGGCCGAAGGGATTGCGAGGATCTGCAGCTCAAGTAAACTTGTGGGTGCTAGCTGGAGTTGCGGAGGTGCTAAAGGAAGCCAAGGGTGAAGCAATGGAGTTTAAATAACCGAGGATGGCAGAGGGCAACGACGATATCTCCCTTCAGTCAACACGGACATTAGAGCGCGCGAGGGCGACGGGAGCAGTTGAACAATGGACGTCTGAGGGAGGAGTACGACGGGCATTAAATGCGCACAGAAGTAGCCGTTTAAAGGCGACCGAAGAAGGGACTGCACGCTGCGTTTTTCTCCTCTGCGCACGCCATGGCTGAGCTCACGCGCGCGCTGACCGGAGGAAGGAGACGACGTGTCGACCGTCGGATTGAAATCGAACGGTTGAGTTAGAACGGGTGGATTATAACGATTCGATCGCTCGCTTGATCTTGGACCGTTGATTTGGATCCTACGGTTCACATCGCGCGAGGCGTTCGGATAATCCGAACGTTCACGCGATTGTGGACCCTCGATTTAGAATCCAATGGTTCAAGTGGATCGGCGCGCTCGGATGGTCCGAACGTTCACGCGAGCGTGGGCCGTGCGATGCCGATCCAACGGCTCACAGCGCTCGCGCCGAAGTGACCGAGTCGGTATAGTTAGTGGACTGGACCGAGTCTGATTCGAACCCGAGGAACAGTGAAAACCAGTTAGGGTTTGAATTTGTATAACTAATTTTTGATGAATTATTTGAGGTAGCAAACAAGCTCCAAAAATTATGAAATTTTAACTGGAGGTTGCTGACAGCAGGAGGAACCTCTCATAAAATTTTTAGAGATTTTCATGCACTGAATTTTTCTCCAGAAATTCCAGAACGTGAAAGCTATGGTTTGACCAAGCTTTGACTTGCCTCCAAAAATTATCAAATAATTTCTAAAAATCATGAGATAATTCAGAGGTGTTGCCAAGCCTCCCTAGAACTCAGGAAAAATATTTCCAAGGGTTTGGTACAAGATCTCTGCTAAGGAGGTTTTTGATTAGAGTCAATTAAAGATTTTGATTTTGATTTCCATAATTCCTTTACAAGAATTACAGAAATGATCAAGGGCTTCAAGATGCAAGAAAAGTTTTAATTTCTTATCATTTTCTTACATTTGAAACACAAATCCATTTTTGGGATGTTACATGCATGGGTCCACACTCGTGGAGTGTCGGTATGAGATCCCTGTGCCTGAGGGAACATGCTTGAGTATGCATCGACGGATGCACTACTCGGCATTATCGGTAATTGCAAAGAAGGAAGAAAGGGTATTCTTGTCATATGCATTGCATACAAGTATATGAGTTTTATCTATGGTCCATTGCTGATGTTCATATGATGACTTGATATCCTCATTGGCTACCCGTGAAGTTTTGTTTATTACCTCTGTTGTACTTGGCTGAGTTGTGGACTCACGCTTGTTGTTGTTGTTGTTGTTCTTTTAGGTACCTCTTGAGGCCGCGACATGCATGGGAAGGGGTAATCTTGATGCACAACACACTTACACTATCCATGACAAATAAAACTAGCTTATTTATCCATGATCTCAAGTTCATGCTATTTCCTATAGTTTCGGTTTGTGTCCATCCTTCGTGGTGGATGTTTCACTTTGTATTCGTGGATGATCTGTTTATGCTTTTAAACTTCGGTCATTGGTTCATTTAATCCTGTTTGATTGAATAACTGGATTGATTGGAATATACTTTATCCTCGTAATTCTATTGAATTTTGATGCTCTAGATTTATTTGCTAAATATTCTCCATTGTGTAGTATAGGTGTTGTTTTGGTTTTGGTTGGTAAAGAGAAAGATCCATGCTTAGATTAATTACAATTGATAGATGATATTATTTATCTTGATTAATTCTACTATGGTGCTAGATCTTGATGATTAGAACAGTGTCCTTCGGTTGAATGTTTTGCTGAAAGTTGCTTAATAAGTTGGAATAAAATGTAAAATGGTTTTGTAGAGTAGTTTAGTAGTATCCTAGGCTCTATGTTGGACTGAGGTGTTACAGTTATCTGGCTACCTACAAGAACCAGAGGTACCATATACCTGAATTCTAGAATGGTGGTACACCGGTTGGACTAAAAGAGGTGTTCAATTTTTATCTCTTCCCTTCGGAATGTGATTGAGCATACATTTGGTATTTGGAAGATGAAGTGACGTGTTCTTTTGAATTTGCCAAGTTACCATGAAGACAAGCAAAAGAAAATATCGTTGAAATGATGGCGTTGCATAATTTCATTCGAGACAATGCTTTGCTTGATATAGATTTTGTTAGTGTAGAGGGGGATAAAGATTATGTCAATAGGGATATGTCGAACAACCTCAGTGCACATGTTATTGCGGCTGCTATGGATGATGTTGGCATGGCCAACCTACGTGACACTATTGCAGCGACTTTGGTAGCACGACGATAATTCAAACTACATAGTAGTGTTTTTGGTTCATTTAATATGAGCGAATATGTGAAAGATCAAAGCAAGGGCCACATATATGTAATATTTTGTATTTAATACTTGCCAATTATGAATATACTACATTTAACGCTTATATTTACTTTTTTATGTCATGTGAAAAACAAATGAAATCAAAACCACTTATAATGTCCTTCAAACAACATCAAACAAACTATCATCTGTCTCAGGGGTATTTTAGACATTTGTCACCTCAGATCAGCCAGCCAACCTAATTAAAAGCAAGATTGCCAAACATCAAACTTCTTCAGCTTAGCTGTCCAGCCATAGAGCCTAACCGGAAGTTGCTTTTCAAAAAAGTTGCAGTCATGCCAAACAAGGCTGATGACTTAGCTTCCAAAAGTCCGATTGAAAAGGCACTCATTAATTTGGATTTGGATTTTTTTTTATTTTAACCTAAAGTTTAAGCCCAAACAAACATGGTCTAATGCTTAGCAGGTGCTTAAGCTTATCACTACCTCGAATTAATAGATCATGCAACTATTTAAGCATCTAGAAAGGGCAAAATTAGATTTATGCCACTTAAAACATGCCAATTAGAAAAATATCACTCCAAAATATAAAATTAGTAAAATGCCACTCCAAAAGATGGTTTATTTCATATATGCCACTATATGACCCTTTTGCCCCTAACCTCTTCTTCCTCCCCCACCGTCCCCCTCTTCTTCTTCCCATCACCGCTAACGCGCGTCGTCACCGTCGATACCCTTCCTCGGCAACCGCTAGCCTCTTCTTCTTCCTCCTCTCCGGCATCCCCTTCTTTCTTTTGATGCTTTCGGTCATAGCCGGAGAGGGCTTTTGTGGCTGTCGATGGCATGTGTGCCGACGCATGGCTGCTTCTTGCGCTTGGTGCCACCCGCCGATAGCAGCTTGTGAGAGGAGACTTGGCTTCGGCACCTTGGGCATGATGCCGACTGCAAGACCACCAGAGGCGACGGTGGAGGCAATAAGGCAACAGATAGTAGTGGCGGAGGATACGACAATGAGGCATCATGAGCGATGGAGCCGCATCGGACGCCAGCAACGACAGAGGAGGAGGAGAAGGGGCGTCAACAAGGTGGAGGCGATGGATGCCAATAGCTCACAAGGTGGAGACGATGGGCCGCGATGGACACTAGAGGATTAAGAGGAAATGGAGTGAGTCTGGCTAGTTCGGTTGATGGAGATGACGCAGCTGCTAGAGAAGGGTGCCGACGACAACGGTGCTGGTTGGTGACGGTAGGAGAAAGAAGTGGCGGCGGTAGGAGGAAGAAGAGGAGGATAGGGGGGAGGAAGGAGAGGCAGGGGCATAAGGGTCTTAGAGTGACATGTGTGTGTGTAACCATATGTTAGAGTGACATTTCAACATTTTTTTGGTTTTGGAGTGGCATTTTTCCAATTGGCACGCTTTGAATTGACATAAATCCAATTTTGCCCCTATAAAGAGATGTTTATTTTGGAGGAGACAACTCTTTATGAGTGATGGATGATATGGGCATATTTTCTCTCTTTAGCCCTTGTTTAGGAGGCCCATTCCTAGCTGGGAACCACGTGGGTGGGCTGCGAATTTGAATTGAAATCCCGGATATTGTGGTCCAATCAAATAAGGGCTTAAGCACCAGTGTAAGCGTAATAGCACTTTGCATTGAAGATGCCAGTATATATTGGTGGCCAAATGGGCGGCACGGCTTGGCATGACACGGGCCCGTGACGGTATGGGTCTATTTAGGCATGGCCTGACTAACTAAATGAATCATATTGTGCCGCCCCCATGGCCTCGCCCATCGACCCAGACACGACACGCCGAGCTTACAGGCCTAGTGCATCCGACACTGCTGTGGGAGTTGTCGCCTCCTCCTCCGCCTTGACCTCCTTTCTCGCCGGTCATGGCGCTGCTGTCAGGTCGGGTCGTGTCGTCTGTCGTGATCTAGCTGTGTTGTGTCGGCTCGACACTCACTATACGTGCCGTACTATGTCCGAACCGTGCTGTGTCGGTCTGACACTAGACGTGCCGTATCGACCCAACCCAAATATACCACGGCTAATCAGACCGTATGGACCCAACCCAACTAAATGCTGGGCCGGGCCAATAGTCCCATGTCGTAGGATGGCCCGGCAGGTACGGCCACCTCTACGGGTATATTCCGTGAGCAACCCGATTAGCGGATGCACATTATCGTTGTCCAAGTGATCTGAATTGTTAATTGTGTAACTATTCCTTTTAGCAGCATCGCACACAAAACACACCCAAATGGCCAAATTGTCGCCGCTTCTTCGAGGCTTTGAGCCAGACAGCCAGTTCGCCCAAGTCCGTAACATTAGACTTAGAGCCAGTTCGCGCGGCGAGGAGCCGAGGGCGGCGTGGCGAGGGGCCAAAGGGGCGCGCCAGCTTGTGGAGTGGCTGTGGAGGGGGGCGCCGAGCAGAGCAGGAGCAGCCGAGGCGGAGCATTCTTCCATGCAGGTGCTGACCACCTAACCCTAGCTTTTCGTGATCCTTGATCTGTGCAATTTCTCTTGCGGTCTTGCGTGTCATGACACTGCTATTCCTGCTTGTGGATGCCTCGTGTGATGTCCTTTGAGGCGAATTGGCGATTGGGGGGTGGCTGTTGGATTTGCGGTAGGACCTGGAATTCGTAAAATTGGGCAATGATTTGTTATTATAGATATGATACTGGCAGTTTAGGTGAGGTTTAGTTGGGTCAAGATTCAACAATTCTTCTTACTGATGCATAAGAAAATAAAGAACTGTAGTAGCTGGGCAATTTAGCGTCTGTAATGCCTGCATTTTCATGTTAATTAGTAATGTCCAGTTAATATGGTATAATATAAATCAGTGTTCACCAAGGCGCTAGGCGGTAGTCCGGGCGGTAGGCCCCTGCCTAGCGCCTAGCCTGCCTAGGTGGCCAAACAGCGCACGGCAGCGGCTAGGGAGGGGGAAGAACAACTGCACAAGCACAAGCACAAGTATGAAGCAGCCAAGGTGCAGTTGTGAGGGGAGGGGGAGGCTAGTACCTTGAGGGCTTGAAGTGCTGGAGCAGAGGAGCTCGACGTCCGCGGTGGGAGAGGTGGGATCGACCGGCGGCAGGGTTGATTGGTGGCGGGGGTTGCGGAAACGACTAGCGATGAGGATGATTCGGCGGGGAGACAATGTCGACAGCCTGGCTGCCGCCGCCACCTGCGCCTAGTCTAGACGGCTGGGGTTAGCAGTCCTGAGAGAGTGGAGACTGGGGGTCTAGGGTTTGTTTTGAGTCACTTATAAGTTATGAGTCAGCGTTGGCCGGGTCTGACTCAAGCCAGAACTCCCAAATTGGTATGTCATGACCCAATGGACCGCAGTGCGAGTCATGGCGCCGCTGTGGTCGTCTTCAACCTCCAAAACACAGAACGTCGCCGCCTCTATCCTCCACAGTCACGACTTCGCACCTCCGCCTCTGCCGCCACCTCTCTCTCCTTCCTAGTCGGCCGCCAGCCCGCGCGTTGGGCTCGACTTTAATCGCCCACCTGCCTTTGACCACCTATGGTTGCCTAGGCGGGCTTGCCGATCTTCGCCGATTATGTAAAAGCATGGCAGTAGGGCTCCGTGGCGCCTGAGCCACCTTTTAGAACACTGATATACATTACTGAGATGATGTTTTGAGATCATGGGGCAGCATTGCTGCCTAGCTGATTAATTTGAGAAGAAACTCCTCTTATTGCTTGAAAACATTACTCCTACCGGATTGTAGTTGTTGATTCCATATAGTATCATATACTCTTGTTAGTGTGATCGCAATATGGTTTATGTATAATACATATTGGTTCATGTCGCCCTATCTAAGATTTAGTCTTGGGTCCGCCACTGAGGCGGTCACAAGCGCACACGTGGCTCGTGTAGCCTTCTTTATTAATATGATTATTGGTACTTATTCCTCTTGCTATGCCTCTCCTTATGTATCCTAACTATGGTAGAGTCCTACAGGGCTACATGGAAACTATTCGGGATAAGCCAACAATT
Organism: Hsuehochloa calcarea; assembly: GCA_036346395.1. Classification (NCBI taxonomy): domain Eukaryota; kingdom Viridiplantae; phylum Streptophyta; class Magnoliopsida; order Poales; family Poaceae; genus Hsuehochloa; species Hsuehochloa calcarea. The sequence continues at coordinate 37,388,661 of CM070602.1, read as the reverse complement.
AAGTGTGAAAAAAACTCCCTGTGGGGCCGGTTTCGTAACACCGATAGCTAAATGGAGATGGGGATGGGAGGGCATCCCTCGTGGGGAATAGCCCCATTGCCATCCCTAGAGGCCTCCCCCATATATTTTTTTCACCAGCCGGCTACCCTGCTCGTCGTCCCAAACAGTCCCTCACTCACAAATCCTCGTTGCTCCTCTCTCTAAAAAAAACCCTCTTTGCTAGCGCCGCCAAACAAAATCCCTTCGCCCCTGGTCCTCCTTCCACAAAGGAATCACGGCTGCCAGCCACCTCTGAGTGAAGGTACTCGTAGGCATCCTCCTCCTCCTCCTTCGATCCCCTCTACTGGTACTGGACTGGTGTGGAGTGAAGATCCATCCAGATTTGGATTTATTCCTTCTTTTGTTGGTAAGGAAGCCCTTCCCTGGCTTTCTTGGATTGACGTTTGTTTTGCTTTGCTATTTCTTTTTCTTGTGTGAACAATCCAATCCAGTTGCGGACCCATGATTAAATTTTAGCTATGGCGGAGTCGTAGCACTGTGACCGTCTTCTCCAGCGTCGGCCTGAGGTCTTGGGTGCTCGGCGTCTCAGAATGTTCTATATATATACTTGCATTCTTGATCTCTTAAGTTTGTTGTGAAATCGAAGTTAATGGTGCACCATATATTTGTTTCTACTTCTTTGTTCAATTAATATTCCAAGACAACTTGTGCTCACAAGATGAACACCAAGAAGATTAAGCTGCACTACCACCACTACGGGTCGCGACTATGTGATCCTTCACGCCAGAGTCGCTAAGCGCAGCCACGGCGATTTCTTCTTGTATCCATTGGCCTCGCTCCATCGAGGACTCGTGAATTCTGCCCCTCATCAGCAGCACGGCGCGGTTTGGCTAATACCTAAGGCCACGTTTGGAACACATAATTTTTTCTTCTAATTTATGTGAAAATTGAATTGTTTTATGTGTATTTTTTTGTTGAATAAGCCCTAGCTACTTTCACAATCCTACCGACATTGTATTTTTAAACATCCATTGAAATAATGTTTTGCGAGGGAAATGATGTTGGTATCATAACCTTTTTTAAGATATTCTTGTTACTCTTTTCTACAGAAAAACCACTTGTGTCTACACAAAAGAAAAGAAGAGTAAGGAGGGGGCATGGTGACAAATTGTAGGAGAGTGCAGGGTGGAAAACGAAAAGGAGGTGAAGAAAGAATTTTGGAATGTCTATCATTGAATATCTTATGCCACACATCAACGACCAGACCAGCCGTTATTCTTTCCTCTTGTCCTCTACTACTCGCTCCCCACTCCGCGTGAGCCGTGGCGTCTCCATTGCTCACATTTTGAGCTTTTTTTAGAGAAAAGGAGGAAGCAGGTAGCATTTAGCAAGAAGAAAGAGGTCGAGCAATGGGGCTGGCCAGCGACAACGCTGCGTTTCCCTTCTCCACCAAGCTCCCCGCCACCTCCCCGCACTTCTGCAACCCCCTTAGCAGGAGGTAATGCCCATTTCTTCTTGCTGTTTTTGTTGTTCTCCCCTGAGCTCGTTTTAAGCCCTTGGGAACTTTTTGCCACTCCATGGAGCATGCGCAAGCTAGCAAGTCGGCGGAGGGGGTGGGAGGGGTGATTCCCGGCCGGTGGTAGCTCTGGCGGACGCCAGAGCACGCCAGAATGGTGGGTCCACCCCTGATCGAATCCAATCAGATCTTTTGTATTCTTCTTCTTGTTGTTCATCAAGATCGTTAGGCATCTCCTAGGAAGAAGGAAGACAGGAAGAAATTAGCTGAAAAGACATTTTAGGGATTTTTAGGTTTTCCGTTGACTAGAGCTGAAGGATAGGCCGCGCTGTTTGATATCTTTTGGGCTTGCGAGCACAAAATGCCGATTTTGCATTCGGGACATGCCTCACATGAAATTTGAAATGAACTGATCTGAGTGTGAACCACTAGTCCATATGAAATTTCAGTATGCTTCATCTAGGTAGGTGCACTACTCATCAGTACAAGAGCCTGCTCTGCTCCTCAGTACAAGAGCCTGCTCTGCTCATGAGTGGCTCATTCACTCTTACTAAAATTATGCAAGATGTGATAATTTGTGATATGATGTTCAATTCCCCTTAACAACATATTTGTATTGCCCAATACAATATAAATCTCAATCCAGACTAGTCTCAAATTCAGTCAAATTTAGGTAGGGTAGTTAAAACTTCCCCCATTTTATGTTGATAAGCTATGGGAACTGAGTGGTTCAAAATTTATTGCACTGTGTCAAAGATGCTATTGAGCTGGGCTTCACCTATGTACACACCATAGCAAATGTTTCCTATAATGGAGCTTACATTTAGGATGTGTGACCTCTCATTAGAAAAATCTTGAAATGTCATAGTTAGCATATTGTTTACTTTAATCATTTGCCTGAACTGCCAAATGAATTCATTGCCTGTACAAAATGTGTTGAGTATTTTTCTCTAACTACTGGCAAACCAGAATAGTCTGGATATTTCACCATAGAATTCTCATGCATCTGGTTTGAACTTTGAAGTTTTGAACACAAATTTTTATTTATTTTGTTTCTTGGTTTCAGATGATAGACATGGTTTCTGCTATCGAAGAGCTTAGTGGGCTAACTACTAGAGAACTCAGTGAGATGCTGAAAGAGTCAGAGAACTTTGTCTTGCAGTCCAAGACAGAAGATGGTGGTCCAAAACAGGTACTTATGTACAATGTTTACATCTATTTCAGTCTCCTTTTCCCTGACATATGTTCTTCTTTGTAGGTGGACATGGAAAAGCTTGTGTCATCACTTCCTCTCCATCTTCTTGCTGTATGTTTGGAGCTTGGAAGAGGTTCAGATTTAACATATGTCCTTCGTGGCATGCGCTTTTTGCATAGTTTGTCTGAGCTAGCAACTCGCCATACTAGGCTGGAGCAGGTTACTTCTTTTGTTATTTGATATTTCACACAAGCTTGATATGCTCTGAGTACGCTTTTTCTTTTATGTCCAGTTTAGCTAGTGAATCACACCATATTGGTAACATAATTGTATTATTTTTGTTCCCTGATGATCTGAACTAATCCAAGTTATTTGCCCTGTGAGTGTTAAAAGTAATGCAGCTCTTTTTTTTGTCATGTTTAGTCATTATTGTGCTTGTGTTGTGTCCAATCAGTCCCAACTTGTTTATTGATTTTACATTTTACTGTCTGCCTGTCGGGTTAATTTAGCTTAGTGATGAGCATTGAGACTAAGGCATGTTTATTTTCTTGCAGGTTCTCCTCGATGATGTGAAATTATCTGAACAAGTCATGGACCTGATATTCTTTGTGCTATCTATACTTTCCCACTGGAAGAAGGTTCGGCAAGTGCCACCTAAAATATTTATTGAATGCTGTGTGCTTGTCTTTTTATATTGTCATTTCATACTAGTTTCTGGTAACACCTATTGTTTTAAATTAGGAAAATCATCTTGGTGCTTCTCCTTTTGTACATTCATCACTTGTAGCAGCCAGTCTTCATCTGTTGACAAGTTACTTTTCATCTCAGTGGCACGAACTTGTCCATATTCTGCTTGCACATCCAAAGGTAACACATGTTAATTTAACGGCTATTTAATTTATTTGCATTTTCATGCCTCGATTCTGTAGAAACTGCCAATTGAAAGCATAGGACTAGCGTCCACAATTCTATAATATGTTAAAGTGGGTCTTTCAAATCTAATCGTTGATTTGGCCCCTATTTTAGTTTGGTTTCTAAAGTCTGAACTCCTAACTTTGATTGATTTTCAATTTTTCATCCTCACTACCAGCTTCTCGATAATAGTCTCATTGCAGTGCAAGTTGATTTCATAAATGATAATGACATGTTTATTGTTGGCTTTAACCTCACCACAAAATAGAGTTTGTAGCATGATGTGGGGTTTTAACTCTTAACATTATTTTTAAGGTTCAAATCAGAATTCATTTCAACTACTCCTATCCCTATGTGGTGTTTTGTGGTTCAATCGGATTAGCAATAGGTGTAGCTGCCATGTTAATTTTGAAATCCAAACTTGCTACATCAGAAAGCCATGCTCTGTTAAAGGCACGGGTTTATTGTGCTTGTATAGCACACACCAACACATTTTTCCTATTAGCACTGTTGTTCAAACTTGTAAATTTCTTTGTTTGGGTCATATCATTACAGGGTTTTATCTTCTGCATCATTATATTATATCATAAGATAGTGTATTACTTCCTTCAGCTATCCTATTACTTTATGTGAGACATAGTTCATGCTAAAGTTTTGCTGACTATTGCCCATTGCACGTTTTCTATGTACTGTGATAGTAGTTAATTGAATCATGTGTCTTCTTGTGTTTATATATGTCAGATATATTCTTTGGAGAAAAAACATATCTGAGCTCCTGTCTTTATCCTAGTCCTTTATTACTCACCGACTCACGATGGCAATTCTTTGAACATGAATGTTATGTTAGGAATACATGGATCTGCTAGTTCGCCACTTATTATTCAATCTATTCATCTCTATTTTAATGTTTAATGTTTCATGGGCAGGTTGATATCTTTATGGATGTGGCCTTTGATAGTCTGCATGAAGATGCGAGGTCATTGAGTGTCAGGCTGTCAACATTGGGCACCGTTGTCTTTCCTGTTGGTCCTTTTGACTCACGACTGACTCACTTCATCTGCCAACAGTGCGAAGCATCATTGCAGTTTCTGTTGTTGCTGTGCCAGCAGAAGTTGTTCCGAGATCGTATTTTAAAAAACAAGGTCTCACATATCTTTAGAAATCTCATTTCCTTGTACTTTTAGTTCTACTATTGAGGGAAAAACTTACTTAACACGATCTCCCCTTCTGCTTTACGAGTTATCAAGAGATACTTGTTTCATCATACTAATTAACGATAGAGATAAGTGTACCATGCTGACTGATTATTTGTTCCCCAATTTCAGTGACCCGATATTCACATGCTTCCATCCTGCTATGCTACTAGCTTGAAATTTCCACAAAATAGATCAATCTAGACTAATGTAGTTCGAGGAAACGTATTTATTTTTGGTGAAGCCTACATGTTTGGGTATTCAAATATGAGTAAAAGAGTCAGATCTGTAAGTGGTTACTGTATGCCATTACATTACCCTTGGAGGCTGACGTCTTAAGGTTCTAACTCAACGCAGGAACTCTCTAGGAATGGAGGTATACTGTTACTCTCTCAAACTATATTAAAGTTTGGTGTTCCAGAATCTCTGAAGGGATCAATTGATATTGCTGCTTCCATTTCCAGACTGAAGTCTAAGATCCTTTCTCTTGTAAGTTGGGCATGAGTCACGACCAGAGATAAAAAAACCGGCCGGTTTTTCCCGGTTTAGCAAATTCAAATTTTAGTTTTCGAATTTTGGCTGGTTTTTAAGCAAATTCAAACGAATTCCATTAAGATTTTTTCAGGTAAATCCGGTAACCAGTCGGTTACCGTTTCCGGCCAGTGACTGGGAAATTGGCCGGTTTCGGGTTTTTTAACCCTGGTCATGACACATATTTTACTTTGTTTAAAGAAGGTACTACTACTGTCTACTGGATACACACATATTGAGTTACTAACTAAATGCTTGGTATAAACAATCTCTAGTTGCTACAACTTTGTGAAGCTGAAAGTGTTTCTTACCTTGATGAAGTTGCCACTTCTCCAAAGAGCATGCAACTAGGGCAGGCTTTAGCACTAGAGGTCAGTTCTCCTAGGGCTGACCATAGCCTGGGAAAAAATTACTCTATTTCTTCTGCCTCTGGATATTTTATTCAATTACTGACAAAGTCTTATTTCACAATGATTACTGCAGGTTCTCGATTTACTGAAGACTGCATTTGGAAAAAAACAAAAACTTACTGCCAATTCTCATGATAAGAGTTACCCCATGGGTTCTGTGCTTATCAGTGCATTGCGTCTAGTTGACGTCTTTTCTGATGATTCAAACTTCAGATCTTCCTTTATAACTAGTACTGTGAGATTTGCACCGAGTAACTGCTTCTGCTACGTTGATAGGATTTTACCTTTTTAGCAACTGAAAGGAGTGTTTTTTTAGCGAAGATAAGGTTTTACTTCAAGTTCTTTTTGTTCATATCTTTTGCAGATTCCCTTTCTGACCCAAATTTTGGCTATTCCTCATGATGAGTTTGTCTCGAGTTGGTGCTCTGTCAATCTGCCAGTGATAGAAGACGACGCCAATCTAGATTATGATCCATTTGGTGCAGCTGAGCTGGCACTGGTAGCTGCTGCCAATAAGTTGACTGAAGCTAAAGCTAATTATTCTTGCCCTTTTCGACCTATCCGTATGCCTTCAATAGCATATGCACAGACAAGAACATCATGCGTGGTGAAAATAATAGCAAATTTGCATGTCTTTGTTCCAAACATATGTGAAGGTCAGGACTTATTATTTCTTGCTATGAGTTGCTAACTTGCTATACTATATATGTTAGACATTGTTAAAAGCAAGTTCCATTGCCATGTTAAATTGTTAACAGAGCAAGAAAGAGATCTTTTTCTTCAGAAATTTCAGAAATACTTGGTAACAGAGAGTCCTAGACCATCAGTGGACCATCCAGCATCTGATGATCTTAAGGCCACTACAGTTTGTAGAAACTTGGGTAGAGTCGCCTGTGTTTCCCCCCCATTATTTTGTGGTTATGTCTATTCATTACACATTTACACTGCATATCTAACCTCTTTTTTTGTGGGTTTTGCAGGATCTTTGTCCGAGTATTCTAAATCATTAATTCCTAATAACTTGTTAAACGAGGAAGATGTGCAACTATTAAGGTGGTTAAAGTCATTTTGACTAGTTCTTGTGATATTCTTAGTGTCCCGCATGGAAAACTATGTGTTGGTTACAGTTTTTTTTGTTGCATGCCTGATTTTATGGGTCAATATTTGGTTGTAGTTTTTTTGCATTCTCCCAATAATTTTCTGATTGAAATGCTTTGCCGACATTTCTGTAAAGTTTATTTTTCCTGTTTGCAGTGAATTTGCTTATAAGTTACAAACTTGGTGTAAATCACAAGTTGGACAGAGTACATTGCAGGTTTGTTTGCTTCGCTCAACGATTATGAGAATCACACTAGCCAGCTACATACCAAAGTGTTGTGTTTACGGTCCCTGGTTCTCTGTTGGTCGGATAACATGCAAAATCTTATTTCCTGTAATAATAGTTCAACGGTTCAAGTAATAACATGCACATGAAATAAAGAGATTTTGCACGTCACCTGCACTGTGCATAAATTTTGTTAAAAAATGAATATTCAATACCATCAGCACTGTTTTTTTCTATTTTATGGTCAGTGATAGGTGCACTAAGTGTTTAATATAGAAAAATAGCTTGGACCCTTGCACACTTTACGGTCCCTGGTTCTCTGTTGGTCGGATGACCTGCGAAATCTTATTTCCTATAATATTAGTTCAACGGTTCAAGTAATAACAGGCACATGAAACAAAGAGATTTTACACATCACCTGCACTGTGCATAAATTTTGTTAAAAATAATGAATATTCAATACATAAGCACTGTTTTTTCTATTTTATGGTCAGTGGTAGGTGCACTAAGTGTTTAATATAGAAAAATAGCTTGGACCCTTGCACACTGGTGGTCACTTCGTACTTTTAGCAGTTTACTTAAAATCAACTGTTGGATGACTTCATTCCTGGGATGCTTTAGGTGGTAAAAAGTGATACATCATCACAGGGCAAAGACTTGAAGCCGGTGCTGGAGCCCTTGCCAACAAGGGCTAGTGCTCCGGATTCCGATATGAATAACTTTCCGAAGGTAGATACATTGTTCACTACATCAGTATAATGTTATTAGCCATTGACTTGGTAATGCATCTGATCCCAATCAAAAACCGATGCTAAAAGGATGTGCAGAACATGGAAGAGTCTACACCAACACCCTCCATGAAGCAAGAGGGAAATGCTAGGGTTGAGACTCCGAGAAATTGTGTCACTATACATGGTGGATTCCTGCAGAATTCAGTTGGTCAAGATCTAGTCCATCTTGGTGTTGCGAGAACAACTAGCGTAGGTTATCTGGGTGTGGGTACTGCTACTAGTACAGGACTCGAGCGCTGCAAAATGGATCTTGATCCAGCATCCAGCAGTATGGACCATTTCAAAACACCAGAACCCACAAAAGAAAGTGTTCTTCAGGATGATGAGAAAGGAGACACTAACATGTATGACGAGAGGCAACCTATGAGAAGAAGTGTTCTCCAGGATGATGAGAAAGGAGACACTAACATGTATGACGAGAGGCAACCTAAGAGAAGGAAGCGGACCATTATGAATGATAAGCAAGTAAATGAAATCGAGAAGGCTCTAATTTATGAGCCTGAGATGCATAAGAATGCCACCTTACTACAGGCATGGGCAGAGAAGTTAACTGGGCAGGTATAGGGCTTTTCACTTGGCCATTCTTTTGTTAGGTCTAACTATTGTATATGCTTGTTTGATTCATGAAAATGCGACCATAATTTTCAGGGCTCGGATATTACATCATCGCAACTAAAGAATTGGTAACACTGAAACTATCTCTATCCTTCTTTTGCCTAGCGATTTACCAATACCTGCATTATGTAACCTACGTTTAGTCCAAATTTATTATTTATATGTTACTGCTTACTACGGTACTGCCTTTTGTGCCTTAATCCATAGCCTTCTTTAAATTCTAGGCTGAACAATAGAAAAGCTAAGCTTGCTCGTATCGCGAAAGAAAGAGGAGTACCATCTGAGGGTGAGAATGCTGATAGGCCATCTACACCCGCTACTCCCCACCTTGGTGACTCCTCAGAAAGTGCTGGCGAGGAGAGCTATTTGCAACCTGCAAGGGTAATGAGTGCTCTAGGCATATCTAGGGGCAGCAGACTGGTGAGCCCAGATAGCAATGAGCTAACAACCCTGGCTGAGTTCACTGAAAACATCATTCTGAGCCGCCCTTTTACAAGATCATTCTCATTTGAACCTGGCCGCCTTGTTTTGCTGATTGATAACGATGGGAAGGAAGTTGGCAGGGGTAAGATCTTCCAAGTCGAGGGCAGGGCACAGGGGAAGAGCCTGACAGAGAGCCGCATTTGTGTCGTCGATGTCACTGAGCTTAAGATTGAGAAATGGAGGGAGATCCCTCATCCCTCTGAGGCATCGGGAAGAACATTCCAAGAGGCAGAATCAAGGAACAGTGGCGTGATGAGGGTAGCGTGGGATGTCATCAGGCTATCTCCGGTGGTGCAGTAAGTCAAAACATTTTTTTGCAGCGCGTACAAAGATGATGGGAGACCAAGAAAGTACAGCAAGTAGAGAACCTTCAATTTAGGATCTGAAATAATGAATCTTCTGGTGCAGTTCTTAAAGCAAGTGAGCTGCTCAAGTAATTAACCAACATCATGTAAAAGCCGCCTCCTTGTCTGATGACTGTTGTTTCCATTGACCGAATGCTGGACATGTTCAGGAGGAAATAGTACATCCTCTAAGTTACAAATTTTTGCTATTCTGTTTATATTAGATGCAACAAATTCAATTACCCACCGTTTATTATGAGATTTTTACATTACTAAGTTACCAATGTTCAGATAATAGACTACCGGACAAATATGTCTGGTAATTGGTAAAGGTCGATGCAATATATATATCCTCACATTGTTTCTGGTGGTTGCTTGAGGCCGGGGCAACATGGACACCACAGCATACTTTGGATTTTTGTTCATTGAGATATTGGAGAAAAATAAAAATAAAAATAAAAAATGTTGCGATTCTGCTTGTATATTATTTGAAAGTATCGGAGTGGAGCAGGAGCTGTATACTAGCTTGTATATTTTATTTCCGAACACTGACTAGCTAGTTCAACATTGTGTACTTCAAATTCAAGCCAGTGAATTCCAACAACATAGCATCCGTACGTGGGATTTATCAGATCAGGATTTGGCCACTCAGTAGAAGATAATGTACATTGTACAGATACTTAATCATTACAGTATTCATCTCAAATGAAGTAACTAAACAACTTTATCTGTGCAATTGTCATACGCAAGCAGAAGTACAAATGAAAATAACCGGAAAAAAAACAAGATAGAGTAGGACCAGGGATCCAAATCTTGATTCCGACCGAAATCTCAGTAGTCGACCGGTACCGGTAACCGAAAATTTCAAAAAACAACCAGATGAAATTTGTAATTCAAAATTTGAACTCGGTTTTTCTCGGGGCCGGTAACTGGACCGGTAACCAGTAAAACAAACCGGCTGAAAATACCAGAAAAACCGGAAAATATAGAAAAATGGTTATTAGCAAAATTAAAATTTGGAATAATGCAAATATTAGTGAGAAAGTGTTTCAAATTGTGCATAAAAAGTCTTCCTTACTAGCTTCACTCTCTATGACAGTCCTCTCGTCCAAGTGTTCCAAATCATGTAAGAGGGAGGTAAGAGGAAGATAAATACTATGTGCTGCTGTCTAAGCCTCCAAGACAGGATATTGCTAACAAAGGACATCTAAGGAGTATCCAAGGCTCTTTTATATATTATAAGTGCTAAATATACTAAAAATTAATATTTCAATACATAATCTAGTATAACAATGTTTAAACCAACTGAGGAAGAATATTATAGAATCAAAAATTCAAATTTGAATTCAAAGTTTTTTTTGACCGTTTTTTTCCCAATTACGCCGGTAACGGCCGATCCTGAGTACTCGGATGCAGAGTTTATAATATCTGACAGTAAAACCCGAAGCCATCTAAAAAAACAAGTAAAACTAGAAGATGGGCCATCGTCTCACAATGGTTTTTTTTTTTAACACAAGGAGAAGCCAGGACAGCTGTAAGGTACTCCTAGCTGGCCTGGTACTAATATCCTCTCTCTCTCTCCAAAAAAAGAAAAAGAAAAAGAAAAACTGGTACTAATCAGGCAGCAATGGAGGGCCCAAAAGAGTTGCAAGAATTTGAGGCTCCATGTGTGATGCTGATCAGCTCCACTCCAGGTATGTACCAAGCAGGCAACAAGCAAATGAGGGTCCCTTGTCCTGCTTCTATCTGGGACGCCCATTGGAGGATGGACGGGCTGGGATGGTCACTCACAGCAGGTCCTCCAATGGATGCCTCACAGGGTTTGCAGGCAGAGAGGGATCAGAATTCAGAGGTATACCAGCAGGCAGAGACGCGCTGCCATCATTCAGAAATAGATGCCTTGCGTTGACTTGCCTTCACCCAAGCTTACGCAAGGGATGGCAGGAGCAGACTGCAGAGAGGTCACGTGCATGTAGGGCCAACAAGTCATAGCTTTGTTGATGGTAGAAAGTAGAAACAGAAATGCATGCAGAATTACAGATGACGTACAAATGCAGTGAAAGGCAGTACCTGCATGACACATCCACATTGCTTCCTCCCTTTTTATACGTGGCTGACTGCCAACTCTATGTGGAACTAGCTAGCTAGCTAGCATGGTGGAATAGACGGTCTAGGCACACATGTTTTGCACAATCTATGTTTTTGAGTACCTAGTAAATCAAAGCCACTTGTACGCGGCACTCTATACACTATTCTTATCCATATACGCTAAAAATTTGTGCTACTTTTTTATTTTATTTTTTAAAAAACCTTCCTTAAGCTCCCTACCTGCTTTCCTTTCCCTCTCTCCCCTCCGTGCCTGTCCAACAAACCACACCGCCCTGCCCCACCCCGTCATAGCCCAGCCACGTCGATGCCGTCGTCGGAAACCCTGCGTCCCACCGTAACCTCGCTAGAAATCTCGCCAAACCCTGCGGTGCCATCGGAAACCCCACAAAACCTAAGGTTTTCGGCGATGATGTGGGGTTGGGCGAGGTTTCCAGCGGGATGCGTGGTTTGACGAGGTTTCCGGCGATGAGGTTTTCTGGCAAGGTGTGGGATTTTCAACGACAATGATGATGCGGCTTGGGTCAGGGCAGGGCGATGCGGCGTGGCTCACCATTTCAACGGCAAGGATAGTGCATGGGATCACATGTATATGTGCAAAAACCATATTTTCCCCAAATATTATGATTGTTAAGTGCCGCGACCCAAATTTATACATTCGAAACCCTTTGTATTTTCTGAACTAGTCCCAGATCAGTAGTTAGGTCACACAGGAAACATCAATGAAATACCATCCATTTATCGATTTAACTTAAAAGATCTCAAAATAATAAATAGTAATAATAACTGGACCTTATGATTAATGTTTACTTAACTTACAACGCATGGCTAAAGAAACAAATAAACTCTTACAACGGAACGGAAAAACTTGGAGAGACCAATCAACATACCCACATGCAATCGAGTGGAGAACACATCTTAATCCGTGAACTCTTCATAGTACTCATTCTCAAAGAACTCTTTAGCAGCTTGATATTCTTCAATTGAGCAGCAGAATTTGAAGTCGTGAGCACATAAAGTACTCAGCAAGTTATTGAAAAATAGTATACAAATAATATTCATGCAAGGTTTTAACAAATGGTTAGCTGTATGGTTCTTTTGCAGAAAGCAGCATTGACGATAAATACAATAAATAGATTGAATTGCATAATTTAAAAGACAATAAGTAAATAGAGTAAACAATTTCTTTGAAATCAACCAGTGAACTCCCCATTTACTTCCCAACACAAACCACCAACGTGAATTACCCATTCACCAAATGAACATTATATTCATCAAGTGAACTTCGATTCACATTTCAACACATTTTATAAAGAAACTCTACCACTCGTGTATAATCTCCAAACACGTCCACGACCACGGACACGGCTGTTTAAATAGTTTTAACTATGTAGAGGTTGTACAGCTTTACCCACAAGAGATAAATCAACTCATAATGATGTACACACACTTCCAAAGGTGTGCGACTAAGTGATTATCACAAGGCCTTTACAAAGTGTAACACCCTGACCCAAAATCGGCTCAATGCCCAGCCTACCGTGGGGCGGACCCGCGCACACATAACACCTCACTTACACTTTCGTCCTCGTTTTGTGTAAAAGGGTTAACATGGAGGTGCTATGTTTGGATCCAACAGGCATTATATACTACTACAACTCACTTGAGACAAGCAACGTGGGACTAATCCCACCACACAACTCCTCATGGGCCACACTACGAGTAGGCCGGGATATTACATTCACCCCCCTTAAGGGCTCACGCCCTTGGCAGCATACCGCATACGCGGCAAATGCCCAGAACCACCCCTCGGTACACGTCCGTGCGTCCAGTGCCGGCACATATGCCATGCCGTGTGTCCACTCCGGGCCCACATGTGCCATGCGCCATATGCCCGCGCCCCTGTCCCGCACGCGCCCGTGCAGCGAAGGTTGATGCTCTGATACCATCTGTAACACTCTGACCCAAAATTGGCTCAATGCCCAGCCCACCGTGGGACGGACCCGTGCACACATAGCACCTCACTTACACTTTCGTCCTCGCTTCGTGTAAAAGGGTTAACCCCGGAAGTGCTATGTTTGGATCCAACAGACATTATATACTACTACAACTCACTTGAGACAAGCAATGTGGGACTAATCCCACCACACAACTCCTCATGGGCCACACTACGAGTAGGTCGGGATATTGCACAAAGTTCCTTCTTAACCCGATTCTGCCCACTAAGGTTTCAACACTGAATGTCTCATCGACCAGACAGGGCCCCCTCTTGCGCCAGTGTGAGTATACGTATATCCCACATCTCACGCTTCCAAGACAACCAAAATTAAGACATTGCTAATTAGTTAGCCAGGTCCGTCCCATACCGACCATGTGGTTGTACGATTAAAGCCTAGTTCAATGGTGCATAAGATTAAGTCCTTGACAACATACTCAGGCGAGACTACCACAAACCCACAACGTGTTATATCCACACCCTCAATCCACAATCGCTGCCCGAGCGAAAATCATTTTGTTTAACCAAAATCAATGACATACCCCATCATGATACACAAATTTTAACAACAATGGTTAACCACTATAATTCTATATCTCATTAAGTCAAATTCAACATTATTTGTACATGCGATAATGAACCCATCGCAACTAAGCTTGACTAAACATCTGTACGATACCCATGTTGGTGATACAAATATGTCCAATTAAAGTTAACCATTCTAAGGTGACAAATGATTCAAGGCATTCAATAGTTCAATGGAGGCATAATGACAACTAGGTGATAACTAATCCCAAATCATTTGATATAAAGATAGCATTCAATTGATATAAAATAATATACTTTTGAAATCATAGGTTCAATATGATCAAAGAACTTCGACTTGCCTTGGCTTTGGCTTTTCTCAGTTGCAACACTTGGATCTTCAAAGTTTACTTCTGCTCCGTGAAATAGACCGTCTAACGAGAGAGAAAACAACAGGCGAAGCACAAATAAATTCAAAAAAAAATCCAAAAACATTAAAAACAATTCTAAAGGAAAGAGTTTGATTTTAGATGAATTTAGGAATTTGAATGGACTGAATCGGAGTTCGAACGAAGAAGAATAGACTCTCGGAAGATTTGCCGAAAAAGAAAAAGAGAGAGAAAAAAAAAACATTCCAAATAATATTCCTTCGGCTGAAAAAATAAAAAGAAATTGAAACTTAAAAGTGGGGTCCACGGGTAAGTGAGAAAGATGAAAGAAAGATTGGATGACATGTGAGCCAAGGTTGCTGGAGAGAGAAAGAAAGAAAGAAATTAAGAGGGAGAATGAGAGAGGGTCCCGCATGTAAATGACTTGGTTTATGGTGGACTCAATCTTTGGACTTTTAGCTTGGGTTAGACTTGAGTTCACCACATGGCATTGACAAGGATGCCACATGGACTGACACAAGGGTAGAAGAGCTGAGGTGGAGGGTGATGTGGCATGAGATGGCAGAGAGAATTCAAGGGAAGGACAAAGGAGCTTCTGGCCGGCGGCTTGGACATCGACGTCAACGACGAACGACAACAAGGGAATTTCAGTGAGGTATCAAAATGAAACCCTGGGAACACGATGATGCTCTGTGTGATGGTGGTGCAGCAATACCGGCGACGAGGTGATGGCGGCAGTGACATTGGTGGCGGGGAGAGCTCGGGTGACGACGGCGATGGAGAAACAAAGGCACCCAACGGTGAACAAAGGAAGCACCGGGTTGGAATTGATGAGAGGAATTCAAAGAACACCTCAGGAGAACTGGAGATCGATTAGAGTGGCGGCAAGGTGGAGTTAATCGGAGATGAAAGAGATGATAGGCGGTGAAGCAATGGTGACTGAGAGAGACATAGAAAGGTAAGGATCAGGAGAGAATAGATTGGAACACAAGGTGATGCACTCAAAAGGGCGGGAACTCTCATCGGCGAGTAGATCAGAGATGGGCGGTGTGGCTAGATTTGAGGACAACAGGGTTGGCGACGACTCGATGGTTCTCTAGAGAAGATGGTGGAGGCAGGACGTAGAATGTCGCTACGCGATCCCAATGGAGGTGATGACGATGCCGGAAGAGCAACGATGTGGATTTCATGGGGATATATTCCAGATCTTAGGATGATGTGACAATTGGCAATGACGTTTACGGTTTGTAGTTTCACGTGTTTTCGACAAAGCTACAGGTATTCTGGACAGGGGCGGTCCGACCGGTCCTTGCACGGCGGTCCGACCGGTCCCAAATCGGTTGGACCGGCCATGTGGCGGTCGGACGTGGTGACCTAAAAGTGTTCAAACGCAGTGGGCCAAAAATAGGTGTTGTAGGCAAGTGAGGATCCCAATGCACTTGGTCTCATAATTTTTGGAGTCTCCGAAGAAGTTCTATTCGTTTTAATTTCCGAAGGTTTGGATTTTCAGGTTGAAATTCGGCTAAGTCCTCGGGCGGTCCGACCGGCTACGAGGAGCGGTCCGACCGCCATGGCGGTCCGACCGCTCACTGGAGCGGTCGACCGGTTTCTACTTGAACGTCGGCCAACCGTGGCGATGTTGTTTTGTTAGGTCAAAGTCATTGGTTTCATGGCATATGATTTGCATGATGCATGTTTTGACTAACATGGGTCAAGTTGTGAAGAACTTGTTCCGAATTCGTGTTTGCTTGTGCGTGGTTGTGCGAGTTGCTTGGTGGTCAACGACGGTCAACGGCGAGGAGAATCGGGACTAGACTTGAAGAGTTGAGGTCCAGAACGATCGACGATGCCGGGTGGGGTCAACGACTCAAGTGTGACACAAGATGGACAAGGGTGACCTATTGGCAAATCCATGATGCATGGTGAAGCGGTTTAGGTCAAAAGGTTAAAGACGGCGCTGCGAAGCGTGCGTGTGTGACCCGCTTGTTAGTGGGCCTTAACGGAGCCCAATTAAGTCAAACCCTAAGAGGTTTAGGCCTCCACTATAAATAGGAGGAGATGGTGGTCGCACCTCTCTCTCTCGCCTTTTATGTTTCAAAACCCTAATTGTCTTTAGGGAGTTGAGGTGGAGGCAAGGGCTCTTGATGGTTTATGGTGAATTTCGTGATCTTTGATTGCTCACTGATCCATGATGGTGTGGATGTAATCCAGCAACAATCACGAAATCAATCTATGCAAGGTTTGCTTGAGATAAGTCTCTTTTCGTTCTTGCTTTCAATTTCGTGTTTTTAAGGGCTTTCTTTGATCCGCGAGTTTGTGATTGATTCTTTCACGTGAATTAGCTTGTTGTGATATGTGTGAATCTATCTAGCATCATCTTGATCATCAATCCTCACAAACAAGCTTTAGGATCAAGTTTTCGTTCTTGCGGTTTAGACCTTCATTAATCAATTGGCAATTGCTCAAGATCGTTCAAGAATTATCATAATATTCGATTGGAATAGGTCCTCAATAGCATATAGAAGGTGTGTGCAAAGTTTCATAAAGATTAGAGTTGAGAATCAAAAGTTTCACCTAATTGCAACCGTCATCGGTGATTTTATCATTGCGGATCGGTTCGAGTCGGCCGGTCGGATCACCCGTCATCACCGGTCGACCGATTTTGAGCGGTCCGACCGCCAAGACTAACGCCGGTCGGACCGCCTTGCAATCGGTCCGACCGATTGGGTCCATGATCGAGCCGCCGTCTTTGTGAGTCTTTGCAATCTTAGCGATTTTTGTAGCATTGCTTAGGGGTTTAATTGGATTCAATACTAGTCTTCCATTTGTCTTGGTATATTGATCTTCATAGCTTTCTAATAGCTCTTCGGAGTGAAATTGTATTGAGTTCATAATTTGTGAAAAAGTGAGTGTGCTCCTATTCACCCCCCCTCTAGTCGCCTTTACGGTCCAATAAACGATGACGACGAAATCCAATGAAGAAAACCTTCGGTGGCGGCTCTGTTCTTCAGCAAGTTGTGGCGCAAAGGAAACGAAATTAGGGAAACTGATTTAGAGTTTTGGATGAGGTGGACGACGAGAAGATTATGACATGGGTGGCCGCTTTAAATAGGGCGGAGAGGAGGATTTGCATGCGACACGGTAGCGAACGCGCGATGAGCTCGGACTCTAGGAGTCCAGCGCCGGGACGAAGAAGATGCTGGCAACGCAGGACCACCGGGTAGAGAAACAAGAGAGTGGGAGGCTGGTGGCTAGTGTTGGCGCGGCTTGGGCCAAGGCGAAGCAGAGAAGAAATGGCCAAGGCATGGGAGAGAAAAAGAAAAGGGGCCGATCCTGTGGGAAAAAGGAAATTGGACCAATGATAAGGAGATTCCACTCGAAGGAAAATCCATAAATTAAAATAAGTTCCGAATTTAGGAAATTGAGATAAATAAAATTGAGCTCAAGTAAATAGCAATAAAATTCCAAAAAATTCATAGAAAATTCCAGAAAATTCTCTCGAACACCAGGAACTCAAATAAAACAACTTTTAATTTAATTGAAGTTTAGATTATTCATATTAAATATTTTTTTTTATTTCTAAAAACTCAAATTAAGCTTTAACTTTAATAAGAAAATTCAAATAGTTATTTTTATTTTTAAAGCTTAAAAAACAAACCAAATTTTGGGATGTTACATTAAGTGACAAAGGTGAGACTCGAGAGATGGGAGTCACATGAGAGGAACTGCCAATGTCTTGTACTTTTGTAACTTTTGTTCGTAATTAGGGCATGTACAACGCGATTTTTTGGCTCATTTAGCATGTTTTTAAACCAAAATAGCAAAAATAGCCCTCCTCCTCCCCGCGAACGAATTGGCAAAATGACACCGGTTCCACGCTCAATTGCCAGGACAGGGGGCTACCATGCGCTGGGCGTGTGGTACACCACGTTAATAGGAAGTAAAAGAGAAATATTGTTAGAGTTGTATTTCTAAAAAAACTGTATTTCCATAATAAGCATTAGAGTTCTATAGCAAATACAACTCTATGTTCATATGTAAATAGATATATTATAGTATCTAGCCGCGTAATTGCTAAGAGAATTCGGCTAGTTTATAAGATTCTATAACAAATATATTTAGAAGAAATATTTTAAACAGTCCACCTTGGCTGTTCATGAGTCGGTAGTTGAAGTTTTTTTTAAAAAATAATCATTTTTTATTCTGAAATATAGTACTATACCTCCTTTTTTTTATTTTACAAAAATAATCATATGTTACTCCATTGTTGGGCGACTTAGCTCTAGTCGCTTAACCATTGAGAGATTTATCGAAGCCGCCCAATGGTGGAGCGACATGTGGAGTAGTCGCCCGGTGCTTGAGTGACTTGTGATAGTCACTTAACGGTTGGGTGACTACTCCACGTGTCGCTCGTCCGTTGGGAAATTTAAAATAATAAAATTTATTATTTTAATAATCCAATGGAAATAATTGTGGGGAAATAAATTGCAATTTTTGTAGGTAATATATTTAGCAAATCTTGTTGTAGGTTATTAAATTTTCTGGAAATAAAAGGGTGGTGACAAGGTTGGCTGGTCTGTTTGTGATTTTCATAGATTCTCAAAGTCACAGAATCATTGGACTCATGATAACATTTTGTGATCATTGTATGTTATTATAGTGTTGTAAATTTTTGAAGAATTTTGTGAGGACGACTGAGGTAGCAATAAGTCGTAAGTAGGAAGGTAAGTGATTCTTGCGATGCGCTTTGGAGAAATAGTGCAACGATAACAACACGACAGTTGATCTGACAAGGGAGTTACATGACATGAAGGCTAACGAACCAAGGAAAGTACTAACTGGAGTACAAGTTACAACAAGCTAGCATTTGTAATCTTAGTACCACTACACATAACAAGAAGTGGTGTTGCATTTCACGCTGGTGTTCCTACTTGTCGACGGGCGCCTTGCAACTTTTCGCAGTGTGGCCTTCCTGACCGTAGCAGCCGCAACGTCTACCCACCGCTCTAGCTTCCCCTTCATTCATATCATTCATAATGCAACTTCTCTGCCAATGGCCCTTCCCACCCTTCAACAGGTCAAGATTCAGAATCCAAGTCCTCTATGCCAAATCCAATGTGGTGAAGTTGCCCATAACCCTGAAGCCTCTTAGATCACCGCACCACGCCTGCAACACCCTCTGCTTCATGAAGTACTCTGACATGAATTTCGATGGGTCCATGTTAGTCCCGCATGCGGCGAGGACATGAGAGCATGGCTTGTGAAAGAGCTTTGGTTTATTGCATGTGCAGCTAGGTTCATTCACATGATCTCCAAGGCACACATCGTGGGTAACAAGAGATCAAGCCGTCCCAAATCCGGCTCTGTCCTGAAGGAGCATGTCAAAATGATGCTCTGTATTGCCCATCATGAAGACCGTGTGCGACTGACCCTTCTCGGTCTTGGCATGCATGTACGCTGTAATATTTGAGCAGTACGGTGTATGTGAGTTGGCTGCATGAAGTTCCACATTTGCATGTCTCTCCTTGAAATATCCGATTGTACTATGTAGAACGCCTTCCATAATGGTGACGAGGGGCAAAGGACAAAGGCCCCTAAGAACTTAGTTGTACACCTCCGCAAGGTAGTGGTCATTATGCCATACCTTGCACCATCCGTGTCGTGCAGCAAGGACCAATTCTCCAATGGCTCGGCCTCAATCCAATGAGAGAAACACTTGATATTCCTTGAGGTCCTCCACATCACACGGGGAGGGTCAAGCTCTGGTAGTGGTGCGAGGCGTTCGGGCTGCACCGCCCCAGGAATGAGTGGACGCTTGTTCCTCTCGACGATGTGCTTTTTGGTGTGCTCCTCCAACATCTCTCACAACACATCAAATTTACGCTGCTGGTTCAGCATGTTGAACAGCTTGATCAACGGTTCCTGCGGGAACTGCTTGAAGAAGTTGGCCCCTATATGGTGAATGAACCATCTGTTCATCATGTCTGGACAAGGGAATGGCTCCTCGAGGTATTGCTGAAGTTTTCTGATGGTCTTCATCATCCCGGGGCGGCGATCATGGATTATGCAAACATCAGGACGTGCCCCAACTACTGCCTCCTTTAGATGTCGAAGGAACCATAACCACCTGTTGAAATTCTCTTTCCACGAATGCGATGGCTAAGGGCAGAATCTGATTGTTACCATCAACAGCAATTGTTGTTAGGATCTGGCCCCTGTATTTTCCAGTTAGAAATGTCCCATCGACTGTGATCACATGCAACATGTGCCTGAAAGCATCGAAGGCTAAGAAGGCTCTCTGCAATAGTGTGAAACCTCGCGGTCTTCTGGATGGCTTGTCCTTCATAGTAATGTATGTGTCAGGGCTCCTGTCCTTAGCACCTGGAGTATACGAGGAAGGTTGTCGTAAGCCACCTCAAAAGAACCGAACCTCCTTTCCAAAGCCTTCTGCTTCACACACCATACCTTTGTATAGCTAATCTTGTACTTGAATTTCTGCTCGATAGCCACCATGATGTGCTTGGCCTTCAGGTCTTTCTTCTTCACTATCTATCTGTACATGAGATTGACTAGGAAGGTGGATGTTAGGTTGTGATGCTTCGGTAAAACACTACTGAGCACACAAGAGTGTGGCTCCACCTTGGAGACAATCCAGTGAGTCTCGTACTTAGGTATACGTGCGTGCACACACCAAAGACAACTAGCCCACTCACAGACCATGTTGTACTGCTCTTGGCTGAATTTTAGGACCCAAAATGTTCATTGCATGGACAAGGCCCATAGCTTAATAGCATCCTGTAGTGATCCCTTGTTGGCAAAAATTGTATGAAGCTGAACCTCCGTACCATGGTACTCCCACAGTGATTCATACTTTTTGTGCACAACAAAGACCCTCAATGTCCATCGTATTCAATTCCTACGGGATGGGACCTTCCTCCTCATCGGAAGAGTCATCGCCATTCTCTTCTAAAGCTTCCTCCTCGGCCCAGGCCGCGAAGTCATCGATCTCCATTTGACGCACTATGTTGTCGACATGCTCCCCTACATCCACCTGTCCAGTGGGCTTAACGTGCGGTGTGCGATCTTCCTCTTCTAGCTTCACAACATCAGTGATCTTCCTCTTCTAGCTCCGCAACATCAGCCACTGTGTCCTCTTCATGAACCGAACGATGTTCCTCTCCTGCCTGTGCGCCCGAGCTGCTCCCACCAACCAGATGATAGCCATCGGTAGGGCCTCGTGCGACTCCCTTCGGACATGCTTGCATGAGTAGCACACACTCGTATCCACATCGCCGGTAGCCTTCCACAAAGCCCTTCCATGCAACTGTGCACATAAGTCTACTCAACTCCCATTGAATGTGCGTGAAAGACTGACTCCAAAGCCCATGTAGAATGACATTGCACACCTCGGGGTCCAAGGAGAAGCTGCAGATGAGCCAGCGTAGGACATCTCAGATTCGAGCATTCTCTGTGTCCAGGTGTACAATATTGACTTGTGGGAAGCCACTGAGGTCAACACCGTATGGACCTTCACGAATCGTACCAACATTGTAATGTACTTTTAATTTTGTGGGCTCCGACATGACCAATTTCTCACTACAAATATTTCAAACATTACAACTCATTTGTCAACAGACATTCATGAAATACAAACCAATAAATAGCGACATGTTGCCTATATTATATGAGAATAAGAATGGATAAGACTATTAACTTCACGCGAAGACCTTCTCTCCTTATCAGCAAGCTTCCTTCTTCTTTCTCTCTTACCACCCGAGCTCCTCTCCTTCTCTCCCTCTCCCGAGCTCCTCTCCTTCTCCCCCTGTCATTCTCTCTTCTCCTCTCCTTCTCCCCCTCTCCCGACCTTCTCTCCCTCTTCTCTTCACTTCCCCTCTCCTTCTCTTTCTCCCCTTTGATTCTCTCCTGAGAGAAATAGCGAAAGAGACCGTGAATGTGCCTTTCTATACAATCGTCTAGTCGCTCAACCGTTGAATGACTTGGCAGGAAGTAGTGCCCCAATAGTTGAGCGATGCCTTGATATACTTGCTGCTAAGCCACCCAACGGTTAAGCGACACAGAGTAGTCGCCCAACCGTTAAGCGAGTATCACAAGTCGCTCAACCACCAGATGACCACGTGGTCCCTGATCTAAGATTGCTAGGAACGGTGGCCTTATGCTCGCTCCGTAAGTTTAGTCCTCCAACCTGACGTTGCCACCTGTGCGCGTTGTGGTCTGCCGGTTCGCTCGCTGCTCCTGCTCGATTCGGTTGGGTCGCCTTGCTCCTGGGCTACTTCAGCTCTGCGAGGCCCTCACGTGGGTTATTGTCGGGCAGTGCTGCCCCCATGGCCTGCGTGCCCTATACCCCTGCCCGACTGCGTTGCGTGCATTGCCTTGGCTACATCGTTTGACTTCCACTGGGGGCAGTCATATTGTCATCCTCGAGTGCTCCACGCTGCTCCGTTCATACGCCGTCGAGTCCTAGATCGTCCTCCTGATCGCGTCATTTCTGCGCCGCCGTGCTTCGGTTGGTCATTGTCAAGATCTACAAGATTCGGTACCAAAATTTCCCTTCTGCATGCGGTAATTAAATCAAACCAGAGAAATGGGGAAAGTGGCTATGAAGGAGAAGAACAATGGATGTGGAACTAGGGTTTGCTTTTTGCAATAGAAATCCAGCACAAGGTCTTTACAACTCCAGCTAGCTTATATACTGTTATGCTGAGAATTACATTAAGCTAAATGCTTACAAATGACAAAACTCCATACGACTAACAGTACTAAGTGCCAAATCAACTAAAGGAATTAATGCAGTGCTTTTCCCCCTTCGATCCTCATAAGGACACATCCGACGACTCCTATGCCCTCTTTTCTGGTAACGCTTCAACAAGTGAAAGTTGGCAGTGATTCTTTGCATTCTTCAGTTCGTGACAATCCATTCCCCCTTCAGAGCATTATTGTCTCAAGAATGAAAGTCTGGAAATGTATGCGATATGAAATCCGTATCTTCCCATGTCGCAGCTTCCTTCGGTAGATTAGTCCACTGAATCAACCACTGTACAATTGGCTCGTTGTTCCTAAGCACTAGGGATGGAAAAAAACCTCGAGGTTCGCGAGCCGACTCGGCTCGAGCCTGTGATTTTTGAGCCGAGCCGAGCCCGTTTTTAGCTCAGTGAAAAAACGAGCCAAGCCCGAGCCCGAGCCGCTTGTGAGCCAGTTTGGCTCGTTTGCTGTGCACGAAACCCCTGTTCCCCAAGCCGCCTAGCCCAGCCCAGCCATCCCTTGTTGCGCCGACCCAGCCAAGCACATAACCCCCTAACCCTACTCTCCTCTGTCAATTCCCCTCTCCATCCCGAACCCCAATCCCCTCCAAATCCATCCCGAACCCCAATCCCCTCCAAATCCATCCCGATCCCCTTCCCCTCCCCGTACTCTGCTGCTGTTCGTGGTGCTCGTGGTGGAGGCGGTCGGGGCGGCGACGCTGCTCTTCAAGACACCGCTGCAGAAGCTCATCGTGTTGGGCCTCAACCACCTCAAGCACGGTCGCCGCACGCCTATCATCGTCAAGATCGTTGCTGGCGTTGTACTCGCCCTGCTTGGCTCCACTCTCTATAGCATGGGCGAGATCAGTGACCGCGCCGGGGAGTTTGAGGAGGCCGCGGCAAAGGAGCCGGTGCAGGGGGTGGTGGCGGAGGAGGGCTTGCGGTCGAAGCTGGTGGAGGGGTTATATGAGATTGAGGCCATCCGCCGCCGCCGCAAGGGATTTGTGATGTTCTTGGCTTTTGGGTTGCATGTGAGGTGTGGTTTTTGTGTGCATTAGTTGATTCTTGGATGGGGATGGGGATGGGGATTTCAGAGAGAGTTGGTTGTGAATTCCTCTGGAAATTTTTTCCTTGACATTTTTGTAGTTCATAGATTGCATTTTCTTGTGTCTTGTATAATTTTGATTTGCTGCTGGTGGATTCTTGGACTGTAAATAAAACATCACGCCTAGTGAGCTAGAAAGAGGATGCCATGCAACCTTGTGATCGAAAGGAATATTGATTGTGTTGGATACTATGACAACAATTTAATTTTGAGCATGCTCTTGTGATTGATGTACTGCTAAGTGTTGCACAGAACTACAGAAGTCTGCACTGAGCAAATTTGGCAAGTAGTAGTAGGACAAGTCTTATGTATGTATTGTTTCAGCTCGGCTCGCGAGCCACCACGAGCCAGTTTCTGAGCTGAGCCGAGCCATGTTTCTAGCTAGTTTTCAAAACGAGCCTAGTCGAGCCGAGCCGAAGTTCAGACCGAGCTTGGGCGAGCTTGGCTCAAGCTGGCTCGGCTCAGCTCGTTTCCAGCCCTACTAGGCACCATGTTCCTTTCCAGTACTGCAGAAGGATACACCTTAATATTTCCTTCACTATCAATGAGTGGTAGTTCAGGATGTGGAATTACCTTAGGCTCTATGTGTTTCTTCAGCTGACTAATATGAAAAACAGGATGCAATTGACATCTAATAGGCAGAAGCAATCTGTAGGCCACCTTTCCAATCTTCTCCATCACACGAAATGGACCATAGAACCTTGCATGTAATTTCAGAGATCGGTGTAGGCTGAGAGAAGTATACCGATAGGGTTGAATATTCAAATACACCATATCTCCCTCTACAAACTCTCTCCTTCATTTTTTTGTTAGCATACTTACTAATCCTCTCTTGGGCCTTAATCAATTCTCCTTGATAACTTGAGCTACTGGCTGCCTTCTTTGCATCAGCCCCCTTACTTCTTCTTTTGATGAATCTGGTAAAATTATTTCAGTAAACATGGGAGGTGGAAAACCATATAGGGCCTGGAATGGAGTCATTTCCAAACTAGTATGATAACTAGTGTTATACCACCATTCAGTTAGTGTCAACAAATTTTTTCATTTCCTAGGACTAGCAAATGTCATGCATCTTAAGTAGCATTCCAAACACTGATTGACTCTCTGTTTGCCCATTGGTTTGGGGGTGGTATGCAGTACTAAACCTCAATTTAACTCCCAAGACTTTGAACAATTCTTGCCACAAATTACTTGTGAATATTATGTCTATGTCTGAGACTATAACTACAGGCAATCCATGCAACTTGTATATATCATCCAAGAATTCCTGTGCTACTTGCTGAACTGAATAAGGGTGGCTCATGGAAATGAAATGAGAGTACTCGATAAATTTATCCACTACCACAAGAATTACTTCTTTTCCCTCAGATTTTGGCAAGTCTTCAATAAAAATCCATTGAAATATGAGTCCAGGCTCTGTTAGGGACTGGAAGAGGCTGCAGGAGGCCTGGGTAAGGTGCATGTTCTGATTTGTTCTTCTGACATATCGGTCACTCCATAACATACTAATTGACAACATGTTTCATTCCTTTCGAGTGAAAGAGAAGTTTCATTATCTGATAGGTAGCCCTTTCTCCTGAGTGATCCCCTAGGGATGAACCATGACAGGACATAATTAATTATGCCCTTAACCCCATGTTAGCCCCTATGACTACTCTATTCTTGTATCCCAGAATACCTCCATTCAAAGTATAATTTTGTTCTGCATTGGGGTCTACACTCAACTTAGCTATCAGCTCTCGAGAGGAATCATCTTGTTCATAACTATGTATGATTTCCTTGATCCACAATGGTACATCAGTAGAAACGGCTCCCAGGTTTTCCTTGACAACACATCTGGACAGAGCATTAGCTGCTCTATTCTCCCTTCCTCTTTTGTATTCTACTTTATAGTTGTAACCCAATAATTTAACCAATAAATTGCGCTGAATTCCTTCAGTCGGTTTCTGTTCTTGGATATACTTCAAACTTTGTTGATCTGTCCTGATTATCAATGTTGATCAAACCAAATAATGCTTCCATTTCTACAGCTAAAGCTTCCTTGTTGTCGGTTGAAAAAGCAGTTGCTTTAGGTCCCAACGCCTTGCTCATAAATGCAATTGGTTTTTGATTTTGCACCAGCACTGCCCCAATACCATGTCCACTTGCATCAGCTTCTAAGATAAATGACTGGCTATGATCAGGTAAGGCTAGGACAGGAGCTCTTGTCATCACCTCCTACAACTTGATGAATGCTAATTCCTGAGCCTCTTGCGATATGAATCTATTCTTCTTGAGAGACTCAAACAATGGTTTGCATATCAGTCCATAGTTCTGGATAAATCTTTTATAATAGCATGTCAAACCCAAAAAACTCCTGAGCTGAGTAACATTCCTTGGTGCGGGCCAATTGGTCACTGCGACTATCTTAGCTGGTTCAGTAGCTACCCCCTATCCACTGATGATGTGGCCTAGATACTCAATCTGCCTCTGCCTAAAAGCACACTTACTCTTCTTGGCAAATAGCTTTTGCTCTGCAAGGACTTCTAACACTAGGGTCAATTGTTGTTCATTTTCCTTCATTGATTTGCTGTATACCAAGATATCATCAAAAAATACTAATGCAAACCTCCTCAGACAGGGAGCCAATATCTCATTCATCAATGCTTGAAAGATTGCAGGGGCATTGGTTAACCCATGGCATTACCATGAATTCATAATGCCCTAAATGAGTGCTAAATGCAGTCTTCTTCACATCCTCAATTTTCATCCTTACTTGATGATAACCATATTTCAAATCAATCTTTGAAAAAATACATGCTCCATGCAGTTCATCTAGCAAATCTTCTATAACCAGTATAGGATATTTCTTTTTGATGGTGTTGGCATTAAGCTGCCTATAGTCAATACACATTCTCCAAGTACCATCCTTCTTCTTCACTAGAATAGCAGGTGATTGATATGGACTGACACTTGGTCTAATGGTTTTTGAGTTTAGCAACTGCTCAATTATACTTTCCATAGCATTCTTTTGATGATATGGTAATCTATAGGGCCTTTGATTCACCAATATATATTCACTTTTCAATGGTATAGCATGATCACAGCTTCACCAATATTGGGTCGAGTCGGGTCAAAGCGAGTCCAACAGTTGACTGGAATTTCAATTCAAACCTTCCATTTTGACTAACGATTAAAAATAACAAATAAATTTCTAAAAATTTAACATTTTCCAGAGAGGTTCCAGGGATTATCTAATACATATCTAAAATTTCTAACCTCACTGTTCAAATTTTATTTGCTTATTTTAAATCATTTACAGTAGGGTTCTTTGGAATAGACTTTGAATGTTCTTAGAGTTAAATTAGGTTCAATTTTTTTTGGAAAATTCATATTTATTTGTGATAAATAATATACTATTTAAATAAATTATTTCCCAGAGATTTTCTTAAGTATTTATTGCTGTTTTCATTTGGAGCTTAAATTTGAGTTAAATGTTTCACTTTGATTCAAAATTTTCAAATGCAATATTTTCTGCATATGCTCCAGAATTCAAATGAATGCTCATGAGATTCATATTAACTCAATTTAATAGAAATAGGGCTGTGGCAAACCTCCCCCTGTACAAAGAATCTCAACCCTGAGATCTCGTCAATTAGGCAAATAGGTGAGGATACTCGATTCACATCCGGTCCTCACTCTCCCAAGTTGCTTCATCTTCAATATGGTTGCTCCACTAAACCTTCAAGAATTTGATGTTTCGATTTATCGTCTTGGGCTCTGTTTCTTCAAGAATGCGAATCGGGTGCTCCCCATAGGAGAGATCGAGTTGCAAGTCGAGGTCTTCTAACTCGGTTGCTTCGGTTGGGACTCGAATGTACTTCTTCAGTTATGAGACATGAAAAACATCGTGCACATCTAAGAGTGGTGGTGGTAACTCCAACTAATAGGCCACTGATCCTCGCTTATCTAGAATTCGGAATGGACCGATGTAGCGAGGTTCCAACTTTCCGTTGACTTGAAAGCGATGTGTTCCTTTCATCGGGGTTACTTTAAGGTAAACATGATTGTCCACCTCAAAACTCAACTCACAATGACGTTGCTCGGCATACGACTTTTGACGAGATTGAGCCGCCCAAAGTTGTTCCCGTATCAGACGAACTTGCTCTTCTGCATCCTCCACCAAGGTCGGACCATAAGCTGGTCTCTCCTTGGACTCGGACCAGTTCAAAGGTGTCCTACAAGCTCTCCCATACAATGCCTTGAAAGGTGATGTTTGTATACTTGATTGGAAGCTATTGTTGTAGGAGAATTCCGCATACAACAGACACTTCTCCCAATTTTTGTTATAGGATAGCACACATGCTCGGAGAAGGTCTTCCAATATTTGGTTAACCCTCTCGGTTTACCCTTCCATTTGTGGGTGGTATGCAGTGCTGAAAGATAGGTCCGTCCCCATTGCTCGATGTAGGTATCTCTAGAAGTATGACGTAAATGGGTGCCGCGATCTGAAACGATCACCTTCGGTATACAGTGGAGACAAACAATTCTTGTTATTATAGCTTCGCTAATTTTCTCCCGGTGCAGGTGGTTTTGATAGGAATTGTTGGACCGAAAAGGCGACTAGAAGGGGGTGAATAGGAGCATGCTTACTTTTTCATAAATAATTGATTCAATAATATTTTACTCCAGTAGCTATGGAAGCTATGAAGATCAATATATCAGTACAGCGGGAGACTAATATTGAATTCAATTTAAACCCATAAACAATATAACAAAATCAACAAAGACTAAAGCAATTCAATGCACTAGCGGTCGGACCGCTGGGTCACAACCGGTCTGGCCGATTACCTGGTGGTCTGACCGATGGCTTTGGGCGGTCGACCACCGCCTTGAGCAGATCAAAACGGCCGATGAAGTTGCAAATTGATGAAACTTTTGATCCACAACTCCAAACTTGATGAAACTTGGAACACACCTTCTCTATGATGTCAGGAACCTATTCCAATCGAATATTGTGATAACTCTTGGAAGAATAATGTTCATTTTCCGTTTGATTGAAGAAGGGTTCAAAACTGGATCAAAACAAAAAACTTGATTCAAAATCTTGCTCATGGGTGATTGATGATCAAGATGATCCTAGATAGGTTCCCACACGTCACAGCAAGCTAGATCACGTGAAGAATTCAATCAAAAACTCGCGGATCAAAGGAAGACTCAAAATTATCAAATATAGAGAAAGAATGCAATGAGAGAAGACATGATCAAACTTTCCTTTGATTGATTGACATGATATGGGCTTATAGTCTCTCTATCAATGGAGGACAATGCTCAATCCAAGAGCACGAAAATCACATCAAAATCTCTAGAACCCTAGCCTCCACAAAAGATTTCCTTAACCTCCACAAAAGCTCTCCCTAAGAAAATTAGGGTTTCCAAAATAGCAAAAGAGTCGAAGCGGAGGTGCAGCCACCTCCCTCCCCTATTTATAGTGGAGGCTTAGACCTTCTAGAAGTTTGACTCAATTGGGCTCCCATTAAGGTCCAAAACAAACGGGACACATACGCACGTATTTTAATGCGCCGTCTTTAACACCTCTTGACCTAATTAGCTACACCTTCCAAAATAGTAGAAGAGTTGAAGCGGAGGTGCAGCCACTCCCTCCCCTATTAATAGTGGAGGCTTAGACCTTCTAGATGTTTGACTCAATTGGGCTCCAGTTAAGGTCCGAAACAAACGGGATACATACGCACGTATTTTAATGCGCTGTCTTTAACACCTCTTGACCTTATTAGCTACACCTTGCACCATCTTGCGCCTCGGATTAGCCAATAGGTCACCCTTGTCCATCTTGCACCACGCTTGAGTACATTGACCTCACCCGGCATCATCGATCGTTCTAGACCTCAGCTCTCCAAGCCTAGTCCCGATCATCCTCGCCGTTGACCGTCGATGACCACCAAGCAACCTGCACAACAATAGACAAGTAAACTGAATTTGAGAACAAGTTCTTCACAACTTGACCCATGTTAGTCAAAACATGCATCATGTAACATATATGCCCTGAAACTCATGACTTTGACCTAACAACCCAACATCGCCGCCACGACGGGCGACGATCCAAATGAAAACCAGTTAGACTGCCCCTAGGGCCGGTCTGGCCGCCCACCCTGGCCGGTCTGACCGCCAGTTATGACTTAGCCGATTTTCCTCTCTGGAAAATCGAAACCTACTGGAATTTTCAATCGAATAGAACTTTTGACTGGAGACTCCAAAAATTATGAGACCAAGTGCAATAGAATCCCCTTTGTTGCCTGCTACCTCTATTTTTGGCCTAGCTCAAAACATCACTTTCTGAAATTACCGTCGTTGACCACCAAGCAACCTGCACTGTAATTTTGCCAAAAACAGGTGAAACGACAAACCTTTAACTCCATTGCCAATTGTCACATCATCCTGAGATCTGAAGTATATCCCCATGATATCCACAATCTCCACCTTGATGAACACATTGGCAATAATCCAGAAAATGTAATTTAGAGGTTTGAAAAGTAAAATACTTTCGTTTTCGCATAAAGACACAACTTGGTCCATAAGCAAGAGAAAGTAATGGAAATAACCAAGATGGCATCAGAATAGCATAGGCAAGTGAGATAAGGTAAAAGAAAGTATAAAAACTTTAAATTCCAGAAAAGAGTTAAAAATCTTACTTAAATTCCATATGAAAGAACAATTGTTCAATTGACCTTTGATCATCATGAGGATTAATAAATGCAATTCAAGTTCAGAAAAGTCAATAAGACAATAAGAATGCAATTCAAAAACCCCCCCTCACTATGATCCACAAATTTTAGAAAATTTCAAATTCTCCAATTTCTCTCTATTTTTATCATTTTTATATATTTTCTCCCCCTTTGTACAACAATGATATATCTTCTCCCCCAACATTGAGATATCTTCTCCCCCTTTGACAATGGAGTCATCAAGGAATCGCGCCTTCCCCTCATCCAGAGATAACAAATGCAGAATGAAGAAAGAAACAAAAGGAGTATGCATGAAGTGCAATGGAGTGGATTCATTTTTGTATTTTTCAAATTTTTGATTACAAGAAGCTTTGGAGATTACCCAAAAGAGCAAGCTAGCATTTCTAATATTGCACAAACAACATATCAAGCCTAACAGCTCTAGCAAGATCATGATAAGACATATATATCAAAGCTGAGCACGAAGGCTCAATATAAAGCAATTAATTTAATTAATTTAAGCAAAGCTTCAAATTTAGCAAGTTCATCAACAGGGATCCTAAAGTGAAACTGGCCATGTCAAAATATCAAAGTAAGATTAAAAAGTTAACAAAGACCACATTAAGAGACAAACAGGTCATGTATTGAATCATTTTGCTCAAATTTCTCAAACGCCCATTTTTCAACAGTTTTCTCATTTGCATTGAATATGTAAGTTGACTAATGATCTTACTTAGTGACAAGATCCTGGACTAGGAGCCATCCACAAACTCATCCTAAGCTTCGAACAGAAGTTGATTAAAGGTATATCTTAGTGAAGAAGATCCTGTACTAGGAGCCATCCACAAACTCTTCCTAAGCTTTTACCAGGGCGATAAATCTTGAGGTTCATGTCATTTCTGACAAGCAGTCCCCATGAGATTGTCTGGATCATCAAACTATCTCCAAGTTCATGTCTTTGACATGCAGTCTCGTAAGAGTAGTTTGGCACAATTTAAGCATAAGACAATCTTGATTTTTGATTGTTCATGTTTCATAAGAGCGGTTTTAGAATCTCAAAAACGCAAGAAGCTCAAGTAATGGTCAATTTTAGATTCAAGAGCTAACAAAGCAATTCTGACAGGGCCAATGTCACAAAAGGAGCACTAATTGCGCAACTAGCTAAAACATCCAAAAATTGTAATTTTTAGTTCAAGTTGTTTTAGAGTTCTAGCTCATACAGCAAAGACTTATCTGTATATGTGAAAGCCTGATAATTCTAGCAAGTCAAAGAGCTAGACATGGCATTGAGTAAGAATTGAAATACTAAAGCTCCAAAGGGTAATAGGCAAAACTTCATCAATTTTAAAAGATAAACAAAAAATCTTATATTATAATGCATCTTTTTGGATACCACTTGTTGGATTTTTCATATGAATGCAATATGATACAATAAGATGCAATAAAAGCCTAAAAACCTAAAAAGTTCAAAAAGATCAATAAGTTTAGGAAAGTACAAGAAAAGATCAGAAGAACCAGGTAAGATCAGAAAAGATCGAATTCACCCTCAAACCAACTCGTAGGGATAAATTACCCCTAACTCGCTCCTCAAGGTGGCAAACCTAGTTGGGTCTAAAGGCTTGGTGAGGATATCAGCCAGTTGAGCCTCGGACTCCACAAAGTGCAGCACAATATCACTTTTTTCGACATGATCTCTAAGTAAGTGATAGCGAATGTCTATATGCTTGGTCCTAGAGTGTTGCAAAGGGTTTTTAGTAATGTTGATGGTAGAAGTGTTATCACAGAAAATAGGAACACTAGCAAAATTTAACCCATAATCCTTAAGAGTGGTTACCATCCACAAAATCGACTACTGACAACTAGCGGACTACATATTCACAATGATGGATTATGCAATGTAAGACTGCTTCCTAGAAGACCAAGATACAAGAGAAGTGCCTAGGAAGTGACAAGTGCCTGAGGTACTCTTCCTATCTTGCCGACAGCCCACAAAATCAGAATCAGAAAACCCCCGAATGGACAAGGATGACGAATAGGAATACCAAATGCTATACAAGAGGGTAGAGTGTAAATACCTGAATATGCGCTTAACGTCTTGGCAATGGAAAGATCTCGGAGACGCCAGAAACCTCGCACAGATGCAGACCGTGAAGTGGATGTCTGGTCTTGAGGCCGTCAGATACAGGCGGGAGCCGATCATGCTGCGGTACTCGCGTTGGTCCACAGCTTCTCCTTCCTCGTCTGGATGCAAAACAGTCGAAGTCGCCATGGGAGTGGAGATCGGCTTGCAGTCACCCATGTCAAAGCGTTTGAGCAAGTCCTTAGTGTACTTCGTCTGATGGATGAAGATTCCTTCCTTGCATTGCTTGATTTGAAGCCCTAAAAAGTAATTGAGCTGTCCCATCATACTCATCTCAAATTCCCTGGACATAGTCTCAGAAAAGCTGAAAACAATAGCATTAGAAGAACCACCAAAGATAATATCATCAACGTAAATCTGAGCAAGCAGGAAGTCATTACCACGTCTAAGAATGAATAAAATCTTGTCTACCTTACCCATCTCAAAATCATTCTTAAGCAAAAAGGTCTTAAGTCTATCATACCAGGCTCTAGGGGCTTGCTTAAGACCATACAAGGCTTTGGATAGCTTGAACACATGATTTGGGTACTTGGGATTCTCAAAGCCTGGGGGTTGCCTAACATAAACTTCATCCTCTATGAAACCATTTAAAAAGGCACTTTTAACATACATCTGATATAATCTAAAGCCCTTGGATGCAGCAAATGCAAGCAGAATGCGAATGGCTTCTAGTTTAGCAACAGGAGCAAAGGTCTCATCAAAATCTAACCCCTCAACTTGGCTACAGCCCTGAGCTACCAACCTAGCCTTGTTTCTAATCACAGGACCATCCTCATTTTGTTTGTTTTTGAACACCCAGTGGGTTCCTATAACATTATGGCCACTAGAAGGTTCTACTAGGTTCCAAACCTTATTCATTTCAAAATTCTCTAACTCTTCATGCATGGCATTGACCCAGCTAGAATCTGATAAAGCATGTGATATATCGCGGGGTTCAAAAGAAGCAACAAAAGCAGAATGACAATAGAGATTTGGATCATTATACCTGGAGCGAGTGACTCGCTCATGGAGATTACCTATTATCGATCAGGAGGATCTTTGCCCGCAGTCTGCTGATGATGAAGATCTGTGAGAGCCTCATCTGAAGGCGAAGTAGTCTATGAGTTCTTGTCTTTGGAATAGGGCGTCAACGACAGGTGGAAGAACATCAAGTGCTTCATCATCTTCCTCTATGAATATACTCTTTGTCACCTGTGTATCACTTGAAATATCTGATCTAGCTCCAGGGCTAGTCTCATCAAAAGTGACATTGCATGTCTCCTGAACAAGGTTAGTTTCAGCATTAAAATCCCGAAAACCCCTCGAATGTGCAGGATAACCCAGAAATAAACCATCAAAAGTTCTTGACTCAAATTTATCTATATTTCCTGTCTTGAGAATAAAACATTTAGATCCAAAGACTCGAAAGTGCGAGACAGAGAGTTTTCTATAAAATTGAAGCTCATAAGCAGTCTTGCCCAAAGAGGGTCTTACAAAGACACGATTAGCAATATGGCAAGCAGTAGAAATAGCTTCGGCCCAAAAGGGGAAGAACACGTGGTTCGTCGACTCCGGGTGTTCACGCCACATGATCGGAAACTCAAGATGATTCACCTCTTTCACGCGGGCAACAGGTGATGACTTCATCACCTTTGGAGATGATACACAAGGGCGAATTGAAGGAACATGATCAATTAGGGTGAACAACAAATTCATCCTAAAGGATATCGCTCTTGTGGACAAGCTTAGGTATAATCTCCTTTCTGTCTCCCAGCTTCTTGATGATGGCTATGAGACCATATTTAAGAAAAATACTTGTCGTGTGCTTGATTCTACTGGTGAGCTTGTGTTTGGAATATCTAGAGTTGGTAGAATTTTTGGAGCTGATTTTTCAGAATCTCTTGCTTGATCCCTTAAATGTTTGCTTACATCTTCTTCTGATTTCTGACTTTGGCACCGACGTTTGGGGCACATTGGTTTTGATCATCTGACGCGAGTTAGCAACCTTGATCTCATGAGAGGTTTGCCCAAACTCAAAGCTGTCAAGGATGCTGTATGTGCGCCCTGTAGGCATGGCAAACAAGTTACCACCTCACACCCTTCTGTGACTATGGTTATGACTGACGGACCAGGACAGTTGCTTCATATGGATACTGTTGGTCCTGCTAGAGTCCGGTCAGTCGGTGAAAAATGGTATATTCTTGTCATAGTCGATGATCTTTCAAGATATTCTTGGGTGTTCTTTCTTGCTTCAAATGATGAAGCTTTTGGTTATTTTCATGACCTTGTTCTTCGTTTGGCTTCTGAGCTTCCTGGTGCCTTGAGAGCGATCCGCAGTGACAATGGCACGGAGTTCAAAAATACTTCTTTTGCTTCTTTTTGTGCTGAGCGAGGTATTGAACATCAGTTCTCTTCTCCACACGTCCCTCAACAAAATGGCGTGGTGGAAAGGAAGAATAGGACCTTAGTCGAAATGGCTAGGACGATGCTAGATGAGTATAGCACACCGAGGAAGTTTTGGGCTGAAGCTATTGCTACAGCTTGCCATATTGCAAATCGTGTCTTTTTAAGACCATCTTTAGGCAAGACTCCATATGAGCTTTGTTTTGGTAGAAAACCCTCTGTTTCACACTTTCTTGTTTTTGGATCAAAATGTTTTATTCTTAAGACTGGAAACCTAGATAAATTTGAGTTAAGGACTTTTGATGAGATATTTCTGGGTTATCCTGCACATTCGAGGGGTTTTCGGGTCCTTAATGTTGAAACTAACTTTATTCAGGAGACTTGTAATGTTACTTTTGATGAGACTAGCCCTAGAGCTAGATCCGATGTTACAGATAATTCAGAGGTAACAGAGAGCATTTTTGTGGAGGAAGATGAGGCGAAGGCGATATCATCCTTCATCTCTTCTTCTGAGGCGCCTATTTTGGTACAAGAACCTGCTACGTCTACTTCACCTTCTGTTGAGGCTCCTGCTGCATCATCATCATCAGCAGTACCTGCAGAGGTCGAAGAAACCCTATCTCCCACGGGCGCTCCACTTCACATTCAGAGGCAGCATCCTCCGGATCAGATAATAGGTAATCTACATGAGCGAGTCACTCGCTCCAGGTATACTGATCCTAATCTCTACTCTCATTCCGCTTTTGTTGCTTCTTTTGAACCCCGCGATATATCACATGCTTTATCTGATTCTAGCTGGGTAAATGCCATGCATGAGGAGTTAGAGAATTTCGAAAGAAACAAGGTTTGGAACCTAGTAGAACCTCCTAGTGGTCATAATGTTATAGCAACCCGTTGGGTGTTCAAGAATAAACAAGGTGAGGATGGTTCTGTGGTTAGAAACAAGGCTAGATTGGTAGCTCAGGGTTTCAGCCAAGTTGAGGGGTTAGATTTTGATGAGACTTTTGCTCCTGTTCCTAGACTAGAAGCTATTCGCATTTTGCTCGCATTTGCTGCATCCAAGGGTTTTAAATTATATCAGATGGATGTTAAAAGTGCCTTTTTAAATGGTTTCATAGAGGAGGAAGTGTATGTTAAGCAACCCCCGGGTTTTGAGGATCCCAAGTATCCAAATCGTGTTTTCAAGTTATCCAAAGCCTTGTATGGTCTTAAGCAAGCCCCTAGAGCCTGGTATGATAGACTTAAGATTTTCTTGCTTAAGAATGATTTTGAGATGGGTAAAGTGGATAAAACTCTATTCATTCTTAGGCATGGCAATGACTTCCTGCTTGCTCAAATTTACGTGGATTATATTATTTTTTGTGGTTCTTCTAATGCTCTTGTTTCCAGCTTTTCTGAGACTATGTCCAGGGAATTTGAGATGAGGATGATGGGAGAGCTCCATTACTTTTTGGGGCTTCAAATCAAGAAATGCAAGGAAGGGACCTTCATCCATCAGACAAAGTACACTAAAGATCTACTCAAACGCTTTGACATGGGTGACTGCAAGCCAATCTCCACTCCCATGGCAACTTTGACTGTTTTGGATCCAGATGAGGAAGGAGAAGTCGTGGATCAACGCGAGTACCACAGCATGATCGGCTCCCTTCTGTATCTGACCGTCTCGAGACCGGATATTCACTACACGGTATGCCTTTGTGCAAGGTTTCCGGCGTCTCCGAGAACTTCCCATCGCCAAGCCGTTAAGCGCATATTCAGGTATTTACACTCTACCCTCTTATATGGCATTTGATATTCCTGCTCTTCAGCTTTGTCCATTAGGGGTTTTTCAGATTCTTATTTTGCGGGCTGTCGGTTAGATAGGAAGAGTACCTCAGGCACCTGTCACTTCCTAGGAACTTCACTTGTATCTTGGTCTTCTAGGAAGCAGTCTTCTGTTGCACAATCCACTGCTGAAGCAGAGTATGTAGCTGCTGCTAGTTGCTTTTGCCAGATTTTGTGGATGATGTCCACTTTGAAAGATTATGGGTTAAATTTTGCTAGTGTTCCTCTTTTCTGTGATAACACTTTTGCTATTAATATTGCGAAAAACCCAGTGCAACATTCTAGGACTAAGCACATAGACATTCGCTTTCACTTCCTTAAAGATCATGTCGAAAAAGGGGATATTGTGATGCACTTCGTGGAGTCTGATGCTCAATTGGCGGATATTCTCACCAAGCCTTTAGATCAAACAAGGTTTGCCACCTTGAGAAGCGAGTTAGGAGTAATTTATCCCTATGGGTTGGTTTGAGGGGGAGTTTGATTTTTTTTTCTAATCTTTCATTGTTCTTTTGATCTTTTATTGTTATTTTTCTGAACTTATTGATCTTTTTGAACTTTTTAGGTTTTTAGGCTTTTTATTGCATCTCATTGTATCATATTGCATTCATATGAAAAACACAACAAGTGGTATAAAAAATCCAAAAAGATGCATTGTAATATAAGATTTTCTGCTTATCTTTTAAAATTGATAAAGCTTTGCCTATTACCCTTTGGAGACTTAGTATTTCAATTCTTGCTCAATGCCATGTCTAGTTCTTTGACTTGCTAGAATTATCATGCTTTTACATGTGTAGCTAAGTCTTTGCTATATGAGCTAGAACTTTAAAACAACTCGAACTAAAAATTACAATTGGTGGATGTTTTAGCGAGTTGCGCAATTAGTGCTCCTTTTGTGACATTGGCCCTGTCAGAATTGCTTTGTTAGCTCTTTAATCTAAAATTGACCATTACTTGAGCTTCTAGTGTTCTTGAGATTCTAAAACTGCTCTTGTGAAACATGAAAAATCAAAAGATTGTCTTATGCTTAAATTGTGCCAAACTACTCTTACGAGACTACTTGTCAAATACATGAACTTGGAGATAGTTTGATGATCCAGACGATCTCATGGGGATTGCTTGTCAGAAATGACATGAACCTCAAGATTTGTCGCCCTGGTAGAAGCTTAGAAAGAGTTTGTGGATGGCTCCTAGTCCAAGATCTTCTTTACTAAGATATACCTTTAATCAACTTCTGGTCAAAGCTTAAGATGAGTTTGTGGATGGCTCCTAGTCCAGGATCTTGTCACTAAGTTAGATCATTAGTCAACTTCAATATTCAATGCATATGAGAAAACTATTGACAAATGGGCTTTTACGAAATATTGAGCAAAATGATTCAATACAGGACTCGATTGACTCTTAATGTGGTCTTTGTTGGATTTTTGATCTCACTTTGACATTTTGACATGGCAGTTTCACTTTAGGATCCCTGTTGATGAACTTGCTGAATTTGAAGCTTTGCTTAAATTGATCAAATCTGTTGCTTTACTTTTGAGCCTTTGTACTTAGGTTTGATATATATATCTTACCATGATCTTGCTAGCGCTGTCAGGCTTGATATGTTGTTTGTGCAATATTGGAAATGCTAGCTAACTCTTTTGGGTAATCTCCAAAGCTTCTTGTTATCAAAAATTGAAAAATACAAAAATGAAACCACTTCATTGCACTTCATGCATACTTCTTCTTTTTTCTTCTCTCTTCATTATGCATTTGTTATCTCTGGATGAGAGGAAGGCGTGATTCCTTGATGACTCCATTGTCAAAGAGGGAGAAGATATTTCAATGTTGGGGAGAAGATTATACAAAGGGGAGAAATTGAAAATTTGAAAGTTTCTGAAATTTGAGGATCATAGTGAGGGGGAGTTCTTGAGTTGCATTATTATTGTCTTATTGAATTTTCTGAACTTGAATTTCACTCATTTATCCTCACAATGATTATAGGTCAATTGAACAATTGTTCTTTCATATGGACCTCATGTGAGAATTTTGACTCTTTTATGGAAATTAAAGTTTTTATACTTTCTTTTGCCTTATCTCACATGCCTATAATATTCTGATGCCAGCTTGGTCATTTACATTACTTTTCTTGCTTATGGACCAAGTTGTGCCTTTGTGCGAAAACGAAAGTACTTTACTTTTCAAACCTCCAAATTACACTTTCTGAATTATTGCCAATGTGTTCATCAAGGGGGAGATTGTGGATATCATGGGGATATGCTCCAGATCTTAGGATGATGTGATAATTGGCAATGTCATTTATGGTTTGTCGTTTCATAGGGTTTTCGACAAAGTTCAGGCTTTCTGGACAGGGGCGGTCCGACCGGCCATAGCATGGCGGTCCGACCGGTCCCAAATCTGTCGGATCGGCCATGTCGTGGTCAGGTCGGACGCAGTGACCACAAATGGTCGAGCATTTGGGCCAAAAATAGAGTATGTAGGCAAGTGAGGGGATCCCAATGCACCTGGTCTCATAATTTTTGTAGTTCCCAAGCAAAAGTTCTATTCGTTTTAAGTTTCTGAAGGTTTGAAATTTGGGGCTTGAATTTGGCTAAGTCCCTTGTGGCGGTCCGCCAAGCTCACAGGAGCGGTCCGACCGGCGGAGGCGATCCGACCGCTCACGAGGAGCGGTCGGACCGATTCACTTATGCATCGACCAACCGTGGTGATGTTCATTTGTTAGGTCAAGTTCATTGGTATCATGGCATATGTATTGCATGATGCATGTTTTGACTAACATGGGTTAAGTTGTGAAGAACTTGTTCCCGAATTCGTGTTTGCTTTTCTATGGTTGTGCAGGTTGCTTGGTGGTCAACGACAGTCAACGGCGAGGATGACGGGACTAGACTTGGAGAGTTGAGGTCCAAAACGATCGGCGATGCGGGTGAGTCAATGACTCAAGCGTGGCCTTAAGATGGACAAGGGTGACCTATTAGCAAATCTGAGGCGCAAGATGGCGCTAGGTGAAGTATTTAGGTCAAAAGGTTAAAACGGCGTAACTGCGAAGCGTGCGTGTGTGACCCGTTTGTTAGTGGGCCTTAACGGGAGCCCAATAGAGTCAAACCCTAGGAGTTCTAGGCCTCCACTATAAATAGGAGGAGGTGGTGGCTGCACCGTCTCGCTCGCCTCTTTTATGTTTTCAAAACCCTAATTGGCTTAGGGGAGTTGAGGTGGAGGCTAGGGTTCTTGATAGTTTGAGGTGATTTTCATGATCTTAGATTGACCACTGTTCCTTGATGGAGTGGGTGTAATCCAGCATCAATCACGATTTTAATCTACGCAAGTTTGCTTGAGATAAGTCTCTTTTCGCTCTTGCTTTCAATTTCGTGATTTTAGGACTTTCTTTGATCTACGAGTTTTTGATTGATTATTTCATGTGAATTAACTTGCTGTGATACGTGTGAACTTATCTAGGATCATCTTGATCATCAATCACTCACGAACAAGCATT
The DNA here is from genome assembly GCA_036346395.1 of Hsuehochloa calcarea. Taxonomy (NCBI): domain Eukaryota; kingdom Viridiplantae; phylum Streptophyta; class Magnoliopsida; order Poales; family Poaceae; genus Hsuehochloa; species Hsuehochloa calcarea. The sequence goes on along the minus strand of CM070602.1, from coordinate 37,347,915 downwards.
AGGATCAAGTTTTCGTTCTTGCCCGGTTTTAGACCCTCTGTTACTCAATTGACAACTGTTTAGGATCTATCCAAGAATTATCATAATATTCGATTGGAATAGATCCTCAATAGCATAGAGAAGGTGTGTGTAAAGTTTCGTGAAGTTTGGAGTTGAGAATCAAAAGTTAGACCTAATTGCAACCGTCATCGGTTGGTTTTCTTGTTTGAGATCTGTTGCAGGTCGGCGGTCCGACCGCCCCTCACCACCGGTCCGACCGATTTGGCAGCGGTCCGACCGCCGGTATAACAGCGGTCCGACCACCCGGAAATCGGTCCGACCGGTCAAGTCCAGAGGTCAGACCACCAGTACATTGTATTGCTTGGATCTTTGATGTTTTTGTCATATTGCTTAGGGGTTTAAATTGAATTCAAAACTAGTCTTCCGCTGTACTGGTATATTGATCTTCATAGCTTCCTCATAGCTATTGGAGTGAGATTGTGTTGAATTCATAATTTGTGAAAAAGTGAGCGTGCTCCTATTCACCCCCCTCTAGTCGCCTTTTCGGTCCAACATTGAGGGACGTGTTGTAACACCCTGACTATAAGGAAGTCAAGATGTCACCTACAACCACTACTCTTTAAAATAATAACATCAAAGCGCATGATAAGGTGAAGCAAGTATTAAGATTATACGGAAACAAGTATTCATCATCAAGCTTAATCAACGGAATGGAAATAAACAATTCAGAAAGATATGGTAAATAAGGCCAAGATGGCTTATTACAATTCAGCACAAATCATAATTAACGACAGTAAAAGTCCTCAAAATGTTCGATTTATGGTAGTGAGTGCATAGTGATGAACTACCCTCCACAAGATCATTCTTCCTTGTCATTTTCCTAAATAAGACAATAAAGCAAGAATGAGCCAAAGACTCAGCAAGCAACTGTATGTAACAATCAAACATACCATGAGCAATATATCACAATCATAATTTGAACATTTACTGGAAACGAATTTATGAATGGATGAAGTGGAATGATGCATTGAAGGAATTGAACATATTGCAGCATATACCGGTATAGCGAGTGAAACACCCGTCGGTGTTCACTTAAAGTAATCGTATGAAGAACGTTTCATACAATCGTCCAACGTGGCCCGCATTGGAATGGTGGACTCACGTAACGTGGCCCACATTGGAATGGTGGACTCACGCACCCATTCGGAATTGATGGGATTTTCAAGTGCCCATCTTGGAATTGATGGGTCTTACAAAGATAATTATGCATGTCATGATGTGATTCCATGGAAATATTGAATAGTACTCATAAATGAAAAGATACACATGGCATTCATCTACAAATACGAACAAATATAATCATTCATTCACACATCACATAATGCATCAATCTTATTATACAAGTTACTTGCAGTATATCAACATCATGAATAAAGCACAAGAACATTCATGTAAACAACATATCATTATGCATTCCTTTGAATTCAACACCGGTTAACATCAAGATACTTGCCTTTGGCGTTGTGACTCGATAGCGAACAGCGGAGGTGTTCCCACACATGATGCCTCGCCGCCTACACAAGCATGTTTCCAAAATAAGAACAACGATATAACACTGCTACCGGTGTTCTACAATAACCCCTGACTATCCAATATACCGCATAGAACCTAATTGAAAATAAACTATTCAGCCAGATTTCAGCCCTTCTGAGCAGCGGTACGAGAAAAAGCATATTTAATTATCTAGAACTCGAAACGATACGAAACCAGTGCCCAATGAAACATAACGCACAACACTACGAAACTCTAGTTGGCGGCATCCTTTGATTCGGCCAATACAGAGGTCTAAACAACAGATGGAAACACTAGCAATTATCTGCCCAGAATTCAGAACAGTGGCAAAGAAAATATCATAACTTTCATTCTACAGATCCAATAGGGGTGATCTTTATCAGATTTTAAAGACAATTTAAAGGGATACAATAACTTATTTGGGTGGAGGTTCTGGAAATGCCTCTAACTAGATCAAAACCTAGGATCAAGCCGAAAGATCCTTCTCGTCAGACAGACAGAACAGCGCGCACTAAAAAAATCATATCTCCTAAACCGTAAAGCGGAATCACGTGATCTCGGTGGCTATGGAAAGATAAGAGTCGTGGCTACAATTCTCTAGAAGGGGAGAACCTCCAAATAGGCCTCTAAAAGGTCTATAGCAACAATTTGGATAGAAACTGATTATCTACAGCACCAAATCAATCCAATCAAACTAATCGGTTTCGCAACTAATCAACATCAAACAGCAGGGAAAACATCTCGTTACCCTTGAAGATTCGCTGAGGGATGATGATCAAGCTCCCACCAAAATCCCCCTTTCTCCATCTCCCTTTCTCCCTTGGATCGGCCACCCAAACCGAGGGGAGGAGGAGAGGCCGGTTGGGAGGAACTGCACGGCGCTTGGGAGACGACGACGGCGATCACCGGGGACCAGCACCGACGGGAGGAGGAGGCGCTAGGGAGAGGAGGAGGCGCCGGTTGGAAGATCATAGGGGCGGTGGCCACAAGGGGGAGGAAGTGGGAGAGGTGGGGAAGGTGGGAGGGTGGCTAGGGTTAGGGGGAGCCCCCCCTTTTCTTGGCCGGCCACACTAATGGGCCACCTGGGCCGCGGCCCGTGGCCCAGGTTGCTGAAAATATGCAGTGAAACCCCTCTCTCCGCAGGTATTTTCACTTGTTTAATCGTTACGATTTTTCCCGCCTTCTCCCGATTCACTCGATTCAGTTCCGGAATGTTACACGTGTGGAGAAGAGAACTGATGCTCATTCCACGCTCAGCACAAAAAGAAGCAAACGAGGAATTCTTGAACTCCGTGCCATTGTCACCGTGGATCGCTCTCAAGGCACCCGGAAGTTCAGAAGCCAAACTCTTGGACCGAAAAGGCGACTAGAGGGGGGGGGATGAATAGGAGCACGCTCACTTTTTCCCAAATAATGAATTCAACACAATTTCACTCCAATAGCTATGATGAAGCTATGAAGATCAATATACCGATCAATGGAAGACTAGTATTGAATCAATTAAATCCCTAAGCAAAATAACAAAATCAACTAAGATTGCAAACTCACAAAGACAAAGTGATCTCGATGGCTGGACCCAACCGGTCGGACCGATTGTCGGGCGGTCCGGCCGGCGTTGTCTTTGGCGGTCGGACCGCTCAAAATTGGTCGGCCGGTGATGACGGGCGGATCGACCGGCCGACACCGTAACCGATCCGCAATAGTAAAATCGGCCGATGCGAAGTTGCAATTAGGTGAAACTTTTGATTCTCAACTCCAATCTTTATGAAACTTTGCACACACCTTCTATATGCTATTGAGGACCTATTCCAATCGAATATTATGATAATTCTTGGAACGATCTTGAGCAATTGCCAATTGATTAACAGAAGGTCTAAAACCGGGCAAGGACGAAAACTTGATCCTAATGCTTGTTCGTAAGTGATTGATGATCAGGATGATGCTAGATAGATTCACACATATCACAGCAAGCTAATTCACGTGAAAGAATCAATCACAAACTCGCGGATCAAAGAAAGCCCTAAAAACACGAAATTGAAAGCAAGAACGAAAAGAGACTTATCTCAAGCAAACCTTGCATAGATTGATTTCGTGATTGATGCTGGATTACATCCACACCATCATGGATCAGTGGACAATCAAAGATCACGAAATTCACCACAAACCATCAAGAGCCCTAGCTTCCACCTCAACTCCCCTAAAGACAATTAGGGTTTTGAAACATAAAAAGGCGAGAGAGAAAAGAGCTGGATGGTGCAGCCACCACCTCCCCCTATTTATAGTGGAGGCCTAGACTCCTAGGGTTTGACTCCATTGGGCTCCCGTTAAGGCCCACTAACAAACGGGTCACACACGCACGCTTCGCAAAGCGCCGTCTTTAACCTTTTGACCTAAACCGCTTCACCATGCGCCATGGATTCGCCAATAGGTCACCCTTGTCCATCTTGTGTCACGCTTGAGTCATTAACCTCACCCGGCATCGTCGATCGTTCTGGACCTCAACTCTCCAAGTCTAGTCCCGATCCTCCTCGTCGTTGACCGTCGTTGACCACCAAGCAACCTGCACAACCACAGACAAGCAAACACGAATTCGGGAACAAGTTCTTCACAACTTGACCCATGTTAGTCAAAACATGCATCATGCAAACCATATACCACGATACCAATGACTTTGACCTAACCAATCAACATCGCCACGAAGTTGGCCGACGTTCAAGTCAATACCGGTCTGACCGCTCCAGGTGAGCCGGTCGGACCGCCCCTTGGCCGGTCGGACCGCTCCACGTGAGCGGTCGACCGCTTATGGGACTTAGCCGAATTTCAACCCCAAAATCCAAACCTCTGGAAACTTTAAACCAATAGAACTTTTATTGGAGACTCCAAAAATCATGAGACCAAGTGCATTGGGATCCTCACTTGCCTACAACACCTATTTTTGGCCCATTTCGTTTTGACCACTTTGGTCACCGCGGTCCGATCGCCCCACATGGCCGGTCCGACCGATTTGGGACCGGTCGGACCGCCGTGCAAGGACCGGTCGGACCGCCCGCATCGAGAAGCTCAGAACTTTGTCGAAAACACGTGAAACGACAAACCGTAAACGCCATTGCCAATTGTCACATCATCCTAAGATCTGGAACATATCCCCATGAAATCCACAATCTCCCCCTTGATGAACACATTGGCAATTATCCAGAAAATGTAAGTAAGAGGTTTAAAAACGAGTTTACTCGCAGTTTTCGCACAAAGGCACAACTTGGTCCATAAGCAAGAAAAAGCAATGAAAATGACCAAGCTGGCATCAGAATAGTATAGACATGTGAGAGAAGGCAAAAGAAAGCATAAAAACTTTGATTTCCAGAAAAGGGTCAAAATTCTCACATGAGGTCCATATGAAAGAACAATTGTTCAATTGACCTATGATCATTGTGAGTATAAAAGAATGCAATTCAAGTTCAGAATATTCAATAAGACAATAAGAATGCAACTCAAAACTCCCCCTCACTATGATCCTCAACTTTTAAATTTTCAGTTTCTCCCCTTTGTATAAACTTCTCCCCCAATAAAGAAATATCTTCTTATTAACACATCTTCTCTTCTCATTTAACACATCTTCTCCCCCTTTGACAATGGATTCATCAAGGAATCACGCCTTCCTCTCATCTAGAGATAATAAATATAGAATAAAGGAAGAAGCAGAAACAAAAGAAGCATAAAGAGGAATATGCATGAAGTGCAATGGAGTGGCTTCAATTTTTGTATTTTTCAATTTTTGATTACAAGAAGCTTTGGAGATTACCCAAAAGAACAAGCTAGTATCTCTAATATTGCACAAACAAGATATCAAGCACGATAGCGCTAGCAAGATCATGGTAAGACATATATATCAAAGCTAAGCACAAAGGCTCAAAAGTAAAGCGAGAGATTTGATCAATTTAAGCAACGCTTCAAATTCAAAGACAAGTTCATCAACAGGATCCTAAAGTGAAATTGGCCATATCAAAATGTCAAAGTGAGATCAAAAATCTAACAAAGACCACATTAAGAGTCAATCAAGTCCCGTATTGAATCATTTTGCTCAATATTTTGTAAACGCCCATTTGTCAACATTTTTCTCATTTGCATTGAATATTGAAGTTGACTAATGATCTAACTTAGTGACAAGATCTGGACTAGGAGCCATCCACAAACTCATCCTAAGCTTCGACCAAAAGTTGATTAAAGGTATATCTTAGTAAAGAAGATCCTGGACTAGGAGCCATCCACAAACTCTTTCTAAGCTTCTAAGGCGACAAATCTTGAGGTTCATATCATTTCGACAAGCGGTCCCCATGAGATCGTCTGGTTCATCAAACTATCTCCAAGTTCATGTCATTTGACAAGCGTCTCGTAAGAATAGTTTGGCACAATTTAAGCATAAGACAATCTTGATTTTCATTTTTCACATGAGCGTTTTAGAATCTCAAGAACACAAAAGCTCAAGTAATGGTCAATTTTAGATCAAAGAGCTAACAAAGCAATTACAGACAGGCCAATGTCACAAGAGGAGCACTAATTGCGCAACTCGCTAAAACATCCACAAATTGCAATTTCTTAGTTTGAGTTGTTTAAAAGGTTCTAGCTCATATAGCAAAGACTTAGCTACACATGTAACAGCATGATAATTCTAGCAAGTCAAAGAACTAGACATGACATTGAGCAAGAATTGAAATACAAAAGCTCTAAAGGGTAATAGGCAAAGCTTCATCAATTTTTAAAAATAAGCAAAAAATCTTATATTACAATGCATCTTTTTGGATTTTTCATACCATTTGTTGTAACCACTTGTTGGAGTTTTCATATGAATGCAATATGACACAATGAGATGCAAATAAAAAAGCCTAAAAACCTAAAAAGTTCGAAAAGATCACTAAGTTCAGAAAAAGAACAATAAAAGATCAAAACAACAAGGAAAGATAAGAAAAAGATCAAACTCCCCCTCAAACCAACCCATAGGGATAAATTACCCCTAACTCACTTCTCAAGATGGCAAACCTAGTTGGTTCTAAAGATTTGATGAGGATAAAAACAAGATACAAGAGAAGTGCCTAGTGGATGACAAGCGCCTGAGGTACTCTTCCTATCTAGCCGACAGTCCGCACAATCAGGATAAGAAAAACCCCCGAATGGACAAGTATAAAGAACAGGAATATCAAATGCCATACAAAGAGAGTAGAGTGTAAGTACCTGAATAAGAGCTTAACGGCCTGGCGATGGGAAGTTCTCGGAGATGCTTGAAACCCGTCGACCGCGTGAAGGAGGTGAACCATCTTGAGTCTCTGGTAATATGATGTGAACAGTCGGAGTCGACAAAGCACGTGCCCTTCCTCTTTTCGCGGCAATCCTGAAAAATCAAGGCACGGAAGAACGATGTGTCTCGACATGGGGTTAGTTAAACAAGACTTGGGAACCCGATCTTGAGACACGCGTCATGAGTAGAATGCAAAGCGAAGTGTTATCCTTGATTTCATCTAAAATTCTGTTATGAGCAATGTTTAAGTTAACATGGGAATTAAACTGTCCAAGAGCGGTCTGACCGGCGTTTTGTTGGCGGTCGGGCCGATCGGCGACTAAAACAATCGAACCGTTGACCACCAGTGTCAGACCGCGACTGAAGAACATGAGAATTAGGATATGTAGAAACATAATGATTAGTATGTGAGAAAAATCCTAATCCAGGTTTATTCCTTTCAGTGTTACCATGTCTCATAAAAGCTCTAGGTTGCCTGAATGAAATTCTATCAAGATTTTTCCTATCATTTTTCAACCTTCGCCAACAGAATTCAATCAAATGCCCACCTTTCTTACAATAAGTGCAATGGTACTTGGTACCACTAGAAGAAGCACCATTTGAGTTAATACAAGGTTGGGCAAAACCTGCAGATTTAAAGGATATTTTTGCAGGTTGGGTTTTGAATTCAATTAAACATTTTTCCAAGACTTGAATGACTTTTGGGTTTGAATTGTCTTGAAAAGAATTGAATCCTAAACCTTGCTTCTTATAAGGAGTTTTAGACTTGTCAAGAATCATGTTTAATTGTTTCTTACCTTTAGAAAATTTCTCTAATGTATCATGAAGGTAAGCATTTTCTTTTCTCAAGTTAACACAAGCATCACAAGTTTTATCCATAGATTTCTCCTTATATAAAGCAATTTCAAGCTTAAGAGTGGAACAAGAGGCACAAATAGTATTTTCAATATTGTCCTTAAGCTTAGCATATTTGACTCTAGCAGCTTCTAAGATATCTTTGATTTCACGTTCTTTTTCTAAGCATGAAGTGCAAGGGCTAGAATCAATCACATCAGAAGCAATCAACTTGCTAGACTCTAAACATTTTTCACAAAGAGCAGATTTAATTTCAATTAGCTCAGTTCTAGCATTTTCAAGTTGTTGTAAAGCAATATTGTGAGCAGATTGCAGTTTAGCCAATTCTGAGTGCATATCATGACAAGATAAACATTCATCAGGTTCAAGAGTCTTAACATTTGCAAGTTCTAGTTTTAGTTTACCAATTTTTGACTCTAGTTTCTTATTTTTAGTCATGACAAATTCTAGCGCTTCATCTTGACTAAGCACTTGCTCAACTATAGAATCATATTTAGCAGAAAGCTCATCATAAGAAAAAGATACCTCATCATTATCAATGTCGATTGTCGACCATGAAGCACATACCAGTGAAGTCTTTGGCCTTCCCTTTCTTGTCCTCTTCGCTCCCGGAGTCCACATCGCTAACGGATTGCTCTCCAAAAGCGGCAAGGACCCGGTGAGCGGCCTTTATGAGCTTGACAGCATCATACTCAGAATTGTTCTCATGAGACTTCTTCCAGGCTGTCTTCTCCTCCCTGTGCTTGCCCTTACATTTTAGCTTGGGGCAATTTGCCCGGATGTGGTAGAGCTCTCCACACTCATAGCAAGTAACAGGACCACCTCTATTTTTATTTCTCACATTGTTGTAAGCCCGTGTGAATTTTTTAGCTAAAAGAGCTAACTCTGTTTCAGGAATATTTTCAAGCTCCTCCTCAGAAATCGCAGATAAGCAAGCAAATGAAAATCCAGAAGAAGATTCAAAAGAGTCATCAAAAGCCTTTTTGAGAGGATCTGCTACCAAAGCTAAATTATCTTTCTTGGGATGATCAACTCTTTTAATTTCATGAGTCTTGAGTTTACTATAAAGCAATTCTAAAGTAAGACTTGAAAGATCAACATTTTCTTCTATAGCAGTAGCCTTCATCTCCCACTCCTTGGTGTTGATTGCAGCCAAGAGATGGGTGGCATTTTCAGATTGAGAATATTCAATATCAATAGCTTTCATTTGATTAATCACTTTATTAAAGCGACTGAAAATGTCATCGATGCTCTCTCCAGGACGCATCTCAAATTTGTTATAATCACGCTTATAGATTGTTTGGCGCACTTTCTTAATTTGGGACGAACCCTCATGATATGTTTCGAGAGTATTCCAAATCTCGTGCGCAGTCGCAAAATTGTAAATCCTATCATATTCTTGTCTACCAAGCGCACCATATAAAAGATTCTTGGCCTTGTTGTTGTTAGCCAAAAGAACCACAGAAGCAGGAGTTTCAACCTCAGGAATAATGAGCGGGGATCGAACAACGTCCCACATAGCTTGTCCTCGCTCTCAAGGAATACTGCATACGATTCTTCCAATAGGCATAGTCTTGTCCGTTGAACATATGCGGTTTTGTAGAGAATCTATCCATCGCCAAAGTTCAGTGACCGGTTAAGATCAAGATTGAACTAACCGGGCTCTGATACCACTTGTTGGACCGAAAAGGCGACTAGAGGGGGTGAATAGGAGCACACTCACTTTTCCCAAATAATGAATTCAACACAATTTCACTCCAATAGCTATGATGAAGCTATGAAGATCAATATACCAAGATCTGATAAGACTAGTATTGAATCCAATTAAATCCCTAAGCAAAATAACAAAATCAACTAAGATTGCAAACTCACAAAGACAGCGGTCTCGACCATTGGACCCAACCGGTCGGACCGATTGCGGGCGGTCCGACCGGCGTTGTCTTGGCGGTCGACCGCTCAAAATCGGTCTAACCGGTGATGATGGCGGTCTGACCGCCGACACGTAACCGATCTGCCTTGAAAATCGGCCCGATGGCGAAGTTGCAATTAGGTGAAACTTTTGATTCTCAACTCAATCTTTATGAAACTTTGCACACACCTTCTATATGCTATTGAGGACCTATTCCAATCGAATATTATGATAATTCTTGGAACGATCTTGAGCAATTGCCAATTGATTAACAGAAGGTCTAAAACCGGGCAAGGATGAAAACTTGATCCTAATGCTTGTTCGTAAGTGATTGATGATCAGGATGATGCTAGATAGATTCACACATATCACAGCAAGCTAATTCACGTGAAAGAATCAATCACAAACTCGCGGATCAAAGAAAGCCCTTAAAACACGAAATTGAAAGCAAGAACGAAAAGAGACTTATCTCAAGCAAACCTTGCATAGATTGATTTCGTGATTGATGCTGGATTACATCCACACCATCATAGATCAGTGGACAATCAAAGATCACGAAATTAACCACAAACCATCAAGAGCCCTAGCCTCCACCTCAACTCCCCTAAAGACAATTAGGGTTTTGAAACATAAAAAGGTGAGAGAGAAAAGAGCTGGATGGTGCAGCCACCACCCCCCTATTTATAGTGGAGGCCTAGACTCCTAGGGTTTGACTCCATTGGGCTCCCGTTAAGGCCCACTAACAAACGGGTCACACACGCACGCTTCGCAAAGCGCCGTCTTTAACCTTTTGACCTAAACCGCTTCACCATGCGCCATGGATTCGCCAATAGGTCACCCTTATCCATCTTGTGTCACGCTTGAGTCATTAACCTCACCCGGCATCGTCGATCGTTCTGGACCTCAACTCTCCAAGTCTAGTCCCGATCCTCCTCGCCGTTGACCGTCGTTGACCACCAAGCAACCTGCACAACCACAGACAAGCAAACACGAATTCGGGAACAAGTTCTTCACAACTTGACCCATGTTAGTCAAAACATGCATCATGCAAACCATATACCACGATACCAATGACTTTGACCTAACCAATCAACATCGCCACGAAGTTGGCGGCGTTCAAGTCAATACCGGTCGACCGCTCCGGTGAGCGGTCGGACGCTCCCTCGGCGGTCGGACCGCTCCCGTGAGCGGTCGACCGCCTGGGACTTAGCCAATTTCAACCCTGAAAATCGAAACCTCTGGAAACTTTAAACCAATAGAACTTTTCTTGGAGACTCCAAAATCATGAGACCAAGTGCATTGGGATCCCTCACTTGCCTACAACACCTATTTTTGGCCCACTGCTCGTTTTGACCACTTTGGTCACCGCCGGTCCGAAGCCCCACATGGCGGTCCGACCGATTTGGGACCGATCGGACCGCCGTGCAAGGACCGGTCGGACCGCGCCCATCGATAAGCTGTAACTTTGTCGAAAACACGTGAAACGACAAACCGTAAACGCCATTGCCAATTGTCACATCATCCTAAGATCTGGAACATATCCCCATGAAATCCACACAAACGAAGAAAAAGATCATGATAATGATCAAAAGCTTCATCCTTCGAAGCAAGAAAGAACACCCGAGTGTATCTAGAAAAATCATCGAACCCTAACAGGACCAACAATATCCATATGAAGCAACTGTCCCGGTCCGCCAGTCACGACCATAGTCACTGAAGGGTGTGAGGCGTCAACTTGCTTGAAATGCCTGCAGGGCGCACATACAGCATCTTTGACGGCTTTGAGTTTGGGCAAACCTCTCATGAGCTCAAGTTTGCTAACTCGCGTCAGATGATCAAAACCAATGTGCCCCAAATGACGGTGCCAAAGCCAGAACTCAGAAGAAGAAGATGAAATCAAACATTTGAGAGAACCAGCAAGAGATTCAGAAAAATCAGCTCCAAAGATCCTAACAACTCTAGTAATCCCAAAAACAAGCTCACCAGTTGAATCAAGCACCCGACAAGCATTTTTGTTAAATCTAGTCTCATAGCCATCATCAAGAAGTTGAGAGACAGAAAGAAATTAAACCTTAGCTTGTCCACAAGGGCGACATCCTTGAGGATGAAACTGTCGTTCACCTTGATCGATACTGTTCCTTCAATCCGCCCTTGTTTATCATCTCCAAAGGTGACGAAATCATCACCCGACGACCGCGTGAAGGAGGTGAACCATCTTGAGTCTCCGGTCATGTAGCATGAACAGCCGGAGTCAACGAACCACGTGTCCTTCCTCTTTCCACGGTAATCCTGAAAATGAAGGGAAAGAAGAATGATGTGTCTCAATACTGGAGTTAGTTAAACAAGACTTAGGAACCCAGGTCTGAGACACACGTCTGCGAGTAGTATGCAAAGCAGAAGTGCTATTCTTGATTTTATTTGAAGTTCTGTTATGAGCAGTGGTTAAATTAACATGAGAGTTATCCTATCTAGGAGCATGATGATGAGCATGTGACACAAATCCTAAATCAGGTTTCTTCTTTTCTATGTTACCATGTCTCATAAACATTCTAGGTTGATTGAATGAAATTTTAGCAAAATTTTTCTTATCATTTTTCAACCTACGCCAACAGAACTCAATCAAATGCCCATCATTTTTGTAATAGGTGCAATGGTACTTGATACCTGTAACACCCTGACTATAAGGAAGTCAAGATGTCACCTACAATCACTACTCTTTAGAATAATAACATCAAAACGCATGACAAGGTGAAGGAGTTAATAAGGATATACGGAAACAAGGATTCATCATCAAGTTTAATCAACGGAATGGAAATAAACAATTCAGAGGGATACGGTAGTTATGACCAAAATGGCTTATTACAATTCAACACAAGACATAAATAACGACAATAAAAGTTCTCAAAATATTTGGATTATGGTAGTGAGTGCATCGTGTTGAACTACCCTCCACGAGATCATTCTTCCTTGTCATTTACCTAAATAAAACAACAAAGCAAGAATGAGCCAAAGACTCAGCAAGTACTTGTATGTAACAATCAAACATACCATGGACAATTTATCACAATCATAACTTGAACATTGATTGGAAACAACTTTATGAATGGATGAAGTGAAATGATGCATTGAAGGAATTGGACATATCGCAAATATATACTGGGTATAGCGAGTGAAACACCGTCGGTGTTCACTTAAAGTAACCGTATGAAGAACATTTCATACGGCCGTCCAACGTGGCCCACATTGGAATGGTGGACTCACGTAGCGTGGCCCACATTGGAATGGTGGACTCACGTACCCCATTACGGAATTGATGGGATTTTCAAGTGTCCATCTTGGAATTGATGGGTCTTACAAAGGTAATTTATGCATGTCATGATGTGATCCCATGGCAAGATTGGATAGTACTCATAAATGAAAAGATACACATGGCATTCATCTACAAATACGGACAAATATAATCATTCATTCACACATCACATAATGCATCAATCATAGTATACAAGTTACTTACTGCTATGGCTGCGACGGTTTGGGAGTAATGGCGAGTTACCCTCCACTCACCGCTTCACCGCCTACAATATAAAATGATCGATATGAGGACAACCGAGTGCAGCGATTGCTACACGTGCCCTCCCACAATCTCTAACCAAACCAACCAAACAAAAGGTTCAATTCGATCCTCTACACAAAAAGTCCAGATTACCTAACTTCTGGCAGTCGTACGAGAAAATTCACCATTAATTGTCTGTAACTCTAAAAGACATGAAACCAGTGCTCACTGATTCTTAACTGATCAGGCTACAAAACATTAGTTGACGGAATCCCCTGGTTCGGCCAAAACAGAGGGCTAATTATCAGTTAAACACAACCCATCTGCGTCTGTCCAGAATACAGATCAGTAATAAAGAAAATGGCGTAACGTTTAGCCTACTGATCCAATGAGAATGATCCTTATCAACTTGGAAAGATAAATTCGAGATCTACAATAACTTAGTTGGGTGAAGGTTCTAATTCGGTCCCTAATTTGAACAAAATCGAGGGACAAACCTACTGACCCCAGTTTTCAGGCAGACTGAACAGATCGCAATCAAAAATTCATATCTCCCAAACTACAGATCGGATTTTCCTGATCTTGGTACAAAAAGAAAGCTAACGTTCCCAGGAATAAAACTCTAGAAGGGAAAACCCCAGATTCGGCCTATACAGTAGTCTAAACAATAGATGAAAATGCTAACATTTATCTGCCCAGAATTCAGAACAGTGGTAAAGAAAATATCATAACTTTCATTATACAGATCCAATGGAGATGATCTTTATCAGCTTTGAAATATAATTTAAATGGCTACAATAACTTATTTGGGTGGAGGTTCTGGAAATGCCTCTAACTAAATCAAAACCTAGGATCAAGCCGACAGATCCTTCTCGTCAGACAGGCAGAACAGCGCGCACTTAAAAAATCATATCTCCTAAACCGTAAGGCAGAATCACGTGATCTCGGTGGCTATGGAAAGCTAAGAATAATACCTACAACTTTCTAAGAGATGGACAGGACAGAAAACGAACGCATCTTACCCAAAATCGACGTATAAGGCGGCGCACAGCAATGGGGAAAGGTGGCGGCGCTTATGGCCAGCCACCACATGGGCCCCTCCTGGGCCGTGGCCCAGGCCCAGGTTGCCGTGAAATCACAGAAAACCCCCCGGTGAAAAGATGATTCTGGTTTTTTGATTAGCTCCTTCTTTCGAAACTTCTTCTAATAAGCCGAATCACCTTCGGGGTATTACAATACCACTGGGAGAAGCACCCTTTGACTTAACAGATGGTTGGGCAATACCTGTAGATTTAAAGATAGTTTTTGCAGGTTGGGTTTTGAATTCAACTAACCCATTTTTCAAGACTTGAGTAACTTTTGGCTTAGAGTTATTTTGAATAGAGTTGTATCCTAATCCTTGCTTCTTATAAGGAGTTTTAGACTTGTCCAGAATCATGTTTAATTGTTTCTTACCTTTAGAGAATTTTTCTAAGGTATCCTTAAGATAAGCATTTTCTTCTTCAAGATTAACACATGACTCACAGGCTTTACCCTTAATGGCTCTAGCATATTTCTCCTTATATAAAGCAGTTTCAAGTTTAAGAGCTGGACAGGAAGCACATGTAGCAGACTCAATACTATCCTTAAGCTTGGCATATTTAGCTCTAACTGCTTCTAAGATATCTTTGACTTCTTGTTTGCGTTCTAAGCAGAAAGTGCAAAAGCTAGAATCAACTATAGCAGAGGCAAGTAACTTGCTAGACTCTAAGCATTTTTCACATGGAGCAGATTTAACCTTAACAAGCTCAGTCCTAGCATTTTCAAGTTTTTGCAAAGCAATATCATGAGCAGATTGCAGTTTAGCAAATTCTGAGTGCAGAGCATGGCAAGATAAACATTCATCAGATTCAAGAGTCTTAGCATTTGTAAGTTCTAAAGTCAAACTTGCCCTCTTGATCGAATTAGCTACACCTTGACCTAATTAGCTACACCTTGCGCCATCTTACGCCTCGGATTAGCCAATAGGTCACCCTTGTCCATCCTACACCACGCTTGAGTACATTGACCTCACCCGACATCGTCGATCGTTCTGTACCTCAGCTCTCCAAGCCTAGTCCCGATCATCCTCGCCGTTGACCGTCGTTGACCACCAAGCAACCTGCACAACAATAGACAAGTAAACTGAATTTGGGAACAAATTCTTCACAACTTGACCCATGTTAGTCAAAACATGCATCATGCAACATATATGCCCTGAAACTCATGACTTTGACCTAACAACCGAACATCGCCGCCACGACGAGCGACGATCCAAGTGAAAACCGGTCAGATCGCCCCTAGGTCTGGTCTAACCGCCCACCCTGGCCAGTCTGACCGCCACCTATTGGTCGGTCAGACCGCCAGTTATGACTTAGCCGATTTTCCTCTCTGGAAAACCGAAACCTACTGGAATTTTCAATCGAATAGAACTTTTGATTGGAGACTCCAAAAATTATGAGACCAAGTGCAATAGAATCCCCTCTGTTGCTTGTTACCTCTATTTTTGGCCCAACTCAAAACCTCACTTTTTGAAATTGCCGGTCTGACTGCCACCAAGGCCGGTCAGACCGCCGCATGGACCGGTCTAATCGCCGCCCTGGCCGGTCAGACCGGTTATTGTATGACAGCACTGTAACTTTGCCGAAAACACGTGAAACGACAAACCGTTAACGCCATTGCCAATTGTCACATCATCCTAAGATCTGGAGCATATCCCCATGATATCCACAGGAATAAAATGGGCAACCTTCGTCAAACGATCCACAATCACCTATATGGCATCGAACCCATTTTGAGTCCTTGGAAGCCCGGTGACGAATTCCATCCCGATTTCCTCCCACTTCCACTTGGGAATGGGCAACGGTTGGAGTGTACCCGCTGGCTTCAAGTACTCGGCTTTCACCCTTTTGCAAATATCACACTCGCCAACGTACTGTGCGATTTGCTGCTTCATTCGGCTCCACCATAACCTATTTTTAAGATCTTGATACATTTTATTGCTCCCGGGGTGTATGGATAACTAAGAATTCTGAGCTTCTTTGCGGATTAGCTCCTTCAACTTGCAGTCAAATGGTACTACCAAACGGTTCCCGAATCACAAGGTACCTTGTGCGTCTTTGTTAAAGCATTTGACCTTGCATTACTTCATATTCTCCCGGATTTGGGCCACCTCCGAATCGGTCTTCTGGGCCTCCTTTATCTAATTCTCTAATGCGGATTTCACATTTAGGGCAGCAAGGGATCCTTACTCAATCATCTCGAGGCTTAACCACTGCATCTCAGCCCACAAGCCTGTCAAAGTGGGTGTTACCGACAAGCAATTGCATTGATATTTTCTGCTCAACGCGTCGTCCACTACGTTAGCTTTCCCCTGGTGATAATGGAGTCTCATATCGTAGTCCTTGATCAACTCGAGTCACCTCCTTTGCCTCAAGTTCAGATCGGCTTGGGTGAAAATATATTTGAGGCTCTTATGATCGGTGTAGATCTCGCAACGATTACTGATGAGGTAATGTCGTCAAATCTTTAGAGCATGAAATATGCTAACTCCAAGTCATGCATGGGATAATTCACATTATGAGGTCTCAATTGACTCAATGAATATGCCACCACTCGGCCCTCACACAACCGAGCCCGTGGCGAGAAGCATCGCAATATACTTTAAAGTTTTTGTGTATATCCAGCAGAATGAGCATGGAAGCTTTGGTCAGGCGTTCTTTCAAGATCTGAAAGCTTTCCTCACATTCCGCTAGCCATTCGAAATTATTTTCCTTCTTCAAAATCTGGGTCATCGGTCTTACGATTTTAGAGAAGTTCCTGATGAACCTGCGGTAGTAGCCCGCAAGTCCAAGAATGCTGCAAATGTCGGTGACGCTCTTGGGCTGCCCCCAATTTAGCATATCTTGCTCTTTTCTTGGATCAACAACGACACCTCCTTTGGATATCACGTGACCCAAGAATCTAAATTCCCATAGCCAAAATTCGCATTTGCTGAATTTTGCATAGAATTGATGCTTACCGAGTTTCTCCAACACAAGCCTCAAGTGCTTCTCATGCTCTTAATTGGATTTGGAGTAAATTAGGATGTCTTCAATGAACACGACAACGAACTTGTCCAAATATTCCATGAACACCGAATTCATGATGCTCATGAAGTAGGCCGGTGCATTTGTCAATCCGAAGGATATGACAGTGTACTCGTACAAGCCGTAACGAGTAGAGAAAGCCGTCTTCGGAATGTCTTCACTTTTGACCTTAATTCGATGGTAGCCCAGTCGCGAGTCAATCTTAGAAAATACTTGAGCTCCAGTTAGTTGGTCAAATAAGTCATCAATATAAGGAAGTGGATATTTGTTCTTGACTCTGACTTTGTTTAACGGACAATAAGCAACACACATCCGTAGGCTCTTGTCTTTCTTCTTGACGAATATTGTTGGGCATCCCCAAGGTGAGGAGCTTGGTCGAATAAACCCCTTGTATTGTAGCTCCTTGAGTTGTTTCTTCAATTCAATCAACTCATTGGGAGGCATCCGATACGTCCGTTTTGAAATTGGCGCGGAACTGGGTGGAAGCTTGATCATGAACTCAACTTCGCGATCCGAGGGCATGCCTGGGAGTTCTTCGGGAAAGACATATAGGTACTCGCATAGCACTGGTACCTTCTCCAATTCAAGAGTGGTACTAACTTCCAGAGCATAGAGATGAGAACTAACAATTCTAGGCGTGAAATGACTTGATCGTTATCTTCACTTGTGACAGAAATTGACCGCTAAGCACAATTGATTTGCCCCTGATTTTTGGACAGCCAATACATCCCCAATATAACATCTATCCCCACTGAATTTATCACTATTAGGTTTGCCAAAAATTCTACCCCCCTGAATCTCCACTTTTACGTCCCGACAGACTTGATCGGTTTGCAAAACCGCTCCCGGTGACTGAATGTGATATAGTGGCTGAAGTGTAAGCAACTCAAATTGATGTTGTGCAGCAAAACCCTTCTTGATAAATGAATGTGATGCTTTCGAATCGAATAAGACAGTAGCTGGACTAGAATTTACGAGAAGGGTACCCAAGACTACGTCTGGGGCGATGATTGCCTCCTTGGCGGTGACATGGTTCACTCGGCCACAAGTCGGAGCTAGAGTAGGCTTGGTCGCCGCCCTCGGGGTGGTGCTGGTTGCACTAGGGCTAGAGCGGGGTAGACTCGGGGCATCCCACGTTGTCTTGCCAAGCATTGATGTGCGTAATGTCCAGGTCGTTCGCAATGAAAGCAAGTCACATTTGGCTTGAAGTTGTTGCTATTCGGGGGCTGATTTCCCCTACTTCCTTGCAACACATTAGGTGGTGGAGGTCGTGGCACAAAGGTTGGTGGCCTTGGTGGCGCCGGCGCTTGGAACTGAGGCGGTTGGGGCTGCCAATTGCGTGTCCTTGAGAAAATGCCACTCACTAAAATCAGCACGGTCCTCTTCCTCTTGCGTGATTTTTCCAATGCCTGGCTCTTGCTTTCCACCACAATGGCCTTATTGACCGTGTGCTAGAAGTTGCGAAAGTCGTGGATGGCCAGTGCAAGCTGCATCTCCTCGGTCAAACATGAAATGGCCTTATTGATCGTCTCATGAAATGGCTATGTCGACAGGAGTCGGTGGAGACGTCATCGGGAGCATACCGTGCCAAGAAATTGAACTCATGCAAATACTCGGTCACACTTTTCTTTCCTTGCTTAAGAGCAAGAAATTATTTTTGCTTCATTATCATCACGCCCTTTGGAATGTGGGCCTCGTGGAAGGCCGTTCTGAACTTGTTCTAAGTCAGAATGTGTCCCTCGGGCTGCATGGTGTAGAAGTTGTCCCACCACACGCTCACTGCCCCATCAAGTTGGTAGCTAGCAAATAGGACCTTTTCGACCCCATAATATTGGGCAATGGTCAGGTTCTTCTTGATCGCACGGAGTCAATCTTCTGCCTCCATTGGGTCCTCGGAGCTCGAGAACATCGACGGATTTGTGTGCTGAAAGTCAGCGAGTCTCCCGTGTGTCCGATGAGCTCCCGCTCCTCTAGATAGCCCTAGAGCAGGTAGGTGTTGCATGCTATTTGCTCAAGGATCTTGATCTGGTCCATCCGGTTCCTCTTGATCTGAGCAAGCACTTCCGCCATCATGGGCGGCGGGGGAAGCAACTCTTCCTGCCGACCACCTTGCTGATTTTGGCAGCTTGGGTGCTCCACACGCTCTTCCCGCTCGTGAGGCTTATGATCAGCAGCGTGACGGGTGCCCGGGGGTAGTGATCCCTCCCATTGTTGAGCTCTTGAGTGAGTTGTAGCTCCCGCCATCCTGTTGCCACATGGATGGTTAGCAATCAGATGAAAGATACATTAGAACAAGTGCGAAACGAAAATCTGGACAACAGTGTAAAGAACTTAATCTAGCATGCATCATAATATGATATGCGCAAAAACATGACACCAAATAGGGGTACAAAGGCACATGGGCCAGTACAAGATCCATTAAAGTAAATAATAGTTTTCCGGTATGATTACATTCATATAGGTCCATAGGCGAATGATAATCGTCCGAAACGAAAAGTTCTTGCAACAACACATAAAGGGTTAAAAAATTACTGCACTATTACAATAATTTTGGAGAAAATGCTTGCTTAATACACTTCCAAACAACGAGCTTACGAAATTAACAACCTTGGTATTCCAGTTGAAATTCACCAGAAACTCATCTAGAAGCAAATAGCCGGGTGATCCCGTGTCATTGGGGTCCTCCGGGTTGGTGAGGCGCATTGGTGTTCCTAAATCGATTGTGTGTCCCTCAGTTGGCTCCGGCATATGGGTGCGAGCAAAACCATCACCGAGATATGGGCTTGGCATCTTGATCCATAGTTGGGAGTCCATCCCGCCACTTCTGGAAGACGAAACTCCAGTGGTGCAATGTCGTATGGAGAGATCTCATTCTCACCATAAAGCACGTTACGACGAACGTGCCCCATGTTGACCATGAGACGTAGGTATTCCTGAGCCACACTGAGGCAACGTCGAGTCCCCACAGTTTGCTCATGTTGCAGCGACGAACTCGGTCCACGATGTGAACCAGCCTCGCCAACTGCCATACTTGAGGATCTTCCCCATACTGGATCTCAGCAAAGGTGTTCACCTTCGCACCACGAGCTTGCAGCGGTAAATGGTCGTATGGTGGATGAGCTAACTCTGTCAAACCATGACGAAGATGGATCATGGCACACGGGCCATCTCCTGCACTGTCATGTCCTTGGAGGTGCCACGCGCTTGGAAGCAGGATGGAATTCTCCCCATCACTTGTCTCGCGATGATGTTGACTATGGCAAGATACTCCTCCATTCCTGGTCCTCGGTCGCTGTGGTAAATGGCGTACGATGGTTGGTAGGTGAAATTGGCCCTCCAAAGCATGTCCCACAGTAGCGTCGGGTATCCATCAACATCTTCAACTTGGGTTTCTTTTACAAAATACCGGCAAAATAATGACAAGTTGAGGAAAAAGTTAGTTTGCAACTCAAAATGAACATAGGGATAAGAAATGACTCTAAGATAGGTAAGGAATAAAAGATGTATATAACTTAAACTTTCTTAAATTATTTTGCTAATTTGAAAATAATTCGATTAAAGACTTGCTAACTCTAATGCCCGTGCTATTTCTAACCTACAGTCAGTATGGCTTTGGTACCAACGCTATGAGGACCCCCAGGTTACGGGTACTACATGGTGACCGGTTCTCCAATAGCCCCAAGCCCACACTTAAACAAGTTAAATAGGATTTCAAAATATCAGATATGTGCCCCGTGTTGGCTCCCAAGATCAGCGACCAACACACACATATCCTCATTAACATCAATCACAGTCATACACAAGTCATACTGATACGGAGGTGCCCGATCTTCATGACGTTGGGTCTCCCTTTACGAATTGATATGTGGCTAACCTGAAATACCGTGAATTCTGATGAAGGAAGCACACGATTGCCTGTCTCGATTACAGACTCCTGTGTACCAGAATTCAACTAGCAACACACTCTGGATCTCCATCTTCTCACCACACTAAGGAAGACGACTTTGTTGATCCGTGAGGAATAACAAGAACACTAGTAACTAGTAATTTGGTGGAGCGATAACTAGTCGGCTTTCCAACTCTTGTGGCAGCGAACAGCATGAACCAAAAAGCAAGAAATTTCTTATACTCAAAATTAACGTTCCGGGGTTACAGGGGGTGGCGGCCAAGACTTAATAGCCATCCAAACTAACCTAGCTAGCCACACAAGTGAAAACAACCAAAATCCTATTCTATCTCTATCTACCTAATTTAGATATCTCTTGCCTAACTTAAACAGAAAGTAATAAGAAGTGGCTGGCCGTGGCCTTGGTATGTGCGCCCATGAGGTGGGCCCCACGTGGTGGCTGGCCCATGAGGGTGGCGCACACCTCCCTTAGCAACAATCCAACTCCCCTTGCAGCCTAGGTATTCGTTTTCAGCCTGCTTGAAGCTTCGGCATCGCCATCACCTCGAAACTAAACAAAAAATAATACTAAAGTCCTAACACACATATAATATATCTTAATTTAGAAACAAACCAGCCCATAACACATGGAACTTGGCCAAAAACCCAAACGAACTCAGAATTGAAAACTGGACACACTTGAGCTTTCGAAGCGTAGTCTTCTCCAATCTTCAATCTGAAGCTTGAAAACTTTATTCCAACAACTTGGTGGCTTGTCCCACTGATATAATTGAAGTGTCGTCTCCTCCTTTTGGACCCTCTCTTGGTGCACCGACCTCCCCCTCCTCTCGCTTGGTAGCACCAAGTTCTTGCTCACCTAATAACCTGAGAATACACAAAGTGGAACCATTAGGTAGCAAGCTATCCTAATCTGTTAAATCAATGAAACTTAGGATCAGATTCACATGTTTAGTGAGTTCCCTTGCTCTAGCTCGAGTGATAGGTCCCTTGTACAATTCTTGCAAATCATCAACCAACAATAGTCTTGTCATTGTCATTGTTTCTTGAATCTGATGATGGAGTGATGATGATGTAGATGAAGCCTTGATAATAGTGATGTCCTGATCACATACCTTGATATACCAAATGACACACAACATAATATTTGAGTCTACAACTATTACAAAAGCGGCCGACCGACCAAATTCAAAGTTTAACATCAAGTAGCAGCGAAAATAAATTAAACAAACCAAAAGGTCCAGCAAGGTGTGCCCAAATCCAGGGCAACTGACTGGGAGTTAGAAACAACATTCATTTGTTACCGTCGTTGAAATTGGCGCTAACAAATTCATCGAGTGTAATGTCTTCCTCACCTGAACAAGCAGATATCTGGGTTAACTATAAAATTGCACTCGCAAGTCTTACACAAAATAAAAATTTATATGCTAGTGGCTATCCAAAGAGAGGTATTAGTGGCTTAGTTTTGCATAAATGCATAATTTTTCATCCTTACACCATCTTGTTTGAAATTGCCATTTTGTAAATAAACGTTTAGTGAAAGAAATACATATAACAAAGATAGACATATAGATCAATCAATACCAAAGTGGCAGCTAAAATGCATGCATACCAATTCATGCTGATACCGAGTTGTAACCCACATCAAATTTTACTTAGAGTCTAACGATGATGTCATTCAATACCAAGCAGTCGTCCGTAATCGTGGACACGGATATTCGAATAGATTAATACCTTCAGGGGAGTGCAACTTTACCCACACGACTTGATCAGCCCGTAAGCCTCCGGATAATGACACACTTTCTAAGGTATGACGGCCGGGTAGATCGAGATTTAGTATTTTTTTAGCAAAGAAGACCCTATTTAGTTGAATCCCCCTTGCGAGATGAACCCCAAACTCAGTACAAGCTACTGATAGAGCTTGCTAAGCGGACACGCCAGTTGTGTTGGAAATACCGATACAATATAAATAAAGAAAAATAGTGCTACCATGCACATTATAGAAAATTGCATTGAATCCAACGAACAGATGATCAAACACAAATGTCCTCACACCACCTAGGACTCAACCCAATAAACCCCTCCCCTTACTTGACTAAACCAGCCCCAATCCAGTGTGTGGAAGTACAAATGGTACTTGGAATCGACAGCCTAAAGTTCGGTCCTTAGCGGTCCAAACAAGTCTACCACATACCCGAGTCTCGTGCACGAAGGCACCCACACTAGTAACCACTTGTCCAGATAAAAAATCATTTTTAAAGAACAAAATTTAACTCAAGAACCAGATATGAAGATCTAGACAAAACATAAAAGATAACAGTGAGGTGTTTCCCACGATCGACGGGATAATCCCGTCAATCGAACTAATGCATTCTCTAGACTCGCATGGCTAAGAATACACATATATAATAGATATATCATCACAAACATCTCACATTAAGCATATTTGTAATGGAAATAACAAGGATAATCAGCAAGAGTGGGACATAACTAACTAACTCACAAAAATATAGATATACCAACATATCATGCAAACAAGTGTCATTACAATTCAAAATACTAACTTAACAAAATCTGGGATCAACATGATAAAAAACCAAAGTTCATATTATTCTTGACTTTCTGAAATTATAATTGCTCACTCTTGGTTGCGTAGTCATTCACTTCCAGTACTTTGGACTCTATAGAAAGACTATCGAATAAACATCAAGAAAAGCTGAATAAATAACTAAGCAATCATTAGGTCCAAACGATCGAGATTTGCCCTAATCCAATCACTAAAGTGCTGGTCACCGTGATCAAAATAGGACACTCGCGACCACGAGTTAGCCCAGTGTATCGCTGGAGCTGTCGGCCTCGTCGGCGTGAGCTAAGGGCAGGAATGGGTTCCTCACTACCTTGCGGTCCCATGGTGGCCAGAGCATGGTCGAAGGTGGGCCGTAGCGGCGGCACGACTGCGGGAGGCAGCGGAGAAGTACGGTGAAAGTGCATGCGACACTACGACTACACATTTAGCAAATTGGTGCATGCATGTGCATCTAAGGGTCATAAAGAACCTACCAGTGCAAGGAAGGGGCAGGAGGAACTTGGTGCTTGCTTGTCGACGGCGATGGCTACGTCGGCGATGAGGTTCAACGTGGAGGAGGCGACCTGTGCAAAGAGAAGGACAATGAAGAGTCGAGATAGCTTAAGCATGGCTAAGAGATGATGTGAGAGCGTGGAATCGGGGAATGCCTTACCACATCGGAGATGGGGACGAAGGGGGGAATCTTCAACCGAAAAAGGAGAACACTCAAGATCCACGGGCTCCTACGTGACATTGACAAAATTAACCAAGGGGAAATGGATCTAGTATCCAATAACACGTGCTGACACCCTTAGGAGAGGAGAAAACTCACCGGATATGGAAATGGCACGACGGTGGCTTCACGGGCGCGCTCTGGGGATGAAAATGGCATGACGGCGTTCTGAGAGCTACAAGCAGATACAAGGGCTAGCATTAGCAAAGATGGAGACATCAATGACCGTAGATGGAGAAGGACAAAGCGGGGAGTAGATTACCCGAGACTAGAGCAAACACAAGTGTCCCTCTCCTCAATGGTCGAGAGGAGAAGTGAGGTGAATGGAGGCATGCGAGGGGGTTAAGCTTAGGAAGAAGATGGAAATGGGGGCAGCATTAACTGACGAAAATCTGGGTTGGGCAAAAATGGCGGTGGATTGACGGCATCGCTTGCGCGGTTCAGTGCGTCTCGGCTGCGTGGCGCTGGAGCTCTGCTCGCGCCAGCACGCTTCGTCAGCGAGAGGTAGATGAAGCTGACAAGTGGGCCTGGGTTGGCAGTGACTCCGGGGTGGTGCGGTCAGAGTCTGACTCGAGCCGGTGGTTCAGTTGATTGGGTCGAGTCGGGTCAAAGCCAGTCCAACAGTTGACTGGAATTTCAATTCAAGCCTTTTATTTTTGACCTACGATTAAAAATAGCAAATAAATTATTTAAATTCTGAAATTTTTCAGAGAGGTTCATGGGATGATCTAGTACATATATAAGTTTTCTAGCCTCATTGTTCATGTTTTATTTTCTTATTTTAAATCATTTATAGTAGGGTTCTTTGAAATGGGGTTTGAATGTTATCAGAGTTAATTTAGGTTCCAAAAATTTGGAAAAATTCATGTTTATTCATTATAAATAATATAAGACTTAAATAAAATATTTTTAAGAGATTTTATTAACTATTTATTGTTGTTTTCGTTTGGAGCTTCAATTTGAGTTAAATATTTCACTTTGATTCAAAATTTTCAAATGCAATATTTTGTGCATATGCTCTAGAATTCAAATGCATGCTCGTGAGATGCATATTAAATCAATTTAATAGAAATGGGGCTGTGACATTTGGGACCTCTGGCGAAGGACCTGTGATGGTAATTGTCTTGGTTTCCTCTACTCCCTAGGAGCCTACTGTTTTCTTCCATTTCTATATGGGCATAATCGTGAAATGTAGGAGAACTGGTGACTCTAACAGCCCAAGACGGTGTGCCTGCAGTGGCTGGTATAGGACATTGTATATTACCAAACTGCATGTTATGCCCTTGATCGCTATGTCCAAAAGGATGGGGTAATAAGGGTGGAACTTGTGTAGTCATCAAGACAGGGAAAATAGGAGAAGTAATCAAGGCTATTATATTATGTACTGAACTTGCTGCCACTCCACCCATATGCATAGATAGTCCAGTGGATCTCACTATACTACAGGAGAAGATGTAGCCAATGGAGGTGAGAAATGGTTTTTGTACTTACCTCTATAACTCGAGAATCTATCTGATGGTTCTCTTGGATCTGCAGTCTTCTGAGTCACTTGAATCACCAAAGCATTAACAGCTAGGGTTAGTTGCTCCATCTATTTGTTTTGTTGCTCCATCTGCTGATTTTGTTCTTCATGTTCCTTTCGAATCAATTCCATCCCCTTTCTAACCTCTTCTAGCTCCATCTTGGTAGCATAAGGCTGGCTTCCTCCTTCCACTACATCATCTTTTCCATGCTTAGCCATTCCTAATCGCAATCTGACTAGGGAATTTACTCAAGGAAAGAGAGGTTTTCCTCAACCCAGCTCAGATCTAGAACTTCCTGCCACAGTACCCTCAAATCTATTCTTAAATAGCCTTAACTCGAGTATTTTATAGGAAAACTAGTTTCCAAACCCTTGATAAGGCTACTAATGAAAATCTTAGGCCAAGAACGTGGGCTCTGATACCATTTTGTCAAGATCTACAGGATTCGGTACCAAAATTTCCCTTCTACGGTAATTAAATCAAACTAGAGAAATGGGGAAATTGGGTGCGAAGGAGGAGAACAAGGGATGAGGAACTAGGGTTTGCTTTTTTGCAATAGAAATCCACCATAAGGTCTGTACAACTCCAGCTAGCTTATATACTGCTATGCTGAGAATTACATTAAGCTAAATGCTTACAAATGACAAAACTACATACGAGTAACAGTACTTAGTGCCAAATCTACTACAGGAGTTAGTGCAGCGCTTTTCCCCATTCGATCCTCATGAGGACACATCCAACGACTCCTGTGCCCTCTTTTTTGGTAACGCTTCAATAGGTGAAAGTCGGACAGCGATTCTTTGCTTCAAAAGACTCAAATCTGATCTCAACTTCTTCAGTTCGTGACAGTCATCCACTAGTGCACCGGCCCCCTTCGTTCCTGCGCTGCGCTTAGCTGGTTTGTCCTCACCCCTTCCTCTGTCGCCATCTCGCCGTGGCTTTCTGCCCGGTCCTTTCACTCCGCCGTAGTTTTTGTGACCATGCTGCTCACCTTACTCTCGGTTGCACTCTTGCTACGGTCGACACGCCGCTCCTCTTCTCCCGTCAGGGGCGCCGGCCGGTATGCCCGGAGGTGTGCGTCCATGCCTTACCTTTTTGGGGCACGGCCGCGCCTCCCAGTCGGTACGGATCGCTGCACCTCCCAGTCCGTACGGCTTGCCGCGCCGCTTCCCTTCCTCTCGACCGCAGCCACTCCACCTGCTCTCTCCAGATCCGGTCCCCTCACCTCCTCCTTCTGTCAGATCCTCTAGATTTGAGGTGGAAATGGGGGAAAGTGCAAGAATGAACGCTACAGCTAAGAGGACTAACTAGATATTTGGCATAAGATTCTCGATGCAGTTTCTATTCCATTTTCGAGGTTTATAATGATTACAGCTAAGTGCGATTAAGAATTACAGCTCTGTAACAGAAGGTAGAAACCGGCGCTAACACTGTTCATCGTAAAGGAAAAAATAGAAGACCACAACAGTAACTAAGCAATCATTTCTTAGCCATAGATCTTCCGGTGAAACAGTACCGAGTCATCTTGAGCGTCCACCTTCCTTACTTTCCCTTTTCCTTCTTCTTCTTCAGAGCTACTCTGGTTCTGGCTGTTAAAGCTCTGAACTCTGAATCTCACATTCCTTCCCCCTTAGCATTTCACTTGCCCTAAAGCGTCTGAGTCTGGGAACCAAGACTTAATAGTTTGCCAATAGAATCCAGGAAAAGTACCCTTGATGAAATCTGCATCTTCCCATGAAGCGTCCTCCATTGTACTAGCCATTGGATCACTAGCACATTGCTTCTGGGCAGAGCTCTAGTCTCTAGAACTTGCCTTTCCATCCTCTCCCACTAGGGGCAGATTGGGATCAGGTATAGCATTTGGACCACAATGCTTCTTGAGTTGGCTGACATGAAAAACATGATGTATTCCTACTCTTTCATGGAGTTGTAATCTATAAGCCACATTGCCTTTTTTTTTTTTGGTAGAATACTGAAAGGCCCGTAGAACTTACTAGTGAGTATCAATGCCTACCTCAAGCCGAAAGTTGTTGCTCGGTAGGGTTGCATTTTCAGATAGACCATGTCCCCTTCAGCAAACTGTCATACTTTTTCATTCTAGCCTGAGCTTGAGTTAAATTCTCTCTAAGCCTACTCAACATTGTCTGCTTTTCTTCCAAGAAGTTCCTTGCTTCATCATCCTCAAGACCTGGTACTGCCACTTCGTTGATCAAAGGTGGGGGAAATCCATAGAGTGCCTAGAACGGTGATAGCTTCAGAGAAGTGTGGAAGGTGGTGTTGTACCACCATTCGGCCAAAGCCAACCATAATAACCACTTCCTTCGTTCCTGAAAGGCCATACATCTCAAATAGGACTCTACACATTGGTTCACTCTCTCGGTTTGTCCATCAGTTCGGGGGTGGTAAGCAGTACTAAATCTTAGCTGAACCCTCAAGGACTTGAACAATTTGTGCCACAATTTACTTGTAAATATTATGTCCCTGTCAGATACTATAGCCACTGGAAATCCATGCAACTTAAAGATATTATCAATGAAATATTGAGTCACAGATTGAACTGAGTAAGGGTGAGATAAGGGAACAAAGTAAGCATATTTAGTGAATCGATCCACCACTACAAAAATAACATCTTTCCCCTTGGATCTAGGTAGCCCTTCTATGAAGTCCATCGTCATATGAGTCCAAGCCATATCTAGGATGGGTAATGGCTCTAGAAGTCCAGGATATTGGCAATGTTCAGATTTAGAACGTTGGAAAATAGCACACTCTTGAACATGGGTATGAATCTCCTTCATTCTAGACCAAAGAAAAGGCTCTTTACTCTTTGGTAAGTGACCACTCTTCCTAAGTGCCCTCCTACAACCAAACTATGTAGTAAGCTAATCAGGGTTTGCCTCAATTCAGCATCGTTTCCCACGTAAATCCTCCCTTTATATATGAGAACTCCCATAGTGATAAATGTATCCTGAACCAGGGTTAGGAGCTAAAGAAAGTTGTTCTAGCAAATCCTTACAATGAGCATCATTAAGATAAATGTTTTCTACTATCTCCATCCAAGAGAGAACTACCATAGATATTGCCATCAATTGAGTCCCTTTTCTGGACAGAGCATCGGCTACCTTATTTTCTTTTCCCTTCTAATACTCAATAACATAATTGAACTCCAACAACCTCAACATTAGCTTGTGCTGAATTCCTTCTGATACCCTTTTCTCAGTTATAAACTTCAGGCTTTTTTATCAGTCTTGATTGTTAGTTGGGTTCCTAGGAAATAATGCCTCCATCTTTTGAGTGCTTCAATAACATCCATTGCTTCTTTATCATAAGTTGATAAGGCTGCTGATCTGACACCTAGTGTCTTGCTAAAATAAGCAATTGGTCTGCCCCTTTGCATTAGAACTCCTCCAATCCCTGTTCCACTTGCATCAGTCTCCAATACAAATATTTCTGAGAAATTTGGTAATGCCATGACTGGGGTGGTGGTCAAACAGTGCTTCAACTTCTCAAATGCCTTGTCTTGGGGTTCTTTCCAATTAGAGCTCCCTTTCTTCAACATATCATGCAATGGTCTACATATAATTCCATAGTTTTGGACAAATCTCCTATAATATCTAGCCATACCAAAAAATCTCCTCAATTGAGTCACATCTTGAGGTTTAGGCCAATCTTTAATGGCACTAATTTTGTTAGGATCTACAGCCACTCCTTGATTGTTATTGACATGCTCAAGATATTCTACTTAAGGGGCAGCAATCACACACTTGCTGAACTTTGCAAAAAGCTTATGCTGCCTTAGTATCTCCAGCACTATGGTCAAGTGCATGTGATGCTCCTTCTCACCCTCGTTGTAAATGAGTATATCATCGAAGAACACAAGTATGAATTTCCTCAAATACTTGCCAAATATGCTGTTCATCAGTGACTAAAAGGTAGCTGGAGCATTAGTGAGGCCAAAAGGCGCAAGGTACTCATAATGGCCTAGGTAAGTATTGAATGCAGTCTTGTTGATGTCTTCTTTGTTCATCCTAATTTGATGGTACGCACCCTGCTCTCAAATCTATTTTGCTGAAAACAAAATCCCCATGTAACTCATCCAATAAGTTCTCTATGACTGGAATGAGATATCTATTCTTAATGGTCTGAGCATTGAGCTTCCTATAGTCAATACATAGTATCCAAGTCCCATCTTTTTTCTTAATAAGAATGGCAGGAGAAGCATATGGGCTGGTCTGCAGCTGCGTCTGCCTCAACACCAATCCTTGCTTGGCCTTACAACTTGTAGCATGTCTAAGCAAGTGCCCCGTTTTACCTGTAGACTTTGCAGACAATTCATGATGACAATTTTGCTAATAGCATATGGTACCTGATTTCCTTGTGTGTCTGTCTTGGTTGTCCTATCGAAATTCTCCCAAACTCCTGACGTAGCCGACCTCGACCTCTTTGATCCGGTGGTTGCCGACTAAGATGCTGTTGTAGATCCTGATGAATGAACTCCTCCTTGCCCTTCTGGTAACAACTTCGGTTGTTTTGAGGTAGCGGCAACGATATTCTCTATGGATGCAACTTCCTCTAGTGAAAGTCCGTAATCACCAAGAACAAAACTATCGTAATTTTTCATAACAAAAACCGCAAAATCAAAACCTACAATATTATTTTTTTCATCTTAGAATAAAAAATAATAACAATATAAAATATGGAACAAATAGTATTGTACCTCTTTTGCCGACTTGCTGCCGGAATTTGCATTTTCCAAAATTTAGTACATTTTTTTTGAATTTTCCCAAATTATCTCACAAGGAATCTCAATTTGCACAACAAAATTCGAAAGAGAGGTTGAGGAATGGATCGGTACAGAATGAGGGGGGGGGGGGTATGGTGGCTATTTATAGGGGAAAAAAAGCATGATTTGTTGAATTTGTTTGCTATTTATAAAGCTCCAAACAGTAAAAAAAATGTTTAGTTTTTTTTCAAAAATCCGAACGTTACTTGGCTAAATGAGCCAAGTGGGTCATGCCGGGCATGACCCATCGTGGGTAACTAGCCTCAACGATCATTTTTTGCCCAGGCTGTGTCGTGCTAGGCACGGCCCACTATGCCTAAAGGGCCCCAACTGGCATTTCTCCCCTGTGTCGTGTGGTGCCAGGCACGGCCCGCCTCCCTCGTCCCTTTCTTCTCCCCATTGCGCCCATGTGCCTGCTGACGCGATAATGCCGCAATGGCACTACGCCCACCATCCATGTGACCACGCCGCCCCTGTCTCTCGCCCCACGCCCCTCTTTTCCGCGCCCACCTCGCCCCGCCGTCTCCCCCCATCCCCTCTTCTCCCTCTGGGCCGGCCTCGCCCCACCGTCTTTGCGCTGGTTGTGCGCCTGCACCCATACCGGCTTCCTCCTCCTCCTCAGAGCCCCGTGCCCCTCTTCTCCACACCCCTCTCCCTCCACGCCGGCCACCCGTCTCCCCCAGTCCCCTGTTCTCCCTCCACACCGGCCCCGCCCCTGCCCTCCTCCTCTCCTCCAGTCCTCCTCATCCTCTTCGCGGCCGGGCCGCCGGGCCGTGCCGAGCTTGTGCACAGCCTGGTACTGTTTGTGCCATGCCGGGCCGGCCCATCATTCCGATGTGAGGACTCAGGCACAACCCGGGCTCTCGTGCTAGTCCGACCCATGAACAGTGTGGATCGTGCCGTGCCTTAACCAGGCTAACAGTGTTGTGCCTCAGGCTGACTCGGCCGGCAAAGCCCATCTGACAACCTCTATGCGTTGTACCGTACTTTCTTAATCAATCAGTCCTATGTCCTACCTGTTATAGACACGTTTTATTACCAACATTCGTCTAGGTTGTGTGAACAATTAATTTCTTCGTCGCTGGAAGTATGGTAGAAAACAAAACAAGACCAAATGTTGGGTTGGTGTCTTTTCACTTACGATCTTAGAAAGAAAAGGATGGACAAAACGAATAGTTTTAAGTGCGAATTTCATTTACATGAGCTTTCTTAGACTACCATGCATGTCAATACTAGAAGTTCCCCTCCTTTCTATACTCATCCAATTAATACCACAAACAAACTAAATCATGTGATGACTGGAATGTTAATTTGTGAACCTTACAAATTGCAAAAACAAGGTTGCATCTACATTAATGTTGATCATTAGTATGTGCATTACTTATTATTACTACACTCATTAGCTCGATCGCTTTAGTAACACGTACTGAAAAGTTCCTTTTAACTTACTTCAGTAGGATGCATGCATTATTATGCATTAGCAGTTTAGTACAGCAAGCAAAAGGAGTCCAATTTAGCTAGCTCGGCCAAATCCCATGATTAGGGTTGGTTTGAGGCTGAGACTATCCAGGTTTATACCCTAGTGCGTGCTACGCTGCGCCGGGTAAACACCGTTAGATTAACATGGGATTACCTGTAGTAACAAAGAACGTGTGCATATTCAACGCTTTTCTACAGATCCATATAGCATAAAATATGAGAAACATGGCATAGGAATACTTGAACATAGCAAGTCCATTCAATAATCTATATGTTAACAAAGTGAACATAAGAGATTCATACATGCAAAGGAGGCCAGCAACATATATATGTCAACCTGAATATGCAGTACATACATGTCCATGCATTAGGCGATACAAAAGAGACATACAAAGTGATTTTCCATAACTTACGAAGAAGACAGGAAGCAGACCAATATATGCTTCCAAAGCTATATATATATATATATGGAGACATAAATTAATCCTACTTGTGACACATTTCTTTTATCTTCTCATTTGGTAGGTCCATAAAAAATCCTGAAATCAATACTTTTCTAAAAAAGGATAACATGCGGGCGCACTCATATAATTTTAATGTAAGAATAATCAATACACAAATTTCCATAGAAGAATGCTAGTTTGCGACCGGTATTGAAGCCATAGTGCATTGTGACAACAAGATGGAATTAATGGAGTCATTTTTCCCAATTATGAGAGCAAAGAAATAAGCACATAGTTAGCACTGCAAAAACTTGAGCTCATCGTCTTTTCCAGCAGAGTAAGCAGTGAAGACAAAACCGATTTCCCGGGATTAGCATAATGCCATTCTACAATGATAGTCTCTATTTTCAGTAATAACATTGAAGACAAGACCGATTTCCCAGAATTAGCATGATGACATTCTACAATGATTGTTTCTATTTTCAGTAATAACATTGAAGACAAGACCGATTTCCCAGAATTAGCATGATGACATTCTACAATGATTGTTTCTATTTTCAATAATAACATTGTCTGAAATTTCGCAATTTTCTTTTCAATAATCTGCCATTATCTACCAATTTTAACCTCCACTTTGTAAAACAAATTAGCATGTATATGATAAGACATGTACATGATTCGATTTGGATCCATCTCACACAACATAAATCTGCAAGTAATAAGAACAATTAATTCACATTGGTTTCTGCCAATATTATAAGCACTACCACAAGATATGCTTCATTGATTAAGAATTTAAGATATCACATTACAAAAAGAAATGACTATCTAGAAAGAAATATGGTATTCAGTTATGCACTGTGGCTGTGAGTACTGTTGGGCTGTCACCTTCAAGTAAGGTTAACCTGAATACACATGGTCTGTTTGCCTAATGTTGGCATCCACTACTACAGAAAAGCTCATCACAAACGGTTCGTAACAGTCATCACAGACGGTTTTTGAACCGTCTAAAATTTTATGTCTGTGATAACAGACGGTTATCCTGAGCGATTATTGCGTGATAACAAAGCGATTATCACGCACGGTTGAAAACCGTCGGTGATAAGTCTTATCACGACGGTTCCAACCACGAACCATTCGTGATACTACGTAATCACGCAGCGCCCGACCACGAACCGTGCGTGATTACGTAATTTCACGAGCGGTTCGTGGTTGAAACCGTCTGTGATAAGTCTTTAGACCTAATTAATTTTTATCGTATTTTCAGCTAGCCTCGGGAATTGCTAGCCATGCCCTCTGAAAACTAGCAAGCAGAAACATATCACAGATGATTGTTGAAAACTCAAAGTGATCATTTAACTCAAAATCAATTACAAAAGAATGTTTCAAGTATTGTTGCTAGAGTTACAAATTGAATTACAACCAGTCAAAGTGAATTTACAATATTGAATCAATTGTTTCGAGGTCGTTCATCTGTGTCGACGGCGTGAAACTCTCCGGTGGTGTTAACTATGTCTGTCTTGATGAAGCCATAGAGCTCCCCTCGAATGTGCGTGACCTGGTCCATCTCAAGTGCATTTAACTCTATGTTCAAGCCCTGTCGCTAGCAGGAGTAAAGTAGTAAGCATATATATTTAAATTTATAATTAGGAGCTAATTATTACGAGATTGACAAA
Organism: Hsuehochloa calcarea; assembly: GCA_036346395.1. NCBI lineage: Eukaryota > Viridiplantae > Streptophyta > Magnoliopsida > Poales > Poaceae > Hsuehochloa > Hsuehochloa calcarea. The sequence goes on along the minus strand of CM070602.1, from coordinate 37,313,526 downwards.
CCTGGGGATCGTGCGTCCTAGAAGCAATCAATAGCTGCATATGATGGCATACGTAGAATGCGCATAGGTGATCTCGTTTTTGCTGAATGCACTGCAAAAATAGAATTACATATATATGTACAGTCAGTTCGAGACACAATATTACGGAGTATGATATATGATTATTGTGTTGTAGCGCGTACCGAAAATCACATTCTGTGAGTCAGTGTGGCGCTCGTTCCCTTACATAAACCTCCCTCGGCAACATAGCCGATGAACGCCCTACATGGTTCAAAAAAGTTATCCTCGTCCATTTCAAATGAGTGAGACTACAATAGAGCTATGTGCGGAGGAAATGAACGTACCTGTCGAGTATTCCTTTAAGAAGGGTGAAGTCGTGATTTTTGTTGAGTAGAAAATCAAGGTACAATACCATGTTCCTCTTTGGCACAAGAATCAGAAGAATCCAGTGGAACCTACTCATGTATGTCGCTATAGTCATAAACCTATGTTGAAACGAAATTTGTATAGTAAATATTGAAGCACTTACTTCTGGTTGTAGGGCACCATTATGTAGTCCTTGTCGTCCAGAGCAAGCAATCCCATTTTTATGTAATTCTCGACGTAGGATGCGTCTTGGTTGATTGTTTGCTCAGAGACCACATGTGGGTCGAGGAAACCCACCGGTTCTTTGATTCGATGGGCACATTTCATAATGTATCTGTACATAAGCAATGAGTTATGATATTTATCGGTATCACGTGAGTGTAGAAAATTAATTGTACACACTTACAGTGTCCAGCATCGTAGAAGTGAGGCGTCGAGGGAAGTTAGGTTGTATAGATCAAATAAGTCTTCGAAGCCCACGACGAAGTGGCCAGGCTCGTGGAGAAAATGCTCCCTCCCGTATCTGATGGTGATTCCAGTATGGCCCCCTCCTCTCGGGTCTTGCGCAAGTACCAAGCATGCAAAGCTTGACAAGCTACTCCTGAGCTCTTTATTTCTGCGCTGGAGACCAACGGACTTCCGAAGGAGTATTTCACCGGTTTGGGAGGTGCCTTAATGTTCTTCGATTTTGATTTTGATTTCTCCTTAACGAGGCGGCTGAGGGACGTCTTCCCGTGAGACGCCTCAGGGACCGATATGGTGACACGCTTTTCTTGTCCCTTCGCCGTCTTCTCGACGGGAAGCGATGTGGCGGCCTTCTGAAGCTTTGGTTGAGGCGGACTCATCGAGGGTCCTATTGGAGAGGCAGGGTCCTGTCGATATCGCGTCACTGAAGGGTCCAGTGCGATGTCCTTCTTGGGCCACTGGATAAAAGTGTGTGTGGCATCCCCTAGTGTTCTGATTTCTTCGTTCGGGGGAATCTCCAGCGGGATGGCCATGAAATTGTCAAGTACCATGTCCACCTGCACCCTGGCGTAACCCTGCGCCAGCTGGGCACCGTGCTGCACTACCCCTTCCTGGTATGGATACAACATACCCTGCCCAGCTTCAATAGGAATCGACCCAACCATCCTCACTTGGAGCTTGCAGGGCGTCGGCTCCTACAAAATGGTACACAATTAGCTAAGGCGTCCTATAGGTCTATCTTTGGAGCATTCCAGAGATGTACATTACCTCGATGTCGTCGATCGGTAATTGCACATCGTCATGTCCAGAATTATGTGTGGACGCAACGCTACTCCGATGTCGAGGAGGACTTGCTCCCAAATTAACAGGGGCAGCTTACGCCTGCATAAGTTGATTTACTTGGTTCTGCAAGTTTGTTATTTGTTCTTGAAATTTTCCAATAATCACATATTCCAACCGAGCGTCGTGCTGGTCCTTGGACCTCTTCCTACTCCTATATGTGTCGGAGTTGTGTGGGAATCCATCCCTCCAAGGTACGTAAACCCCAACGCCTCGCGTGCGACCCAGGTGCTCCTTGTTTCCCAGGGCCGTAGATAGTACATCCTTCTCCCTGTCTACTTCGAAGGAACCTTGGGAAGATGCGGAAGTCAATGCTTCCTGCAAGAGGACATCATGTTATTGTAGATACCATGAAGTTATGGAGTTATTAACAATTAAGTGGTTCGACAAATTTACCAAGCGTTGAGACACTGCCTCGTCTACCGAGTGTGTGAAAGAGATGTTGTCCGAAGACGTGGCTGATGCCCTCGCTCTTAACTAGGCTCGGCGCTTCGTCGAGATCTCAAGAAGCGGTCGGGCGCGGTCTCGTCCTCCGCCGCCATCTGCGTGGCTTTACCGCGTACCCAGCGGTGCCGAGTCTGTGGGGGTGAGTGTTTTGTGCCTGGATAGCTCTGTGCACCGCACTTTGCTCCTGAAATTCGGCCGTCATCTTTATCTGCACGAAGGCGTCCCATGTATCCCACGACAAGAAATGATACATCGTGAAGGGCGTCCGACCCGTGTTCACGTACTGCGTGACAAGCAGGCTCTTGAAGGTCCTCCACGCGTGGCACATCGCGAGCAGCGCGTGCCATCGCACACGCGCTCTGGTCTCGCCGGGGAAAGTGAACGAGCCGAAAGTTCGATCCACAACTGGTCTCTCTGTACATCCGTCAGAGACTTCCAGGTTAGGGTGGTGATGGGGACCCGTTCCTTGCAAGTACCCGCAGACGGTGCGAATCTCGCGGTGCTTTCTTGGGACTCAGCGGGATCCCGACGTCACTGACCTCCGTGATCGTCACGCGGCCCGAGGGCAATTTGGAGATTCCTCTGCCATCTCGCCTGCGTACCACCTTAATCGGAGATCTGGACGCATTTGGCGACGTCGCTGATGGCGGCGAAGACGGTGCCTCTGCCATCTCGCTTACTTGCTATATATATAAGTTACGTACGCAATGATTACATAATCAAATATAAGTTACCCATTGAACCTAAATATATGATATGTAGTAAATAAAATATATGAAATTACAAGAAAAAATTACAAAGGAGAAGGAAATATTGCAAACAAACAAACACACATACAGGGATGTAACGGCACGACGTTGTTAAGTATTGTAAAATTAGTGGTTTTAGAAAATATTTATATATAATTCCAACAGCAATAAAGATAATTAAAGCATGTTTCCAACATCATATAAATAACAAAAATGATATATATATAAACATGTAATTTATTCATGTCAAATAAATAATATAATATGCTCAAAAGGTAGGACTCGAAAATATACAAAATTAGCATAATGCTCAACCCTTTGGCCTACGCCCGACAGCTACAGGAAACAAGATGTCGTGGCCTGAGCCATTTCAACTACACCAACAGAAAATGGCAATGCGACATTAGGTGACTAGATCACTCAAGAACTAAAAAGTTATGCACAGTTCTCCTTAGGGGCTCTCTACCCTATAGGTTATATACACACATATCATGAAGATGGTCATCTCCAGATAAAAAACAGGGAACAAAACATCAGTAGCACAATTTGAATTTACCAAGATATGAATGAACCAGTTATAGACATTTCTTCTCCATTCCCACGATACATCATTACAGCTTAAGCAATCTTGATTCGATATTTAGCAGTTCATCACTAGAACATAATTTCCCTTCACAATTAAAGAGGGCATTGGTCTGCTGTAACTACTGCTAGAGACTTGGTTATCGTAACTGAGGCAAAGATCCTAAATAAGCAAAACTCCCATTCGATGCACAAACACCACCGTTATGTAAAAAATGCACAAACACCACCACTCACAGCGAGCTGACCACAAGCTCTACTACTAGGATCTTCTAGACTAAAACTGTACCAAGAAATGCAAACTACATGGCTAGGCAACGGCAACCACATGACCTAGATGGATTTGTTTGGTGCTAAATCTAACACAAACAAGCCACATCAACAAAGAGAGTCGCCACTGTTTCGTAAACTAGAAGAGCGAGAGCATGGTCAGAGCATGGAAAATTACTAGCTTCATATGGGAGGCGGCGTTGGGTGGCGCCGGAACGGGGGAGGCAGCGTTGGGTGGCGCCGGATCGGGGGAGGCGGTGTTGGGCGATTCTGGGAAGAACTAGAACTAGGGCAAGTGCACAACAATTCGAGCGGACCACTTATATAGACTAACATCACAGACGGTTCTTTAATTAAATAACCGTCTGTGATGTGAGTAATCACAGATGGTTCCATTAAACAACCGTCTGTGATGTGCACAAATTACCACCAATTAATTGCCGGTCCGACCGCCAAGGGTGGTCGGTCCGACCGCCCGAGGCAAATTGACCCACACAAAAAATATGCTTCTCTGGAATAAACGGCGGAACTACCGCACAGAGCATCATTTCAAAGGGAAATCGGTCGGACCGCCCAACACATGGCAGTCTGACCGATTTAGCACCAGTCAGACCGCTAGGCCACAAAAGCAATGCACTTTTAACTTTACAATGATAATTCCACGTTGACATCACATTACAATGGAAGAACAAGTCCATAACACGTGACGCGTTTCCATGTTAACATCAAATTACAATGGAATACATGCTTAATTGAAATATAGTCCTTCATGATGATCGACGCGCATATAGCTAGCTTCCTCACTAGGTTCTTCCTCTAGTCTGATGTTGTCTCCGAAAGGAGGCAACTCGTCAAATTGATTGTACTCTTCCTCATCCACGACATTCTCAACTCTGACAATCCTTCTTTTCCCATGAAGAACTACGTGGCAGTTCTTATTTGCTAGGTCTGTTACATAAAAAACTTGAACAACTTGCTTAGCGAGTACGAATGGTTCGTCCTTGTATCCGACACGTTTGAGGTCCACGGTAGTGACGCCGTACTTGTCGACCTTCACGCCCTGCGGAAGTTTAACCCACTGACATCGAAACAGGGGGATCTTGAAAAGTACATAGTCGAGCTCCCAAATCTCCTCTACGAACCCATAGTACGAGTTCAACCCGCGTGCCCCCGCGGTATTGAACCCCTCGTTAAATGCATCTATACGGACACCGTTGTTCTGGACTGTGCTCTTCCTATCCTGAGCTGCCGTATAAAACGTGTACCCATTTATGTCGTATCCTTGCCATGTCATAATTGTAAATTTTGGCCCTTTGGCCAACCATAGCAGCGTTTCATCACTTGATGAACTCCAAGTGAATCGCATCTTTAACCATTCGTTGAACCGACGGTTGTGCTCTCTCGTTATCCAAACCTCCGACCGGTCTGGATTCTGTTGGCGTACCATGGCTTTGTGCTCGTCGATATACGGGGACACTTGGGTCATGTGTTGCAAGACTGTGAAATGAGCCTGCGCGTATGTATCTAGATCGGGAGTGATTGCTTTCTTTCCGATGGTCCCGATACCCTCCATTCTCCCCTCGTGAAGAGATAGAGGCACACATATCGGTTCCACCTGAGCCATGTAGTCGACGCAGAACTCAATGACCTCTTCGGTTGCATAACCTTCGACGATACTGCCCTCCGGCCGAGATCGATTCCGTACGTAGGACTTCAAAATTCCCATGTATCTCTCGAAAGGGTACATATGACGTAGGAACACAGGGTTGCATACCTTTATCTCTTTCACAAGGTGAACAATGAGATGGACCATGATATCAAAAAATAACGGAGGGAAATACATCTCAAGATGACATAGAGTCGTCACCACCTCGGCCTGCAGAGCGTCGAGTCCTTCGGGATCGATGACCTTCTGAGCAATTGAGTTAAAGAAATAACACAGCCTAAAGATTGTCACTCGGACCTTGTTCGGCAAGATACTCCTAATTGCAATAGGAAGCATTTGTATCATCAGCACATGACAATCATGAGACTTCATACCAATTAATTTCAAATCTTTCATGGAAACAAGTTTCTTAATATTGGCGGAGTAACCGGACGGAACTTTCACACCATGCAAGTTTTGACACAGTTCATTTCTCTCGGGCTTGGACAAAGTGTAGCAAGCTGGGGGAAGGTACGTTCGTCCTGTATCGGTCTCTTTCGGTGCTAACTCGGTTCTTATGTTCATATCAATCAAGTCACACCGTGCGTTAATACCGTCTTTTGTTTTGCCACTAATATTCAGTAAGAGACCAATCAAGCTATCACATACATTCTTCTCCACGTGCATGACGTCAATGCAGTGGCGAACTTCTAAGTGCTCCCAATAAGGCAAATCCTAAAAAATTAACCGCTTCTTCCAAATATTTTTCTGAGGGGTCCTTAATTTACGTCCCTTTCCAAGCACAACATCGATATCCTTAACCATATCATAAACCTCTTTCCCTCTAAAAGCCCTTGGAGCTGAACCGTCCTCCTTATTTATGTCGAATTGTTTCTTCATCTTGAGGTATGGGTGAATCCTGGGAAGGAACCTACGATGACGCATATATACAGTTTTGCGCGAGTTGTTCAGCCATACACTCTCGGTACCATCTAAGCAGTGCGGACAGGCTTTGTCTCCTTTTGTACTGAACCCCGATAGGTTACCAAGGGCAGAAAAATCATTGATGGCGCAGAATAACATGGCGCGTAAAGTGAAGTTCTCTCGTTTGTACGCATCCTATACTTGTACCCCTTCGTTCCAAAGTGTCACAAGATCTTTCAGCAATGATGCTAGGTACACATCAATATCGTACCTAGGTTGCTTCGGCCCTTGGATAAGTAGTGACATCAAAATGTATTTTCGCTTCATACACAGCCAAGGTGGAAGGTTGGGCATACATAAATTCACGGGCCAGGTACTATGTCGGCTGCTCATGTTACCGAAAGGATTCATTCTGTCCGTACTCAACCCTAACCTTATGTTCCTTGGTTCCGCACCGAACTCTTCGAAGCTCCGATCGGAGTTTCTCCACTGGGCAGAATCAGCAGGGTGTCTGAGCTTCCCATTTTTCATACGCTCCTCCGAGTGCCAACACATCAATCTTGCCTCCTTTCGATTCGCAAATAAACGCTTCAAACATGGGATCACAGGCAGATACCATAACACCTTAGCAGGAGGTCCTTGCTTCGCCTTAGCAGTATTCTTATGCTTGTATCGGGATGCTTTGCACACGGGACATACATGCATGTCTGCATACTCTTTACGGTAGAGGATACAATCGTTCGGACATGCATGTATTCTTTTTACTTCCATTCCCAATGGACAAAGAACCTTCTTAGCTTGGTAGGTCGTCTTTGGGCAACACGCTTCCCTCCGAAGGATGTCGCCTAAGAGACCTAACAACGCCAGTAAAACTCTTGTCGGGCCAACCATTGCTTGCCTTCAATTTCAGCAGTTCAAGCACGGTTGACAACCTTGTGTATTCCGGCTTGCAGCCAGGGAACAAAGATTTCCCCGAGTCCTCCATTAAGCCCTCGAATTTACAAAACTCTCTCTCACCGTAGTTCTCTTCTGCATCGCGTAGCATCTGATCCAGATTGTCATCATGCGACCTATCCTCATCAAAAGCGCATTCCATACCCTGCATATCGTTGACTTCCTCGGGGATATCGTCATTACTGACTTCCGGTATAATTTGCTCTTCACCGTGACTGCTCCAACATGTATATCCTTTTTTGAAACCCATTCGTATTAAGTGAGCTTCGATATGCGCTGGGTTGTTAAACATTTTCATATTACCGCAATCAATACATGGACAGTACATAAATTTTATCCCCTTCTTCAACATATCCTGCTCGGCGGCTCTTCTAAAAGCAAACACGCCATTAATATACTCTTCACTCACACGGTTCTCAATGTACATCCAGTTTTTGTCCATCTACAAGTATACGCATGTACCAAATTAATTAGTGTTAAATTATATTAATAAACCGCAAGTACCCTTCATAATGACCAAACACATTAGTGATTAGTCTAGAGCAAATATAACGGGTTACAGATCGTTACACATTAGTGATTAGTCTAGAGCAAAAATAAAGGGTTACATATTGTTACCCTTCTCTCCAAGGTGGCGCAATGTGGGAGGAGGCAGCAGAGGTACCGCAATAGGGGAGGAGGCAGCAGGGGTGACAGCTCAAAACGGAATGTGCAGCAATGTGTATGGAAAGAGGCAGTAGCAGCAGGGTGGCGCAACGGGGGAGAAGGCAGCAGCAGCAGCAGCAGGGTGGCGGCGCCTCAAATGGAATGGGCAGGGGGACCTGTCGGGAGCATCTATTTATAGTGTATAGCAAGCACAGACGGTTCTTGTAAAGAATCGTCTGTGATTCATGCCTATCACAGACGGTTCTTTACAAGAACCGTCTGTGATATGTACGTATCACAGACGGTTCTTTATACGAACCGTCTGTGATACGTACATATTAGAACCGTTTGTGATACGTACATATCACAGACGGATAATAAAGAACCGTCGGTGATAATTTTAACACAGATGGTTCCTAAGGAATCGTCTGTGATGAGACGTCTTCTATTGCTTTTTTTTTATAGTAGTGACCATTCTTTGATTTTTGAGATTGGGCATTTTTCTTCAGAGAAATCCACAGGCAGCTCACAACCTGAAATCGAAAGGAGTTTGCGACAGGTCAATGGAACAAAAGAACAGACTATCCATGAACATTCAAAGAGATGGATGATGTTAAGAAAGAAAATCCTAATCTACTTAAGGACAAACCAGAGTTATGATATGATGATAGAGCTACGACGTCTTTCAGAAAGTATAACTACAACAAAACTTAGTTCCTATGCATAATTGAGGATCACAGTAATTGTTATCTAGGAAAAAACTAATGAGGCTCATGGTTTTCGCAGGTAGAGAGGAAAGCAAAGCTAAATCAAGCAGCAGCAATGACCTTGCTAGCTAGCAGCAACCACATTTTACTGTGCAATTCCGGCTCATCACATATTCACAACTCGACTCACAATCAGGGATTCGTAAACCGGCCGAAAATCGGCCCTACCGGTTCTACCGGTCCCCCCCCCCCGGGTAGATCCATAAACCGGCGCCGAAATTCCCGGTTTTGGCCAGTTTTGTTGAATTTTGATCAAATATTGACCGATTGACTTTTTTAAATTTAAAATCCAAAAAATTCAATTTTTTTTTGAAAACGGCCGAAATTTTCCGATTATCGGCCTTACCGGCCACCACCGGTATTTTTTTTTGTACCGGTATAAAAATCCCTGCTCACAATATTTATGGGCTGTACAGGGAACATTTACATGAAACAATAGCAATCATGATCAGGCAATACACTAAGAACTGAGTTAATATACATGATGTCGACCTGTTACGTAGGTAGTTCTTTGTGTGGCTATAGCATGATATGGAAATTAGAAAATATGAGAGATACAACGGATGCGTATCACTGGAGAGATAAATTAGACATTTTTAGTTAGCCTTTTGGTCAACAAGCAATTACCCAACTGTATATAAACCTGACACAAACAATAGGTAAGAAATGAAAAAGATGCAACAACATAAAGGGAGGAACAGATGAATGAAACACACCTGGGGTTGTAAAACTGGGACCGTAAGGCAGGAACTTTGCTCCTGAGCATTCTCCTGTCATGTGGGGCATTACGTACAAGCGAAGAAGCAAGACAGCGCTGGACGTTGCTCCAAAAGAGTCTGGTTCGGCTACTTCAGTCCGTTGTGATGTTTTGCCAGATTTGGAATAGTTTGTTTCCTTTTCAGTTTAGTTTCCTTTCGGTTTCGGAGATAGTTTTGACAATCTGTAATAGCTTAGTTCGTATTCGAGTTTGATTCATAGTCTAAATTGTTAGGAGCTCTCTATTTAAAGGAGAGAAGCACTTTGTTTACAGCAATAAGAAAAAGGAGAAAACTGCCTCATCTCTGTCTTCTATTCTGCTGTCTTCCGTTCGGCTTCTACTCCAGAGTTCGGCTGCGTGGCTGCGACCACCACGGCGCCCTCGCCGCGACGCCGAGGCTCTGGGCTACGTCCAGGTCCTGTGCACAACTACAACCTCCGATCAATATCATCTGCTGCAATCCAAGATCCTGACAACTTGGTATCCAGAGAACACGCTGCGCCATCCATTATGTCCGAGAGCGGCAATGCTGACCCGATTAGCAGGAAGCTCGATGCACTCATTCAGCAGATGGAGGCAAACAGGCTTCAACTCCACGAGAAGATTGATAGCCTCGCTGGCACAATCCACGACATCGACTTGCAACAACGTGCTCATCATCTAGCGATTTCGCGACTGGAGCAAGGACACACCATGCCGGCCGATGAAGCAGACCACGACTCCATCACAGACGCTCGCCCCCGCGCAAACGATGGACTGCTACCAAGCCCTCGACGTCACCCGATGGGATCGCCAGCTACCTCGTGATAGATCGGCGCTATGCTGACCGGGACGCGGCAGTTGTTCCTCGGCCACCGGCCGCCGATCATTACCCCGGCCGCAACAGTGTGCCGCGATATCACAAACTGAATTTTCCCATGTTTGATGGACAGGACGATCCATTGCCATGGCTAAATCGTTGTGATCAATTCTTCCGCGGGCAGCACACGCTGGAGGAGGATAAAGTATGGTTAGCAACGTTCCATATGACCGGCTCGGCTCAGTTATGGTACCACCGCCTGGAGCGCGATAGAGGAACACCGTCATGGCGCCGATTTGTCGAATTGGTCAACACGCGCTTCGGGCCTCCCTTGCGTAGCAACGCCCTGGGCGAACTCACTTCCCTCCGCAAGCAAGGTTCCGTCCGCGCTTTCTCCGACCAATTTCTATCCCTCCTGTGCCGCGTCGACCCCTTGACGGAACGCCAACAAATACAGTTGTTTACCGCTGGGTTAGGACAACCATTGCAAACGGACGTCGAACTACAAGCACCACAGTCATTGGAGTCGGCCATGAGCTTGGCTCAAGCATATGAGCGTCGTGCGCAGCTAGCACTAGTCGCCTCCCCACTGCCGGTGCGCCGACCATGGCGTCTTAGTGGCACGTCTACCCCAGCGTCTGATTCTAGCACACCCAGCGACGCAGGAGGCGGCGCAATTGTCCCTGCGGCTACCATACCACGACGCACTCTATCTCCAGCAGAGTTGGAACGACGCCGTGCCCAAGGCTTGTGTTATCGCTGTGATGAAAAGTATGTGGCCGGTCACCGGTGCAAGCGTCTCTTCGTCATCGAAGTACAGCCAGAATCCGAGAGTGACGATGAGCTCCAGCAGGCGGCAGGTGACCCAGAGATTTCTTTGGCAGCGATCACCGGCATTCAACCACGTTCTGGACACACTATGAGACTCCGTGTCGAGATTGGCAACAGTACCTTCGTGGCATTGCTCGACTCGGGGTCCACACATAATTTCATCGCCAATGATGTCGTGTCTACCACCGGCATCACCATGAGACCGCGTTCTGGATTGAGCATCACGGTGGCCAACGGAGACAAGGTCACTAGCTTGGGTTTGTGCAGTGCCATGACCATCCGAATTGGCACTGAGGAATTTGCGCTCGATTGCTACGCCATGCCACTTGACGGATTCGATGTGATCTTAGGAGTCCAATGGCTCGGTACCCTCGGCCCCATCACATGGGACTTTTCTAACGTAACAATGTCTTTTATGCGTCAGGGCCGAAGAATCACATGGACCGGTCTACCCATGCGGCCACGCTCAGGCCATGCGCTTGTCTGTTCGGCCGACAACTTACTGGAGGACCTTCTAGACGAGTTCAGTACTCTCTTTACGGAACCACATGGTCTTCCACCCGTCAGGAGATCTCCCACCATATTCACTTAAAAAGGGACTAATCCATTACCGTTCGACCATACCGCTATGCACTGATTAAAAGGATGAGTTAGAACGTCAATGTGCTGAGATGCTACACCAAGGGACCATCCGCCGAAGCTCATCTTCTTTTTCATCTCCAGTTTTATTGGTCAAGAAGCGGGATGGTTCTTGGCGTTTTTGCGTTTATTATCGTAATCTCAATGACCGTACAATCAAAGATAAGTTTCCTATTCCGATTGTTGATGAGTTACTCGATGAGCTTCGTGGTGCCAAATTTTTCACAAAATTGGACTTACGTTCTGGATATCATCAAGTGTTAATGCATTCCTCTGACATTGCCAAGACCACTTTCCGCACGCATCAGGGTCTCTTTGAATTTCTTGTCATGCCCTTTGGTCTTACCAATGCGCCTGCGACATTCCAGGCTCTTATGAATACCGTGCTCCAGGATTTTCTTCGTCGTTATGTCTTGGTTTTCTTTGATGATATTCTAATTTACAGCCCTACTTGGTCAACACATTTACAACATCTTCGTACGGTATTACAGCGTCTTCAACACCATTGTTTATTTTTGAAGCGTTCTAAATGCTCCTTTGGCGAAACCTCGGTGGCATATTTGGGCCATGTTGTTTCTGCTGAGGGTGTGGCCGTTGACGACACCAAAATCAGTGCAGTATCTACATGGCCAACTCCTTCGTCAGTACGGGCGCTCCGTGGTTTTCTTGGGTTAGCAGGATACTACCGAAAGTTCATACGTAATTTTGGTATTATTGCGGCTCCATTGACTAAGTTGCTCAAGAGGGAGGCTTTTTTATGGACATCTGAAGCTCAGGATGCCTTTCTTTGCCTCAAATCAGCATTAACTCAGGCGCCCATATTACAATTACCGAACTTCAGTAGTGATTTTATTGTCGAGTGTGATGCTTCAGGTTCTGGCTTTGGTGTTGTGTTACATCAGGGGACAGGTGCAGTGGCTTTTTTTAGTCGACCGATTGCTCCCCGCCATGCTTCATTAGCAGCCCATGAAAGAGAATTAATCGGCCTTGTACAAGCGGTTCGACATTGGCGTCCTTATTTGTGGGGACGTCGGTTTTTGGTACGTACTGACCACTACAGTTTAAAGTTTTTGCTAGATCAACGTCTTTCAAAAATTCCACAACATCATTGGGTTAGTAAACTCTTGGGTTATGATTCTGCTGTTGAATACAAGCCCGGCAGCACTAATGTTGTAGCCGATTCCTTGTCACGGCGAGATTCTGCACTTCTGGTCACAACTTGTTTGTCGCGGCAAAATTCTGACAGCCAGCCGCTTGCTTGTGCCCTATCTGCACCACAATTTTCATTGTTTAAGGAGCTCCGCATTAGTCTCCAAGCTGACCCAACCATGCAAGCTTTACGTACTGCTATTAAGGAAGGCCACCAGCATGCTTCATGGGCTCTCGTTGATGATCTCATTACATTCAATAATCGCGTGTACATTCCAGCGACTGCTGCAGTACTACCGTCCATTGTCCAGCAATCCCATGGTACGGGACATGAAGGTATTCAGAAAACGCTTCATCGTCTCCGGGCTGATTTTCATGTGCCGCATGCCAAGGCTGTTGTTCAAGATTATATCCGAGCTTGTGATATATGTCAGCGCAATAAAGGAGAACAATTGCATCCGGCCGGTTTACTTCAACCATTGGAGGTACCTTCTACGGTGTGGGCAGACATATCCATGGACTTCATTGAAGGTCTTCCGCGGATTCATGGTAAAACAGTCATCTTAACCGTTGTGGATCGTTTTTCCAAATATGCCCATTTTCTGCCTTTGGCTCATCCCTATACGGCATATTCGGTGGCTCAAGTGTTTTTTAGTGAGATTGTCCGTCTCCATGGTATTCCGACATCTATTGTCAGTGACCGCGATACAGTTTTCACAAGCTCTTTTTGGTCGGAACTTTTTCGTTTGGCCGGTGTTAAGCTTAACCTCAGTTCTGCTTTTCATCCACAATCAGATGGACAGTCGGAAGTGGTTAACAAGATCATTGTTATGTATCTCCGTTGCCTTACAGGAGATCGGCCTAAACAATGGCTCCGTTGGTTACCTTGGGCTGAATATTGTTATAATACATCTTTTCACACATCGCTCCGTACTTCACCATTTAAAGTGGTTTATGGCCGGGAACCACCGACTTTGCGTTCCTATCAACCAAGTTCCACACGATTGCCAGCAGTGGATCAACTTCTTCAGGAGCGGGATAATTTTTTGATTGAAATTCGTGACCGTTTACTTCTCGCCCAACAAGTTTATAAACGGCATTATGACAAAAATCATCGTGAGCTTGACTTTTCAGCAGGCCAGTGGGTTTGGCTTCGTCTACATAATCGACCTACTGCATCTTTGCCCATGTCTACCAGAGGAAAATTGGGGCCCCGTTATTTTGGGCCATATCAAATTATTCAGAAAGTGGGTTCTGTGGCATATCGTTTACAATTACCAGCTCGCGCAAAGATTCATGATGTGTTTCATGTTAGTTTGTTAAAACCATTTATTGGCCCGTCACCGTCATCACCGCCGCCACTGCCGACACTTTTACATGGGCGGGTTTGTCCTTTGCCAGCCAAAGTTCTCACATCTCGTCGAGCTCGCGACCGCCTACAGATTTTAGTTCAATGGGAGAATGCACCAGAAACTAGTGCTTCATGGGAAGATTTGGAGCAATTTCAGAAGTTATACCCTTTATTTAAGCTCGAGGACGAGTTGTTTTCAAAGGAGGGGAGAGATGTCATGTGGGGCATTACGTACAAGCGAAGAAGCAAGACAGCGCTGGACGTTGCTCCAAAAGAGTCCGGTTCGGCTACTTCAGTCCGTTGTGATGTTTTGCCAGATTTGGAATAGTTTGTTTCCTTTTCAGTTTAGTTTCCTTTCGGTTTCGGAGATAGTTTTGACAATCTGTAATAGCTTAGTTCGTATTCGAGTTTGATTCATAGTCTAAATTGTTAGGAGCTCTCTATTTAAAGGAGAGAAGCACTTTGTTTACAGCAATAAGAAAAAGGAGAAAACTGCCTCATCTCTGTCTTCTATTCTGCTGTCTTCCGTTCGGCTTCTACTCGAGTTAGTTTTGCGTGGTCTGCGACCACCACGGCGCCCTCGCCGCGACGCCGAGGCTCTGGGCTACGTCCAGGTCCTGTGCACAACTACAACCTCCGATCAATATCATCTGCTGCAATCCAAGATCCTGACATCTCCATTCAACAAAATGAAGTGAATTTTCATCCCAACATAAAAAGTTGTGTGGTACAGCCAGAAAGTTTCCTCTTCAATCAAAAAGGCAAGCCAAGCTTTTATATCAAAATCCGAGGTTAGGTGGAACATCCATGGTGATCAAGCTAACTAAGGTAGCACATCAGAGACACATTATCAAGTCATCAATTGAAATTGTCTCATAGTATCTTTATTTCTCATAAAATAAAATCCAACTAACCAAAGGATAATAAGCGAACCGCACACATCTTATATTTGCTAAAAGAATTATTCGCAACTGTGGATATTTTTCATTTGTGCACACATGGCAACCATCTATTATAACGTCATGAAGTTATGTAAATATGAAACTGCCAAAAAAACAAGGTAACACAAATTGGAAAAGTTGAACGTGTGGATACATGGGGATATACTCACAATCTTAGGATGATGATATAATTGGCAATGGCATAAAAGGGTTGCCAAAACACTCGTTTTCGACGAATTTCAAGTTCGTCAGCAATGGCGATCAAGCCGCTGTATGACGACGGTCCGACCGCATGTGCGGTGTCTGACCGCCACCTCGCACCGACCGCCGCGATTTTGGCCAAGAGGCTGGCGGTCAAACCAGCCAATGGGAGGCGGTCTAACCGGCCATAAAAGTGGTTTTGAGTTTGGAGTTGGACCAAAAATAGAGGGTGTAGGCAAGGAAAAGGATTCTCCTACACTTTGTCTCGTAATTTATGGAGCCTCAAGTCAAAAATTCTATTTGTTTGAAATTTCTAGAGAGGCTTCGGATTTCCAAGGAGGAAATTTGGCTAAGTCTTTTTGCTGGGCGGTCAGACTAGCCAAGTGGCGATCAGACCGTACAGGGGGTGGTCAGACCAGCCATGGGTGGCGGTCTGACCGGTTTTGACATGTTCGCCGACCATCTTGGCGGCGAGATTATAAGTTAGGTCAAGTTCATGTGTTTTAGTGCATATATGTTGCATGATGCATGTTTTGACTAACGTGGGTCAAGTTGCGAAGAACTTGTTCTCAGAATCGATTTCTTGGTCTATTGTTGTGCAGGAGACTTGGAGGTCAACGATGGTCAACGGCGAGGATAACCGGGACTAGGCTTGGAGAGTTGAGGTTCAGAACAATCGAGGATGTCGGGTGAAGTCAATGCATTCAAGCATGGCGCAAAATGGACAAGGATGGTCGAACGGGAAGTTCGGTATGACGAGTTGCATCAAGCAGCGCAGGGGTCGGTGCATGCGCCATAGTGGTTTCGTTGGGAGCCGGATGAGAGAGACTTGCCGACATGAAGAGAGTCATTGATCAACCTACTGTGACAAAACATGTGATTGCTTCATGAAGTTTGGACTCGGCCTTTGGAGAAGGATCGAGAAGGGGTATTTTGGTAACTTCACCAAAATATCGCCTTGATAGCTTTTGGCTAAACCGCGGCGCAAGGAGAAGTGCTTTAGGTCAAAAGAACATGAAGACGAGGCTTTGAAATGCGTGCGTGAGTGAAACCCATTTGTGTTTGGGATTAACGGGTGCTCATTAGGGATATCTTTCTAGAAACTAGCCTCCACTATAAATATGGGAGGGTGCTGGTTGTGCACCTCCCAACCCTTGTATTGAAGAAACCCTAGTTTGTGTTTAGGGAGAGGAAAGTGGAGAGGTTACGATTCTAGAGAGTTGGATTGATTGTGTGCTTAAGTGTTGAGCCTTTGTCCTCCAGGAAGGAGTGGCTGTAAACCAACATCAATCTCGACTCAATCCAAGCAAGATTCCTCAAGATGAGTCTCTTCTTGTTCTTGCTCTCTCTTTTATGATTTTGGGGTTTTCTTTGATCCTTCCGTTTTCCTTTGGTTTCTGGCTTGGATCTTGTTTGCTGGGACATGTGGGAATGCATCTAGGATCATCTTGATCATATATCACCCATCAGTAAGGTTTTGGATCATATTTTGGTTTTGACTCGGTTTTGAAGCAACCTTCACTCAAACGAAAAAATATCAGAAATTTGGCAATGATCTTCACGATTCTTGATTGAAATAGGTTTCTGTCATCCTAGGAAAGGTATGTTTCAAGTTTTGTGAAGTTTAGAGTTGTGGATCAAAAGTTAGACCAATTTATGATTTCGAGTTCAGGCTGATTTTACTGTTCATCGGGCTGGAGGTCAGCATCCCCTTGGAGAGGTCAGACCGCCCCATGGAGAGGTCAGACTGCTAGGCTGAGAGGTCTGACTGCCCAACTCTTTGTGAATTGAGTTTTTGGTGACTTTGGTTGTTTTGCTTCAGGGTTTCGATTGGATTCAATACAAGTTTTCTGCTATGCTTGTACATTGATCTTCATAGCTCTCATAGCTATTGGACTGAAAAAATATGTTGAATTTGATCAAGGTAAAAAAGAGATTGTGCTCCTATTCACCCCCCTCTAGTTGTCGTTTCGGTCCAACAAGTGGTATCAGAGCCCGGTTAATTCAATCTTAATCTTAACCAGTCACTGAATTTGTCGATGGAGAAGTACTCCACCAAGCTGCATATCTTCGATGGGCTCGACTATACCTATTGGAAGAATCGCATGCGTGTCTTCCTTGTATGGGAGGTTGTTCGAGCCCCGCTCGTCTTGCCTGAGGTTACTACGCCTGCTTCAGCAGCCCTTTTGGCTAACAACCATAAGACAAATAACCTTCTGTATGCCGAGCTTCGTAGACAGGAGTATGGTAGGATTTATCATCTTGAGACCACGCACGAGATTTGGCACACCCTCGAAACCTACCATGAGGGTTCATCCCAAATCAAGAAAGTACACCAAACGGTCTTTAAGCGAGAATACAATAAGTTCGAAATAGATCCTAGAGAGAGGATCGATGATGTATTCACTCGCTTCAACAAGGTGCTCAATCAGCTGAGAGCGATCGACATCGAGTATTCTCAGTCTGAGAATGCCGCTCATATCTTGGCTGCAATCAACATCAAGGAATGGGAGATGAAGGCTACTGCCTTTGAGGAGAATGTTAATCTCTCTTATCTCACTTTGGAGTTGCTCTATAGCAAACTCAAGACCTATGAGATCAAGAGAGTTGATCATCATAAAAAGGAGAACATAGCTTTGGCTGCTGACCCTCTCAAGAGAACTTCTGATGGCTCTTCTGAATCTTCCTCTGGATTTTTACTTGCATGTTTATCTGCAATCCAAAAAGAAGAACTTGAGAGTATTCCTGAAGCCGAGTTAGCCCTCCTAGCCAAAACATTCACACAGGCCTATAACAATATAAGAAATAAGAAGAGAGACGCCTTGAGACATGCTATGAGTGTGGAGAGTTCTATCATATTCGGGCGAACTGCCCCAAACTAAAAGGGAAGGACAACCACAAGGAGGAGAAGACAGCTTGGAGGAAGCCTCAAGGGAACAAGCCCAAGTTTGATACTGCCAAGCTCATGAAGGCTACTCACCGGGTCCTTGCCGTTTTTGGAGAATAATACATCAGCGATGTGGACTCTGGGAGCGAGGAGGACAGGGAGGAGGAGCTCCCTCAAGACAAGAAGAAAGGGAAGACAAAGTACTTCATCGGCATGTGCTTCATGTCCGACTCCGTCGACACTGATGACATCAATGAGGTACCTCTATCCTATGATGTTCTCTCTGCTAGATGTGATACCATATTTGGGCAACTACTTAGTCAGGATAAGGCGTTAGAGTTGTCATGGCTAGGAATAAGGACTTAGAGTCACAAGTTGATAATCTCACACTAGAACTTGCGAATGCTAAGAACCTTGATGCTGACGAATGTTCATCCTGCCCTACTTTACATTCTGAACTTGCTAAATTGTAAAATGCTCATGATGTTGCCTTACAACAACTAGAAAATGGTAGGACTAAGTTAATTGAAGTTAAATCTGCTCCTTGTGAAAAATGTTTAGAATCTAGCAAGTTGGTCGCTTCTGGTAAGGCTGAGTCATGAGTCTAGCTCTTACTCTTTCTGCTTAGAACGTGAACTTGAAGTAAAAGACATATTAGAAGCAGTTAGAGCTAAGTATGCCAAGCTTAAGGACAAAATTAATTCTGCTCCTTGTGCTTCATGTGAAGCCCTTAAGTTTGAAGTTGCTATTCATAAGGAGAAACATGCTAGAGCCATTAAGGCCAAAACTTGTGAATCATGTTTTAACCTTGGAAAAGAGAATGCTTATCTTAAGAATACATTAGAAAAATTCTCTAAGGGTAAGAAATAGTTAAACATGATTCTTGACAAGTCCAAAACTCCTTATAAGAAGCAAGGGTTAGGATACAACTTTTCCCAAGACAAGTTCAAGCCAAATATTATTCAAGTCTGGAAAATGGCTTACTTGAGTTCAAAACCTAACCTGTAAAAATTATTTTTAAATCTACAGGTTTTGTCCAACAATCTGTTGAGTCAAATGTGCTTTTCCCAGTGGTACCAAGTACCATTGCTCCTATTGCGAGAAGGATGAGCATTTGCTTGAGTTCTGTTGGCGTAGGTTGAAAAATGCTAGAAAAAATATTGCTAGAATTTCATCTGATCAACCTAAAGCCTTCATGAGACATAGTCATCTAGAAAAGAAGAAACCTGGATTATGATTTATTTCACATGCTCATCATCATCATATTCTTAGACAGGATGCTTCTCATATTTGTGTAACCATTACTCATGATATAACCTCAAGCAGGATCAAGGCTAGCAATTCTACTGTTTATACTACTTACAGACATGTGTCTTAGTACTGGGTTCCCAAGTCATGTTTAACTAACCCAGTATTGAGACACATCGATATTCTGTGCCTTGGTTTTCAGGATCGCCGCGGAAGGGGGAAGAACGCGTGGTTCGTCCACTCCGAATGTTCACGCCACATGACCGGAGACTCAAGATGGTTCACCTCCTTCACATGGTCGACGGGTGATGACTTTATCACCTTTGGAGATGATACACAAGGGCGGATTGAAGGAACTGGATCGATCAGGGTGAACGACAAGTTCACCCTTAAGGATGTCGTCCTTGTGGACAAGCTAAGGTACAACTTGCTTTCTATCTCGTAGCTTCTTGATGATGGCTATGAGACTAGATTTAAGAAAAATACTTGTCGTGTGCTTGATTCAACTGGCGAACTTGTTTTTGGGATTTCTAGAGTTGGTAGGATCTTTAGAGCTGACTTTTCTGAATCTCTTGCTGGATCTCTCAAGTGTTTGATTGCATCTTCTTCTGAATTCTAGCTTTGGCACCGTCGTTTGGGGCATATTGGTTTTGATCATCTGACGCGAGTTAGCAGCCTTGATCTCATGAGAGGTTTGCCCAAACTCAAAGCTGTCAAGGATGTTGTATGTGCACCCTGTTGGCATGGCAAACAAGTTCCGCTTCACACCCTTCATTGACTATGGTCATGACTAACAGACCAGGACAATTGCTTTACATGGATACTGTTCGTCCTGCTAGGGTTCGGTTAGCCGGTGGAAAATGATATATTCTTGTCGTAGTCGATGATTTTTCGAGATACTCTTAAGTGTTCTTTCTTGCTTCGAATGATGAAACTTTTGATCATTTTCATGATCTTGTTCTTCGTTTGGATTTTGAACTCCCCAATGCCCTAAGAGCGATTCGCAGTGACAGTGGCACAGAGTTTAAGAATGCCTCATTTTCCTCTTTTTGTGCTGAGCGTGGTACTGAGCATCAGTTACCTTCTCCATACGTCCCTCAACAAAATGACATAGAGGAAAGGAATAACAAAACCTTAGTCGAGATGGCTAGAACGATGCTAGATGAGTATAGCACTTCGAGGAAGTTCTGGGCCGAAGCTATTGCTATAGCTTGCCATATTGCCAATCATGTCTTCTTGAGACCGTCTTTGGGCAAGACATCATATGAGCTTAGGTTTCGTATAAAACCCTCTATTTCTCATTTTTTGAGCTAAGTGTTTCATTCTCAAGACAGTAAATCTAGATAAATTTGAGTCAATGACTTTTGATGGTTTATTTATGAGTTATCCTGCACATTCGAGGGGTGTTGGGTTTTTAATGTTGAGAGTAACGCTGTCCAGGAGACATGCAATGTCACCTTTGATGAGACTGGCCCTAGAGCTAGATCAGATATTTCTGATGATACACAGGTGACGGAGAGCATCTTTGTAGAGAAAGATGATGATAGAGTTGATGATGCTCTTCCACCTGCTGCTGACGCTCATATTCAAGCTTAAGAACCTACTTCGACTACCTCACCTCTAGTTGAGGCTCCTGTTGCATCTTCATCATCAGTAGTACCTGCGGAGGTTGAAGAGATGTTATCTCCCCCGGGCGCTCCACTTCACATTCAAAGGCGTCACCCTCCGGATCAGATGATTGGTCATCTTCATGAGCGAGTCACTCGCTCCAGGTATCACGATCCGATTCTCTACTCTCATTCTGCATTTGTTGCTTCTTTCGAACCCCGCGATATATCACATGGCTTATCTGATTCTAGCTGGGTTAATGTCATGCATGAGGAACTAGAGAACTTTGAGAGGAACAAGGTCTGGAACCTAGTAGAGCCTTCTAGTGGTCATAATGTGATAGGAACCCGTTGGGTTTTTAAAAACAAACAAAGTGAGGATGGTTCTGTGGTTAGAAATAGGGCTAGATTGGTAGCTCAGGATTTTAGCCAAGTTGAGGGGTTAGATTTTGATGAAACCTTTGCTCCTGTTGCTAGATTAGAAGTCACTCACGCTCTGCTTGCATTTGCTGCATCTAAGGGCTTTAGGCTACACCAGATGGATGTCAAGAGTGCATTTCTGAATGGATATATAGAGGAGGAAGTGTATGTTAGGCAACCCCCAGGCTTTGAGAATCCCAAGCATCCACATGATGTTTTCAAGCTATCCAAAGCCACATATGGTCTTAAGCAAGCCCCTAGAGCCTGGTATGATAGATTTAAGACCTTGCTTAAGAATAAATTTGAGATAAGTAAGGTAGACAAGACTCTATTCATTCTTAGACATGGCAATGACTTCTTGCTTTTTCAGATTTACGTAGATGATATTATCTTCAGTGGTTCTTCTCATGCTCTTGTTTCCAGTTTTTCTGAGACTATGTCTAGGGAATTTGAGATGAGACTTTCTCACCAGTAGGGATGCTTAAATCTATTCAGATCATTCTAGCTATTGCTGCATATTTCAACTATGAGATATGGCAGATGGATGTCAAAACGGTTTTCCTTAATGGAAACCTAAATGAGGATGTGTTCATGACACAACCTGAAGGTTTTGTCGATCCAAAGAATGCTAGTAAAGTGTGCAAACTTCATAAATCCATTTATGGGTTGAAGCAAGCATCTTGGAGTTGGAATTTGCGTTTTGATGAGGAAATCAAAAGGTTTGGTTTCGTCAAGAACAAAGAAGAGCCTTGTGTTTACATGAAGGTAGTGGGAGCGCACTTGTAATCCTAATCTTATATGTGGATGACATATTATTGATTGGGAATGACATTCCTATGCTGGAATCCGTTAAGTTATCATTGAAAAATAGTTTTTCTATGAAAGACCTAGGAGATGCAGCATATATCTTGGGAATAAAGATCTATAGAGATAGATCAAGAAGGCTAATTGGATTAAGCCAAAGTACTTATATTGACAAGATGTTGAATCGGTTCAACATGCGTGATGCCAAGAAAGGGTTCTTGCCTATGTCACATGGCATAAGTCTTAGCAAGAGTTAGTGTCCTTCGACCACTGATGAGCGAGATTGTATGAATAGTATTCTATATGATTCGGCCATTGGATCTATTATGTATGCCATGATTTGTACCTGACCAGATGTATCATATGCTCTAAGTGTTATGAGCAAATACCAGGCTGATCCCGGTGAAGGTCACCGGACAGCTGTGAAAAATATTCTTAAGTACTTAAGAAGAACTAAGGATGTGTTCCTAGTTTATGGTGGTGAAGAAGAGCTCGTTGTAAAGGGTTACACTGATGCAAGCTTCCAAACCGATAAATATTATTATCGTTCGTAATCTGGTTTTGTATTCATTTTGAATGGAGGAGCAGTGAGCTGAAAAAGTTCCAAGCAAGAAACGGTTGCTGATTCTACGACGGAGGCCAAGTACATCGCGGCTTCTGAAGCTGCAAAGGAAGGTGTTTGGATAAGGAATTTCATTTCTGAGTTTGGTGTAGTTCCGAGTGCTTTGAACCTAATGGATCTCTATTGTGACAATAATAGAGCCATAGCGCAGGCTAAGGAGCCGAGATCCCACCAGAAGTCCAAACACATACTCAGGCGTTATCATCTCATTCACGAACTGGTCGATAGAGGAGATGTTAAGATATGCAAAATTCATACAGATTCAAATGTTACTGATCCGTTGACTAAGCCTCTCCCACAGCCAAAGCATGATGCGCATACGAGAGCTATCGGTATTAGATACTTAAATGATTGACTCTAGTGCAAGTGGGAGACTGTTGGAAATATGCCCTAGAGGCAATCATAGAGATGATGATATTTCATTATGTTCATGATTTTGATAATATGTTATCGTGTTCCTTGAATGAATCATTTTTTATAGATCAATAAGTATGTGACTTGTTGGTGGAACTCTTTAACTTATATGATGTCATTCTAAATGTATCCCTGGTCAGAGGTCACTGGTCGAAACACCAGTGACTCTATGACTAGCACATGTATTGATTGATGACCTTGTTTCACCGGTCATGGATATAGGGATATCAAATCAATAATGTGAGCACATGTTAGAGAACATGGGGTTGGATAGACCCATCATTGAGACACTATTGAGATTATTATAAATCTTTATGTCATTAGTTGGTCTCAACTAATGATGATGTATAATCCTTAGACCTGAGGTCAGCATGGTTCCCTACATGTGTAATAGCACTCCTAAGGGTTGCCAAACGCTACTCGTAACTGCGTAGTTATAAAGGTAGCTTTCGGGTATGCTATGAAACATGCGGAGGGATGTGACTGGTCGAGATGGCATTTGCCCCTCCTTACATAACAGGAGAGATGTCTCTGGGCCCCTCGTGGTGATCAGATAAAGAAAGTGCATGGCCATGCCACTAGTGATCGAAGTGTCGACCACATGAAGTTATCCGACACTCGATCGAGAAAGTATTGAACAGTCCATGGATGACACATCTTCTCACCTGGAGTTCAACCAGACATCGTGAGGCAAAGGGAGAATGCATGAGTAGGTCGCTTAGTTTGATCAGTTACGGACCAGTCGTATGGAGATACATGCTGGTGGTAGACTGGTCGAACGTAATCACAGAATGGTAAGAACCTGGTCGTAAGGAGTTACGAACTGGTCATGACCAAATACAACCTGGTCGTATAGAGATGCGAACTGGTCGTAAGTGATGAGGACCTGGTCATAGATCATATTACATCAAGGTTCGTCCGATATATTCTATGTGTCTTTGGGAATCGTTATGTGCTGCTAGGTACCGCTAACGACTAGTGGTCAGAAAAGAGTTTCCGAGTCATAACCGATTACACATGAACCTGTAGGGTCACACACTTAAAGGGCTAGAATTTGTTTTGGATGGTGATCCGAATTCGTATAGGCCACGAGTTCCTAATGGGCCTCAAGTTCGAGACCCATCATGGATGCCTATATAAAGAGGGGCGATGGCATAGGGTGACTGAAGAGGATGATCTTTGGAAGAACTCCCAAAACCCTAATAGCCACGCCTTCTCAACCACGCTGCCGGTGCTAGCACTCCAGCACGTGGTGGTCTTGCCCCGTACGTGTGGATACCTCGGAGGTGTTGTTGCGAAGCATCAGCACTAGGACGATCCGCAACTCGTGTCGATCACCGGACTCGGAGGAGCAGACGCGCGGCGAGAACGACCACTCAAAGGAGCAGACGCATCGTGAGTAAAACTACGACTGCATCAACTCGCTACAATGACTCTACTTCCGCTACGAGTCGGTGCGTCTAGCGGTAATCTCGTGATCTATTTCTAGCGGTGGTTCCTTAGTTGCGCGGTAAATTTTTGTTTGTGCTATCGTAGCCTTGCCGCGTTACCCTACACCTTGTGCCAAGTAATAGACATAGATCTCGCTCAACCACAGGTGTGGTATATCCAACTTGGCTTAGTACACTGCTCTTCCAATTGAATAACTACGGGATGCCAACTGCTCTTGTGTGATAGAGCAGCCGCGGAATGGGGTGAGTCAGGAGTAGGCCAGTTAGGACACTCGCTGAACTACAAAACGGTATGAACCAGTCAGCGTCAGATCGTGCATTCCACCATTGGCCAGTGGTTTCCCAATGGTTGTATTAACCTTGAACCTACTGGATAGAGACTAAAAAGGTTGAGCAGTGGAAAAATGAATTGTTATCTCAACTCAGTCGCACGTTATCTGGTTGCGTGTATATAGATTGACAGTATGAGCTTGAGATATCTTGTGGGTAAAGTTGGGTAACTCTGCATAGTATAATAAATAGTATTTGAATACACCGTGCTTCCGGTTAATGAAGCTGTGTTCATGGGTGATTCCAACACACTACGCATAAGTAGGATTTTACGGATGTTAAATTGGTAATTACAGATGTTGTAAACCCCCTGTGGTTATTCGTATTATCGTTATACAGCTCTAAATATTGTACTGCTTTTAACTCAACTATTGCATTCCACATATACATATAATTGTAAAACTACACCATTCCCTTGATAATCCAGGCATGTAATTAATTATAATTTCTCACGCAACTTGTTGAGTACAGTTGTACTCATTCTTGCTAAACATCACCATGAGAACTTTGAGAGGAAACAGTTGATCTTTATGATCAAGAGGAGCCACTGGATGGTGATGACTACTAGTATTAGGTCACTTTTGAATTGAATTTAACGGAGCCTTTTGTGAGGACTCCGGTTTATTAAGCTTGCAATGCTTAGTCACCAATTGACCTTAGCATCGCAAACAAAATAACCCGTGTCTTCGAGATATGTATACTTCCCAGAAATGTAGTATACACACCCCTTTACAAAGTTCATGCATCAATTCCATTCAAGACATAGAACCAAAGCAACACTTAACAATTCAAAAGTCATACATAGTAGACTTATTACAAAAGGGAGGCCGACCGACCAAAAGACATGCAATTAACTAATTAGACAGCGGAAGCAAAATACCATAAGATAGCGATAAACAAAAGAACCAATTAGTGTGCCTTTACCCACAAGGCAACCAACCGGACCGCCAAGCTAGTCGTCAAAACCGCAGTATATCTCACAAAAGTGAGGCCCTTAGGGCTCACCTTCCTCCTCTGCAACAAATAGTTAAGCAAAGCAAATGAGTACAAAAATTGTACTCCGCAAGACTTACGTGTAGAGTAACAGACCTATACATAGCTACATGCAAGCTCATTTAAGTGGAGGCTGTATGTTTCATTTTCAGCACAAAGCAATCTTTATTTGCAATAATATAGTACATTTAAAAGCAAGTTTACAATATATTTTTATTGTTCAAATAACAGTAAATAACAACATAATAACAATAAATAGATGACAACAACATCTTGGAAGTGACTAACCCAATAGTCACCACAACAATAACATAAATTACCCATTCATACCACCCATATCAAGTTTTAAATCAAAGGTTGTAGTCTAATTCTTGCGAGAAATAACCAAGCTTGTCCATAACCTAGGACAAGGCTATTCGAATAGATTTAACCCTGCAGTGGTGTACCAATGTACCCACACGTCAGACCGCCTTTTTGCCAAGCTATGAAGCATACTTCCTTAGGTATGCTGGCACGGCTAAGTCCCACGAGACATTTCTAATATTATGTATTAACTACGAGTCGCCCATATGGGAGGAAACCCCATACGTTGATGCGGAGTCATGAAATATGCTCACCTCCTTATAAAGGACGATGCTCCTTACAGTGGGTAACCCCCACTACTGCTCACCCAAACACACAAGTTTTATTTTTCAACACAACGCACACAACCACCATGCGATCCGGAACTAACACACGCCAAAGTACTAAGTCAAGAGGGGTTCCCAATACCCTCGTGTGGTTAGCACGCAAAAGTGCTTGGATCAATGGCGCAAGTAATTCGGTCCTTGTTGACTCGGACACCTTTCCTTGTCACACCAAACAATCACACCAACATACCATTATGCACATGTCTAAAACAATTTTATTTTTAGTTTTAGATTTACATATTAACAAAGCACAAGGTGCTAGACATAATGGAGTAATAATAAGATTTGTGTGATCAAGATCATCGACTAAGTCGATGATCGTCCAATACTACTGATAGCTAAGCATGTCTAAGCATATTAACTCGTAATCTAATAAGTGACAAGAGCCCATCAAACGAACTCTAATCACAGCAAATAACCTAAGCTCATGTAGTAGAGAGTAATCATTTACCTACAGAGTATGCAACTATAGGATCAACTAATCAAACCATAATTTAACAACAAAATAGCAATGCATACATACAAGTTGAATTTAATATATTAGACTTAAAAATATTGGGATTGACATGATCAAACCGCTTGCCTTGCTGAGAAATACTATCTTGCTGCAGAGGATCACTCTCGTATAGAATAGGATCGTCGGAACCTACCGAAAGAAATCGAAAGCACAATAAGAACGAATAATACCGAAAAGACCCAAAAAATTCAAAGTCATCCAAAATTCATGAACAATTCACAGAAGGTAGAGCATGATTTTAGGTGAATTAAGCAACGAGAATCAATTGATTTGGATGCTCTATGCAAAAGTTATGACAGTTTGAAGGCCAGTTTTTCAGAAAATCTAAATAAATTAGAATTTATCACTGTTCACAGCATCCAAAGTTTTCACGAAATTTTTTGTAGTAGTGGTGGACATGAGGATTACAAAAATGGATAGAGAATACTATTACACGACCAAAATAATTTGGTTCATCTTATTTGGAGTTTTTATGAATTAGTTATGAATTTTTCAAAGTTAAAAGCAATTTATAATGTAATAGTAATTCAATTTTGGAGCACTATTCACAAAATATATTTTCTGTGATTGTGACAAGGTTGAAACCTATTTTGATATAAAGTTAATTAAAAATGAAAAATAACAAAAGTGATTTCACTGTTTTTGGAGTTAAAATGAATTAGTTATGCATTTTTGAAGTTAATTGTATTTTTCAGTTGACAAATAAATTATTTCGGGATTTTAATTGTATTGAAAACTTTTCTTACCGATCCCATGCTAGCCACACCCACTGACAGGCGGGACCCCTGGTCAAAAGTTGACTAGGTCAACTTTGACCCAGCCCCGCCGAGAATGACGTCGGAGGCGCACTTCGGAAATACGCCTACCGATAACGAAAACACATTTATAGTTTTATACGTACGGAGAAAACGTTTTCCTTACGGGAAAACGTACTACACAATTTTACGCTACCACTTAACCGGGCATGGGCCCACATGTCATAGGCACTAACCAATCATTAAAACGGCTAAACATGAGATCATCCGACAAAGATACGAACTTAAATGCTAATCACCGAGATCCTAATTACGAGCTACAGTGTGTCGGTTTTCCGACAAACAGAGCGGCGGTAGCGCCGGCGGTCGCCGAGCTCGCCGGTGACGAGACAGCGGAGCACGAGGCCCGAAGTAAGTTAAAATGGGTTGCTGGGGATTGCTGCTACCTTTAGGAGGTGTCGCTGCCGGTGGAGGAGCACGGTGGCTCGCCAGTGGCGGAGTTGAGTGGAGGAGACGCGTACGGGTGCTGAAGAGAATCGACGCAGAAGCTTCTCCAGGGAAAACTAGTGGAAGCATGAGCATAAGGGAGGTGATTGGGTCTTACTGGAGTGCCCAGAGGGAGCCGAGGTGGCCGGAGTTGGGCTGACGGCGACAACCGGTGGCGGTGCAAGGAGGTTCAACAGGGGCGGCGACCTGGAGTGAACGAGAGAGCCAGTGAGTGGTTGGGGAAGGTAACGGGATGTACGAGGATGCTTATTGTGGAGAGAATCAAGCCTGGGCTCTTTGGGGAAGCTGCGGCGGCGCTGGAGACGATGTTGGCCGGTCGCGGGGAAGAAAGCGCTGGCACGGTGCTTTGGTGGACCAAAGCCGGAATTGGTTGGGGCCGGCTCTGGAGGGTGTGAAACCTCGCACTTGGACAGCCGGCAATGGGGATCGCCAGCATGGCCAGGACGGTGAGCGCGGCAGAGGTGAAGAGGAAGAACGGGGTGAAGTAGGGGCGAGGAGAGTGGCAAAGGGTGGTCACGGGAGGTAATGGGGGCTCGGGCGGTCCTCGTGGCACCAAGGCAGTGGTCGTGGTGGGCGGTGGTGGCAGGGGCGTCACGAGGGACGACAGCGCTAGGCGGGCGCGTGGCGCACAGATCCTGAGCGGCGCCTGCCCGAGGAAGACGAAGACCCTGTGGCGCGGGGGTGATCTGGGGCGTCCGTTCGAGATCGGCCGGTCGCGACGCGGGAGTGAAGCGGTGTGACGCCTGGATCGTTGGATCGAGATCCGACGATCATCGCAGGGGGGCGAGAGAAACGGTCGGGCATAGCCGGGTGGCGCGTTGGGTTCGGGTCAGTGCAACAGTGCCTGGCTCGGGCCCGATGAATAGTGCTAGGTTTAGAATTCAGATTTATTATTTAAAATAAAAAATTAATTAATTATTTAAAAAAAATTCTATATTTTATCCCTTCTTCTAAGTTATGCATACATTGGAACTTGGAAGGAAATTCTCTGAAAGAGCGCCTCACCGAGAGACCTCCCAGTCCCACCACCGTTTGAGCGTTTGGAGTAACAAACTAACAAGGACAGCGTAATTGAGCGTTTGTAGTTTTTGCTCTTGGACACCTACACAGCCATCAAATCCCAGTTCCAGTTGTCGTTGATGAGAGGAGCACCAAGCAACGCAAGGAGAAACACAACAAATCGATCAATCAATGCATGCACTGTTGCAAGTTTGCAACCTCTCCCTCTCCTCCCCAGTCCCCACACACACTCACAGCTCGCAAGCTCTCTCCCTCCTCACACCAGAAAATATCTCACTGTCTCACAAGAACTCCCAAGCAAGGGGGGCAGAACTTGGCCAGGCCAAGCCCAAGAAGCCATGAGGCAGCCACATTTCCATCTTCTTGCATTGCTGCATGTCCATGTATATGCCCATGCGGTCGTCCTCGTCTTGCTGCTGCTGCTGTCCTCCACCACCCCGACCTCCCAGCTCGGCCTCGGCGCCGCATTTGGCATATGGATCAATGGCGCCCCGCCGCCGCAGCCTCCCTCGTCCCCTCCCAGCCCCTCCTCGGCCTCGCCCTCTTCCGTGCAGAGCCAAGGCGGCGGCGGGGGTCAGGAATACACGGCGCTGCAGGCGCTGAAGGCCGCCATCGCCGAGGACCCCCACGGCGCGCTGTCGTCGTGGCAGGGGCCCAACGTCTGCGCCTACAAGGGTGTCTACTGCTCCGCGCCCCCCGACGGCTCCGCCGCGGGCGCGGTGCTCGCTGGCATTGACCTCAACCACGCCAACCTCAGGGGCACGCTCCCGGCAGCCGTCTCCCTCCTCGCGCACCTCACGTTCCTTCACCTCAACAGTAACCGGCTCGCCGGCGCCGTCCCGGACACGCTCCGGGACCTGCAGTACCTCACCGAGCTCGACCTCAGCAACAACCTCTTCTCCGGGCCTTTCCCGGCGGCCACATTACTCATACCGTCGCTGGTGTACCTCGACCTGCGGTTCAACGGCTTCTCCGGCGAGCTCCCCGCCGAGGTCTTCGCCAAGAACCTCGATGCGCTCTTCCTCAACAACAACCAGTTCGAGGGCCAGATCCCGGAGACGCTGTGGTCGTCGCCGGCGACGGTCATCACCCTGGCGAACAACCACCTCACCGGCCCCGTCCCGACGGCGTACGGGTGCGGCGCCGGTGGCAGGGTCCGGGAAGTGCTGTTCCTGAACAACAAGCTCACCGGCTGCATCCCGGAGGCGCTCGGATTTCTGCCGAGCATCGAGGTGCTCGACCTGAGCAACAACTCGCTGTCCGGCAACCTGCCGAGCACGCTGTCGTGCCTCTCCGGCATCGAGGTGCTCAACATCGCGCACAACCAGTTCACCGGCGAGCTCCCGGACCTGGTGTGCGACCTGAAACGGATCACCAACCTGTCGGTGTCGTTCAACTTCTTCTCCGGGATCAGCCAGGACTGCGACCAGCTGGCCGGCCGGAGCGTGTTCGACTTCGTGGGCAACTGCATCCCGGGGCGGGGCATGCAGCGGACGCAGCCCGAGTGCGACAGCGCGCCCGGTGACGGCGGGCTCAGCTGCCTGCGCATCCCCGGGACGCGCCCCGTCGCGTGCGCTGAGGCCGCCGTGTCCGTCGGCATCGGCGTCAGCGTCAGCGTCGGGGGCGCGCTGCCCGGCGGAGGCGGCGGCGCGGTGGTCACGGTCACCGTGCCCTGATCGATCAGGCCGTGCATGCACTCGCTTGTTTTTCTTTTCTTTTTGGGTCAACTAATTAGCCTCCGGTCCTCTTGGCATGCAGAGCGAATGGATCATTACATGATGGTGGTAATTGGTGAATGGTAATTATTGGTTGGTTCTTGGCTGAAAATGCATGGTTCTTTCCTTTTTGTCATGTCCAATTAACCATACAAATGCTACGCAAACAGCGTATGTACAACTCCTTACTGACAAACGCCCAGCATGGTTAATTAATTCATACTACGTAGCAAGGATCAATTAGCATCAGTTTGTACACGTAGCATTGCTCAATTACCGGACACACATATACAGTAACTGTCTGAATTGGAGAGGCTTGATTGTGTTGTGAAGTCGCGATGCTAATTTATGCGTGACACTTTTGAGCTGGATGAGGACGATGGAGGCGAGAGACCGTGAGAGCGAGCTGAAAGCTCTTGAGAAAACGAGTTAATGGCGCCATGAATGCGAGGCAGGGGAGGTTGGTCGATGCAACCATCACTCTACCGGCGAAGAAGCACAGGGCAGAGGCTCACAGTTAGGTGGTACCAGGTCTCTTCCCGCACCGTCAGATCACTGGAGAAGGGTTCAGATCAGTAGTGTGCAGCGAAAATCGCTACATGATAAACAGTGAAAGTAACACTATTTCTACAGTATTTTGTATTATTGTTACTACAGTATGCCCTTCTGTAATCCTGTAGAGACTCCCGATCGAGGGAGGGAGGGAGGGAGGGAGGCTCCAGGCCATGTGATGTGCTTCCGGCATCTCTCTCGTGCATCCGTGCTTGTACATCTGAGGCTCCGGGTGTGAGTGGTCTGGTCTTTGGATCAATCAGCTCAGCCGTTTGTTCTTCGGTTTTGTTCCACAATTATTTGAGGGGTTCGATGTATCATGCTCAATGGGGATACCGATTTGTTGGTGAGTGCCGGGATGATTTGGTGTTAGTTTGGCTGTAGGCTTGCGGTTACTGCGATAATGCATGTCACCTCAGATCACGCGCCTTCAGCCAGTAGTGTAAGTTTACCGACATGTGGTCATGGGATCCGGATTAGAGCTGGTGGCCCAAATAGTTACCTGGTATGGCACGAGCAAGATGCGGCTTGACCCACGGCCCATCGTCATTCGGTTAATATGTGATTCGTGTTATACTGGTCTGTATACCAGGGAGGTGGTCTAAATATAACCCGATAGCCTACCGTGTCGTGCCGAGTCAGCTCGAGTACGGTTAGCCTGACGGCTGTTTTGACCAACTTAGTCCGTTATGTACGAAAAAAATCAGAAAAAAAATCCAAAAAAACAGAAAATATGTAGAATTTAGAAATAGATATGAAAATTGTAAAAAACGAGAAAAGCATATTGAAAATATAATAAAGAGATTTATTAATATTCAAATGATTGTCTCATTAAAACCTTTGCTAAGTAAAAACTCCACATGAGAAAACCTTGAGAAAGGAAAAATAGTACAATCTATAGCTCTACATACATTTTTGTTCTACGTTTCGTTGTCTAGGTACAGATTTTCGAATACCTCCGACAAATCTAGATTTTTCACAGAGTGTTGTGTTCAGAATCGAACTTGTTTGATCCTTCATAGTTAGAAGTATCTCCACTATCTCACTTGTGAGACTTGTTATTCTCTCCTCCAGTATTATTCTAGAAAGACTAAAAACAGACTATAAGGAAACCCCTGAGACAGGAACAATTAACACATCACGTACAAATATGGATAGCACGGGATATGTTAACTTATGGGCTTGCTACCATTGTAAAATTCTAAAGCCTTCTGAGTTAAAATCCAGTGTATCGCTGTCCAGATAGGTGGATAGTTTCCCACTCCTTGAGTTTCTTGGCTAAGCAGGCGGCGCTGTAGAAGAAGAAGACCCAGATCTGGAGGAAGAGCGACAAAAGATCTTGCCCCACATATTCTTCTTGCTACTTGAGACGGGGGCTACTGGAGGTCATTGCAAGAGGACTCCTTGGAACTTATTCTCGTACCTTTGGTAAACCTCGTGTAACCGAGAATGCATTTCTGCAAAATAGTCAGTATAGTCTAGCCATCTAGCATCACTAAGAAGATCAAATATACTACCAAATGCTTCAATTTTAACTCTAGGATCTAAAACAAATACAAATGCATATAGGTAAGAAATTTCTCTCCAATATTTAAGACTTTTCATAGCAATAGTAGTGTCATATAAAACTAAGTTATTTTCATACATTTTCAATTGAGTAGCAATCTGTAAAATATTATGCACATAATGGGATATATTGGATAGTAGACAGCGGACACAGCAATAGTGGCCTCATAATAAATTTCTAAAAACTGTTGTATCTTCTCAGCAACGAACCAATGCTGCTCAGTCAATAGTATACTACCGTTAGTGCTCTGATAATGTGTTTGAATAAAAATAGAAAAAGTGCTCTTATGTGGTAAAAGACTCTTGAGCATCAGTTAAGTAGAGTTCTATCTTAACGGCATATCCAAACCGAATTTTCTTGGACGTACACCCATCGTCCTGCAGAAGTTCTTATATGTTGCTATTCTTACGTTAGAATTATTCAAGAAAGAAATCGCACCGCGAAAAGCTTTAATATATAGACTCAACCTTTTCAAACCACATTTGACTATAAGGTTAATAATATGATAAGCGCATCGCTGATATAGCAAGAAAGAATCAGCGTATGTACTTAACACTAGAGTAAGAATATACATGGCCCTAGAGTTTGAACCGGCATTGTCTAAAGTAATTGAGAATATTTTCTCTGTAAGACCAAAGTCTTCCACGAATTTGATAATACAGTCCGCAATATTCTCACTCGTGTGTGCTACATCAATTAATTTTAAACCTATAATTCTTTTATCCATTATCTAGTTGTCATTAACATAATGAGAAACTACACTAAGATAATCATTCATAGCCCGACCACTCCATATGTCCGAGGCCAGGACCACCGAAAATGTGCACGTACTAAATAGTTCATTTATTTTATTACGGTGTTCATTATAGTATTTTACTAGATCTCTAATTGTTGTCTGTCTAAAAACAGCAAAAAAAATTAGATTATGTGTAATCTTAATGTAATTTTGCAAAACAGTAGACTTCCCAAAGCCTAACAGTAAATTCTCAGAAGCAATTAAACGACAAAGAGATTGACGGGCTACCTCAGGATCGTAGTCCCAGCTACATACCGTACCATTGGAGTTGTATTGCAGCTGCGTCTGTGTGGATATCGTGAGGATATGTGCACGATCTCAGGATGATGAGTCAATTGGCAATGGATTTGTTGGTTTGCAATTTATCGCGTTTTCGGGTTTGCTCCAGGGCTGTCAGGCCATGGGCGGTCTGACCGGCCAGGTCGCCGGTCCGACCGGCCAGTGGGAAGGTCTGACCGGCAGTGCTTGCCGGTCCGACCGCCAAAATGAAAAGTGGTTTTTGGAGCTGAGCCAAAAATAGGTTGTGTAGGCAAGTGAGGAGTCTCACGGATGTGGTCACATCATTTTGGAGCTCCATCAAAAGTTCTATTCAGTTGAAGTTTCCAGAAGGTTTCGGATTTTCACGCTGAAAATTTGGCTAAGTCTTTTCGGGCGGTCCGACCGCCGTTGTGAGATCGGTCTGACCGGCCTGGGATCGGTCGGACCGGCCTTGTAGGGCGGTCAGACCGCCGATGAC
The DNA here is from genome assembly GCA_036346395.1 of Hsuehochloa calcarea. Taxonomy (NCBI): domain Eukaryota; kingdom Viridiplantae; phylum Streptophyta; class Magnoliopsida; order Poales; family Poaceae; genus Hsuehochloa; species Hsuehochloa calcarea. The sequence continues at coordinate 37,278,574 of CM070602.1, read as the reverse complement.
TTGGAGGTTAGCCAAGTTGGCATTGAGTTGATTTGAATGTGTTTTATGGATGGACTTCAATGCTTTATTGTTGTATATTGCATTGTGGAACTAACGTGGGTCAAGTTGTGAAGAACTTGTTCCCGAAAACGATTTGTTTGTCTATTGCTGTGTAGGTGGCTTGCAGGTCAACGACGTCAACGGTAAGGTGGATCGGGACTACGCTTGGAGAGCTGAGGTCCAGAACGATCATGGATGCCGGGTGAGGCCGTGTGACTCAAGCATGGTGCAGAATGAGCAAGATGGATCGAACGGGTAGTTCGGTACAGCTGGTTGGATCATGCGGTGCGGAAGTCGGTGCGAGTCTCTGAGAGGTTCCGATGGGATTCAGACAAGAGAGGCTTGGCGACGTGATGAGAACCGCTGATTAACCTACACGTGGTGAAGCAGGCGATTGCTTCAACAGATGTTGTATGTGGGTCCCATGTGTGAATGGGTCCCAAAAGTGAAACCCTAGGCCTCTCCTATAAATAGAGAAGGGGGAGATGTAAAACCCCTTGAAGCTTTCATTTGGTTTTCCTTAGTTTTTTCTAGGGTTAGGGTTTGGAGAGGAAGAGAGGGAGAGATTGTGGTTGCTCCTTGGTGAGCTCTTGTCCTCCTTGAGGGAGTGGCTTTGTAAGCATCTTGTGAGATCAATCAATCTTGTGATGCTTGCTTGAGAGATCATTTATCTCCCTTTTGTGTTCTTCTCTCTTTTGGATGATTTTGGTGCTTCCTTGATTCAAGTGTTTAAGCTTGGTCTCTTGACCCATTGTGTCTTACTTTGATGTGTGGGAATACTCCTAGAATCATCTAGACCATCAACCCCCACAAGCAAGTCTTGAATCAAAGTTTTTCATATTTCTAGGGTTTGTGCACTTCTTTGTTAAATCCTTGAGAGATCGATTCTGAAGTGGATCCAAGGATAGTCGCTAGAAATAGGCCTCTAATATCATTAGGGAGGTGTGCTCGAAATTTGGTCAAGTTTCATTGGTTGAATCAAAAGTTGGATCAAATTTTGTTTTGGATTTGGGCTTGATTTTTCAGTACTGGACTGTACCGGTCTGACTGGTTTTATAACGGCGGTCCGACCGCCCGCTTTTCATACCGCTAGTACTGCCGGGTCGAACCTATTTCCAACGGTCCGACCGCCCGTTAGTAGCCGGTCCGACCGCTCGTTGACCGTCGGTCAGACCGCCCTTGGTAGCCGGTCAGACCGCCTGTGCCCAGCTCAACCCTTTGAGATTAAGTCTCCACGTTTGTGTCGTGTGGTTGTCGGGGTATAGAATTCAGCACAAGGCTTCCACTGTGCGCTTACTGAGCTTCTTAGCTTTCATAGCTAAAGGAGTAAAGTTCGTGTTGAATTTGATTTAGGCGAGAAAGTTGAGAAAACGCCTATTCATCCCCCCCCTAGTCGCCTTTACGGTCCTACAAGTGGTATCAGAGCCGGTTAGCTCTTCTCATAGATCTTAACCGGTCTTTGGAGCCATAGCGACTGACAGATATTCAATCAGGCCACATGTTTTTGATGGAGTTGATTTTGCTTATTGGATGGCCCGAATGGAGGCCTACATCGAGGCTCAAGGGCACGCAATTTGGCTTAAGGTGAAAAACCCTTATGTCGTGCCAGCCGATGACAATTTGATCACTCCAGATGTGGAGAACAACAGCAGGGCTCGGAATTTCTTGATTCAAGGTCTTAGTCGATCTGAGTTTGAGCGTGTTGCTCATTTGTTGTCTGCTCATGAGATCTGGCGGACTCTTTGTGATTATCACGAGGGGTCCACTGCGATCAAGGAAGTGAGACAGAACCAGCTGAAGAAAGCATACTCTAAGATCGAGCAAAGGCCTGGTGAATCTTTAGATGAGCTGTGGGGGAGATTTTCTAAAATTCTTCATGATCTCCATGTTTGTTGATCTTGTCTTTTTGGAGTCGAAAATGCACGCCAACTTTTGGGTGCTTTGGATGTGAAGGTCTGGGGGATGAAGATCACTGCCATAAATGACAACACTGTCATGAGTGAGCTTACCATGGATAAGCTTTACTCGAGGTTGAAGACGCATGAGATTGATTTCATCTCGCGTCTCCCCACGACAGAGCCGATGGCTTTAGTGGTCGACAAATCTAAGGGTAGATATTCTGATTCTTTTGATGTTAGCTCATCTGGTTTTTCTTTGTCTGCTTTGCATTCTTTGAGCGATGAGCTACTTGAGAGACTACCTGAAGATGATTTAGCCCTCCTATCCACAAAATTCACGAGAGCTTACAACAATGTGAGGAGTAGGAGGAGAGGTGGACCTATCACTTGTTTCGAGTGTGGTGAGCCCAACCACATTCGCTCTAGATGCCCCAAGCTGAAGGGCAAGGAGGAGAAGGAGTCACAAAGGCATCCTCAAGCGAGGGATGCTAAGTCCAAGAAGACAAACTATCGCAAGTTTGTCAGCCGAGTTCTTGAAGCTCTAGAGGATGTGAGCATGGAAGATGTGGACTCGGAGGCGGAGGACGACAAGAGTGACTCTCGTGGCAAGAAGAAGGCACGTGATTTCACAGTCATGTGCTTCATGGCTAAGAACAGCCACGACAGCGACTCCTCCAACAGCGAGGATCCTTTTAGTGATGCTGATGAGGTATGCCCTTCACTTCCTGATATGAAAAGGGCTTTGGTGCTTGCTGAACAAAAACTGCATAAGCAAGCTAAATTGATTAAGAAACAGGATACTATGATTGATAATTTGAACCTAGAAGTGGTTAGGCTCAAATCCATTAATCCTGATGATTTCTGTGATTCATGCTCTAGCTTGCTTAATGAATTGTCAAGCTTAAATAATGCTCATTCCTCTGTTGAAAAACAATTGAAAAATGCTCTTTCTGAACTAGAATCTCTCAAGTCTAGTTCTGTTTGCATGAATGCCATTCCGCTTGATGTGACTGCTTTAGACGTTATTCCGTTAACTTGCTCAAACTGTGTTTTGCTAGAATTAAAACTGGATAGCTCTTTAAAAGAATTGCAAAAATTTGATGCTAGTCACACTTGCTCTCATTGTAAGAACAATAGGATTAAAATGCAAGAGATGACCGAAATGGTCATTTACTCTAGAGCTGCATCTTGTGAAAATTGTCCTAAGCTTACAATAGAGATTGAAGCATTAAACAAGACTCTTGAAGAGAAAGCTAAAATTGAAAAATCCATGTCTCTTACTGCTTCCAAGAAAGTCATTGATTCTTCCTCTTGTATGTTGCATGCTGAAGTTGGAACTGTTATTGGTAAGATATAAGAGGCTTTTAGAGTCAAATTTAAGGAGCAGTTGAATAGGATTGGAGAGTCCTATTGTGTGTCTTGTGAGGCTCTAAGAGTGGAAGTGGACTTTCTTAAGAGCAAACATGTTGAGGCAATCAATTCTAAAAAGTGCTCTAATTGTGGAGTTTTGGTAAAAGAGAATGATTACCTCAAAATGACTCTTGAGAAGTTTTCTAGTGGGAAAAAGAAACTCAACTTGATTCTAGACCAATCCAAGGTGAGTGTGAAAAACAGTGGCCTAGGTTTTAAGTCCCTAGAGCTTTCCAAGAATCTCCCACCAAAGATTGCTAGAGTTGTGAAAGGTGGTCTGGTTGAGCAAGAACCTCCTAAGACTTCAAAGGTTGCTCTTAAATTTGCAGATTCTGTTCAAACTCTTTCTAGCAAGAAAGGTGCTTCTGTCTCACCAGTACGGACCCCTCAAAAGGTCAAGTACCATTGCACTTTCTGCAAGAAAGAGAGCCACACTGTTGAGTTTTGCTTCCAGAGAGCAAAGATTGAGAGGAAAGAGAGAGTGAGCACTTTGAGATCCATTAGAGGAGTCTCTTCTTCAGCTCTAGTCTCTAGAGCCAGGCAGCCTATTCAGCGTACCACATATAGGCCTAGGTTTGTAGAGAATTTTGTTGACTCTTTTGGTGTGTCCAGGCAGCAGTTTGGCTTTGGATATCGTGAGGATAGACCACGGGTAGCACCTAGACAGGGGGAGTATCGGTCTTTTGGTAGATCATTTTGGAGAGGTCCAGGTGGTGCTCATGGGCATTCTTATGATTTTGTGCCTAATCATTTTTCTGCTGCTTCTTTTGCTATTCCCAGGCATCGTGCATCTCAGTACTGGACACCTAGATCTTTTATCTCAAATCCCAGTACTAAGGCATGGATGTTTTGAGGGAATTTTGCTTCTTTTGCATTCATTGTATCTAAATGCATGTTTATTTCAAATGTCTTGCATTGTTTAATAAAACTTGTGGAGCTTTGATTATTATCCTTGTATGACTTGATTTCATTCTCTATACCTTGTCATATCAAGTGATAGTCTGCTAGACTTTTTTTATGGCTCTTCTTGTTTAGCTCAGCTTTCACCTTGCTAGCTTTATATCTGTGAGCAAATTGAATCAAATCATGTCTTGTTGGATCTTGTGACTAGTTTTGCTCTAGTGATCCTCTTATGATTCTTGCCATGTCATATAGGTTGAATTGAGTCTTGAACTTATTTTGAGATGAAAATGAGCTTTTTATCTTCTTAAGTCAAGCAAATGAAAAATGAGATTTTCTGTGCGAAAAAACTGATCTCACCAATCCTTTCTCATGAGACGGCTTGCCATTGCACTAGGCATGAACTCAGGGGGAGTTTTGGATGACCTAGACCACTCTTTTAAGCTTATCGCTTGAGATGGTCGCGTCAAGGCTTGAGATCTAGCACAGTGGAAAATTCCTTTTTAGAAAATACTCAAAATGCTAAGTGCTTGAGTTTTGCTTCAAAAGAATACTCTTAATGCTCAAAATACCTCAGTTCTTGTTTTGAGTCTCTTTTTCCCTTATAGACATGGCTTGACTCATTTTTGGTTGCTCTTAGTGAATCTATGATATTGAGCAACCTTTCATGATTTTAATTCTTTTAATCTCAGATTGCTGCTATTTTGGTTTTAGCTTTGCAGTACATGTTATGCCATGATTGAATATAGCTTCTTCACCTTATATGGCTTGGTATAATTCTTGTACTGTCTACTTCGATAATGGTCATGGCTCCTTTTGCTAAAATTTCAAATAAAGTCATTTCATCTTCTTTATCTTCTCTCATGCATCTTGATGAATTCATTGTCAAAGGGGGAGAAAGATTGTAGAAAAATGCTGTTTTGGAGTTGGTTTTCATACATAAAAGAACACATATAAAAAAAATGAACCTTTTGAAAATTGGTGATCATAGTGAGTTGAGTCTCTGGGTTTTTATTGCCTTTTTCTGATTTCAATTGCTATTGAAGAAGACTCACAATGATCAAAGGTCAAAGAGAATATTTTGTCTTTCATATGGACCCAAGTGAGAGTTTTGGCTTCTTTCTGGAATTTGAATCCTTTTGTGCTTTCATTGCCTTATCTCACTTGCTTGTACTATTCTGAAGCCAGCTTGGTCGGTTCCTAGGCTTTTTCTTGCTTATGGACCAAGTTGTGCTTTTATGCGAAAACGGCGATTTTTACTTTTTATTTCGAAAAACCACATTTTCTGGAGAATTGCCAATGTGTTCATCAAGGGGGAGATTGTGGATATCGTGAGGATATGTGCACGATCTCAGGATGATGAGTCAATTGGCAATGGCTTTGTTGGTTTGCAATTTGTCGCGTTTTCGGGTTTGCTCCAGGGCTGTCAGGCCATGGGCGGTCCGACCGGCCAGGTCGCCGGTCCGACCGGCCAGTGGGGAGGTCTGACCGGCAGTGCTTGTCGGTCCGACCGCCAAAATGAAAAGTGGTTTTTGGAGCTGAGCCAAAAATAGGTTGTGTAGGCAAGTGAGGGGAGTCTCCTGGATGTGGTCACATCATTTTTGGAGCTCCCAGTCAAAAGTTCTATTCATTGAAGTTTCGAAGGTTTCGGATTTTCACATTGAAAATTTGGCTAAGTCTTTTCGGCGGTCCGACCGCCGTTGAGATCGGTCCGACCGGCTCGGATCGATCGGACCGCTTTGTGGGGCGGTCAGACCGCCGATGACTTGGAGGTTAGCCAAGTTGGCATTGAGTTGATTTGAATGTATTTTATGGATGGACTTCAATGCTTTATTGTTGTATATTGCATTGTGGAACTAACGTGGGTCAAGTTGTGAAGAACTTGTTCCCGTAAACGATTTGTTTGTCTATTCTTTGTGTAGGTGGCTTGCGTGTCAACGACGTAAGCGGTAAGGTGGATCGACTACGCTTGGAGAGCCGAGGTCCGAACGATCATGGATGCGGGTGAGGCCGTGTGACTCAAGCATGGTGCGAATGGGCAAGATGGATCGAACGGGTAGTTGATGCATTGGTTGGATCAAAGCGGTGCGAAGTCGGTGCGAGTCTCTGGGAGGTTCCGATGGGATTCGGACAAGAGAGGCTTGGCGACGTGATGAGAACCGCTGATTAACCTACACGTGGTGAAGCAGGCGATTGCTTCAACAGATGTTGTATGTGGGTCCCATGTGTGAATGGGTCCCAAAAGTGAAACCCTAGGCCTCTCCTATAAATAGAGAAGGGGGAGATGTAAAACCCCTTGAAGCTTTCATTTGGTTTTCCTTAGTTTTTTCTAGGGTTAGGGTTTGGAGAGGAAGAGAGGGAGAGATTGTGGTTGCTCCTTGGTGAGCTCTTGTCCTCCTTGAGGGAGTGGTTTTGTAAGCATCTTGTGAGATCAATCAATCTTGTGATGCTTGCTTGAGAGATCATTTGTCTCCCTTTTGTGTTCTTCTCTCTTTTGGATGATTTTGGTGCTTCCTTGATTCAAGTGTTTAAGCTTGGTCTCTTGACCCATTGTGTCTTACTTTGATGTGTGGGAATACTCCTAGAATCATCTAGACCATCAACCCCCACAAGCAACTCTTGAATCAAAGTTTTTCATATTTCTAGGGTTTGTGCACTTCTTTGTTAAATCCTTGAGAGATCGATTCTGCGAAGTGGATCTGAAGGATAGTCGCTAGAAATAGGTCTCTAATATCATTAGGGAGGTGTGCTCGAAATTTGGTCAAGTTTCATTGGTTGAATCAAAAGTTGGATCAAATTTCGTTTTGGATTTGGGCTTGATTTTTCAGTACTGGACTGTACCGGTCTGACCGGTTTTATAACGGCGGTCCGACCGCCCGCTTTTCAGACCGCTAGTACTGCCGGGTCGAACCGATTTCCAACGGTCCGACCGCCCGTTAGTAGCCGGTCCGACCGCTTGTTGACCGTCGGTCAGACCGCCCTTGGTAGCCGGTCAGACCGCCTGTGCCCAGCTCAGCCCTTTGAGATTAAGTCTCCACTTTTGTGTCGTGTGGTTGTCGGGGTATAGAATTCAGCACAAGGCTTCCACTGTGCGCTTACTGAGCTTCTTAGCTTTCATAGCTAAAGGAGTAAAGTTCGTGTTGAATTTGATTTAGGCGAGAAAGTTGAGAAAGCGCCTATTCACCCCCCCTAGTCGCCTTTACGGTCCTATAGTCTGCCTCATCACCAATCCTTGTTTGGCCTTACATCTTGTAGTATGTCTAAGCAAGTGCCCCGTTTCACTTGTAGATCTTGCAGACAATTCATTACGATAAATTTTGTAAATAGCATATGGTACCTAATTCCCCTGTGCGTCTTGCTTACTTCTCCTGTTGAAATTCTCCCACACTCCTGATGTAGACGACCTCAACCTCTTTGCTTCGGTAGTCACCGACGTAGATGCTCCCGTGGAGCCTGATGACGGAACTCCGCCTTACCCTTCCGGTTGGCTTGCTGTAGCCACAGCCGCGTCCATGGACGCAACTTTCTATGGTGAAAGTCTGTAATCACCAAGAGCAAAGCTATCATAATTGTCCATAATGAAAACTGCAAAATCGAAACTAACACTATTATTACTTTCATCTTAGCATAACAAGTACTAATAATAAAAGTATGCAAAAAATAGAATTGTACCTCTTTTGCTGACTTGCTGCTGAAAATTAAAAAAAATCAAAATTTGGCAAAGTTTTTTTTGAATTTTGCCAAATTATCTCACAACGAATTTGAATTTGCACAACAGAATTTCAAAGAGAGATTAGGAAATGGATGGGTGCTGAATAAGGGGGAGGGGTTGGGGTATGGTGGCTATTTATAGAAAAAAAAGGATTTTTTTAATTTTTTTTTGCTATTTTTGAAGAGCCAAATGGTCCAAAAAAAAGGGGCAAAAACGCCAACAGCCGGATTTTAGTCGGGTCGTGCCATTGCGGCCCACCTCCCGCCTACCCGCACCCCTGCCCGCCTGACCGCCCATTTCTTCTTCCTCCCCTGCCCTGCCTGTGCATGCCGCGTGCGGCACTACACCTACCACACGCGCCCGAGTGCGACACCGGCATGCTGCACTGCCGCAGTGCCGCTCTCGCTACCGTGCTACCCCCCTTCGCCAACCCGCCTCCCTCTGTGCTGGCCCACACCGCGCCGCATCCTCCTCTCCTCCCACTCCTCCCTCCACACTGGCCCGCACCACACCGCCTCCTCCTGCCCCCGCCTCTTTCCTCAGCGTCGACCCACGTCGCGCCACCTCAGCCTCGTCCTCTCCATCCTCAGCGCCGACGCCGCACCGCCTCCTTTCCTCCCGGCCTCTTCCCTCCACGCCACACCACCTCCCTCTCTTCCTCTCCCCCTTCTTCTCCCTCCACGCTGGTGTAGCCCCACCCGCCTCTCTTCCCGGCTCTCCCTCCCTCTCACCACACGGGCCAGATGGGCTGTGCTGTGCTCGTGCCATTCCTAGCAAGGCATGACACTGTTTGTGTCGTGCTAGACCGGCCCACCGTGCCAAGGTAGCGGCCCAAGCACGACACGGGCCATCGTATGGGCCCGGCACGACCCATGAACAATGAGAGCCGTGTCGTGCCTCGGGTTAGCCCGGCCAGCATAGTTCATCTGGGCAGCTCTAATCTGGATCCTTCGTGGGAATGCAAACAATCATGGTGTGAATAGTGATTTTGTATATATAAACAGTACTCATCAGTAATACTGTAGCAAAACACTATAACAGATAACAGTTAATCAATAGTGTTTCATGATTGGAGGTAGATCACCTCCTAATTTATGGCACTGTAGATAGGACGGTAGCGATCACCTTGACCAACGTGATACATGGGATGCAGGGCCTCGAAGGCACGGTGCGTTCGCCCTCCGGCGCCGCTTGCGCCGACGAGGTCGCTCCACTCGTCGCCGACGTTCACGAGGTTCTGCTGCTCGCCGGACATGTACGGCACACCAACGACGACCCCAGAGACGACGGCCTCAAGTCGAATAGAGTGCTGGTGGTCCGGGGGCTGCTAGATTAAGTGCTTTTGTTGGTATTTCGAATGTCCGTCAGTTTTCATTCGTATCGTTTCCTAGGGAGTCAGGGAACCCAGTCAGTTTTCATTTTGTCACTGTATTTATTTCAACAAAATGAAGCAAATTACACCAATATAATTTTCCCATATGTATATTTGGGTACATGTGCCATCAAAGGTACCCACGCCGCAAATTATTTCAACAAAACGAAGCAAATTACGCAGGTTAGTGAGGCGAAATTCTTCACTTTACACAAGGTTCCCGCACTCACCGTTAATCCTAACGGGTCTACAGTCTGGTCCACGTGTCAGTCTCCATCTCTCTCCTTCCACTGATACATGGGACACACAGTCAAAATTCCATTAGAAGCAACGGTGAATAATAATAGAACATGGTGCTTTCCTCCACAACTTTAGCTTCAACCCAGTGCAAAATGAAATTATGTGTAAAACTTGATGCAAACTGAAACTATATCCACTTTTAGCGGTGGGAGTGGTTCAGGCCGACCCATTAGACCATTGACCTGCCCGTCTGGACTGCACGGGGCAGGTCCGGATCGGCCCGTATCGACTCATTCCCACCCCTATCCACTATACATGATGCGAAGTGTAATACACTTTAAAAAAAAATTATAACTAACAAGTTTCAGTTGTGTGCGGAACTATAAACGCTATGTAAATTCCGTTAGCTGCTTAATGGAATCAGCTCCAACCGTTTGTGAAGAAAGAAAAAAAATACTAACAAGTTTCTTTTCTTTAAAAACACATCTTCACTGTGACAAGGTGTGTGTGAGCGTGAGAGCGTGACAGGCTGGATCGGCCAATGTAGAAGAGCATGTAGATCACCGCCGGTCATCACATACACAGTACGCACCACAGTAACCAAACAAAGGTCCATTGCAACAGCCATAGTTAAAAAAAGTACGGAAATGCTATACGGCAATCCACTAAATAAAGTTGGGATTTTAGTCAAATTTCGTACTGTTCGACGAGCGGCCCGCCCCACCGTACGTCCGCTTCTTATGTTATATATTAAGGAGATGCGCCGTGACGACACAGAATTACGGCAGGGTCATCGTATTCTGCGTAACCACCCAGGAATTCAGTTGCGGACAGAAATTACATCGTACCAGTCAAAAGGAAAATATCACCTATTGGTTAGAATTGAAATTAAAATATGGGCCTCTCCGGCTGAATTTTGGACTTACGTGAACACTCGAAGAAAAACCTACCAAAAAAGCTTGAGTGCGGTCGCAATCCTAATACGCCGATGTTGCTAATCTTTTACATTCATGATTGCCCTTCAGATAATGTTCAACAAGGAAGAATGAGTGCACAATGTACTCCGCAAGACTTACATCAAATGATATTAGCTACATGATTGGCTATGTCAAAGAAAGGCTATCTATCTGGTATTATTGTCCAAATCGAGTTTGCATTTTGCAATAGAGAGTAATAGATTGCAGTCGATAAATATAAAAGCATTTGCCATTAATAATCAAATAATAATAAAGCACAAATAACATAATTAAACAAGTGACTTGTTGACATAACCCCAAAACAACGACAAAGTTATTCTTGCGGAACAAGCTAGGCATGGATTCCCTATCCATACATTACTCGAACCATTTTGCAAAACATATAACTACTTATTGTGGGATAGAACCAAGTGATGTCCATAACCAGGGACACGGCTATTCGAATAGGTTTAAGTTCTCACTCAGCAGAGGATTTACAATTTTACTCACACGCTGTGATCAACTTATATAGTCGGCCATGACACGCTTCCTTGGCCGTATGACGAAGTAGATCACAACAAAGGCTTTACAGTACCTCACCCTAACATCGGCCCACCCTATGGGCTAACTTTTTGAGATATGAATGCCCTTTCCATCATCAAGAGGGCTCAAAGTTGTGTTGGTAACACTTGCATGGACATGAACGTACTTTACCATTGTCTAATGCAAGTGCCCTACATGCATGGACGTCCTTCGTCATCGTCTGCGCATCCCAGATAACATCTACCGACTAAAGCCCGCGGGCTCAATGCTCGGACTTGGTAAATTACTTCGCCAGATCCGGACCATTCTGGAAATGTGGTTGCACTGAAAATGCTTGGGTCTATGGCACAATAAATCGGTCCTTAGCGACCTGAGCGAGATAATCACAAATCACAATCTCGTGCAAGCTGCACCGGTCTCAACAACCACTCTCCCAAGTTTAAAACAAGTTTTTTGCTTTTATTTGATAACCAAACTAGCATAGGTACCTCCTCTGAACATACATATAAGTGTTTCCTATAATTGAAGAATTAATCAAGTTATTCCACTCTAGCAGAACTAGTATTGATATAAGCAAGGCTAGACATCTTCTACATATGCCAACTAAATTCCACTTAAGTTATCCTAAACAAGTTGTAAATATTTCTAAGTTGACAATGGCAATACCATTCAAGTCAAAGGAATATTTCGTTGTAATATTGGACATAACTAATTTTCTAGGCGCGAGCATACCAATTTATTCAAAGTAAACATGCGCAATTAATTGTAGTGAAAACAACATAGCATTTGAAATGACTTAGAAGAGGTTAGCAGGGCCCTTGCATGCAGTAATTTCATCATAATTTGCTATGTATCCACATTTCTCATAAATACCTATAAGCACTATGTTCGAGCCCTTAGATTTTTATTATTAATTAACATTTATTAATTTTATTTTAAAGTTAATCCCTCGCGAACTTTATTTCTAATTCTGACTCCTTTGGTCACGCCACCACCCGTGATGTGACAAACCGACACTGTCACGACAGCCCGTATCTGGGCAAACTCTTATCACGCCACCACCCGTAGCGTGACAGTGTTGTTTGGTCATGCCACCATCAGTAGCATGACAAAAAAAATGCTATTTTAGCGGACTTATCCTATGGCATGGCAATATTGTTTTGTCATGCCATGGGTGGTGGCGTGACTAAAGGGGTCAAAATTGGAAATAAAGTTCGCGGGGTGTTAACTTTAAAATAAAATTTAAAAAAGTATTAATTAATAAAAAAAAAGTTCAAGCCCTTAAGCCATGTCATCTTAGAATCATAGATCATAGGATCACCAAATTAATTAGTTCCGATAGTTCCCGGACTCACCATCTCCCACCTATACAGTCCATCAAGTAACTGTACAAAATTTGCTAAGTTAATAGCATATGTCTGTGACTCATTCCAACAATCATAATCTACTAGACTGTAACATCCAAAAAATCCATATTTTGGGAATACATCATAGAAATGCATTGGGAAAATTATTTTTTACCGTTTTACATATGAAAATCTAACCATGTTTGAATCTTGAACTTTTGTTTAAAAGAAAATAATGAAATTCAAACAAACATGCACTTAAAGGAAATTTAGATAAAGCAAAATAAAAATAGTTGAGAGAATTATTTCGAGCATAATTGCTTAGGGAAAAATCTATTAAACAACTTATGTGAATTTTTATTAAGAATAACAAATGCAATTATATAAGAACGTAAACTTCTAAGATTTTTCAAGAAAATCACAAACAATATAAAGTCCTAAAATTTTTTGCAAAATAAACTACACTAGGCCAAGAGCCCTCACAAAAAGTTTCATAAAATTTAGACTTTGTTTGCTCTGTATAAAAAAATTTAGCAAACCTTCAGCCTTAAATAAAAAACCTAATCTAAACTCTCTCTCTTCCCCTCTCACTGACGGGTGGACCCAACTTGCCAGACTTCATACTCCACCTCCGCTCGCTCTCGCGAGCTCTTCACCGCGCACCCACCATTTTTCCATGCCACCCACTTTGCCCCTGTTTCTTCCCCTCACCCGCATCGTCCGCTTGCCTATGCCCTGCCCTAGCTTGCCCATCAGTGTCTGTTGTCCTGTCGCTGCCATTGCCCGCGGACACACACACTCCCCCATGAATTCCACCGCCATCCCATCTACAAAAAGACATTCATCCCATTTTTCCTTTCCTCACCATTCCTCTTCTTCTCCCCTCCTCAATTGAGCACAAATACGAAGAGAGCTCAAGCTCCATTTTGGCCACCGTGCTGCCACCACCATTTCTGGCACCTCGGAGGGTTTTTCTTCTTGCCACCTGCGTCACATCGTGTTCCAGAGCACTAGGATCTTTTCCCCTTGGTTAATTTTTCTTTTCATTCACAGGAGCTCGTTGAAGCCCCTTTCTTCTTCGTCTTCGGCCAAAAGCAACCCTTCTATCGTCGCAACCTCTCTGGTCTACCCCGAGCCAATTCTCTATGCCAGAAGCACCTTGAACCTTCCCCAAGCCGCCCTGAGCTCCACCTTTGCCTCCAACGAACTTCCCATGTGAAGCACCCCGTCGCCGCCTTGGTCTCCGTCGCCGACCATCCTCCAACCACCTCTGTCCTCCCTCTCATCTCCGGTAAGATCCTTCAACCTCATAGTTACTCATGCACACGTTTCCTAGCTCAAAGCATCGCCGGGCCGTAGAAGTCGTCGTAGCCCGTAGCACCACCGCTTCACTTCGTCGTAGCGTCGCCGCTACTGGCCACCCCAGCCCTCACCGTCGGTACCCCAAGGACCGCCTACCTCAAGGGAACCCATTTTGGGCCTTCCCCGGCACTGCCGCGGACTCCTTCGTCAGCGACGAGCGCGTCGAGGAACGCCCGACAACACATCTGTTCTGTCTGAAGCTGATAGTTACTATACCAGCGTATTTAATTACCCAAATCTTTGTCCTTAGGGTTAATCACTGTTAGCTGTCGGTTTAAATGTCGCAATTTTTCAATGACATGTGGGCCCTGACAAACAAAAAATGAGATTCATTAACACTGAGATTCTTTATGAGTCAATGTGCTCATGGAACCTAGTCCATGCACTATTCACATGAACCAAGCCACTGACAAATGGACCCCACATGTTGGATTAATAAAAATCAGAAGAAAATGAAAAAGTTGCTTTAGTCTTGAGGAAATATGTTTTCTTGGTTGGAAAACGTAAACCTCAGAGAGTCTAGAGGAGAATATGTTTCCTTTACTAGAAAGCATAAACCTCAATAGAATGGATAAGAGAATGCGCTTTCTCTTCTATAAAGCGTAAAACTCATAAATACGCTTTTGACATCACTTTTTCTTTTTCTCTGAAATTTTCAAACAGAACCAAATTGAAACCTTAATAACTTTTGCATAAAAATTCCAAATTGAATTATTCTTGTTTCTAAATTCATATAAAATCATGATCTACTAGAGCATGTAAAAATATTTTGATTTGGTTACTTCTGAATTTATTTTGCATTAAAAATTTTTTCATCTCTTTTGTATTAGACGGCGATTGCTCGAACGATAATTTCGACGACCAACCTTCCTCCTATTCAGAACAACCAGAGCAAGGCAAGTACTTGCTTTAATCATGTTGATCCTACTATTTTACTTATTTCATTTCTTTCTGTAAAAAAATCTATTATGCATGTGTGTATGTTTGATAAAAAAATTACTATGTTTGGGATAACGGTAGTAATGTCAATTGGGAGTTTTCAGTGCGATTATCGCACAACTGCTTAATAGAGTGATAGATTTTCCATAAAAGCTATAAATGATAATATGATAAAAATAAAATTGGGAGATTTATGAAAAACATCCAGAGGGTTGTACCTCTATTATTTTCTATAAAAATAAAATAAAAAACCTAGTTTTCGGCACGGGTGAGTTATATTGTATTATGAGAAGAGTGAGGTCCCGTCCTAGTAGATAGGGGGAGATTCTCGCCTGGGTCAATTAATGACCGAACGTCGGTGCCATCATTCTAAGCCTAAGCGTGTAACCACATGTGGTGGTATGGGATAGCTGTAAGCAAATTAAGTCATTGAACACTAGCCTTGCACGTTGATAGGCCATAGTAATGCGAACATGATCGGTGTAGGCATGTTCGAAGGGGCTCCCTTCATCACGGTGTTAGGCACAAAGTTTGCCGACACAACTACGAATGTCTCAATGAGACAGGAGCGTAAACCTGGGTGAAGTGAGGGTATCCATTCGCTAGGCTAGTGCAAGGGTATGACTGGATGATGTAAAGGCTGCATCATGTGCTCTAGACTAGTTATCTACGGCAGTGAACGGTGGTATCGACGGATACCGAACAAACTAGGGAATTCGTGTACTATAGGTAAAGTTGTATACTTTTGCATAGTGTAAATCTATTTAAATAGCCATACTCGTGATCATGAGTGTGCCTAGTGCGATCACATAGGGTATAGACTTGATTTTTACAAAAAAATCTTTTCGTTGGAAAACATGGAAAATAACTTGTGGGTTTATATTTGAGTTGAATGCCATGTTATGGCTGATAATGAAATGTTGCTCACAGCTGAGGAGGGTTGTGAGATGCTATTACTATTAATTCAATTACTTACTATGCTGTATCTATTTAACTGCTTTTTAACTTCTGTTGCAAAACTACTATGTATTGATATTGCAAATAAAACTGGCTTAAAGCAAAATAATTTGTAGAGTAAAGCCTCATCCTTTATTAGCCTTGCATTTATATAAATTTTGTGATACACTACAAGTCTTGTTGAGTACGCATTTCACTCAATCTTGCTTATATTGTTGTTTAGAGTTTGAGGAAGAGCCAACGCCCGATGATACGTTCTTCGCACCCGGAACCGAAGGGTTCGGTGACAGATCTATCTAGGCTTTGTCTCTTGTTGGTTGTCGGAGGATTGGGTGGGCATGCTGCTGGAATTTATTTACTCTCATTACTTTTACTTCCGTTGCTATTTTGCTACTCTATTGGTACTTGTTCTATTTGGCGTGTCGGTCATTGATGTAATAACTCTAATAGCGTAAATTCAGTACCATTTTGCTTACTTTGTATATGCGAATGTATGAATGTAAAGTCCAGTACCGTCTTAGTGAGCTTCTAGTAGTCCCATATTTCTTCTATATGCGTTAGATCAGTAGATTAACTAGCGTAACATAGAGTTCGTCGTGGCTGCCAATGGCGTCGCCACGGGAAATGGTATCGCCACTGCTCTGGTGACCATTGGTCCCCAAGCCGCCGCTTGTAAAATCATAGTTGTCCCCTAAAGCCAGTGCACACCATTTCTCACCGCCGATTACCAAGGAGCTCTACCTATTATCGCTGGTGTAGTGCCGTCTCCGTCCATCTCTCCAGCCTCCACCACCACCCGGTGGGATCACTGTCGAGAGAGGAACCCATTTTGCCCATCCCCGAGCCAAGTCGTTGTGTCGTTTGCTGCCAGCGAGCTCACCATGGTGCCCAGCGCGCGCAGCTCTGCTCTCCTCTCTTCTCTCTAGCTGATAGTGGGTCCCACTCGGATTGAGTATTAGCTTAGCACTATTGGCGTTGGTTAAGTGAAACTAATCAATGACATATGGGCCAGCTGAAAACTTAATAAAAAATATAATTTAAAACATGTTTAGTATATGAGTCACTCACATGTAGGACACCACACTATTATCAGTTTTAAAACACGTTTTAAAAACTTAAGAGACTGACATGTGGACCCAACCGTCAGTTAATTAAAATAAAAATAGGTTTAATCATTAGTTAATAAATAACGAGTCTATGACCTGTGGGACCATCCCTGTTTTCATAAATAAAATCAAGAAAATAAAAATATGAGTCACTAACAAGTAGGCCCCACATGTAAGTTAATAAAATTCAAAAAAAATGAGAAAACTCGCTTTCAGTTAAGAAGAAAATACACTTTTTCTGGTAGAAATCTTAAACCTTAGAAGAACTCAGAGGAAAATATGCTTTCGACGGTAATCTTTTCTCTCTCTTTTTTGGAATTTTCAAACTGAAGTAAATTAAAACGTTAATAACTTTTCCATACGAATGCCAAATTGTATGAATATTTTTTTATAAATTCATCTAAAATCACGCTCTATATGAATATGCAAAAATATTTGGATTTTCTTGCTATTGAAATTATTTTTCTGTAATTAATTTGCTATCGGCTCTTTTTGAATAGACATCGATACTTCGAACAAAATTTACGATGATCCTCCATCCTCATAGTCTGAGATACCAGAGCAAGGCAAACACCCCCTTTTACTATGTCGATCATATTATTTCAATTATTGCACTTCTTTTTGCAAAATCTATTATGCATGCGTGTATGTTTGCTTAAAATTGCTATATTTGGGGATAACGGTAGTTATATTCCTATTCAATGCATGATACTCCTTGAAATATTGGTATCCTTACTGCTGTAGCCATTAGATTATGGTTTAGGCAATAGATGATGTCGATTTAGGTATTTCAATTGTGAATATCGCACAAATGCTTAGCCGGGCTCTAGATTTACTAAAATTAAAAATAGATGAAATGTTGAATAAGAATTTGGGAGATTTTGGAAATGATGGTCAAGAGGGGTTTACCTATGTTATTTTGTATTAAAAAAATGAAAAACTTAGTTTGTGATGTGACGCGAGTTATATTATAATCTGAGGAGTGTGAGAGGTGTATCTCACAAGTAGATAGGGGGGTCCTCGCCTAGGTCAATTAAGAACTGAACGCTGGTGCCACCAATCCAAGCCTAAGCGTACAAGGACATGTGCTGGTATGGGACGGCTTTAGTTAATTAAGTCATCAAGTTCTAGTTTTGCATATTGGTAGGTCGAAATAGTACGGGCATGACTGGGTAGGCTTGCTCGAAGGGGCTCCCTTCACGGAGGCATTGGGACCAAAGCCTTCTGATACAATGGATAATACCTTACTTTGATGGGAGGTACTCGGGATCGGAGTGAGGGTTTTCATTGTCGAACTAGTGCAAGGCTAGGACTAGGTGATGTAAAAGCTTCGTTACGTGCTATGCTTGAAAAAAGATCGTGAGCGGTGCTATCGACGAATGCCGGATAAACTAGAAAATTCGTATAGTGTGGGTAAAATTGTACACCTCTGCAGAATGTAAACCTATTTAAATAGCTGTGATCGCGGTCAAGATCATGCTTAGTGCAGTCCATTGGGTATAGTCTCTATTTAAAAAAATGGTTTTGTTGGGAAAAGTTGGGGTGAATATTTTTGTTGATATTTGAGTTGAGTACCATATCTATGGCTGAAAGTAAGATTTTCATCGCAGACAAGGTGGGTTGTGATTTGTTAATTATCAAATTACTTACTTGTTGTTCTTTATCTATTTAACTGTTCTTCAAACTTTCATTGCAAAATACTATGTATTAATATTGCAAATAAAATTTATTTAATGTTGAAAACAACTGGTAGCATGAAACCTCCGCCCTTTGTCATCTTTTCTTTTTCCTTTCTTTCCCTTTTTTTCTTCATCTTTTCCTTCTCACTTTTCTCCTTTTCCTTCAACCTTTTCTTATTTCCCCCTTTTCCTCGTTTCTTCCTCCCGCACGCCTTTGTTTCTCTCACCTCTCCTCCCCTCCCTAGCCCTAGCCAGGCCAGATCTGACCGTGGGTCGCCGGATCCCGCCACCGGCCAGCTCTGGCTACCTCATCCCGCACACGGGCGGTAGTGATCGGCTACCGCTACGCCGCCTCAGGTCGTTGTCATCGCTCGCATTCGTCGGGCTGCAGTTGGGAGGTGGAAGTGACGGCGGGACGGAGATGACAGAGGTTGGCGGCGTCGACGATCGCATTGGGAGGTGGAAGCGACGACTGTGGGTGCACTTCAGCGGGCATCGCCGCAGCGCACCTGTTAGCCGATCCAAAGCAAAAGAAAGAAAAAACAGCCTTGTAGCAAAGACTTCACGCTTGCTGCGGAACTCTAATCTTTACTGCTTCTTGCTTCTGCTTGGATACAATAAAACTCAGGCTATCTGCCCCTTATAAAGGCTGAAAACCGGACTGCTATACGGACTCATTACTCAACACGGTTTCTATTCCTAAAGCTACTCGAACATGACTTGGGTCCATACGGGATTAATTCCAACATACTCCCCCTTAATCCTGATGTGGCCTAAGATCACGAACACCTAGCAGGTGCCGCATTGTTGCCAGCTTCGCCGTCGGCAATGTCTTCACAAGACATCACCGTTGCTCATCCGTGCGAATGAACTCCACAACGATCTGTCCTCCTCGATGCATTCACGATAAAATGGAACCTCATGTCGATATGCTTTGCGCCCATGGAATACGGATTCTTCATTAATGTGATTGCGAACTTATTATCAACAAACAGCCTTCACCGCACTATTCTCCTTCCCGGCCACCGCCCAACAAGCTTCGAGCCACAACGCTTGGCATGACGGTGCCGTTGCCGCCATGTACTCGGCTTCACATGATGACGTGGCTACCGCCTTCGCTTCGCGAGTTCCATGACACTAAGCATTCGTTGACATAGAACGCCATGCCCCTGTGATTTTCCTCGTCATCGTTGTCGCCGGCCGGATCACCGTCCGTGTACCCGTGATCACCTCAAAGATCTCCTCCTCCGTATATACAAGACCATAATCCACATTCCTTTCACATACCGAGGATCCGCTGATCGCCTTGTGATGCATCACCGTGGGCCTTCCATGAATCACGCCACCCCGACAAAGAAAGGAGAGATCCGCCGTGTGAAGTAAGTACCTTAGGCAACCAATAACACGGTGATACTCCGTTGCATCCACCGGTTGTCCATCAGGGTCCTTGTACAGCTGTGATCTCGGTTCTATAGGAATCTTGGTGGGATTGCATTCAATCATCCCGAATTGAGTCAGCACCTTCTTGGCGTAAGCTTTCTGCTTGATTTTGATGCAGTCTTCTTCTTGATTGACCTCAATCCCGAGATAGTAATTGAGCAATCCGAGATCACTCATCTCGAATTCAGACATCATCTGCTTCTTGAACGCCGCGATCGTACCTAGGTCTTCTCCTGTCACAATGAGGTCATCAACATATACACGACAATGATTCCTGCCCGGCCTGTTCCTCTTGTGTATACAACCTGTTCTTGAGCACACTTCACAAGACCGAGCTGCTTCAAGCTTCTATCAAGTCACATGTTTCAGGCCTATGGCGCCTGCCGGAGCCCGTAGAGCGCCTTGCTCAACTTAAGCACCAAGTGCTCCTTGTTCTTTACTGTGAATCCCTCCGGCTGGGCAAATAGACTTCTTCCTCGAGTTCTCCATTCAGGAAGGCAGACTTGTCGGACCCCGGGGATTCACACAACCCCGAGACCCTCTGTGCATACCAAGCTAGTCCCATGATCAGTAGCTAGCTTGCACAGTTACAACAAAGATGCATTCATAACCATTCAACAACGAACTAATGAAGGCATAAAGTAATATTAATTAAAACAAAGAAAGACCTTATGGTCAAGGTTCTTACAAAAGTCGCCTCACAGGGCTTAGCAACAACAGAGTATCTTGCAGCGGAAATCTCAAAAATACGTGGAGCCCAATCGACATGCCCACAGGCAATCGAGTGGTGGACGTGACCTAGTTCGCAAAGTCTTCAAAGTAGCCTTCTTCATAGAACTCAACATGTCCTGAATCTTCTCATTGGATGATCAACAAAGGGCATAAAGCCGTGAGTACATAAAGTACTCAAGAAGTCGTAGAGAAATGTATGCACATAGTATTCATGACAAAGCTTAAGCAAGGATGGCTTTATGGTTAATTTGCGTAAAGCAAGTTTAACAAGAAATACAATAATTAGATGGTAAAGGTGATTTTAAAAGAATAATACATAGATAACCAAGTTCTTTTGAATCAAACAAAGTGAACATCCCGCTCACTTCCCAACCATTCCAACCAAACGCTTCTATCGAACCAAACCACATTTTTGAAAATACTACCTTGCGCGAAATCACTGTGCATGTCCGTGAATCGGGACACGGCTATTCGAATAGATTTTGAACACTCGCAGAGGTTGTACACCTTTACCCACAAGAGATAAATCACTTGCAATGTCCGTCTCGACACACTTCCGAGGGTGTGCGACTAAGTGACTATCACAAGGCCTTTACAAAGTTCCATTTTGCCTCGGTTCGCTCGCTAAGGTTTCGCCATCACATTTCTCTTGCGCCAATAATCAACCCTAACAGTAACCGACTCAAAACTTCCCTAATTAGTTGGCCAGTCCGTCCCATACCGGACTTATGGTTGCACGAGGTGACCCTGATCAATGACTTGCAAAGTTAAGTCCTTAGTTGGTCGCTCGCATAAGTCTACCACAACCCAATGTGCATCACACACCCACTCTAGCTTCCTACCTCAAGCCCGAGCATAAATCATTTTTGTTCAATCCCACCAAATGGCAATCCTCGCCATGGCACAACATCTTTTAATAAAAGTGGCCTCACACCACTGCTCCATAGTTCCATTAGTCAAATTTCATTCAACATTGAACATGTGATCGAAAGTCTCATGTAACTAAAGCATGTCTAAGCAATAATACGCTCCCAAGTTGGTATACAATTATGTCCAACTAGTATTAACCATCCTAAGGTGTCCAAGGGTACATGTCATTCAAGGAGACATTTCATTTTCAATTTATCAAGGAGGCATAATGGCAATTTGGTAATTATCTACTCCCAAAACCATTTTTAATAAAACTAGCCATGCATGATAATTTAAAACAATATACATTTATAAAATGGGTTCAACATGGTCAAAGGCCTACGACTTGCCTTCGTTGGTGAGGAGAGGGTCTTGATCGTCGGTCGAAGAAATCTTCCAAACGCCTAATCTACACGTCTGAGAAAAGCAACAAATAAATAAAACAGCACCAAATGAACTCCAAAAATTACAAAACCAGTGCCAAATGAAAGAGGATGAATTTATATGAATTTAGAAATTTGGATCACCCAAATCGGAGTTCGGATGTGAAAGTTATAGCCAAAAGAAGTTTCAAAATCACATAAAATGATGAAATTAGGGTTTTCGGATTTTCCGGAATTATTTTTCTACTGGAAAACCGGATTTTGACGTCAGCGCCGCGCAAGCACACACGTGGCACTACGTGGCGCCACGTAGGCAAGACGATCGACGCGGCCGACGTGGCGCCACGTGGCCACGCCACGCTGGGCCCACGGTGGTCGAGAGAGAGAGAGAGAGAGAGAGAGACGGGCGCGCGCGGCGGCGGCCGAGCTGGAGAAGACGGCGCGATGGCGCGGGAGAAGGCGGTGGCGGCGGAACGGCGACGCAGAGGCGACCGAGCCGGGAAGAAGAAGGGAGGGCGGCGAGCGAACCGAGAGAGAGAGAGAGAAAGAAGAGAGGAAGAGGCGCGGCGCGGTTTTAAAGCGAGAGAGGCACGGCGCGGCGTGGCGGATGCTGTGAGGCGCGAGAGGCGACGAGACGCGCGACGCTGCGGCGTGGCGAGACGGACGGCGGGCGATTCGGGCGGGCGGCGCGGCGGCGTGGGAGAGAGCGGCGGCGACGCTGACGGAGACGACGATCGGAGCCGTCCGATTCCGACGGACGGCCGGAGCGAGGGAGGCGCGGAGAGAGCCGTCCGATTCGACGGACGGTGAGGAGTGAAGAGGCGCGCGCGCGGGAGACGAGCGGCGCCGTCCGATTCGACGGACGGTGGAAGCGGAAAAGGCGCGGCGATGCGAGCCGTGGCGATGGCGATCGGACGGCCGCTAAGGAAAGGGGCGCGAGCGGCGGATGCGGTCGGATCTCGATCCAACGGCCAAGAAGAAGAAGCGACGCGGCGAAGCAATCTGACGTTGGATGGAGATCCAACGGCGAGGCGCGCGGCGCGCAGCGGAGCGGCGTTCGGGAAAAAGTGATGGGCCGAGGAATTCGCCCACGACAAGAAAAGGATTTTAAATTCATTTTGATTTCGTAAATTCAAATAAAGCAAAAGGCAATTTAGAAAATAGCAAATAGACTCCAAAAATTCTAGAAAATTCACGTAAATTCCTTGAATTATTCTTGACTTAATAAAAATACTTTTAACTTTAATTTTTCTTTTCTTTTGCAAATAAAATAATTTTTAATTTCGGATAAAACAAAATCAATTTCTAAAATCCAATAAATCCAAGAAAATTCTTAAAATAATAATTTTGATTTTAAATTCCAGAAAATTCAATTAAACCAACTTTAATTTAATTGAAGTTTGATTAACTCATATTAAATCGCAAATGGATTTTGAAATTTCCAATTTAAGCTTTTTAATAGAAACAAATGGTTCTCTTTTAAAATTTTTCAAAACTCCAAAATCGGACGTTACAAACCTACCCTCTTAAAGGGAATCTCGACCCGAGATTCAGCCGACTAGAGAATAGGTGGGGAAACTCACCTTCGAGTCATCTTCTCGCTCCCAAGTGGCTTCTTCTTCTGTGGTTGCTCCATCGACCTTGCGTAAACGGATGATCTTGCTTCTTGTCACTGCTCGCTACTTCCAATATCTTGATGGGATGCTCCTTGTAGGTGAGGTCTTCTTGCAGGCAATTGATTCCACGGCATCCGCTTCTTGGGCACACGCAAACACTTCTTCAATCTGCGACACGTGGAAGACATTATGCACATCCGATACCGAGGCGGAAGGTCCAACCGTGTTAGCGACTTCTCCTCTTGCTAGAATCGAAAGGTCCGATGTACCTTGGTGCAAGCTTTCCACTTACTCAAACGACGATCCTTTTGAGAGGCGACACCTTCAGTACACATGATCACCAGTGCAAAGCTAGATCTCGCGACGGTTATCGCGATAACTCTTCCGCTCGTCTCAGGCTGTTTTCAGCCTTTCTCTGATTGATCGAACTTGCTCTTCGGCTTTTTCCAAAATATCTCGCCCAAACACTTGTCTCTCACCTACTTCATTCCAATACAAGGGTGTTCTGCATTTTCTTCCATAAAGAGCTTCAAATGGAGACATCCGAGGCTTGACCGGTAGCTGTTGTTATAGGAAAACTCGCATAGGGTAGCATTTGATCCCAATCGTCTCGATTTGCTAAGGCACAAGCCCTTAACATATCTTCTAGGATTTGATTTACTCTTTCGTCTCATCCATCCGTCTGGGGTGATAAGTCAGATCAAATTTAGATTAGTACCCAAAACACTGTGCAACTTCTGCCAAAATCTTGAGGTGAACTGGGTTCCTCGATCTGACACGATCTTCTTCGGCACTCCATGCTGGCACACTATCTTTGCCATGTACAACTCGCTACCTATCACGAGTAAGTGGTCTTGATCGGGAGAAAGTGAGCAACTTTGGTTAGACGATCCACAATTACCAGATAGAATCATATCCCGACCTTGTCCTTGGCAAACCAAAGTGATAAAATCCATGCCAATTTCTTCCCACTTCCATTCGGCACTTTCAAGGGTTGCAGAGTCCAAGCAGTCTTTGATGCTCGGCTTTAACTCACGACAGACATCACATTGAGCTACAAACTCGGCAATCTCACGCTTCATGCTAGGCCACCAATACATTTCTTTAAGGTCTTGGTACATCTTTGTGCTTCCAGGGTGAATGGAATACAACGCTTCATGGGCTTCCTTGAGTATCACCGCTAAGCTCTTCACGACCGGAACACGATTCGCTTGTCAAACCAAATGGTGCCTTGCTCATCTTCGAAAATCTCGTGGCTTTACCCTTCTTCATGTTGCTCTTGATTTCCTTAATATTGGCATCTTTAACTTGAGCTTCCTTGATCTGATTCCGCAAAGTGGGTTGAACTTCTAAGGCAGCTAGATAACCTTCTTCAACCAACTCTAACTTGAGCTTCAGGAATTCTTCATGAAGGGTGGTGATTTTCCTTGATTGATGTGGTATTGCAAGAGACTTTTCTCGCTCAAGGCATCCGCCACAACATTAGCTTTGCTCGGTGGTAATGGATTCCAATATCATAATCCTTGATCAACTCTAACCACCTTCTTTGCCTCATATTAAGATCAGCCTGAGTGAAAATGTACTTCAAGCTCTTATGGTCCGTGTACACTTCACAGCGATTTCCAATAAGGTAATGACGCCATATCTTTAAAGCATGCACTACGCAGCCTAACTCCAAGTCATGAGTAGGGTAATTCACTTCATGAGGCCTCAATCGACGGAAGCATAAGCTACTACCTTCCTTTCTTGCATCAGACACAACCAAGTCCTTGCCGGATGCATCACAGAAAATCTCAAAATCCTTAGGACATCCGCAAAATCAACACCGAGCGTTGTCAACCGCTTCTTCAACTCTTGAAAACTTTGCTCACAACTGCTGTCCAAGCAAATTTCTTTTCTTTCTTCAACAAATGAGTGAGGGTCTTGCTATCTTGGAGAATCCTTCTATGAATCGGCGATAGTATCCCGCCATTCCAAGAAAACTTCTGACCTGAGGCACTGACTTGGGTGACTCCCAATTAAGCACATCCTTAACCTTGCTAGGGTTAACAGATACTCCTTCTGCAGACATGACATGTCCCAAGAAAGTAACTTCTTTCATCCAAAACTCACACTTGCTGAATTTAGCATAGAGTTGATGATCTCTAAGCTTATTCAGACCAAACGGAGGTGCTCTTCATGCTCTTCTTCACTCTTGAATACACCAAAATATCATCAATGAAGACAATGACGAACTTATCCAAATACTCCATGAATACTTTATTCATCAAATTCATAAAGTAAGCAGGGGCATTGGTCAATCCAAATGACATGACCGTGAACTCATACAGTCCATACCGGGTTGAGAAAGTTGTCTTGGGGATATCTTCGGACGAATCTTCAATCGATGGTATCCTCGACCTCAAGTCTATCTTGGAGAACACTCGGCTCCTTTCAACCGATCAAACAAATCATCGATCCTCGGGCAGAGGGTACTTGTTCTTGATGGTGACCTCATTGAGGGCTCTCAGAATCAACACACATCCGTTGGGTACCATCCTTCTTGCAACAAAGATCACCTGGGCTCCCAAGGTGAAGAACTTGGCCTGACAAAACATTTCTCTTGCATTTCTTCAATTTGCTTCTTTAGCTCAACCAAATCATTGACAGGCAATCTGTAGGGTCTCTTGAAAATAGGTGCAGTTCCTGGAACAAGATTGATGACAAACTCCAAGTCTCGATCAGCGGCATTCCGTAGGTCATCGGGAAAGACATCCGAAACTCTCTGACCATCGCACTTCTTCCAAAGACACAACACCGCACTCTGGACTAAAGATCCAATTAGCTTCTCCGGGAGGCTTCAAACTTTACCTTGGTTCCATCCGGATCGACCAAAGTGATGCTTCTACCACCACAATCCAAGAGGGCTTGGTGATTGGCAAGCCAATCCATTCCCAAAATCACATCAAGAGACTTGGTGTCTATGACGATGAGATTAGCAAGGAATTCTACCCTTCTATGGTCACTTTAACCTTAGGACAACCTTGGTTCGTACTCAATTCAACCGGAGATTGAACCAACAAAACACTTTTAAGAGGCAAAACTTCCAACTGGTGCCTTTCAAAGAAACTCCGAGAAACAAACGAATGCGAAGCTCCGTAATCAAACAAAACAAGTGGCAAAGCCGAATTGACAAGAAACTTACCCAAAGACGACGTCCGGGCCGCTCTGGCTTCTCCACAGTGGTGTGGTTCACACGACCTCTTCCAAAAGGCCGAGGAGACTTGGTAGTGCGCTTGAGTCCGAGGGCTCCACGTGCGGCTCCCGGAGTGGGGTCCTGGTCGGAGTGGCTCCCATGTTGAAACGAACAGAGAAGGGCCTTGCCTCGCGGCAATCACGCGGTGCCCCACCGATGACACTTAAAGGTGTGATCCCACCGCAGGTTGACATTCCTTGGTTGCCGTTGCCGAGCCGCTGAAGCCGCGGTCACCGGAATCGCTGGGCGAGGTGTCGCTCTGGGGGCTCAATGTGACAGTGGAGCAACACGGCGGAGGCGCACATTCATTCTCGACTCTGGGAGTGAGACCGATGGGCACCGTGTGCGCATCATCTTTCTCTTGCGGGATTCTTCAAGCTCACGGCGGATTCCTCGATGAGCATGGCCTTGTTCACCAGTGCCGGAAATCTGCATAATCATTCCCAATGACTTGCACCTTCAAACCGGGTTGAGTCTCTCTTGAAGCGCTTCGCGGGCATCATCTGTGGCAACGCCCTTCGGGCATAACGGACAACCGAGTGAATCTGTTAAGATACTCACCACCGACGTGTTGCCTTGCCGCACTCACGGAACTCATTCTTCTTCATTTCCACCTTTCCATCGTGGATATGGGAGTGGCGGAAAGCTCCTCAAAACTCGCCCAAGTGATACTCTCATGGTTTCCATGGCGGCACAATAGTTCTCCCACCATTCGCAGCCGTACCTTCGAGTGGTGGGTGGCATCTGTAACCTTCTCGCGATCATCACAACGGGTGATAGCGAGCTTTTTCCATGGAACGCAACTACCATTCAAGGCCCAATGGCTCGGAGGAGCTAGAGAAAGTGGGCGGATGGGTCCTCAAAACTCGCCAACTGGATCGAGGAAAATCGGGGTGGAGCGGCGGAGGCGTGGCGTACCGCTTGATCGCTCGATTCATCATTGCTAGCGGGCAAAGCGTGGTGCCGTTCTCACGATTCATCATCTCGAGTCATATTCGCATCAAAGAGCTCATCACCGCGTCTGGCTGCCATGAACCGACTCAAACCCGGATCTGCATCGGGCGGCTCGGGAAGACGGGCATCGGGCGCTTGAGTCTCATCCGGCTTATGAGTTATGGTCCGAACCATCTGCGACAAAGCTTCACCGGTTTAATAGACGAAGAAGAAAGCAATTTAGATGCGAGGAAAGCACGAGATGAGCGAGAAACAAGGGAGATAGATGGATCAACCTAATGCGACAAAGTTGGTTTTACCCAACGAACGGATAGCCGGAAAGCTATCAAGAAGCAAACCAAAAGGGACACTTAAGCACAAAAGCACTATTACGCAGACTAAACGATACTAAAACTAGGGAGGGCAGCTACTAATCTAATCTTTACGGAGGGTCAACTGGGAACAGACGGCGGAACTTGAGCTTCCAAAACTTCCATTGCTTGATCTTGAAGGGCTCGATCCTAGGGATAATCCAGAGATGAGGGAGTCAAATTAAATTTGAAAACCAAGTTCCAGAAAAGATAAGATGAAAGAACTCAAGAATGATATAAGAGGGTAAGATGATAAGAAAAGAATAGAATAAGATAAGAAAGAATGTAATAAGATGAGAGAAGAATATCTAGTCAAGTTAATTGGTTGGTTTGATTTAGAAAATATATTTTGAATCTTTGACTAAGACGACCAATCTAGCTAAAGGTTACGCCCCATAATGATATGGCTCGATACTATCTCTTGTCGGACCCCGGGGATTCACACAACCCCGAGACCCTCTGTGCATACCAAGCTAGTCCCATGATCAGGAGCTAGCTTGCACAACATAAACAAAGATGCATTCATAACCATTCAACAACGAACTAATGAAGGCATAAAGTAATATTAATTAAAACAAGAAAGACCTTATGGTCAAGGTTCTTACAAAAGTCGCCTCACAGGCTTAGCAACAACAGAGTATCTTGCAATGAAATCTCAAAATACGTGGAGCCCAATCGACATGCCCATGTGCAATCGAGTGGTGGACGTGACCTAGTTCGCAAAGTCTTCAAAGTAGCCTTCTTCATAGAACTCAACATGTCCTGAATCTTCTGCTGGGACTGATCAACAAAGGGCATAAAGCCGTGAGTACATAAAGTACTCAAGAAGTCGTAGAGAAATGTATGCACATAGTATTCATGATGAGCTTAAGCAAGGATGGCTTTATGGTTAATTTGCGTAAAGCAAGTTTAACAAGAATACAATAATTAGATGGTAAAGGTGATTTTAAAAGAATAATACATAGATAACCAAGTTCTTTTGAATCAAACAAGTGAACATCCCGCTCACTTCCCAACCATTCCAACCAAACGCTTCTATCGAACCAAACCACATTTTTGAAAATACTACCTTGCGCGAAATCACTGTGCATGTCCGTGAATCGGGACACGGCTATTCGAATAGATTTTGAACACTCGCAGAGGTTGTACGACTTTACCCACAAGAGATAAATCACTTGCAATGTCCGTCGACACACTTCCGAGGGTGTGCGACTAAGTGACTATCACAAGGCCTTTACAAAGTTCCATTTTGCCTCGGTTGCGCTTCGCTAAGGTTTCGCCATCACACCCCTCTTGCGCCAATAATCAACCCTAATGTAACCGACTCAAAACTTCCTAATTAGTTGGCCAGTCCGTCCCATACCGGACTTATGGTTGCACGAGGTGACCTGATCAATGACTTGCAAAGTTAAGTCCTTAGTTGGTCGCTCGCATAAGTCTACCACAACCCAATGTGCATCACACACCCACTCTAGCTTCCTACCTCAAGCCCGAGCATAAATCATTTTTGTTCAATCCCGACCAAATGGCAATCCCTGCCATGGCACAACATCTTTTAATAAAAGTGGCCTCACACCACTGTTCCATAGTTCCATTAGTCAAATTTCATTCAACATTGAACATGTGATCGAAAGTCTCATGTAACTAAAGCATGTCTAAGCAATAATACGCTCCCAAGTTGGTATACAATTATGTCCAACTAGTATTAACCATCCTAAGGTGTCCAAGGGTACATGTCATTCAAGGAGACATTTCATTTTCAATTTATCAAGGAGGCATAATGGCAATTTGGTAATTATCTACTCCCAAAACCATTTTTAATAAAACTAGCCATGCATGATAATTTAAAACAATATACATTTATAAAATGGGTTCAACATGGTCAAAGGCCTACGACTTGCCTTCGTTGGTGAGGAGAGGGTCTTCGGTCGTCGGGTCGAAGAAATCTTCCGAAACGCCGGAATCTACACGTGCGAGAAAAGCAACAAATAAATAAAACAGCACCAAATGAACTCCAAAAATTACAAAACCAGTGCCAAATGAAAGAGGATGAATTTATATGAATTTAGAAATTTGGATCACCCAAATCGGAGTTCGGATGTGAAAGTTATAGCCAAAAGAAGTTTCAAAATCACATAAAATGATGAAATTAGGGTTTTCGGATTTTCCGGAATTATTTTTCTACTGGAAAACCGGATTTTGACGTCAGCGCCGCGCAAGCACACGTGGCACACACGTGGCGCCACGTAGGCAAGACGATCGACGCGCGCGCCGACGTGGCGCCACGTGGAGTGGCCACGTGGGCTCGCCCACGGTCGAGAGAGAGAGAGAGAGAGAGAGACGGGCGCGCGGTGGGCGCCGGAGCCGAGAAGACGGCGGCGATGGCGCGGAGAAGGCGTGGCGGCGGGAACGGCGACGCAGAGGCGACGGAGCCGGGAAGAAGAAGGGAGGCGCGGCGAGCGCAACCGAGAGAGAGAGAGAGAAAGAAGAGAGGAAGAGGCGCGGCGCGGTTTTAAAGGCGAGAGAGGCACTGGCGCGGCGTGGCGGATGCGGGCGAGGCGCGAGAGGCGACGAGACGCGCGACGCTGCGCGCGCGATGAGACGACGGGACGGCGAGATTCGGGCGGCGGCGCGCGGCGACGCGGGAGAGAGAGCGCGGCGACGCGACGAGACGACGATCGGAGCCGTCCGATTCCGATCGGACGGTGCGGAGCGAGGGAGGCGCGGGAGAACGAGAGCCGTCCGATTCTGATCGGACGGTGAGGAGGTGAAGAGGCGCGGGCGGGGGAGACGAAGCGGGCGCCGTCCGATTCCGATCGGACGGTGGGAAGCGGAAAGGGCGCGGGCGATGCGAGCCGTGCGATGGCGATCGGACGGTCGCCAAGGAAAGGGGGGCGCGAGCGAGCGGATGCGGTCGGATCTCGATCCAACGGCCAAGAGCAAGAGGCGACGCGGCGAAGCAACGGACGTTGGATGGAGATCCAACGGCGGAGGGCGACGGGCGCGCGCGGGAGCGGGCCGGCCCGGGGAAACAGTGATGGGCCGGAGGAATTCGGCCCACGCACAGTAAAAGGATTTTAAATTCATTTTTGATTTCAGAAATTCAAATAAAGCAAAAGGCAATTTAGAAAATAGCAAATAGACTCCAAAAATTCTAGAAAAATTCACAGAAATTCCTTGAATTATTCTTGACTTAATAAAAATACTTTTAACTTTAATTTTTCTTTTTCTTTTGCAAATAAAATAATTTTTAATTTCGGATAAAACAAAAATCAATTTCTAAAATCCAATAAATCCAAGAAAATTCTTAAAATAATAATTTTGATTTTAAATTCCAAAAAATTCAATTAAACCAACTTTAATTTAATTGAAGTTTGATTAACTCATATTAAACTGCAAATGGATTTTGAAATTTCCAATTTAAGCTTTTGACGAATAGAAACAAATGGTTCTCTTTTAAAATTTTTCAAAAACTCCGAAAATCAGGACGTTACAAGACTTGACATCGAGGTGGTGAACTTGCCAGCCGCGATTGGCAGCGATGGCAAGGATGACGTGCACGGTGTCGAGTCTGGCCACCGGTGCAAACACCTCCTCGAAATCAATTCCTTGTCGCTGTACATATCCTTTTGCGACTAGTCTTTCCTTGTGCTTGATCACGTCTCCATCTGAGTTTTTCTTCAGTTTGTAGACCCATTTGATCCCAATTGGCTTGTGTCCAGCCAGTAGCGCCGTGAGGGTCCAAGTTTCATTCTTCTCAATGGACTCAATCTCCTTGGCCATGGCGTCCTCCTAGGCTTGCTGCCCAGCGTCCTCGCGGTAGCAGGACAGCTCCTCCGTCTCTACGAGCATGGCCTCTTCTTCCATGTCCTCTTCGGCAAGCTCTAGCCTTCGAGCATCTCTCATGATGTCGTCGATGTGCCTGTAACGAACATGTCCATCATCGGTGCTGCTGCTCCCACTTGACAGTGTTGTGGCCACAACCGAGGCAGGCGTGGCACGATCATTTGCCAACGGTCCAGAGGCCGTCGTCATCATCGGAGTGGTGGGGGATGTCGGGGAGGTTGCTGCCATGCGTGCCGCAAAGACGCGCTCAGTTCTTTAGCCCTCGGCCACACCACCGCCGGAGTCGATGAAGGGGCTGGGTGAACTTGTGCCACGGGCGCCGACCACCGCTGACCACCCACGGCAACAAGAAAGTCGCCCTCTGTCGGCTCGGTGCTACATTCATCCTCAACGACGAAATCTGATGCATCCCCGCCGCCTGCACCTGTACTCCAGCACCACTCCAGCTTTTCTTCAAATTTTACATCACGACTTACATGAATTTTCCCGCGCCGTGGATCAAACAGACGGTGCACCTTGCAGTCATCCTCGACGCTAAGGTACACCATCGGCTGGCTTCGGTCGTCGAGTTTCTTCAGGTGTGGCGTTGCCACCTCGCGCGCGCCGCGTGTACCAAACACACGAAGATGTGCCGATGTGGCTTCCTTCCGTTCTGCACTCGAACGGAGTGCGCTCGCCAAGACCTTCGTTGGTAAGCGGTTTAGGTGTACACCGCGGTCGCACCGCCTCCCCAAAACCATCCGGCACGCTCATACTCTTGAGAAGGGACCTCGCCATCGCCATCACGGTCCCGTTCTTCCCCCACCACGCCGCTTTCTTTGTGGGCGTATGGCGCGGTGAGGTGTCGCCGATCCCGCCTCCTCGCAGAGCGGCTGAACTCACGGAGAGAAACTCCCACCGTGATCATCCTCAACGCCTTGATGATGCCGCCGCTCTTGTTCTCGACTGTAATTTGAATCTTCTAACACGGCAAGCTTGGTCCTTCGCCTTGATCACGCATGACCACATCTACCTAGAGTAATCATCAACAATTAACATGAAGTAGCCGCACGGCGAGGGTCGAAGGTGTGATCGGACCGCAGAGGTCAAGATGTAACGTACTCAAGCGGCTTCTCCGCCCTGTAATTTGCCACCGCTGGGAACGGCTGCCTCGCCTGCTTCGCCACCAAACACCATTGACATAGCTGGTTCGGGTGCGTGATTTATGGTACGCCCACCACCATCTCCTTGTCAACAAGGAGCTTCATAGCGTGGAAGTTGACATGGCCAAGCCTGGCATACCATAGTCACGCCGGATCTTAAAGGTTTGCCAGGAGGCACACCGCCTCTGCTAAATGCAACTCAATTTGGTAAAGGCGGTTTGCAGTGCGCCTCACCTTCATGAGCAGCCTCGCATGACTTTTTCAAGCACCTGTAGGGCGTCCTCGTCCATGATCACTTTGTGGCCGGTCTCGGTTAGTTGTTCGAGGCTCACGGTGTTGCTTCGAAGCCTCGGGATGTAATATACCTCTTGGAGCAGCCATCGTCCCCGCTCTCGCGGTGAACAGATTGATACCTTGCCCACGATTTGCACCGCCGAGCCATCGCGAATTTGACCTTGCCGGTGACATTTTCGCCCACCGCGGAACTTCGCCTGCCACCGGTCATGTGATTGCTCGCCCGTTGTCCAGTACTGCATATGACAGGAGCACCTTCTCTTCGCCTCGCTTCTCCTCGCTTAGTAGGACGGCATCCTCGCCGCCCCGCTGCTTTCAGCGCCATCTCCTCCGACATCGCGAGCATCGTGGCGGCTCGATGTCGTCTCGCGCGTGAGGTGTGCCTCCTCCTCCTTCGGGCCCCGATTCGGATGCATAGTGGCCCATCTTGTCACAATTAAAATAGTGGATGTGACTTTGTCACGCCACCGCCACTGAACCACTCTACTGTCTTTGCTCGGCGCCCGCGTGACCACCTTTGTCGCGCTTATCCGCCGCGACCACGCCCACTTCGACCGTGGTTGCTGCTTATTGTTCGACGAGGAGTCGCCGCCATCCTTCTTCTGTCGCGCCTGCCACTCGGCCTGAGTGAGCAGGAGTTGGCCGTCGCCGCTGCTGTTTCCACCAGATGTCCGCAGCCGCGTATGCTCTTCATAAGTCTTCAGTTGTCCCACAACTTCCTAGAATGGCCTCGTGTCGAAATCGTAGAACCGCCGATCCCGCGATCACACTCGAATCGATCCGGCGACGTGTCGAATAGCTTCTTCACCAATGCGGCATCGTCGAGCGTCGCCTCTAGGTTGGCGTACCTGACGGATATGCCATTGAGTCTTCCGGCGTACTGGTCCAGGGTTTCTCCTTCCTTCATGTGCATGATGTCGAAGTCATTCTTCAACGCTCTGCGAATCACAAGATTCTTGACGCGATCCGCGCTAATGAACCTTGTCTTGAGACGCCTCAAACCTCCTTCGCCGCTTTCTTCCTTGCTACCGTGATCGAGGTCCTCCGAGCGCTTGGAAAAGATGCGACTCGCCTTCTTGTCCTTCTTCGCCGACGGCGGCGCCCCGACCGCCGCTCGATTGCTTCCCAGACGCCTTGATCCTCCATCATTGCTTGCACCCGAATCACCCAGCTTATGTAGTTTGTCGCCGTCAGCTGCGGATAATGGAACGGCCCACCGCCGCTCTCCCGCGCTGCCTCGCCCTGAGGAACGATCGACATTGGCTCTGATACCAGATGTTAGCCGATCCAAAGCAAAAGAAAGAAAAAACAGCCTTGTAGCAAAGACTTCACGCTTGCTGCGGAACTCTAATCTTTATTGCTTCTTGCTTCTGCTTGGATACAATAAAACTCAGGCTATCTTCCCCTTATAAAGGCTGAAAACCGGACTGCTATACGGACTCATTACTCAACACGGTTTCTATTCATAAAGCTACTCGGACATGACTTGGGTCCATACGGGATTAATTCCAACAGCACCGGGGTGGGCATGGTTGAGGCAACGCTCGTGCTGTGAGATAGACAGACACTCCGACACGAGCTAGTCTCATTTTATTTCACAAACCGTACGATACATACGGCGACGCCCATGCATGCATGCATGTCGCACGGCGGCGGCGTGCGGGAGCAATATAGCTAGCGCAGAAGGTATAGATTATACAGGTGAATAGAATAGAGCTAGCTAGCCGACGTAGTACATGGGGTCGGGCAGCTTGAAGGTGCGGCCACCCTCCGGCGCGCCGAGGAGGTCGGTCCACTGGTCGCCGATGTTGCCGACGATCACGTACCCGGCGTCCACCAGCTTCTTCCGCTCGCCGGACTTGAACGAGATCGCTGACACACTCGCTTTCACCGGCCTGCAGCATCCATGCGAAGCACACAGTATATATCATTAATTACTACTGCACTATCGAGCTGATCGATCGAGTATGATCGATATTGCATTGCACGCATTGATTATATGTTTGTGCACGCGCGCGCGCGCGCGTACGTACTTGCAGAGGAGCTTCTCGAAGCCGAGGTAGCCGGCGTTCCTGAGGTTCTCAACCGTGCCTTTCCTCTTGTCCTCGCGCCGCCCCGTCAGGATCACCGGCTTGATTCCCAGAGACTGCACCTTGTTGTACAGCCGCTGCGTCTCCGGCAGCGCCGGCGCACTCACCTCCCCAGTGTAGGCGGCGAACTGCGTCCAGTTGTACGGCTCAGCCCTGCATGCACGTTAGTATTTAACTACATGCTCGGCATTGAATATTGATAGAATTAATCTAGTGTAAATTCTGTTATTTGGAGCTGCTGTTGTTGCGCATCACGTGAAGCAAGAAGCAGCAGAGACGCTACAGCAAGCTGATTCAAGCAAGTCACGTCGCGGGAACCAGCGGGTCCCACGAGAGGCGTCGAAGACAGAACCGAAGGCAGAGACGAGCGCTGCTCCTTGCGTGGACGTTCCATCAAACTGCAGGCGGGTCCCACGGACAAAACCGAGCGAAGCAAGTCGAGCGGTTTTCTCCGGAACGAAGTTTATCTCGAGCGTTCTCCGGAACGAAGCAGTAAACAGAGCAAGGAAAACGGAAAAATCCCATTGGTTCCCTAGTTGCATCGTTGCATGCATAAAAGCGCGCGTACCCGAAGCCGCGCTTGGCGTAGTAGGGGAGGTTTGAGATGGTGGTCTCGTCGACGTCGAACACCCAGACCTCCTTGCCGTCGCCGGCGAGCTTGAGGCCCTCGGCGTAGGCGATGGCCTCGTCGATGACGACCCTCGAATCGTTCCGGTACTGCCCGCCGAGCATGTAGTTCCCGACGTACGCCTCGCAGCTGGCCGGGACAGTCTTCCAGCCACGCAGGTTGTTCGTCTCCACGGCCAGCCGCCAGCTGTCGCATTGCACGCCGGCGTGCAGGCCGAGGCCACCGCCCGACCCCTGCAGCGGCCGCAGCATCTGGATCACCGGCGTGTCGTCGTCGAGCGACGCCGCGGCCTCCCACGCACCGGAGCTGCCCACGAGGGCCGTGAGGACGGCGAGGAGCGTAGCTGTTACTGCCGTCATTGCCATCGCCACCGCCACCGCCACCGTTGTAGTGGTATACTGGTATGGTGTGCTGCTGGTTTAAAAGAGTGGGAGCGAGTGAGCCAGAGACACAGCCGGGGTTAATTGGCGGCGGGACCCACCGACCCATGACACGTACCCACAACCGGTTTGTTTCCGGAGCACTGCTTCTCTTTTTAGTTGTTTTATTTCTTCTCACCTCAATTCAATTCTCAACTTTACATGGCACAAGGCAACGAAAATCCAACTCACACACGCACATGAATTTCGTATAGCAATGCAATCGGACACCACGTCTAAAACCGAAATGGAAACGAACAAGGAATACTAAAGCAAGATTAAATCCAACAATGATCACACCAATTTTCTCTTATCTCCAGGAACTTGATCCGCCTTAACGACTTCGTGTCCTTCACCCACAGCGGATGATTTATTCCTTTCTGCATTTTTTTGAAACTGCGCCTTTATCTTGGTCTCTTGGTTCTGATGCGTGATTGGATTCGGCCGTTGTTTCTTTCCTCGCTGTTCATCTGCTCTTCTCCTCGCGTGGCCGTGATAACACCGATGATCGCGATTATCAGTATAATTTGGACAGTAGAATTTTCACTAGTCACTTCCACCACGATGGAACCCCTCCATGCTGGACCATGTAGGTCACAAGTTGATCATCGTATACATATGAAGTCCATGCAAGAATTGAAAGCGAGTGGTTCCGTGTAGAGATAACCAAGAGACAAATGCATTGGAGTAGCTATCTCTAGATGATGTGGAAATTTTAGAGACAATCTTGTTTCTAACATGTGGCACATCATCTTTAGAAACAACATCTCTAATACATAGTCTCTGGTACACTCTCTAATATTTATATTTTATAATATTTATAACCGAGGGCAAAATGGCGTTTCCTCTAGCTTTAATGGAGGGGTTGTGACGAAGTGCTCACGGCGATGATATATTGTGAAGAAAAATTATAACTCAATGAATATTGTGAAGGAGTTAATCGATAACATGTGGTGAAGAAAGGAGTTATTCGATGATATATAATTAAATTTATCTTATTTAGCATAATTCATTTCACCATTCTTAAATCTTAAAACAAGATATCCCGCAGCAACAGGCGGGGAATCCATCTAGTTAATTTAACTCTCTATAACCCATACATTTCTGTACTTACATGCATTTCTTTTTCATCTGTTGGCAATTTGGCATTCGTATGTAGTGTTGCATTGATTGGGTCTTTTCCGAGATATTAATTGGGCATTTGAACAACAGCACAGACGTTACTAGGCCCAAAAGTGCTGACGATATCTTTTTACGTCCCAGAATGGGCCTGCAGGCTGTAGCGATAAGTTAAATATATATTCGGCGAAATTGTTGTTCTACGTTACATTTCTAGCCAAAGTTTAATGCCAAATTAAACAAGTGAAACACATTTTAATCTCAGCTCTGGTATATGTACGAGGTATGACTCATCACTCATCAGCCGTCAAGCTCCTCGATGAGCTGACAGTTTGAGATTTAATTAATTGGTTCAGAATCCCTCCTTTCTTTCTTTTTGCGAAGTAGTTCATCGCTGATTTCTGAATTCTAGGTAGGTCAACGACCTCTGTCTGAACTCACCACAACAGTACCTAATTCCCTCTCATCTTTGCTTTGCATCACCTTGTTTTGTTTCCCTTAATTTCTTCCCTTCAATGTAGTTCCTCTCTCTTCTATACTCGTAATTAACTTGCGAGTTATCTGTTCTGCACATGCAATTTACTAGTTCTCATCGCGATGCAAAGTACATTCTCCAATAAAGCATACATTCTCCAATAAAGCATGCAGTTTAAGCCAGCTAGGTTAATTTGATGCTACTGTGATGTTATCCATGTTGATCTTGGATGTCAGGAGGCCAGTATTGGTAAGCCCATTGGGTCTCTCCGGATTGAGGAATTGAAGTACCCTGCATGCCATAGAAGAAACAAGTCAAAAGATGAACATCTACAATGAAGTGACATAATGTTGAAAAGGATTAAAAAAACATCGGTTAAATATGGCAACTGCGTATGACTGCAATCAAAAGAATTTTGCAAATGTTTGTAACTTTGTATATATGATATTCATGGATAGTGGTGTTGTACTAATTAAGTATATACTTACCGACAAACGTATGTTTAGTTTATGTTCCAAATAATTAGAATTGTTGATGATTTGTCACTCTATATCTCACTGATATGTGACTCAGGACCCATATGTTAGTGACAAATCATCAAATACATATCTTTACAATGACAAATCCTCAAGTCCCCCAATAAGAAAATGTTGTTAAGGCATGATTAGGAAATAGACATGTGATGAAGAGGATTTGTTCTACTTGTTCTTTAAATAGTTGAAGTATTAACATGAACGGAAAAAATATGAAAGAAGAATTTCATTTCTGTTCAAGTGGAAATCTTCAGAGTAAATGTGAGCAAACAAACTAAATATAATAAGTAATTAACATGTGTACATTGGTTTTGCAATGTCAAAATAAGAACACAGAACTACTTTTTTTCTCTCTTTTCCGAAGAGACAATATGGAACACAGTATCATTAGAGGCTAAAGGGGCTTAGGGAGGCAAAGCTCCTGCTCACACTGATGGGGTGACTATGACCGTACTCCTGCTAAAAACCACGAGCAGCAAAACGGGTTTTGTAGCGTTCGATAGTACCATTAGACTAAGTCTTAATCTTGTACACCCACTTGCACGTGATAGGGCGAGCATGTACAAGTGTCGATACAATATCCCAAGTCTCCGTACGTTGAAGAGTACCAAGCTCCTCTGCCATAGCGAGCTGCCACACAGAATGAGGAGTAGCCTTACGATAAGAACTATGCTCAGTGACAGAGAGAGCATGAGCCATCGGAACAAAACCAGGAGGATCAGGAGGTCGAAAGGATATCTGGTCACGAAGGACATAACGAGGTGCATCATCAGGAGGATCAAATGTCGGTGTCAGTAAGATACTAGGAGAGGAGACTGGTAAAGGACGGGGATGCCTGGAGTAGTGAATACCAGAGAAACGAGACGATGGTGCTGCAGGAACAAGAGACGGTGCTGTAGGAGGCAGCACTGGAGGCGAAGGTACAGAAGGAACCACTGGAGATAGACCAAGGGAAGACTGTGATAGTGAAGAAATGGGTGAACAGTCAGAAAGAGACAACCATGAAATCAACTCAACAGTGGAAACAGGAGAAGGAGCTGAATCTCGATAGAAGAAAGGTCGACATTCGTCAAAGACAACGTCTCTTGAAATCCTAATCCGTCGAGCAGAAGGATCATAGCAGCGATAACCTTTATGCTCAGAACTATAACCAAGAAATACATACTCAACTGACTGAGCCGATAGTTTGGTGTGCTCACGAGGCTACAGCAGAACAAACACAAGTACAACCAAAAACACGAAGGTGAGTGTACTGGGGTACTCGAGAGTAGAGACACTCTATAGGACTGACACCCTTAAGAGCAGTGGAAGACTGTATATTGATGAGATATGCGATTGTAAAAATAGCCTACCATAATCGTGGTGGAACATGAGATGCAAGGAGAAGAGTGCGGGCAGTCTCAATCATATGACGATGTTTGCGCTCAGTAACCCCATTCTGAGCATGAGCACTAGGACAAGAAGACTGGTAAAGAGTGCTCTGCTTAGAAAGAAATTGTCTAAAAGCGTCAGAACAGTACTCGCCAGCAGAGTCACAGTGAAAAATACAGATGGAAGAATCAAACTGAGTACGGACCATCATTGCAAAGCTATGATAGATCTCAAGAAACTGACCACGATTAAACATAGAGAAAATCCATGTAAAACGGGAATAATCATCAATGAAAATCACATAAAATTTATGCCCACCTTTAGAGATAATAGGCGTAGGTCCCATACATCTGAATGAACTAAGTAAAAAACGAAAAGACAAGGACTCAATAAAATGATAATGAAGTTTTTTTGCTTGTCCAGCTTACAACCTTGACAAAATATGGCTGTGTCAATAGTAACACGTCCAAGAACACCCTGATGAACTAATGAACAAAGACGAGACCAACACAAGTGACATAGATGATGATGCCACTATGTAAAAACTCCAGAGGTGGTGGCAGCAGTGGCGGTGGAGGTAGACGTAGAGGTGGTAGGAGCAACTAAAGTAGACAGTAGGTAGAGGCAGTCAAGGATGTAGAGACCCCGACGATCCCTACAAAGGCGGCCAATCCCAGTACCGCCCCGCTTGTCGATCCTAGACGAAACAGAGTGAGTCAAAACCAACCCTACAAATTGAGATTAGTAAGTCGACGACCAAGAGAAGTTGCATGGTAAGTTGGGGAACATGGGAAATAGCTGGAGCAGATAAATCAGTAGACAAAAGAGTGCATTGACAGCTAACAGACAGAGGAGTACCATTAGTGTCTGAACAAAGATAGGAAAAATAGGAAATCCAATTGAAGTGAGAGATGTGAAGTCTAGTGTCATGTGGAAAGATGCACCAGAATCCAGAACTCAAGAAGTACCTAGAGGAGACGTCTGAGCTAGACTAGCGTAACTCACGAATCGTGAGAGAGCCGCCAAGTAGAGCATGACAGTATATCAACAGAGTTACCTCACTGCGAAGGTTCTGACGTGCTGGTTTATTCTCCCGTGGAGAAAGGGCCTCCCTACCCCACTTGAATCATCCACCTCCACACGCTTATTCTCGCTTTTTCGCACCGCATAACACCGTAGTCGTGCGAAGTTCTTGCAATAATTGCACCGAACCCCGCTTGGTGCAAAAAAATAGGAGCGTAAATGATATCCAAGAGGGATCAGAGTCGAAGAAGGAACCGCCGGTGTAGTCGCCGAAGAAGGGGTAGCAAGCACACCGAACAAATCAGGCCGCTAACCCACAATAAACTCCTCAAAGACGGCGCCGAAAGAGCCTCGATGACTGTCGATCGTGGGGAGCGGCTCAGTGGTTGAGCCCTAGCATGCTCAAACTTTGGACAAAGACGGCAGACGAAGTCATAATGGCGAAGGCGATCATGATCCGTCGTTGTCGCGTCAACCTCATCTCAGCAGAGGAGGCACAGGAGGCACCCGACGCCAGCCGGGTACACTTTCGTTAACTCCCATTCGCCATCGCTTTGTTTGATTCAGAGCATCTCATTCTTTTGTTTCGGTCTTTGCTGCTATTAGTGAGCTCCTTTTTACTCCATTGTTGATCCCATTGCTCATTCGCTCTCCTGGTTTGGAGTTGTGAGCTGAATCTGAGTGTAGGGATGTCCCAATTGAGATTGAGGGAGTAGGATTCTTAGCAAATCTTATCCTTCTCCATT
Source organism: Hsuehochloa calcarea (assembly GCA_036346395.1). Lineage (NCBI taxonomy): Eukaryota > Viridiplantae > Streptophyta > Magnoliopsida > Poales > Poaceae > Hsuehochloa > Hsuehochloa calcarea. The sequence continues at coordinate 37,236,810 of CM070602.1, read as the reverse complement.
CAGCAAGTTTAGATGTAATTCTTGGTATGGATTGGTTGTCTCAGCATAAGGGACATATCGATTGTGCCAAGAAGTGCGTCTCTCTATCTAGTCCTCAAGCAGCGGTGTTCGCCACGAAATCGCTAGGTCCGCACCTCTTCGCCAGCGAAGCCCGCTTAGGTATTAGTGAAGTCCCAACAGTTTGTGACTTCGTTGATGTCTTTCCTGAAGATCTTCCAGGGATGCCACCAGTTCGAGACCTCGAGTTTGTCATTGAGTTGGTTCCCGGTACTGCCCCGATTTCAAAGAGGCATTATCGGATGCCACCGAACGAGTTGGTGGAGTTGAAGAAGCAACTGAGTGAGCTGCAAGAAAAAGGTTTCATCCGCCCTAGCTCATCTCTGTGGGGTTGTCCTGCAATCTTCGTAAAGAAGAAGGACAATACTTTGCGCATGTGCGTTGATTACCGTCCGCTTAATGAGGTAACGGTAAAGAACAAGTATCCTTTGCCCCGTATTGATGATCTTTTTGACCAATTAACTGGAGCCCGAGTATTCTCCAAGATTGATTTGAGAGTGGGATATCATCAAGTTCGGATACGACCTGAATATATTCCAAAGACGGCTTTCTCTACTCGCTACGGCTTGTATGAGTACACCGTCATGTCATTTGGCTTAACTAATGCTCCAGCCTTGTTCATGAACCTCATGAATTCGGTATTCATGGAGTATTTGGATAAGTTTGTCGTAGTCTTCATCGATGATATTCTCATCTATTCCAAGGATGAGGAGGAACATGATGAGCACCTGAGGCTTGTGTTAGGCAAACTTCGGGAGCACCAGCTGTATGCGAAGTTCAGCAAGTGCGCATTCTGGTTGAAGGAAGTGGCCTTCTTGGGTCATGTTCTTTCAGCAGGAGGCATAGCCGTTGACCCTAGCAAGGTCAGCAATGTTCTTTCATGGTTCAAATTTACTTCAGAACCGGCGCGGAGTTTTCTTGGTTTAGGGATATTATCGCCGCTTTATCGAGAACTTCCAAGATCACGGCCGATGACGGTTGCTCAAGAAGGATAAGAAGTTCCCGTGGTCCTGCTTGTGAGGAAAGCTTCCAAGTACTTAAGAAGCGCTTGACCACCGCTCCCATCCTCGTTCTTCCCGATATTCACCAAGCTTCGATATCTTTTGCGATGCTTGGCCGAGGACTCTCGGTTGTGTCCTTATGCAAGAAGGCAAGGTAGTGGCCTATGCATCAAGGCAATTGAGACCTCATGAACTCAACTACCCTACCCATGACTTGGAATTACCGCCGTGATTCACGCGCTTAAGATTTGGCGACATTACCTAATTCCAGAATCTGCTAAGTGTATTCGGATCACAAAAGCCTAAAGTATTTATTCACCCAACCAGATCCGAACCTCGTGGAAAAGAGATGGTTGGAGTTGATCAAGGACTATGACATGGGTATTCACTACCATCCGGCAAGGCTAACGCCGTTGCCGATGCGCTCAACCGCAAAGCGCATTGCAATGTCTTGTTGCTCAAGGATTCAAATTTAACTTTTCCAAGGAATTCCAGCGTCTCAACTTGGGATTGGTTGAGCATGGTTCCTCACGCCTTGGTTGTGCAACCAACTTTGGTGGATCAATTAAGGTCGCCAAAGAATCGGATGTCGGGTGAGCCGCATCAAGGAAAATGTCAAGAACTAATGTACCAAGTGCTTCTCTCGAGGATGAGCATGGTGTTGTAAGGTTCGCAACGCCTTGTGATTCCAAAGGACATGGAATTGCGGAATTTGATTCTCCATGAAGCCCATGATTCGCTTCTTATGCATTCATCCCGGGGCCACAAAGATGTATCAAGATCTCCACAAAGATTTTGGTGGACCCGAATGAAGAGGGAAATTGCGGTTCGTTGTCGAGCGCGACGATGTCGTCGTGTCAAGGCCGAGCATCGGCGTCAGCAGATCGCTTCACCGCGTTTATTCCTCGAATGAAAGTGGGATTCGATCGGAATGGACTTTATCACCGGTCTACCCAGGTCGCCCAAGGGAAACGATGCCATTTGGGTCGTTATCGATTGGTTGACCAAAGTGGCTCATTTCCTTCCTGCCAAGACGCAAAGATCGTGGGGCTCCTAATGAGCTCTATATCGCCGTAATTGTAAGTTTGCATGGATACCAAGACGATCATTTCGATCGTGGTTCTCTGCTCACTTTCGGTTTGGCATAGTCCGAGAAGGCTATGGGCACTGCCTTACCTTTAGCACAAGATATCACCCCAAACCGATGGTCGACCGAAGGGTCAACCAAGTGTTGGAAGACATGCTTCGTGCTTGTGTTCTCTCATATGGAAAGCATTGGGAGAAATGTTTGCCATTTGCCGAAGTTTTCCTACAACAATGGGCCTTGTGCCAGGCCTCGGATGTCACCTTCGAGGCCTTATACGGAGAAAGTGCGTAACCTCGTTGAATTGGTCCGAGACCGCGAAGACCTTTCTTTGGCCCGACTCGATCAATGAGGCCGAAAGCCAAGTCCAGCTTATTCGTGATTGTTTACGCACAGCTCAATCCAGGCAAAAGTGCTATGCGGATCGCCGTCGACGTGAATTGAGCTTCGAGCCAGATGACTTTGTTTATCTCAAAGTCTCTCCTTTGAAGGGCCATCGCTTTTGCCGCCAAGGGCAAGTTAGCTACTCGATATGTCGGCCCTACCGTGTTATCGAAAAGAAAGGAGTCATGCCTATAAGTTGGAATTGCCAATGCACTCGAGGGGTACATGATGTTTTCCATGTGTCCCAATTAAAGAAGTGCCTCCGTGTTCCAACAGAGGAAGCTCCGTTGGAAACCCTCGATGTCCAGGAGGATTTGACCTATCGCGAGCACCCTATTCGCATACTCGATGAGGCTGAACGAAGAACAAGGAATAAGACCATCAGATTCCTTAAAGTTCAGTGGTCGAACCATTCTGAGGATGAGGCTACGTGGAAAGGGAAGATCGCCTCCGCAAGCGCACTATCCATCTTTCTTTACCGAGTGAGCCAAATCTCGGGACGAGATTTTTGTAAGCGGGGGAGGTTTTGTAACATCCCAAAAATGGATTTGAGTTTCAAATGTAAGAAAATACGAAGAAATTAAAACTTTTCTTGCATCATGAAGCCATTGATCATTTCTGTAATTCTTGATTAAGGAATTATGGGAAATCACAATCAGAATCCCCAATTAACTCCATTCAAAAACCTCCTTGTAATAGATCTTGTGCCAAACCCTGGGAAATCTTTTCCCTGAGTTCTAGGGAGGCTTGGCAACACCTCTGAATTATCTCATGATTTTTAGAAATTATTTGATAATTTTTGAAGGCGAGTCAAAGCTTGGTCAAACCCTATTTCTTCTCTTCTGGAATTGCTGGAGAAAATTCGGTGCATGAAAATCTCTGAAAGTTTTATGGGAGGTTCCTCCTGCGATCAGCAAGCTCCAGTTAAAATTTCATAAATTTTAGAGTTTGCTTGCTACCTCAAATAATTCCTCGAAAATCAGATGTTAGGATTCAAACCCTAACTGGTTTTCACTGTTCCTTAGGTTCGAGCCTGACTCTGCTCGAGCCACTTGACTCGGTCCACCAACTAATCGTGCTAACTCTGGCCGTCGGGCGCTAGGGTCGCGAGCCGTTGGATCGGTATCGAACGGTCTTCGACCACCGAACGATGGAGTCGTTGTAAACCACCCGATCTAACTCACTACCGGATCGGCATCGAACGATCTTCGACCACCAACGCCGATCGTTTCAATCCGCCGATCTAGCCCACCGCTTGATTTCAATCCGACGACCCACGAGTCGCTCTCCTTCCTCCGTCCGCGCGAGCCCCGCCATGCGCGGCGCAGAGGAGAAAAGCAAATGGCGCGCACCCACTCTATGGTCACCTTTAAACGGCTAGCTCGAAGCGCATTAAATGCCCGTCGCGCCATCCTCTCGAAGGCCATGATTCGACCGCTCACATCGCTCTCAAGTGCTCTCATGGCGTTGTTGACCGACCGAAAACCCGGCCGCTGTTTCGCCGCTGCTCTATTTAAACTCCATTGCTTCACCCTTAGCTTCCTTTAGCACCTCCGCAACTCTAGCTAGCACTCACCAGCTTGCTTGAGCTGCAGTCCTCGCAATCTCCTCGACCGCCATTGTTGAGTGTGGAGCTTCGGTGGAGGCGGTGCAGCAGGGGTTTTCTTCAAGTCTTTGCCCCGCCGCCCCCTTTCACTCGGAGCTTAACTCTCACTCGGTTTGGTTCTCTTTGCCTGTGTCGCCGTGGCCTAGTGAGAACCTTACCGCCGCTGCTCGGTCACTCGTCGCCGAGCCACTCCGGGTCTCGGTCGCTCTTCACCTGTAAGTTCGCATTGACCTATAGGAGCTTAGGTGTGTTTTCGTTGTTCTTTTGGTACTGCCCGTTCGGAGAGTTCTCCGAGCCATACCTACTTAGTCGCCCTCCGCGGTCGTACCTCCGTTTCAGCCATACTCCGACCAAGATTGGCCGGTAGGACCATTAAACTTTTAGATACTCATCCTCGCCTTGGTCGGGCGCACGTGGTCGGAGACGCCGTCGGGCCACTGGCAAAGCGTGCGGGAGGCGCTGCCTCGTGGTCGGATTTCCGACCAGTCACCGTAGCTTAGTCGTAAGTCTTACCACGACTATGCCATGGGCATAAGTCCTTCTACGACTAGTACCCAGTCGTAAGTTCTATTACGACTTGTACCTAGTCGTAAGTTCTCCTACGACCCTTAATTGGTCGTAAGTTCTTCTACGACTTGAACTTAGTCGAAGACTTGCTACGACTATGTCATAGTCGAGGTTTTCTCTACCACCACTACCGGTCGTAAGACCTTCTTTCTGGTCAGATATTTGGCATTAAGAATCCAAATCAATTGGTTCTTGTTGCTAAATTCTTTATAAATCAGTACCTTGCTACTGTAAAATTTTTAGAATTTTTAAAAGAAAGTTTGCTGTTGAGTCTTTGTGTTTTATTCGTTCTTATTGGTTGCTTTTCGCCTTCTCGTTAGGATCCGAAGAGCACATTGACAATATTGTCGATCCTCAAGAATATCCTCGACCCACAAAGAAAAAAAAAAGCGCTTGATCATGTTAATCCCATTATTTTTCAAGTCTACTATATTGATTTCAACTCGTATGTATGCATTGCTATTTTGTTGTTAAATTATGGTTAGTATCCTATAGTAGCATAATTTGTAGGACTTGTTTATCCTCTACTACCATGAGCTTAGGTTATTGGCTGTGGTCGGAGTTCGATGGATGGACTCTGGTCACTTAGTAGCTCTCGATTTGAAATTGCTTAGAAATGCTTAGTTTGGTAGAGATCGGCGCATCATCGATTGTAGTCGATGATCTTGATCACACACTTATGTATTATGCCATTACGACCAGCACTTGTGCTTTGTTATTTTGTAAAGTCAAAATATGAAAATGGAAAACTGATTTGGACTTGGGCAAGTGGTCGGATGGTGGGTTATGGGGTTTGTGGATGTCTTGCCTAAGTCAACAAGGACCGAACATCTTGTTACACTAAACCAAGCATTTTTGCGTGCTAACCACACGAGAGGGATATGGGACCTCTCTTGACTTAGTACTTTGGTGTGGGTTATCTCCGAGTCATAGGAGGGGGTTGTGTGTGTTGTGTGAAACATGATATGTGGTCGTGTTCCTGTGTTGGGTGTGCGGTGGTGGAGATTCCGGGTAGGCTCTCCACCTCGAGGAGCGTCGTAGTTGTCCAAGGCTTTACCCGGAAGGGTAGTTGACCGAGGCTTTACGATGACTCGACACAACGTATGGGTTTCTATCCATACAGGCGGCTCGTGGGTAATACACAATATTGCAAATGTCTCGTAGGACTTAGCCGTGCTGGCATACCCACGGAAGTGTGCTTAATAGCTTGGCAAAAAGGCGGTCTGGCGTGTGGGTACATTGGTACACCCCTGCAGGGATAAAACTATTCGAATAGCCTCGTCCTAGGTTATGGACACGCTTGGGGAGGTCTTCCAAGAGTTAGACTACAACCTTTTAAATTAAAAATTTAACATGGGTGGTATGAATGGGTAATTCATGCTATTGTTGTGGTGACTAAGGGTTTAGTCACTTCCAGGATTGTTGTTGTTCTCTATCTACTGTTATATTGTGTCTTTACGATTATTTGAACATTAAAAAAACTGATTTGTTAACTTGCTTTCAAATGTACCATCTTATTGCAAAAAAAAAATTTGCTTTATGCTAAAAATGAAACATACAGCCTCCACTCCAAAAGCTGGCATATAGTTATGTACAGGTCTGTTACTCCACACGTAAGTCTTGCGAGTACATTCAAAGTACTCACCCGGCTTTGCTGGGCTCTTGTTGCAGGTGAGGAAGGTGAGCCCCAAGGGCCTCACTTTTGTGAAATGTGCTGTGGATTCGACGACTAGCTTGGCGGTCCGGTCGGTTGCCTTGTGGGTTAAAGGCACACTGATTGGCTCTTTTGGTTTATAGCCATCTTATGGCACTTCTGCTTCCGCTGTTAAATTTCCTTATGTATATGTCGTTTGGCCGGTCGGCCTCTCTTTTGTAATAACTATTTTCTATTTATGTTATCTCCTGGATTGTTGGTTTTGCTTTGGTTCTATGTGAATGAATGGAATTGATGCATGAACTTTGTAAAGAGGTGTGTATACTGCATTTCTAGGAAGTATACATGTCTCGAGTCTCGGCTTATCTGATTTGTGATGCTAGGGCCGAATGGATGGCTAAGCATTACAAGGCCGATAAACCGGGATCTCACAGTGACAAGGATTTTGGGAGTTCAATTATCAAGGACATGGTATAGTAATTAATTAATCATCAAATAGACATTTAACTACCTTAGGGTGTTTGACATATATTTGCATAGGAAATTAAAGCATCCGATTTGATATTTTAAAATAATATAGTTTGCATAAAATGTAGGCTCAATATGGTCAAAGTGTTGACTCGCTTGGGCTATTTTATTGTAGCCTTATCTTACTCAAAGCTTGCTTGGATAGGGGTTCGAAGTCTTGGTCAGTGTCTTCGCTTGAATCTTGATCCTGCTCGAGTAGTTGATTCTTCTGGGCTTTAATTTCTAATTACGTGACAACGATTGAAAAACCAAATAAATCCAAAGAACTCCAAAAGACCAAATATAACCCAAGAGCTTTAAATAAGATTACGAAGGACGAGATTGAAAGGATTGAACGACATGGGGATGGTTGACAAAGTCAAACGACCAATTGAGCGAAAGGAGGAATGGCGGAGAAATTCTGCCGAGAGGGAAGATACAAAGGAGGGTAAGGATCAAAGGAGCCTAAGCAGGGATACACCACTTCGGATTTGGAAGATAGCAAGATTATGCTTCTATAGGTGAAAAACAATTTAACTACAAGTTCTACACCAATCTTAGATACAAGAGCAACACAGATTCTCAAATGACAGATCAACACCAATCATCGACATCAAATCGCCGCACAAGTCTCAATTGTCGGATTAAAGTAGATTTTCAAATTGACGGATATTATACAGAAAGTCAATTGACTGCTACTCAATCTACTGTTAAACAATTTACCGAACTGGAGAAGCAATAAACTACAACCAACAACTCAATTGACAGATTAGTACGAACTTTCAATTGCCAGCCACACAAACTACTGATCTTAATGCACCAAATCGCAATTGCCAGATTACTCCACAGAATTACAAAATATCGGATTATCACACAGAGATTTCAATTGCAAGATTATACACTGAGGTTTCAAAATGCCAGATCACAAATCATTGCCAAACAATACGGATTGGTGAAGCAATCATTACAGACAAATCAATACTTCCAGCTTACTCAATCACTGATCTGCACAACTCAGCTTATTCAATTGCCAGAACAAACAAGGAGTTCAAAATGCTAGCTCTACTGCCAACAATACTGATATTGCCCTGAAGATCACTATTGACTCCTAACCAATAATGAACTGAGGGGGGATTAACCAACAACCATTAACTCAATGTTCAATCAATGCTGGTCTCATGAACAAAGTTTCGGCAAATATAGACAAAGATCATCGCAAAGAACTAGGAAGCAATTTCACAGGCAATCAATTCAGATACTACTGTTGTCTTAGCTTCAAACCGACAGAGGGCGCACACAGAGGGAAGTAGGGAGCAGGGGCTCGGGCGACGACTGCCGGCGATTGGTGGAGGTCGGAAGGGACCTGGGAATGCCCAAAATGAGATGCTGACCGGGTGAGGAGGCTGAGGGAGGTGGCGCTGAGCCGAGAGCGATGGCGGCAGGAGCTGACGGGCTCAGCGGCCAACCGGTGGCGACGGTGACCGGAGGGAGGGGAGAAGAAACGAAGGAGCGCACGAGCATCAAGGCGGTGCGGGAAGGCTTACCGAGCCGTTGGGAGGCGGGAGGCGGGAGCCCGGAGGTGGCGATGATTGAGCCGAGGGCGCGGGGGAAGGCGCACGGTGGTAGGGGTCCTTGGTGGCCGGGAGGCGTCGGCCGGTGGCTGGGGGAGGGAGAGGGCGCTGAGGGGGTGCTCCGGGTGCCGGCTGTTGGGCCGGGGCAGCAATGGAGGCGGCCGGCGGCGGAAGGGCGACTTCGGTCGGAGGGGAAGAAGAAGCTGAAGCGGCGCTTTGGAGAGACTTACCAGGGGGAGGAGGGGAGGAGCGGGTGGAGCACGGGAGGAGGCCGGCTATTTATAGCCTGGGAAGAAGGGGAGCCGGTGGAGTTGGTGATGCCGAGCTGAGGTGGCGGCATGGGCGATGGCGTGGGCGCGGCATGGGAGCTCTGGCGGAAGAGACGCAAGCGCTGACCCAGGGGACGATGCACAACTCGGACCGGACACGCAGGCATTGACGGGGACGATGCACGGCTAGGACCGGGCGGAGTCGTGCAGCGAGGACGGAGGGGACGACGCCTGACACCACGGAGGTATGGGCGGCGATGGGGGGGCCTGGAGGTGACTCGGGGGGCGGCACAAAGATGGGAGGTGGGGCGAGCGCAGTGGCCGTAGGGGCGGCATGGCAGGAGAAGGTGGGGACGGCACTCGGGGAAGACGGGTTGAGGGGAGGCAAGGCTGGGCGAGCCGGAGGAGAGGGAGGGGGAAGAAGGAGAGGCCGGCGGAGAGGAGATGCAGCTGATGGGGAGATCGGGAGAAGGAGGGGGATGAGAAGACTGGGGGCGATGCGGTCGATGGAGAGTGAGATGGGGGTAGAGCGGGCCGGGCGAGGGAAAAAGAGAGGGGAGGGAAAAGTGGACCAGGGAAGAGGTAAGTCGGCCCGGGCCGGGAGATAAGAAAATGAGCGGGCCGGGGAAGAAATCGGGGAAACATAGGGTGGGCCCGAGAGAAGAAATGAGCAAGCCAGGCCAGAAGAAAACTTGGGGAAGAAAATAAGTGGGCCAAAAAAGAAATTTAGTGGGCCGGAGAAAAATGAGTCAACCCAGAAGAAGGGAGATGGGCACAAGCAAAACAAGGAGACACGATTTTGGAAGGGTCCAAAATCTGAAAAGGGCGAATTCAATTGAATTTTGAATTTGGAATTTGAATGGAGGTTTGAAACACAAACCCGAGCTTAGAGGAAGCTTGGAGTTTTTGGAATTTAAGCGACAAAACGGCAAACGGACGAAAACTGAAAACAAAACGGAGGCACTATTTGCCGTCCGAAAACGGGATGTTTCCTTGAAAACCTTTTCATAACAAAGGAATTAAGGTCCATGACATTAAATAATTGTTGAATTGGACAAGAAGCTTACTGGTACAGTTTTTGCTTTCATGGTGGGTGGATGCATTTTTTTAAATGGTTGCTTGTGCTTTGAGTAAAATGATGTGAATCTGGAACTAACAGGGTCCATACATGTGTTGTTTGTTCTTTAGCTTTACATGTATTTGTCCATACTCCATACAAGGAAGCTCATCATACAATTGAACTACCCAAAGCTAGCATACTACGTTTCATTCTTAGAAGGAGAACAATTCTTTCGGAAAAAGGACATTACACAATGGAGAAATGGACCAGGGTTAGCGTGAATAAATCCGTATTAACCAATATTTTCCTTCATTACTAAATAACTAGACATTAATCCATCAATAAATTAACTGTTAGAATTTGAATGAAGCAAGGTCGCTAAGTTACCTCATGCAACTTCTTCTTCGGACGAGCAGAGCTGAACTGGCCGTCAGCCTGCTTCAGCTGTTGCTGTTGCTGTCCCTGCACCTCGACGGCAGCCGCCGCATCGACAGCATAGCCTCGTCCATGCTGAATTGCCCCCGGCTTCTCTGCCACCGTGTCACCGGCCCTTGCACGCTGAACCACCGTCGCGGCCACCGCCATTGCGGCACTCTGCCGCGGCTGCGTCTGGTAGAAGACCTTGGACACAATCAGCTCCCCCTCCTTCTCCTCCTCTAGGTCGCCGAGGTGGTACTGGTGCATCACCCAGTTGGTCTTCTCCGACTTCCGGTGCTTGCCGAAGTTGTTGTACAGGACCAGGATCTTCTTGCACCCCTTCTGCCGGCCGGCCACCATCACCGGCCGAGTCTTGCCGGTCTTGTGCCACCGTGTCTCGCCACCATTTTTACTGTTGGTCAGGTCACACTCTGTCTGGATCTTTCTCCTCTTCCTTGTGCCGGTGGTGTAGGCCTTGGATGGCCTGTGGAAGAAGTGTTTGCTCAGGCCATTTCTTGTCACACCTAGTGAATTAAGTACAAGAGTTTGGGTGATCACACAAGTTACAACTTACAAGAGAAGAGTAGCTATTGATTCAATTAGATCAATGTAAATATGCATGACTTGGTGTCACCTCTAGGTTCTAGCTACATGTTTCTTGGCATTATGGCATATGTAAGTGTACCAAATTAACCTTTGTGAAAGTGAAAGGAGTGAAGCCTAGTTGGAAACTTCAGAAGCATCTTGCCATCATGTGGGAGAGAGGGAGGATAAAAAGTGGTTAGACACAACTTTCCATAAACAATGAATATCTTTGTACACACCCAATCACATGTGGAGAACACCATGGAAAAAGATGGCAGATGGAGCACATAAAGGTCAAGAACAATATGGGAACATATGCCATGCATATTCGAGATTCAAACTAACTTGTTCTTGTGAATGGCTACTACTCCAACTAGTGATTGATACCTGTTCTTGTGCATGGCTGCAGGATCATGAGATGCATGCATGATATCTCACCTGGGAGTTTCTCAGGATGGGTGTAGCAAATGCCATCTTCTCCTTGTATGGTGAATATGAACTCATCTATGAGGGGGTGAGCCCTGGAGCCCCCTTCTTTCACCTTGTCCTCCAGGTGCTCGATCAGCTCCTGGTCCGTCGCGGGTCGAACTTGACGCCGGCAGGCAACCCAACCATGTCCTTCTTGCAACGGCAACCGCAGGACATGCACCCAAGAATATGAGTATCAGAAGAGAGATCGAATTTGGTGTTGCGCCCAAGAAATTAATCACAAGGCTTTGCTTGTATGTGCAGTATTATACATACCGGTTTGCAGTCGAGCTCGTGGCCGCAGCTGGGGCACCGCCATGAAGCGGGTATCCGGTGCTCCTCGAGCTTCGTGACGATCATTGACCCTGGGTGACCCCTGTTCATGTTTGCTTCAGGAGTCCATGCATGGATCGTTTGTTGATTGATTATTAGTAACTAATCGAGCACAGTTCAAGAAACATGAGATATTCAAGACCAATAAAAGGCAAGAACAACTGAAGTTGATAACTAATTAGGCATAGTTCAAGAAACATGAGATGTTCACGACCAACAAAAGGCACGAAGATCAGCGAGAAAGGGGGGAGAGAGAGAGAGAGAGAAAGAGAGAGAGAGAACAGTGAGAAGAAGTGACGCAGATAAGAATTTAAGGTAGGTGAAGTCCGTGATTTCAATATCGCCCCGTGTAGAACCATAAACTGGTGCCGAAATTTCCGGTTTGGTTGAATTTTGGCTAAATTTGATTGAATTTCACTTAAATTTATTTTTTTTTATATTTAAAATCCAAAAAATTCAATTTTTTTGAAAAAATTCGGCCGGCCATATCGGCCAAACCGGCCACCGCTGGTAAATTTTTTGAACCGGTATTAAAATCCCTGGGTGAAGTACAAGCAAACATGCATGCTGCTTTCTCCATTCTAATACAAGAGATTTCAAAATTCATGTGTACCTTAACTCAAGCCAGACCTCATCAGGAAAGGGAAAATGCCCCCTAAATTATCATCTCCTATCTCTATGTTTCCCTCTAATTACCTCTCTGCCATCATGCCATGTGCTATGCAATCTCCCCTAAACCTAAACAGTGGAGTACTACAATACAAGGCATGGACTATATACTATTACTGTCCACTAACCACACTGCAAGCCTTCAATTGAATTAACCTCTATATCCTAAAAATATGACCGCTGCACCTGACCACCTTAATTTGGTGTTGACGTGCGTATTTTATTGCAACTGTTAAGTTGATTAACTAGAGTCTAGTTCTCTGTTTTCTTAGAAAGGAAAATCGTAGAGGCTAGCTAGCAAAAATAAAATCAGAGTGCCGTGTTTGATCCCCAGCACGAGGAAATGCAATAACATGACACTGACACCATTGCTCCCGGAAAAAAAAACTAAAATCAGAGGGCAAAAAAACTGCTGCTTCACTAAGGTCTAGGTTTTTCTTTCAACCAATCAACCATGGACCGGATTGAAGTTGAAGGCCCCAAAAATAATCTCCCTTTTGTACGTCTGACTTGCACGGAATGGTGAGACGTAGCAAGGAAGGCTGTTTCTTTCCGGTAATAACAAGCTTCAGCTCACAGTAATGGCGGGCAGGAAATATAGACCTTGTGCTCCTCGCGATTTAATTGCACCAGGGTAATGGAAAAAATACAAGAGCGGGGAGGGAGAGGTGAAGCAGCTCTCACATGGAGGACGGTGGTCGATTCTGAGTCTGAGGGGCCGGCTGGCCGTGTCGGCCTAGACTGAAGATGAATACACGCAAGAACACAAAAAAAAAAATTGTACCGCCGGATCAACAACAGCTTTTCTAAATTTTTTTTTGCTCTACTGCTTTTGATCATTAACTTACAAGATCATAGATGCCTTTATATAGGCTGAGCATTTAAATTCATTGATCCAATTCGTTTCTGAGTATGAAACCTACTCGGACTCGTATTAGAAAACCAAAACAGAAAGAAAAAAACTTTCTAAACAAAGATTACCTAATAGGCCGGTCTTCGCTGGTCTGCGGTGACGACGAGAGAAGCAGCTAGAGGCTATGCGGCTTGGCAGTAGAAGAACGGAACCCAAGACGATGCCAAGGAAAGGAACGAGCTGAATCGATCTGCGGATGGATCGATATGGCCCCTTCTTTTCCTTGCTACCCAAGGCAGCACAGCCTGGAGCCTGGAAGCCTGGAGCAGCGCGACTAGTTCAAAGTGTAAACTACGCGCAATCTTCGTGGGCCCCGGCCCCGGCGGCAGGCCTAGCTAGCTTACCCTGCACGTTTACCACCGGCACGTCGTCAAATGTCTTTTTTTTTCCTGATAAAAAAAAATGTATACTACCTACCTTTCAGAATACCCGGGCCTATTTGGCTTTTTACTGTCTCTGAAGTTAAATTACGACTCTTAATTTTGTACTAATATATTTATGAAATATTATAGGAGCATAATACAACAAAGTATTTCTTACAACAAATCTAACAATACTATTTTAATTGATAAAAATTACAAGTTTGACTAGTCAAACTCAAAGAGACCACGTATTCTGAAACAAAGGGACCAACCAGATGGATCAGCGTGTACGTACGCTGGTGCTGAAGCGTGATGGGGAGCCAAGTGCTAAAACATGACTATGTTTGGCTGTCGGCATAAGTAGAGGTGAAAACGGATAGCATAGTTTTCATCGATTCAGACGAAAACAAATTTGAATGGTCTTGGATAGGACTTTTCTCAGATAATTTTTGGATCGGAAACAAATACGGATTTTTTTATCGAAAACTAATAAGAATACGGTAGTCCTATTGTCCGTCGAAGTCGAATACGAATACGGATTATCCGAATAATAATAAGGACGGATATCCGGACATTTCAGCCCACGCCCAACCGCCGCACTCAACCCATCACTCCATAGGGTTCCTCATTTCATGACCTGTCTCCACCGCTCGTTCCCCAAGCCTCCCGGATGACCATCATGGTGGTGACGTAGCTCGTTGAGCACGAAGATCCTAGACGGGCCAGACATGTTGTCGAACTCTGTGAGTGCGCTCTCGACTCGCTAGCTTGTTTGACGCCCACGAGCTCTACCTCGACACCACCTGTAATACCCTGTAAAATCTTTAGAACTATAATTGAATTTCAAACCTTTTTATCAGAATTTAAAAAGAGATTTCAAAATTTCTCTTGAAGGAGGGTTAAATCTTGGGCCAAAGACCTATAGCCTTGGCCCATTAGGTGCAGCCAAAACCCTAGATGCTACTGTAGCACGCCTATGCTACAGTACCATCGTCTGCCACAGTCACCTCCTCCCTTGCTGCTGTCCAAGAGAAGAACCCTTCGGGTGCCGCCGACCAAGGAGAAAAGAAGAGGGAGAGGGAGATGGAAGGGGAGAGGAGTTTCTTACAGGGACTTCAGCAGGTCACAACAGGTCTTCAAGGGTGATTTCTCAGTTCTTTGACGTTTGTGTTTAATTTGTTTACATGCGATTGTTTCGGGTAGTAGATCAGGTTCTTACTACTGTTCATTGTACTCTAGTTTTGTAATTGGTAACTGCAAAATTAGGATTTATCATCTCCTAAAGAATTGTAGGAAATTTTATTAGGTTTCTGTAGGGTCTGAATTCACATTATTTGGAGGTGTAGTTTTGTATTTATGATATTTGCAATGCTGTTGTCCAGAATCCCTGTTAAGTTATAGCACTCGTAGTAACTGATAGATTAGAAATTGTTAGTGGCCGAATCAGGGATGTCCACCAAAATTAGTTTTGTAGGAAATTCTTTTAGCTTTCCAGAATGTTAAAGAACACAATTTTTGGATCAACCTAATGAAAGTTATAGCTATTTTAATGCTGCTGTCCAGAATGTTGGTCAGTTTCTGACTGTGTTGTTCATCTGTTTGTTAAAATTAGTTAAAAGTAGAATTATGAGATCTTGCCAGCTTAACTTTTGTAGACAAATTCGTAAGATTTCCATAGATTCTTAAAATGAATTTTTATTATAATTATACTACGATATATGCATTTTAGAAGGTCGCTGACCATATTTGAGTTACTACTAGTTCGTCGTTCCACTTGAGTAAAATAAATATATGAAGTATGGGTTTTTTGGAGTGTGGATTAGAGCGTTGCGAATATCATCGTTTCATCTTGTCAAAACTTGTTTTGAGTAAGTTATTTATTGTAGGCGGAGTGACCTTAGGATTAGTTTCACCTTCTTTACCTTCTAACTTGTCGCAATGCGAAAGACAGGTACAGTTTGAGTCATTTTGGATGTTTGTTTGTCCAAATTTATTATATGATTATGACATGGTTAAATCTTATGATGTATGATTATTCCCATTCTTTACATGCTTCCGTTTATTGTTGATATTAAATTACAAGTATGGGAGAATTCATTCATTTCATTACATTCATTTCAAGTATTCATGCTTAACCCACGAGAGTGGGTATTGAGATCTTCGTATTTTTAATATGGACAACTAAATCCCCGTACGAAAGATTCTTTATACGGGCCTTGGATCCCCACATTTTGAGAATTGGGCCTGAGTGAACACCGACGGGTGTTACACTGGCTATACCGGTATATGCAGAAGAGAAGTAGAGACATACATCCTGCATCGCATTCATAGTATATTCATATATATGGGATAATTTGAGAATTATTTGTATTCGGTTTAATGTTTCTGTTTTGTTTTCGATTCAATGTTTCTTTTGTCATTTGTTCGTACTTGCTGAGTTTTGGACTCATTCTTGCTAATTTTGTTTTTAGGTGATCGTTGAGGATGACACATCCTGGAAGGGAGTCGATCACATGAAGAAACCCATATTATCACATACTTCACTTTCTTCATTAGTTCGCTAGGGAATTCTTGGACGTGTTACTGTTGACACGGCCATGTTTTGTCAGGATTGTAATCTGGGCAAACAGCTACAACTTTCTTATCATTCTAGTGAATCCTTGTCTTCTCGTCCTTTTGACTTAGTTCATTCCGATGTATGGGGAACTGCACCTATTGTCTCTAAAAGCGGGTTATAAATCTTATGTTATCTTTATTGATGATTATTCCCGTTTTATATGAATTTTCCCTATCTCTAATCGTGGTCAGTTTCTTGCGATCTATCGTAGTTTTGCAACGATGGTTCGTATCGCTTGATTCTCATCATTCGTATTTTTCGTAGTGATTCGCCGGCAAAATCGCTCGGGCGCTTTTGACAATTTCCTTCCGAAAGAGTGGCAATTGCTTAGATCTTCTTGTCTTGGTGCTCATGCTCAGAATGGGGTTGCTGAGCGCAAACACCGTCATCTGATTGAGACTGCCCGCACTCTTCTTCCTGCCTCTCATGTTCCATCACAGCCTGGTCGAGGTCGCTTTACTGCTGCATATCTCATCAATATGCAGCATTCTACTGCTCTTAAGGGTGTCAGCCCTATAGAGTGTCTCTACTCTCGAGCCCCCAATACACTCACCTTCGTGTGTTTAGTTGTACTTGTTTTGTTCTACTACAGCCTCGTAAGCGCACTAAACTATCGGCCCAGTCAGTTGAGTGTGTGTTTCTTGGTTATAGTTCTGAGCATAAGGGTTATCGCTGCTGGGATCCTTCTGCTCGACGGATCTGGATTTCACGATACGTTGTCTTTGACGAATCTCGATCTTTCTTCTATCGAAATTCAGCCTCTTCTCCCGTTTCCACTGTTTAGTCGATTTCATGGTTGTCTCTTTCGGATTCTTAACAGATTTCTCTACTATCACAGTCTTCCCCTGGTCTACCTCCAGTGGTTCCTTCTGTACCTTCGCCTTCAGTGGTGTCTCCTACAGCACCGCCTCTAGTTCCCACAACACCATCGTCTCGTTTCTCTGGTATTCACTACTCCAGATGTCCTCGTCCTTCACCGGTCTCCTCTTCTGGTATCTTACCGACACCCACATCTGATCCTCCTGATGATGCTCCTCCTTACATCCTTCGTGACCGGACATCCTTTCGACCTCCTGATCGTCTTGGATTTGCTCCAATAGCTCATGTTCTCTCTGTCACTGAGCCTAGTTCTTATCGTGAGGCTACTCCTTATTCTGAGTGGCAGCTCGCTATGGCAGAAGAACTTGATGCTTTTCGACATACGGAGACTTGGGATATTGTATCGATTCCTGTGCATGCTCGTCCGATCACGTGCAAGTGGGTGTACAAGATTAAGACCCGATCTGATGGTACTATTGAGCGCTACAAGACTCGCCTTGTGGCCCGCGGTTTTCAGCAGGAGTATGGTCGGGACTACGACGAGACTTTTGCCCTTGTTGCCCATATGACCGCTGTTCGCACTCTTGTTGCGGTTGCTTCTGTTCGCCGGTGGTCTATCTCTCAGTTGGATGTTAAGAATGCTTTTCTTAATGGTGTTTTGCATGAGGTCTACATGCAACCACCACCTGGGTATTATGTTCCTAATAGGCATGTCTGTCATCTTCGTCATGCTCTTTATGGCCTCAAACAGGCTCCTCGTACTTGGTTTGCACGTTTTGCCTCAGTGATTACTGCTATTGGTTTCACTGTCAGTTCCCACGATCCTGCTCTTTTTGTCCATGTCTCATCTCGAGGTAGGACACTGCTTCTTCTATATGTTGATGACATGCTCATCACTGGTGATGATTCCTCATTCGTTACATATGTGAAGAAGCATCCCAGTGAGTAGTTTTTTATGACTGATCTTGGTTCTCTTACATACTTCCTTGGAATTAGGTATCTTTCATGCCCTAGGGCTACTATCTCTTCCAGCAGAAGTATGTCCAGGATCTTCTTGACCAGTCTAGTCTGACTAATACTCGTACTGCTGAGACTCCCATGGAGCTATCCCTCCAGCTTCGTGCCACTGATGGCGATCTTCTTGAGGATCCTACTCAATATCATCATCTTGTTGGGAGTTTGGTGTACCTTGTGAGCACTCGTCCTGATATTGCTTATGATATTCATATCTTGAGTTAGTTCATGGCCCATCCTACCTATATTCACTACAGTCATCTTCTTTGTGTTCTTCGCTACTTGCCTGGGTCTATCTCTCGTCGTTTGTTTTTCCCTATCTCCACCTCACTACAGCTTCGGGCGTACTCCGATGCAACCTGAGCTAGTGATCATTCTGATCGTCGTTCTCTTTCTACTTACTGTGTTTTTCTTGGCTCCTCCCTGATTGCCGGGAAGACTAAGAAGCAGACTGTAGTTCCCCGTTCGAGTGCAGAGACTGAGTTGAGAGCTATAGCAGCAGTGACAGCAATGGTTACTTGGTTGAGGTGGCTACTTGCAGATTTTAGAGTGCCTGTGATGAGTTTTATGACTTTTTTATCTGACAGTACAGGTGCTATCAGTATTGATCGGGACCCAGTGAAGCATGAGCTCACCAAACATATTAGTGTGGATGCTTCTTACACTTGCTCACATGTGCAGGAGAGAGTACTTACTTTACAATTTGTGCCATCATAACCACAGGTTGCTGACTTCTTCACGAAGCCACAGATTAGGGCACAACATTTGTATTTTCTCTCCAAACTCGGTGTGTACAGTCCACCATGAGTTTGAAGGGGGTATTAGAATAGAACTCTAGAATAGATTTTGGTTTCCTTTATTTGTAACACCCCTAAGCACAAAGATATATATATAACTGCAGCATTTCTCTGGGAGAAAACAACTATAAGAAAACAACTATATATATAGTAGCATGTACACGATCCAATTGGCCGAAAGATAACCATACCTCACGTGCACTGTCAAAGTATAATTTGCAATCAATACTATCATTAGTTACTAGGTCAGTGATGTATCAAGAGTCCCAAGCACGCTGCAGATAATGGCACAATGCAGGCCGGAGTACATCGTACCATTACATAGCTTTTTTTTTTTGAAAGACCATACAATTACATAACTAGCTTCATGAAAAAGGAAAAGGGCGCTAGCAACAAATAACAATGCCAAACAAGAAAATAACCAGTATCAGTACCTAGTTGTGACTGATTTCTACATGTAACGAAAAAAACTGTGTATAGTAAATCGGAGTCCAATTAATCATCAATCTCGACACGCCCGTTGAACAAAAATACCTACCTAGAAAGGTACAGCTTTGAAATGGAAAAAAAAAGACGGTGATGCTAGCACTTAGAATAACTTGTCCCAGTTTGGTTGATCAACCAGTTTACTTTTACACCAAATACAAGGATATATCACACAAAGAGGGAAGCTAACTAACCAGATTGGGTGGTGAGGTTTTATCGCTGCCATCTAATGGCAACAGGTTGCTAATCAATGTCTTTCTGCAGATCTCTTTTCAACTGGTGTAGTCCTCCAGTCATTGTGCCGCAAAACAGTACAGCCCACACCTGCCATGTGTCATCAAGGTCTCACATCCATCAACAAGCAAGGCATGCCACACATGCATGCTTTCCTACAAGTATTTTTACCTGGCTGTGACAGAAAGGAAAGTAGCAATCATTAGTTCGTCACATTGTAGCAGATGCACGAGAGGGATAATGCATCAAAAGTTCTAAAGAACCAAAAGTTTTGCAGAAGAGTTACAAAATGAAAATCAAGAGGTACAGAAAGCTGCAGTTCACAGCATGCCTTATGGACTTGTCCAACCACTCCAGGATAGTGTCTAGCGCTGTTACCTTAAGCACTGCAATTTTTCCAGCAAAAAATAGAGCTGATATAATTAGATTATCAGCACCATGTTCACATAAAGCACAACAATCAGTGCATATCGTATACGTAAAATATGAGTTCCCGGCAAAGGAAACATCTATAAATCATATGACCAGAAATCAATAGAAATAGCTATAAAATTCCTGAAAAGAAAATTAGTTGTCATTTAATTGATCACATTGTCTCAAACAGCTAATCATGTCTAAATTGCATTAACTACCATGGGATAACATAACAGCAGCAGGACATAATTGGAAAGTCCAACTGTACCTCAGGAATCTACAGTGATTGGAGTCGGCACGGATGCTTCCTCTTTGGATACTTCAGCCATTGCATCAGCATGGAAGCTAGTTAACACCTGGATCTCCTCCCTCCAAAGTGCATGAACTTCATCAGTTCGGAATCTTTGAGTAAACGTCGACTCCTCCATGGGAGTGGTCACACCATGTGCATACGTCAGTAAACCAGTGTATGCAATCATTGATCCATTGTCAATACAATATCGATCATCTGTTGCAAACAGCCTACTTTCTTGCAAACGTTCATTGCATCCAACACCACCAACAATAAGAACGTCCTTCGAATCACAATGTGCCATGGCACGTTCAGTGATTTCAACAAGCATAGCATGAGAGTTTCCTGGATAATAGACCATCAAGTATCTTAATTAGAACTTATGCGAGTTTTCTTCAGTAAAAGTATACATAATCTTTCCATACAAAAAGGTAAGCATAATCATGTATCATATAAAAGTATACATAATCTTTCCATACAAAAAGGTAAGCATAATTATGTATCATCCAAGGGTAAAAAAGTTTGACAATATACATGTACCTGTAATGAGTAGCATAGGTCTGCAGGTGTGCACTCATTATTTTTAAGCTTCTCAATCGCTGTAGCTTCAATGAAGCTCAATATGCCACTAAATGACACATCCATACCCTTTACAACATAAGGGAGATCAATGAACTTTTCTCCCTTCTTTGCAAGCTGAACAAGGAAAAAGACAAATTGTAGACTGATTAAACATGCCTCAGGGAAAGGGATGGAGTACATCATATCGTACAAAGCCACAAATCCACTGAAAGAAAGAAAATAACGTTTTGTTTCAAAGAAAAGGACAAGAAAGGAAAGAGCTAGTGGGGACAAGTCCAACATTAGATGGAAGACGCATAACAATCATCATTGAAATATTGCTGCACATCATACAATACAAGCAACAAAAGAGGCAATAAAAATATAAAATTATGCAACTTAATCAAGATTTTCTTTAAGCTGATGGTTGTACTGCTAACAACTTTGAAGCTATAGAATAGAAAAATGGAAGGCCTTTGATGTTTATGATTTGAGCACAGTTACAATTAAAGACACGATTTTTATTTAAATAATCATTTTTTTATTCCGAAATACAGTAATATACCACCCTTTTTAATTTTACAAAAATAATCTTCTGTCGCTCCACCGTTGGGCGCAGTCGCGCGACGGTTGAGCGACAAATGTACAAGTCGTACTAGTCGCTCAACAGTTGAGCGACTATCACAAATCGCTCAACTGATGTGCAATTTAAAATAATTATTTTATTATTTTATTAATCCGATGGAAATAATTGTAGGGGAATAAATGATAATTTTTATAGGTAATACATTTAGCAAATCTTGTTTGTAGGTTGTTAATTTTTTTAGAAATAATAGGATGGTGATAAGGTTGGTTGGTCCATTTGTGATTTTCGTAGATTTTCAAGGGTACGAAATATGTTACTAGTAATAATATTTTGTGATCGTCGTATGTTGTTATAGTGCGGTAAATTTCTGAAGAATTTTGTGAGGACGATTAAGGTAGCAATGAGTCGTAAGTAGGAAAATAAGTAATATTGCGATGCACCAAGGAATTCATACACGTTGGAGAATTTAGGAGAAATGACGCAACGATAACAACACGACAGTTAATCCGATAAGAGGGTTACATGACACGCAGGCTAACGAATCAAGGACGATATACGTATGCCTTTAGGGAATTAGAAATACATGAGACATATGGACCACGAGAGTCGAACTACTGCGTGAAACGTGGTCATTTGCCCTTGCGGCCCAGCACGACGTTGTACTGCTTGCCTTGCACCTTAGCTTTCGCTATGATGGCCCTCTTCTGCGCTCTCTCGGCCTTGCGTCGCCTGGCATACTCTCGCTCCTGCTCCTCATGCAGCCTCTCCCGCCTCTTCTTCTCCATCTCAGCCTGCAGCTCTTCGAGGTGCCTTTCACAGCCCTCGCAGTCCTCCCTGTCCCACCACTTTCGTGACAGCAACATCCACATGTCGTAGGGGTGGATCTTGTCAATGATCCATTAGCTGAAGCCGCATAGCAGCGGCAGAGACTGCGGTGGGAAGAGAGACGTCCAACAGTTGAGCGACAGAGGTAGGAACGATTGGTAAGTGTGGTTATCGTACTCAGACATTTTGAAACATGAGAGTATGTACCGTGAGGTGCACGTTCTGCGCGAAGTGTACAAGGTACGTGTCGGTCCGTGCTGGTACGTAAGCGGGGGGAGGGTCGATGACATGCACCAGCCTGGTGCGTGTCTGCGGAGCGTACCAGCGTAGGTACTCGTCGTACGCGTTGGGGTCGTACGGGACGCCCTCCTGCACGTAGTCCTTGCGGGCATCTGCCCACTCCGCCAGCCATGGCTCCATCTTCGCCGCCTAGCTCGTCCTGCTTCCACCCCTCCTACTCTGCCTGCGGAACGTACCATTGCAATTAGAAGCCATCGTAACAGTACTAGAAAAAATATATATGAACATGTGTTGTGTGTAACTCACGCGTGGGCCGAGTCCGGCACCCACGCCCGACGGGACTGGAACAACCTGACGGAGGCCGAACTAGCGCATCACCCTGTGCACCGTGTAGTCCTTGACGAACACGTCGAAGACGAGCTTCTTCCGCGTCATCCAGTACGCCTGGTCGCGCCAGCACACTGACGACAACCCGGTGGGAGCGCGGTCCTCTATCTCCTGAGCAGAGTACGACTCCCAAAGCACGCCGCCGCCGCGAGGCAATCGAGTTGTTTCACGAAGTGCTCGACACACGTGACTCAAGACGTGTGTGTAAACCGTGCTCGCGAGCCGAACAGTGGTTACAAAGGATGACCCGTAATACGACTAAAGTAAAGATACAAGAGAGTAAGTACCTGTCTACGACACCAAAGGGACCCTACGGTCGACCGGTCCACCGCGCCCCCGTGGTACATGTTCGCTCGGTGCGGATTGGTGTCGAGCAAAGATGGGTCGTCCGGCGGAAGCGCCGAACGGCCATAAACCGCAATGTGAGGGGCGCCTATGAGGACAGAGGTCACCGCCCCGCAAAGATGCCTTGTACATGCCGCGATATGTCGCGGCAAGTACGACTAATCCCCAGTTGATCTGCACCAACTCCTCGTTGACGATGGCCTCGACCGAAAGAACCCCCTCAAACCTGCCCAGCAGGTCGTCGCGCCAGTCGACATGCGCGTCCGACGAGGAGGTAGCTGCTCCTGCGGTAGGCAGACTGAGCAGCACCGTGATGTTCTACAGAGTGGGGGTTATCTCTCCGAATGGGAGGTGGAAGGTGTGCGTCTCGGGCCGCCACCGGTCCACCAGAGCTGTCAACAGCCACCGGTAGAACGGGAACCGTCGTGACCACTCCGAGCCAGCCTAGACCTCCCTGTCATCCTCGTCGGTGACCTCCACCATCCGCGCGAGAAGTAGAAGGCCGGCATCACTCAGCCTGCAAAGCACGAAGAAGTACATAGCATGTACATATGATAAAAAGAAGTGCCACAGTTTACAGACAAACCTGTCTCTCCAGCGTAGGTCTAGTCTCCAAGCCCGTCGGGGTGTCCGCGTACAGACCACCCCCAACTCGGTCGCCGATAGGATCATATAAGACGTCATTTTGTTGCTGGCATAATCTATATAGTCAACCAAGATTTTGTTTCATTGGTTGTACCAGGTGCCTTAACAATACTGAGACAATGTTTGGTTGCCCGCATGAGCTATTTTATGTAAAAACGAGGAAGCACAAGTGACCTCATAGACTGAATGGAGCAAGAAGGGGTATGTCGCTGAGTGACCACTTTGGGCACAAGACACCATACAGGATATGCCCAGATTTCTATGAAGTTCAATACAAGATTTTACCCATACAATACCTTCAACTAAACATACAAAAGTAACCTCACCAACGCATCCCATTCAACAATGGGTTCATACAGGCAATCTAGCAGTCACAAAATGCATTGGCAGCTAAAGTCGAAAAGCTTAAATATTTCAATATACAGGTCAAATGCTCAATGAATCAATGTAATACCCATGCCTAGGATCAACTCATGAGATCCCGGAAATCCTCTAAGATTTTCGCATCTCCATGTATGCCGTGCATTGATTCATGGATAGAATGGCTTATGCAGTTTTGCATGAATCACACTGGCAGAAACCACTCAAACCAGCATCTAAGTGCATATACGGCTACAACTATAACTCTATAAGACCATTAAACCGGAGCTAGCAGATATCAAGTTGGCATTTGATCGAACAAGTTACCTGCTCTATGTTATATCCGGGGCTCGGGTCATTCGATAGCTCAAGCACCCTCGCGAAGCGGTCGAGGCAGTTCCCGACGGCTATCCCCGAAGATCCTGTATCGCCCCCTCGCTGTACGCGATGACCTGCGTGTTGCCGCCGGAGAGGTAGAGCACGACGGGGTCCACGGCGCTGGTGACCGCACGTCCCATCTCGATGTGCGCAACGCAGTGGTTGACGGCGACGAGAGGCTTCCCCCAGAGGAGCGACAGAGCCCGGGCCGCCGCCGCAGCGACCTGGAGCGGCGCGCCCACGCCGGGCCCCTTGGTGTAGCACACGCAGGCGAGTTCGGCTGGGGAGACGCCCGCCTCGGCTAGCGCAGTGCGGAGGAGCGGGAGGAGTTGAGCGAGGTGGTGGTGCGCGGTCTCCCGAGGCAGGAAGCCGTGGCCCGGCGGGGTGACGTAGGTGTGGCGCGGGTTGGAGAGGATGTCCCCGGAGAGGGACACGACACCGATGCCGATCTTGTTGGCCCAGGACTCCAGCCCCAGCGCCAGCAAGCGGCTGCTCGCCGGAGCCGACGACGACGACGACATGGCTGCGGCGGCGGCGGCGGCGCGGTGGTAGGGTTTTGGGGGTTGGGGGGAGGGGGGCTCGTGAGTCGTGTGGAGTAGAAATGGCCTGAGAAAAAACCGAGATGGGTCGAATGGGCCCAATATGGTCTCCCTCTCAGCCTACCAGTATATACAAACTGGGCCCGCAGGCCCACTCGTGAGTCCACCACCAACTCCTCTGCTCCTTCCATTTTCTCTCTCCCTCCCTCTCGCCGAGGCGGGAACTAGTCGCTCCTTGGAGGGAAAGGAAACCGCTCTCCAAGGCCCAGAATCCTAACCGCTGCCCACCCCTCCTGCTCGTCGACCCTCCCGGCCGCCTGGCTCTCCCGCCCCCGCCCTTCCACCGTCACCGCATCGCCGCTCATCAGTTCGAAGAACAAATGGATGTCAGGTCAGTCCCAAAATGTGATCTTTTGCTTGGCTGACCGTTGAATGGTCCCTAGTAGATGCTGCTGTTAGCTTCCAATCCGAGAGGAATTCATGTTGCAAATTCCCGCAGTATGGGACCATGAATTTACCTTGATTTCTTTGGAATTAAAGATTGTAAAAACTGAAGTTTCCGAAAAAAATTTGAAATACCAGCGAGATTTCTGGGGGATTATGTTAGAAAAATATTTAATTGGATCTGTTACAGATTATAGTTCAGTTGGTACAAGTTCTGTCGCGAAATCTCGGCTTTAGAATGTACTGCTTGAGTGGAAACTGAGGTATATTATGCAAATAGTTTAGTCTGCTCTGGAGTGAATTTCTTTCTAGTTTGAATATTAGTTTTTTTTTTTGCTCCAGTCACTTCGATGAAACCTGTGTTCCCTGTTTCGGTAATTCCTCTCGAAACATGTTGAGTACAAGTCCGATTTTTGTGTTTATTTTCCAAAGAGTAGACTAATGGATTGTGTCTAAGATTATTTTATTGCCCATTTAGCTAAGTAAATGTAATTGTTTCTGCTTTTAGATGAATGGGTTTTTGACCTGAGCTGCCCCTAAATTTAAATTTGGATTTGCTATCACATCATCAAGTAAGTTGATGTTTCCATACTTATTTTTTCCCCAGTGATGTTTGCATTATACTTTTATGTTATACTGACTAAAATACCATGATCATGTGTTAGGAATGGAGAGGTTCTTTAAACCCATAAAGAAATGCTAAACTGACTAAAATACCATGATCATGTGTTAGGAATGGAGAGGTTCTTTAAACCCATAAAGAAAGCCACTGGGTCTGGAGGGAATTTATCACCAGATGAGAATACTACCGCAGAGCAAGGAAAGAAACCTCATGTTGGTGCTGTGCTTAATATGGATGATATTGTTGCTGATCCGGGGCTCCGAAAGCCCATTAAGGAATATGATGTTGGAATTAGGGATCAAGTGAGGACCAAGTATCTGCATATGGGTCCATGTCAACCAGCTGGCCACAATTTTCCTAGAAAACAGCAGGGAAATCATTCAAGGAGTTTTAAAGAAGTGTGGTTAAAGAAGTTCGATTGGTTGGAATATAGTGTGGTTTATCTATTTCTAGACTAAGAAGGCTAGGATAAAATGTAGCCTCAAATATGAGAGAAGAATTTGATGATCTGAAGTCACTAATTTTGAAGGAAAATCCATTTGCTTATTATATCCATTGTTTTGCCAACCAGTTCCAGTTGGTAGTTGTTTCCGTTGCAAGGAGCATTAATGTTGTTAGTGAATTCTTTTATTATGTCGATAGGATTGTTGACGTTGTGGGATTCTTGTGGAACAAAAGATGTGGTGCTTCCAGAGCATTGTGGAAAGATTGTGGAAAAATTAGAGAGAGATGGGACTCTACCAGGAAAAGGAAAGCATCATGAGAGTGACCTTGTCAGACCTGCGCATACACGGTGGGGCTCGTACTATGCAACTTTACTTCATCTGCTTACAATGTGGGATGCAGTGTTGGATGCACTAGTGACTGTGTGTGATATTGATACTAATCCTGAACAAGCAGGCACAGCGTCAGGTTTGATACAAAAAATGGAGAGCTTTGAATCTGTATTTATCATGCATTTGATGGTGCAAGTGTTGGGCTGGACTGAAGATTTGTCACATCTCTTGGAACAAAAAGATAAATACATTGTCAATGCAATGGAGTTGATTGTGCTTGTTAGAGATGTTTTGCAGGACTTGCAGGAGAATCAGTGGGGTGAATTTTTTGAAGAAGTCAAGAGCTTTTGTGTTGCAATGTCTGTTCCGGTGCCAAGTATGGACGATAGTATACCAGTGAGGGGCTGTTCGAGGCGTAGGGGGCTATTTGTTACTTGTTATCATCATTATCATGTTGAGATTTTCATAGCTTTGATTGACTCAGTTACTATTGATATAAACAACCGGTTCAGTAAGACATCTATGGAGCTATTGAGATGCATCACATGCCTTGATCCAAGCGACTCTTTTTCCAAATTCAATTATGGCATGCTTCTCCGACTTGCTGAGATTTACTCTATTGATTTCTCTATATTTGATCATGAAATCCTCAAAGAACAACTTCACATGTTTTTTCTTAACGTGAGAAGTACCTCTGATTTTTCGATCTGCCATGATCTTGCAACTCTTGCTGTGAAGATGGTTCAAACTAAAACACATTTGATTTTTTCCATTGGTTTATCGTCTCATCGAATTGTCATTGATTTTGCTAGTAGCAACAGCAACAACTGAAAGAGCCTTCTCAGCAATGAACATCAATAACACAGAATTGTGCGATGAGATAAACAACAAATGGTTTAATGACATGATGTTATGCCATGTTGAGAGAGAGATTTTCTCAGGAATCGATGATGCAAAAAATTTGCAGTACTTTGAAAGCATGAGAAGCTCAAGGATTCAACCATAGTTGTTAGTGGTATGTTTTATAATGTACATCGAACTGTTGTCCATTCTGGTTATCCAATTGTATTGAATCTATATAATTTTTGCCTTGTAGGTTGCTGTTTGGGTATACAATTCTGGTTTTTTAGTGCTTTAAGATGGTGAAGGCGAGGCATGGTGATGTGTACACACTGTTGTGCTCATCCATTGTTCTACCTGTTAGAATTCCACGCATGGAATCCACAGTAGTGAGTCATTTCTCTCCAATTTACATGTCACATTATCCTTTTCTCCATAAGCTAAACTGTGGCCCTGTGGAATCTCATGAAAAAATCAGCCGAATTTTTTTGAATTCAAATTCAAAGAGAAAAAAATGCCAGCCGTAGGACCCGAACCTACACGCTCGCACTACTCAACTCTCGTGCTTACCACTACGGCAAACATGCATTTGTTTCTAGGTTGGCCCTGTTTGTTTAGGCTTTTTGCCTGGTTTATAAGCAAAAAAGCCTGAGCCTAAACAAAGGAGTGGCTTTTTAATCCAGCTTAAAAAAAGTTTTAAGCTATTTTAAACCTAAAAGCCATAAGCCATGAGTGAGGTGTTTTTTTTGCTTTTGCGGAATGAAATACCACTTTATCACTAAACTTTGTTGAAATTACTCTCAAAATGTCACTCGTATATAAACGTAGATCTCTCAGTTTTTTTACATTCTCCCCCTCCCCTCCCCTCCCGTAGGCTCCCCCCGCACTCCTCGATCTCGGCGGCGCTCAGCTCCCAGCTGCCGCCCATGAACACACTCGCCCTCCCAAACTTCACCAAGGCCTCCATCCTCGCCCGCAGCGCCAGGACCTGCGACCCGCTCGCGCTGCCGCAGCCCCCACGGGGATCCTCAAGAAGGATTGGTTCCTCAAGCACCGAACCCGAGTTCCCGCTGCTGTGGCCACGTTGTTCCTGGCCGATCAGGTCTCCGGCGATCCCACCTAGTGGCTGCAGGCCTGCTCAGATCTCGAGAACCTCAAGTACCTCCCCTGCATTTTTTGCTTTATTGATCCCAAATTGACGTGTGCAGTATTAGAGTTCTATTTATCAGTGCTAGAATGCAAATGGGCAACTTTTTCATCTATCGAGGATTAAGGAACTCGGGAAAGCATCACATAGTGTGATAGTAGCAGCTAGTATAGAACAAGTTGAATTCACAAATGCTAAGTCATGTTCTTTTATTTGTGCAGGTCTGTAATTCAGGGGAGAAACACTAAATTAGTGGTGATTCTTGTACAGGCTCAAGCCGGTGGTAAGTATCCTCTCGAACACCTGTACAGGGATATTCTGAAAATAAAAGTAAGGATGGGCCAGCAGGTTCTCCTACCATTTCCAGGAGAGAGGAAATACAGCGGGAAGTTGCTAGTATTTTGGAAAGAAAACAGACACCAGAAGTTATTGATGATGGATTTAATCTTCAATTGATGGACGAATCTACTAATCTTGATATTGATCAAATAAGTCTGCTAAGAATAGTGCTTGTTGCATGTGTTGCTTTTCATGATCAATCTGTAAAACCTGGTTCGCCTCTGCTTGTCAGTGTGTCACTGTTGTCACATCTTCCTTCTCCAGTTGTGATTGATCAGTTGGAGGTTCAATTCAACCAATCTGACTGTAACTTCGTTATGGTTAGTGCACAGGAAGATTCTTCTGCGTTGAATTCACATGTTCATGACCAAGTTGTTCAGTCTACTTCTCTTACACTGTTCACCAATAAATGGATGCGGTTGACACAAGAAGTTAAATCAGGTATGGTGGAAACAAACCCTAACCATTAATTCATCCTTAAAAACATCTTTAAAAACCCTCAAGGGTAATTAAGACTTTTTATCCTTCACACACAACTCAATAAACCAACATCTTACAAAAAACCAGATTATCAAATATCAAAATTTGGCTTAAAAGCTGAGAGGTATATAAATCAATTAAGCCAAAAAGCTGGCTTTAAGTTATAAGCTAAAAAAACCTAAGCCTAAACAAACAGGACCGTTATATGGACTAATGCTTATGATGTCTTTTATACTTAAATCTAACATTAAGATTCCAAAACCGAAATTTGACCCGTTCAAAAAATATTGCAATCCGGCGAGAAAACCGGTAACCGACGTAGATAATTTTCCCTGGTGGCGACAACATTAGGTATCTCGTAGTAATCTGACATGTGATGGTGAATGTTTCATCTTCTGCCTAGAGTTTGGCCAAATGATTTTTTTAAATGAATGGCAGGAGCTCTGCCGATTCATTAAAGAGAGGAATAGAGTTTTAAAGTTACACTAACATCTCCCAGGTAGGCACACCAAGGGGATAAACACCACAAAGACACCCAGTACACCAACACCCCTAACCTGGGATTCACCACGTGGCCCACTGAATTTTACCTTGTCATTTTCTGACATGAGATGATCTCTGTATATGTAGTGAAGATGTATGGTGCAAGATCTAGGAGTATATCTTTCTATTTTGATTCATTTGAAGTATCCTGGGTAGCTGAGCTCCTGACTCGTCAATGAAAATGTCCAGTTCCTCCGGTTTTAATCGAGTGCATAGTTGAACCTTATTAGTACTATCAGAATCGTTGACTGAGATGTTTGTTACCCACTATCACACGATCTGTTACCTATTTTGAGTTACTGTTTGGTAAGACAACCCAAAAGCCTCAAGCCTACTTACCATTAGGGCAGGTATAGTGACACAAAGAATCTTCTGAAACCAGCACTCTTTGCCAAAGTGGGTGCTGCAACTGATTCTCAAGCCATTCTTTCTCGGCAGATGTTCTGTAAATCTACCTGGTGTTTAATATGTTATGAATATTATGTGTGTATTTATAGGTCTAATGGGCAATATATATAGGGTGTATAAGAGGTGTATATCATATACAGATAAGGCAATACAAAAGATAGATAAGGAAATACAAAGTATTCATATCTCTAACACCCCCTCTCAAATGCAAAGTGTATGCAATAGCATTGTATTTGAAAAAAGGGTTGACACTAAACTAGAGAAAATCCAAAATCCGAGTCTTGATAATATCGTCGTAGTATGCAGCTCTTGAAAAAAACGTCGCCAAAAGATCTCCCCCATCCAGGGTCATGCGTCAATCCATAAAGTACAAGGTGCAGGGGCTGAGAAAGTAAAGGTAAGCGGGAGCAAAATCGACCGCGACAACACGACGGAGAAGATGATGAAACCGATAAAAATAGAGAAAGCTGTCAAATCAAGCCGAATAGGAATAGCTAGAAGCATAGCAACGCAGATCGTAACCCAAAACGGTGGCGGCGCAGTGCATAAGAAGCGCAATGGAGGCACAGTGCGGAAGAAGCACGTCGACCTTAGAAGTTCGAGGGCGGCGATTAAGGGAGAAGCGGTGGCATCATAACGACTTCTACGAACTGCAGCGGCTCGAAGAGAAGAGCGGTGACAGCTATGCAAAAGGGAATTCATATTCTTCTATGACTGACAATAAATTTGTGGACTTGCAATGGTTTAGACGAACTCAAAGATAGAGTAGTACGGACTTGGATGGACGCAACGGAAGAAAAAGGACTCAAAAGATAGCTAGTAGTAGCACTCTTAAACAGTGGTAGAAGTTACAAGAAGCCGGAGCTGGAGAAGCCAAAGCAGAAATTGCGGGAGCCGGAGCCGGAGCCAGAGATGGGAGGAGCTGGAGCCGGTGAAGCCGGCTCATAAACCGGATCGACCACCTGCACCCCTCCTTATCTATCCTCATCCCCATCGAATTGAATTGAGTGAAGCAAAGCTAAAGGGGTGGCAGCAGAAGCCGCGGAGGATCTCGATGGAGGGGCTCTAGCGTGCGATGTCTGACCTGGCCCTGGGGCTCACCAAGGACAGGAGCCACGGCGGCCTAGCGGAGGAGGCGCTGGCAACGCACATGAGTGTGTGCGGTCGTTTCAACCGTGTGGGGTGCGCCAAGTCAGGTAGAGGCTCGGGGGCGCAGATCTGGCGGCTGGGCGACACGTGGGAGGCAATGGGAGCACCTGGCGGCGCGTGCGACACTCGGAGCAGAGGTGGGGTGACGTCGGGCTCGCCGGCCCGAGCAGAGGAGGGGTGAGGAGGCGGCGTCGGGCCTGTGCTTCGTCGCACAGCGTGGATCCAGCGTGCAAAGGATCCCGGCGCGCCACGATGAGGGTGTTCACCTACCGCAGTAGCTTCTTCTCAGGCACTGCCACGTCCATCTCGCTCTCCCTCTGTGCAGCGACCCAATCCAGATCGGATCTGGACGGCGGCGGTGATCGGGAGGGCGAGTCGGCGCGGCAGGAGCCCGGATCCAGGCTGGGGAAGAGCGGGGGCAGCGTCGGCATCGGCTGAAGGAGTGGATGCGACGCGAAGTCGCGTAGATTGAACTCCCACGTGAAGTACTGGCCACGTTTGTTGCAGATGGCGACGCCGACCTGCAACGGCTTGAGGGCGTCGATGTTCGCCTTGACGACCGCGTAGTGCTCCTCGGCATTGTCGATGCGGCGGAAGATGCGCTCGAGGTGCGACATCTCACGAACAAAACCGGATGTGCTGCTGCTGCTTCCACGAGGAAATAAAACTAATGTGGCCGCCCCCGGGAGCGGAGATTGCTCCTCCCGGGGGCAACGGGTAGTGGAAAACGATGAAGACTAGTTTGTAGGCTAGGGTTTAGAACTTTTGCTCTGATACCATATTATGAATATTGTGTGTGTGTGTTTTTAGAGGCCCAATAGGCAATATATATAGGGTGTACAAGAGGTGTATGCCATATACAGATAAGGTAATACAAAAGGTAGATAAGGAAATATAAAAGAGTCTGTATCTCTAACATGATATAGCCTTAAGGTTGTCTCAAACAGTATCATCTCCATCACCAAACAGGCAATGTTGGACATATTAGTCGTATAGAGTAAATTACATCATGGGTCACTAAATTTGTCAAGGTAATTAGGTCACTGATATCCTAATTTGCACATTTAGGTTACTAATCCGAATTAAATGTGTCATCAACACCACTGCCGATGCCAACTCAAAATGCTTCGTGACATGGACGATGGCCTGTGCCTAGGGGCGGAGCCAGCATGGGTGCCTGGTATGCACTGGCACACCAAAAAAATTAGAGAACCACCAGTAAGGAGTATATTGAAACTCAGCCATTGGAGGCGGCTGGCGGCCAGATTGAAGGAGCTTTCAGCCATGGAGGGCGACTCAGCGAGCAGGAGGACGACGAGAGCACAAACAGAGCGATTCAATGGAAACAAGGGTCGGCTTAGCTAGTATCTAAAAGGACCGAAAACACCCAAGTTCCACGCACTCAGATTTTCTGGACACACGCGAGCACCTGGGATACAGAGACGAAGTTCAAAGAATAACAAGAACACACTGGAGTTGTTGCGCTCACAACTTGCACAGTTTTTTTGTATCTCTATTACTTGCTCTGTTTTCAGACTCGCTACAGTACTCTAAAGAAACAACAGACAACAACCAACTAAACGCACAAACTCCAGACTTCAACCATACGTCCCGATTCTAAGCCACTACTAAGCCTAAGACTCGGCCACTATCCTTACAACACGGATCATGGACCAACAACACCAAAACGTGACAACATTCCGTCACGAACTGAAGTTCTGCACATATTCTGAAATTCAGTTCAACATTCAATTCAGATCATCAACTTCAATCTTCAGTTATTCTGACAAAACACAGAAACAAAGTAAACACAAACACAACAAGGTTAACACCAACAGTATCCACATAACTAAGGTCCACTGGCCCACAACCCACTTAATCAAAAACCCTAACACGGGATGATTGGTGTTGATGTTGTTTTGGTTCAAGCCACTTGAGCGGTGCGGGTGCTGCGAGGTGTGGCAAGGACGCAGGCTACGGGTGGAGTAGTGAGTTCATGGCCAGCGAAGTGTTGAGAAACTAGGGATGTAGACGGTGGCGCTAGGTCATGGGCAAGGGCCCGCGAGAAGGTAGTAGCTAGGGAACACACGGCTTGCCAACGAAGATGGCATGGCCAGGGAAGGTTGGCACGACGAGGGAGAAAAATGGCTCTTGATTTCCATGCTCTAGCACTAGCACTCCAGGCTTGACTCCCTTTTACTACTAACTTGTGCCTCAATCTCAATGTTTGGTAGAGTTGTTGTGCATTAGTCATTTAGCCCTCATACTCTTACACTTTAGTGATTTTTGATTTCAATGGTTTTAGGAACTTCGTAAGAACAATAAACTTTTGCCAACTTTTGAACTTATTTGTATTGAACTTATGATATTATGAATCTACTGTACAAAACTTTATACTTGTGTGTGACGTGTGCACACCCATTGAAAGTTTTCTAGCTTCGCCACTACCCGTGTCTACATGGACTGCCCTAGTGCGTGATAGTGGAATTTTGCACAGAGCCCCCTAGGTACATCTTTATTCTAATTCCCAACTCCTCCATCCTTTAACCCATCTGCTTCTCTCGATTTAATCATCTCCGGCGGCATCCAGCTCCCCACCTACCCCAATGGCGACGCATGAGTCCGATGGCTCCACGACTGCACCCGAAGGAGGACGAGGAGGGGTCGCTCGCCCACGCGTAAACTGTCGATGAGCAACTGGGAGAAGCTGAGGGGATTGGAGGTTGGCCGTCTAGGCGCTATGCTGTCGACTACTCTCGCAAGGCTCCAGTTCTCCCAGCTTTGTCCAAACGCTTGTAGCCAAATTCTTGATCGCCAC
This sequence comes from Hsuehochloa calcarea, assembly GCA_036346395.1. Classification (NCBI taxonomy): domain Eukaryota; kingdom Viridiplantae; phylum Streptophyta; class Magnoliopsida; order Poales; family Poaceae; genus Hsuehochloa; species Hsuehochloa calcarea. The sequence goes on along the minus strand of CM070602.1, from coordinate 37,202,198 downwards.
GGTCGCCGCTACCCTCATGGATGTATATCATGATAGGTTAGGGATGGATAAGGACTTACGATTGAGAATATAGTTAGTCTTGAGGGGCTATGTGCATAATTCATCGGCTAGTCCCAAGTGCATGTGCATCACACGTGTTGGGCAGTCCACATAGACGCGGGTCATTGTCCACATCATGAAGCGTTCCGAGTTGGCATCCGTGGTGGTGTTGACGACCCACTTAATCCTGATTAGTTGGCATTGAAAGGCGCATCATCTCTGGCTTGGAAAAAAAACATTTCCACCTTCCGTCCACTTTAGTTGCTCCTGTCACCTCTACGACTACTTCCTCCGCCACTGTTGCCAACACCTCGGGCGTCTTTGCGCAGTGGCATCACCGTTTAGGTCACTTGTGTGGTTCCCACCTTTCTTCATTAGTTCGTCAGGGTGTTCTTAGACGTGTTACTGTTGACACGGCCATATTTTGTCAGGGTTGTAATTTGGGCAAACAGCTACAACTTCCTTATCATTCTAGTGAGTCCTTATCTTCTTGTCCTTTTGACTTAGTTCATTCCGATGTATGGGGATCTGCACCTATTGTCTCTAAAGGCGGGTATAAATCTTATGTTATCTTTATTAATGATTATTCACGTTTTTTATGGATTTTCCCTATCTCTAATCGTGGTCAGTTTCTTGAGATCTGTCGTAGTTTTGCAACGATGGTTCATACTCAGTTTGATTCTTCCATCCGTACTTTTCATTGTGATTCTGATGACGAGTACTGTTCTGACGCTTTTAGACAGTTTCTTTCTGAGCAGAGCACTTTACTAGTCTTCTTGTCTTGGTGCCCATGCTCAAAACGGGGTTGCTGAGCGTAAACACCGTCATCTGATGTAGATTGCCCGCACTCTTCTCCTTGACTCTCAAGTTTCACTACAGTTTTGGTTTGAGGCTATTTCTACGGCTGCATATCTCATCAATATGCAGTCTTCCACTACTCTTAAAGGCATCATTCCTATAGAGCGTCTCTACTCTTGAGCCCCCCAGTACACCCACCTTCGTGTTTTTTGTTGTACTTGTTTTGTTTTGTTGCAGCCTCATGAGCGCACTAAACTATCGGCTTAGTCAGTTAAGTGTGTGTTTCTTGGTTATAGTTCTGAGCATAAGGGTTATCGCTACTACGATCCTTCTGCTCGACGAATCAGGATTTCACGAGACGTTGTCTTTGACGAATCTTGACCTTTCTTCTATCGAGATTCGGCTTCTTGTCATGTTTCCACTTTTGAGTCGATTTCAGAAAAGCACCACGGATTGTTCATCATGCCCTAGTTGTGTCCTTATGATCCATCTTATGATCCATCTTATGATCCGGCTTTTGACGAAGTTGCACTGAAAGGCGCATCATCTCTAGCTTGAAAAAAAAAACATTTCCTTTACCATAAAAAAGCCATGGCATCACTAGGAAGAATGGAACAGTTTTATAATTTTGATTATTGGCTATGGGTTTATTTCAAATGATCATGTATTCACTTTTGTCATTTGGAGGCACTGTTGTTACTTCTCTACAAAGTATCACCTCTTCTGTTGAACTTTTGAAGTTCAGATGTAGAAAGCTGAAACAAATGAACGAAGGTTCTGCAAGACTGGAAATTTGCATGGTTTGACCTTGGTCCTTATCTGCTTTCCCGTCTTTATAGACTGGAATCTTGAGCATCGACAGTTTTATCAGATCTGGCGCGCCCCCTGGAGTGCTGAAAACACTGAATACGATAGCATGACAAATTGACTGCTCTTCTGTGGTTTCTGTTCCTTAATCACTCTACTATGGTAGATTCAGATAGGAATTGAGTTGGGCCCACGAGAGAGGAGCAGCAGTTCAATATCTGGTTGAGTAATCTCTTGAGAAATTTATTATTGAGATTGTCCAAGCTGGGAGGCTTTTATTGTGATGTTTAAATGGTCGGTGACTGAATCTCAGAATCTGCATGTGAGAATTCTATGTTGTTTGTCTTGGTGATGATCAAGCAGTAACTCCATCTGTTACCACTGTGCATATGTAGCTTTTTTTTTTGTCTCCCCTATGAAATCTTCACCAAGTGTCATTGACAACATCTAGAATCCCAAAGGGAGAGTAGCTCATACGCTGATACGCATAGCACAACTGGATCCCGTGCCCGCGTAGACCCGGCCCATGGATATGGAACATCTAGATTGCGTGCTATGTCTCTAGTCCTGCTTCTTCTTCCTGTCCATGTCTTGTTTTTGAGTTTTGACCCAGTGATGTGACAGAAGCAGGACACCAGGAAGGAGGAAGCAACGTAGGAAGGTTGGTGGCAGTAGCTTGGGAGATTGCAGTTGCCTGGAGATTGTTATGAATAATGCTTGTATACAATATGAGGTCAATGGGCCAATATATATACACAAGAAAGATGTTACAGATAAAGAAAACAAATAATATCTAGAGTCCTATTCTATCTCTAATATATATCTCTAACACCCCCCCTCAAACTCATGGTGGATCAACAACACTGAGTTTGGAGAGATAAGCCATGTTTGTGCTCGAGTCCTGGCCTTCGTGAAGAAATCCGCTATCCAAGCTCAAGGCACATACCAAGAGCAATCACCGATCGTGCACAAGACCTCATGAAGGAAGCATCAACACCAATATGCTTGGTGAGCTCATGCTTCACTGTGGTCACGGCAACACTGATAGCACTCAGATTGTTCGACAAGAGAGGAGCCTCGGTAGTAATGTAAACACCAAAATCCTCAAGTAACCACCGTAGAGCAAGTAATCTCTGCCGCCAAGAGAGCCATAGCACGCAACTCACCTCGTGACTCGAACGGACACCGCATCTGTTTCTTCGCCTTCCGGGCAATAAGCTTAACCATCAAGAAAAACACAAGAAGCGAGATAGACCCGCGATCGAGGGATCGCTAGCCCAAGTAGCATCCGAATAAGCTCAAGTCAGAGCGAGTGGAGCGTGGAAAGAAGAGACGGCGAGAGATAGTCCCACGAAGGTATCGCAGAACTCAAGAAGATGGTCAGAGGGACCCGAGTGGGAGCAAAACAAACCGACTCGTAATATGAATGGATAAGTGATATCCGGACGAGTAATGCAAGGTAGACAAGACTCCCAACAAGGTGGCGAGAAGCGAGCCTGGACGTAAAGAGGCTCGCCATCGAGGGTTCGGAGGTGAACATTGAGCTCCATAGGAGTCTCAACAGACGCTGATCAAGGAGGGAGGCGCGATCAAGAAGATCTGAATATACTTCTCTTGGGACATAAAGAAACCATCCGGAGTGGAAGTAACCTCAATCCCAAGGAAGTAACGAAGAGGACCAAGATCCGACATAAGGAATCGCTCACTAAGACGAGCCTTGACAAAGGCAATGTACTCGAGTCATCTCCTGAATGATCATATCATCAACATACGTAAGAAGAAGAGTCCGACCACGAGACGGTGTGGACAAAGAGCGCAGGATCATGATCACTTGGTCAAAAGCCGCAGAAGTGACTACAGAGGAGAAGCGCCAAACCGCATACACGAGGGGCTTGCTTAAGGCCATAGAGAGAGCGACGAAGGCGATGCACCATGCCCTCGTGAACATAATACCCTGTGGCGGATGCATGTAGACCTCCTCACGCAACTCGCCATTAAGAAAGGTATTCTTGACATCAAGCCGAGAATGCACTGATGGCAATGTGACGCCACCGAGAGAAGAGTGCGACAAGTGGTCATGTGGGCCACAGAGCAAAAGTCTCGTCAGAGTCACGACCATGCCTCGCTGGAAGCCACGAGCAACAAGACGCGCCTTTATAGCGCCAAGAGAGCCATCGAGCGAGTATTAATCTTATAGACCCACTTACATGTGATGGGACGAGAGTGAGATGGAAAAGGAACAAGATCCCAAGTACCAAGACGCTGAGGGCAAGAATCTCTCGCCATGGCATGTCGCCACTCAGATGAGTAACAAAGATCCCTGTGAGGAGGCAGACTCACAAGTAGCCGCACCAAAGAAAGGCAAACAGGCAGGGGCCAATCGACCGGGCGATCACGAGAGCGAGCGAGGAGAAGACGCCCATCGTGGGAAGATGAAGCATCGTAAGAAGATGAAACATCGGGAGAAGTGGACTCATCCGAAGATCCTCAATACGAGGTTGACGAGTGTAGACGAGTGTAGTGGGGGGAGCCTGAGGAGCCGCAGGAGACGAAGCAGGCGGCGACAATGGCGGAGAGGCCACAGGAGAAATATGTGGAGACTCAGTGGGACGGGTGGACGAGGGCAAGACAGAGATAGGTGTATCCGAAAAGTCAAAAAAGAGAGACTCCACAGAGGAAGCCAAGGAGAGACAGACGTGGGTAGAAGGGACGAGACTCGTCGAAAGTGACGCCCGAGAAATCCGCATCCGTCGACCAACGGATCCCAAAGACCGATAGCCCTTGTGCTCGCATCAGATCCCGTAAAGACACACTCAACAGATCGAGCAAATACGGTTTGGTGCGCTCATGAGGGGCGAGGAGAACGAGCAAACGCAACAACCAAATGATTTAAGGGCAAAGTAGTCGGAGGGAGACCACAGAGACGCCAATAGGATTGCGCTCAAGAGCGTAAGAAGGCTGGATGTTGACGAGATAGGTGGCAGTGGAAACACCCTCCGCCCAAAAGTGAGGTGGGATAGAGGCGGCAATCATCAGGGCACGAGCCGACTCAAGAAGGTGACGATGCTTGCGCCAAGAACACCATTCGAGCATGAGCACTAGACAAGAGAATCGAGCGAGAGTGCCTCGCCAAAGAAGGAAACTGCAGAGGTGATGAGAGAGGTACTCGCCAAACAGAGTCGCACGAAAAACACGAATAGGAGAGGAGAACTGTAGCGAACCATGGTGGCAAATGCTTATAGATGGACAAGACCTCACTACGAAGACATGAAATATATCCAAGTGTGGCGAGAGAAATCATCTATAAATATGATATAGTATCGATGACCCCCTTTCGAAACGAAAGGAGCCGGACCCCAAACATCAGAATGAACAAGATCAAAAGGACGCTGAGACACTGACTCACTATGATGATAAGGAAGTCAATCTGCTTGCCTAACTTACGTACCGACAATCTAAAGAGACGCCTCCGAGATGATCCCGTAAGACCACGACGAACTAAGGACGACGACGAGATCCACACAGATGGCCAAGACGGTGATGCCACCGCTTTGGAAAGAGCTCAGACGGAGTGGCGTAGCGGAGAGATCGGCAATGACGGTGTCGCTGGAAGGAAGGTGAAGCCAGTCAAGCTCCCAAAGACGCTGTGAGTCAAGACGCCGAGGGCCAGAACCAACCAGAGCTCCCGTGTGACGGTCCTGAACACAACAAGAGTCAGAGTCGAGAATGACTCGATAACCAAGATCAGTAATCTGCCCAGCAGAAAGAAGCTGCATGGTAAGGCGAGGAACATGAGCAACAGAAGGAACATGGAAAGATGAGTTGCTTAGGGGTCCTCGACCAGAGACAGAAAGAGAGGTACCATCGCCAGAAGAACACCGATGTGAGATTCAAGAGGTGTAATGAAGGACAGAGTAGAAGAATCAGGAGTCATGTGAAAAGATGCTCCAGAATCAAGAATCCATGGGGAGGTGCTGGACTGTGGAGGTGGTGGTTTCGCAGGTTCAAGAGTCAGAGTGTAACCGATGTAACTCGCCAAAGGAGAATCAAGTAGCAGCAGCGCCAAGTCCGCTATCTCCCGCCCTGAGAGAAATCGCCAAGGAGTCGATGCGACGCCGATGTAGAAGTGCGGTGCTAGTAGAAGAACGACGTGAAAGATGCCGCTGCTTCTTATAGCATGGAACTCAATGTGGCCGACCTTGTCGCAAAGAGGAGCAAGTGAGGACGGCCACCGCAGATGGAGGGCGACCACCACCACCGTGGCACTACCGGAGGAGGTAGTGTGTCAAGCGTGAAGTAGCACCACGAGGCGAACGGAAGCCACCCAGAGGCGGCGCCGACGGCGCGGCGACCAAGGCAACGGTCTAACAGCGCTACCGACGGCGGTTAGATCGCGTTAGATCAACGCTCTCTCTCTTTTTACCTTCTTTTTCTTTTTAAAACCACTGAACGGGCGGCTCGCCTAACAAAGAATCGGCAGGGAAAACCTAGCGTTCCTCGCCCGATTGATGGATGGCGGCGCGGCGCCACGGCGGCGGCAAGGCGGCGCCGAGGACGAGGAAGCGCGCGGGCAGAGACGCCGACGGCCACGCACGCCGGACGAGAAGGTGCAGCGACGAGGTCGGCCGCAGCGAGCTCGAGCGCCGCGGCGCGCCAGCGCGGAGCCGAACTCCGCGCCACCGGCCTGGGGCGCCGCCGAAGTCTGGCCAACTCGATGCTCCTTCCGCCGAACGACTCCTCCGTGGATCGCAGGTCGGAGACGCCGGCCGAGGACGCCAAGGTCGCGGAATCGAGGCGCTCTTGAGCGACGACGGCCGGGCGGCGGATCCGCCGGCCGCTTTTCTTGTCGGCAGAGCTCGAGCGACGACGATGGCGAATGGAGCCGGCGGTCCTCGCAAAGTGAGAGAAGGCCGTCGCCCGTGAGAGTCGGGTGGAGCTGCGTCGAGCACCGAGCGCCGGCGTCGGGTGGAGTAAGCCGGCGGACAGGAGATGCCGTCTGGGCGGCGGACAGGAGATGCCGTCTGAGCGGCGGCGGCGGGGCGACAAGCAGAGGCGAAACCCTAGGTACGCTCTGATACCATGTTATGAATAATACTTGTATACAATATGAGGCCAATGGGCCAATATATATACACAAGAAAGATGTTACAGATAAGGAAAACAAATAATATCTAGAGTCCTATTCTATCTCTAATATATATCTCTAACAGAGATGACAAAAGAAAAAGCAAATTCTAGTCTCTGCGTTGCATTGCTTGGTTTGTACTTGCTCCCTGGGGAAAGAAGCCGGATGCGTGGTTGGTAGGCGAGGCGCCGGCGTTTTTCTCCAGCTGCTTTCTTTACAGAAACCCATGGATTTAGATTTCTAATCCCTTTACGTGCCTGGTTGCTTTCTTCCGGGTCAAAGTACCACAAGGTTTTTAGTACATGATAATGCTAAAACAACAACAACAACAAAAAATGACACGATTGGATTCATCACAGAAGAAAATATTTTCATAATTTCAAGCTTTCACACTTTTTGCAAATATATTGCCGTAGAAGGTAATGGTTAATGTTGTACCTCAACGACCATAACTACAGAAACATCAAAAAAAAAAAAAGAAACGACCAAAGGGAGTAGAGGAACAGGGGTAATGAAAATGAAGTGGTACCTACATACCGGCGCTCCATGGTGTCACGGGTTTTATCTTCAGTCTCTGCAATTCTAGACGTGTGATACGGAATGCACGTTGTGTTTGCGTGTGATCAGAGTTGTAATCTAAAAATAAGACTTTTAGAGCATCAACTTAGTTTTCTTAAGCAGTCGTATTCTAGAGATAAAACTAAAGAGTCTTATTCTATTTTTCACTTCCTTTTTTCTTTTTTTGGGTACGCAAAGAACACAACAAGTAGGGTTATAATTCTGCAGTTTAGAGTGCAATTCTTTTTTTCCCCTCGTGTATTTAACTAACAGAATAGTAAATATCAGCCCAGTGTCTTGAATTTTAAGATGGGAAGAATCGTTGGCGTTTATATGTATTCCAAATGAGTAATCAAGTAATACCTACGACTTGTCGTTTTGGATATCGACTTGGGCTCCAATACACATATTTGACTATTATGTTTTCTAATTATATATTATTAAAAAATATTAAAAATGTAATGATACGAAAGTATTTTTAGTGACAAATCTAATAATATTATTTCAACACGACAAATTCAAATAATTTTAGGTATATCAGTGGTCAAAGTTTTAAAAGGTTAACTATATGTATTCTAAAATGACATTAAAAAAGTACTGAGCCAAAAGACAAGGTTTAATTGCTTCTCCCTCGACTAACACCAATTTTTCAATTTAAAATGAAACGGCACTTGGTTAGTTGGTTACACACTTCGTATACATGTAATCCAAGCAACGGTGTCTGTTGCGAGCAGGATTCATTCATAGGATATGTAACATACAGGAATTCGTAGTTGACCTCTAGTAATTAATTTACTCGGTCTCCTAGATGGAATAATTGTATAGCAACTTTGCCTTCTCGTGGAAACGGCTGCGTTTAGCCGCGAGCTAGCATGAAAAGCTAACAGAAATCAAAACGCTAGCATCACATCCTCTGGAAAAAAATGTATGTTCTTGAAAGCATTGGTTTTGAAAAATATTAACTGCATGGTTCTAGTTGATGACAATGAAAGATACATTAAGTAAATGATAATATAAACTTATTATTTTTAGAACGTAATATAAATTTCTTTTATCACCTTAATAAAAGGTAAATAATATGGAACACTCACTACTACACAAAAGATCTTCAAAAACGGTTCAAAAAAGTCACCACATACAATTTTGTGAGCTGTTTGAGTTTATGAGTAAGTAATGACATGAGATTATCACACACGGTTTTTTGATACAGACTAGAGACGGTTATTAACTCAAAATCGTTTGTGATAGTTGACTATCACAGATAGTTTGTAGATGAAACCGCCTGTGATAGTCACACTATCACAGATAGTTTGTAGATGAAACCGCCTGTGATAGTTGACTATCACAGACGGTTTGTAGATGTCACAGACGGTTTGTAGATGGAACCGCCTGTGATAGTTGACTATCACAGACGGTTTGTAGATGGAACCGTCTGTGATAGTCAAGGAATCGTCTGTGACAGTTGACTATCACATACGGTTTGTAGATATCACAGACGGTTTGTAGATGGAACCGTCTGTGATAGTCAAGGAACCGTCTGTGACAGTTGACTATCACAGATGGTTTGTAGATGAAACCATATGTGAGAGCTGATGTATCACAGACAGTTTGCAGATGAAACCATTTGTAAGAGCCGATGTATCACAGACGGTATGTCGCGAGGAACCGTCTGTGATATTATTTTATATTGTTAAATCTATTTCTGTTTATTGGCTAGCCTAAGGAAATGCTAGTCACGCCCTCTGAAAACAAGCTAAAACACAACAAGTATATGTATACATTCAATTCACATTCATCTCAGAAATAAGTACATCCAATTCACATTCATTTCAGAAACAAACACATCCAATTCACAAATCAATTAACTAAAATTAACCATTCATGTACATTTACACACATGTACCATTAAGTTCAATTTTATCTCAATCAAGTTCAATCTACATTGTGGAACTTCCCACCTGGATTTATGACCTTACGGTTCAAGAATGACGCAAACCGTCCTCGGATGTTTATGAGCTGGCCCTGTTCCAACGCAGTTGTATCAATGCTTCCAACCTGTTGCTAGGAAGATTAAATTTGTGCATATATAAATTAATAAGTATGAAATAATTACTGTAAGATTGACAAACCTAATTATCATTGGTCATCGCAGAACCGACGAGTAGTTCCATGTTGTGGCAAACATAGTATCCACAGATGTTGCAGGCCGGCGACTGTTGGTGGAACTGTAAAAATATAATTGGTTAGTTCGAGAGGCATTGCTATGAAGTGTTATATAGGATTAATGTGTACTAATAAATAACAGGAAATTTAGATTGTGTTACAGAATACTTCCCTTACTTTTCCCTCCTTTAGTAAAGTACATGGCGAATGACCTACGTGATTCCAAGAAATTAGCCTTAGTCACTGCAAAGGAAGAAAAGAGTACAATAGAGTTATCTATGGAGGAAATATGTTTACCCGTCGATTAATTGTCGAACAATTGTGAAGTCGTGTGCGGCCCTCTTTAGGGAATCTAAGCATATTACTCTATTCTGTTTTGGTATAATTACAATTAGAATCCAGTGGAACCTACATACGTATGCCGCCATGGTTATTAAACCTAAGTTTGTGTTGCTTATAAAGTACAAACCAACAAGTATAGCCACTAGTGCAGCACTTGTAGGACAAAAGTATGAATTTCCTTATCGCGGTGAGCCAGCAATGACTCCGTCATGTAATCCTCGATAAATTTTGCATTCTCCTTGATGGTTTGCAAGGAGACCAAGTGTGGGTCGAGGAAACCTACCGGTGAATTCCTTAATTCGGCTTCAGAAATCATGTATCTATCTATCTATATACAAAAGCAAGGAGTTATATATAACATTTATCGGTATTACACGAACGTTGACCGTGATTGTACATACTTACAGTGTCCAGCATCACATGAGTGGGGCGTCGAGGGCGTCTTGGTTGAAGAGAAAGAACAAGTCCTCGAAGGTCACCGTGAAGACACAGTCTTGAACCATGTAGTTAAGATGATTATTCTTGAACTTGACGTTGACACTCAAGCGCAAGGTAGCTAGAATCGTGATCCTACTTTTAGAGTCTTACGATTCTACGAACCCACGACAGCCTGTCGATCCAAATCGCACCGTGAATCGGAATCAGTTAAAATCGTGGTAGAGTCATGATCCAAAGAGTAGAATTGCGTAGAATCGTGTAGAATAGCAGAGTAGAATCGTGGTAGAGTCGTTTGGGCAACAAAAATTGTATTTTTTTTTGTTTTTAAAGAGGTCAGGGTTTGCTGATATTTTGTTTTAGAGCAAAATTTATTGATATTAATTTCTAAGAATGAAACTATAAATAAACAAGGAGCATGCAAAATATTATATCAGTGTGGTAATACTAGTACAAATATCTATATTATGACATGAACAATCTTGAGCTTGATAATGATAAGCAATTTTTATTCTTGGAGTATGTCTAGCTGCTTTTAAGGAACATGCAAGTGTTGCAATTAGATATTGATTTACAAAAGTTGTGAATATTTCTCATGTAATTGTAGTAAACTAGTCATGGTCATTGATTGTTCTCCTATAGTTCAGAACTATATCACTCATCATGTCAGTACCATTATGCTTTTCTGTTGTGCGATAAAAAGTGGTATGTTCCTTTTTCGGTTATAAGCAAGTGGTAAACCATAAAAAAATCATACAAACTTATAGTATAGATGTTAAATATATGTATTTTTATAATTCCGTAGAATCGCCGATTCTACGATTCGATACAACGATTTGATCCTATCGGAGGCAAATCGATCCAACTTAGGATCTCAACTCCGACTACCTTGCTCAAGTGTCGTTGTCCATTCGTCTTGTTGGCCTGTTCCATGTACCATATATGCAATCTCACGTAAGTGAATCCTAGGGTACGGTCGTGATGTACCGTCTCGACCAACAGCTCGCCTAGCATGAATTTTCGGACCAACGGCAAGAAGGGTATATCAGAACAAGAGTCTACCGTCTTCGATTTGCCCTTGCTGCCTAGCTTTTTAGAGGTCGACTTCATGATAGTCGACCAAGCATGAGGTGTAGATGCATCTGATGCACCGGACCCTTGCCGCTTTGGAGCAGATAGCTACTGTGGACTTGACACCGTTGCAGGACATTCCTGTGAAGTTGCCACCGGAGCAGGTAGCTCCAGGCAGATGTCACTCTTGGGGCACTGGATGAATGTTGCAATGGCTTTCCCTAGAGTCACGACCTCATCGTTTGGGGGAATCGACGACCGCGAAATTGGCATAAACACCGTCCACATTCACTTTTGAGAAACCCGGTGCTGGATTTACACCATGCACCAAAGCCCCGATACCGGATGGATACACCTGGCCCCAAGCAGCATCTAGGGCAACGGAGGCATATCTCACTTGGAGCTTGCACTTCATAGCCACCTACATAATGATACAAAATTAGCTACTCTAACAAGCCTATCAATGGATCGAGCATTCTAGATATAATAATTATAACCAGGATATCATCGATAGGAAATCTGTTGTCGCCTTTTGGGGTAGGGTTAGGTTTGGACGCGTAGCTACTCTGAAGTTTGGGGGGCTAGCTAGCACAGTAGAGGGCAGGGGCTTGCAACTGATTTTCCCTAAGCCTTTCCTCAAGGCTCTCCATCTGCCATCGCATCTCATCTTTGACGCGATCATTGATCTCATCTCTGTTGGATTCAGTGATCTCATCTCTGAGGGATTCACGAATCTCCTTTGTAGCCGTGCATTGCGCTCGGCTTTGGCTCTCTTCCTACTCGGTATGCTTCGGAGTCCTTTGGAAATCCATGTTTCTATGGAACATAAAGATCAAGGCCTCTCGTACGACCCAGGTGCTCATATTTTTCTAGGGCCGCGGAGTGTATATCTTTCTCCCTGATTGCCTGGAATGAGCCTTGGAAAGATTGTGCACTCAGCGTTTCCTGCAATAGCCCGACATGTCATTTCACTTTCTATGAAGTTATAGAGTAATTACAAACTAGATAGTTCGATATCTTACTAGGCGTTGGGACACTTCCTCGTCTACGGAGTTTGGAAAGGAGATGGCCCCCGAAGACATAGTAGATGACCTCGCTCTTAGCGATTTGGGCGCGCTCATCAGGGATCCGACAAATGGCGGGAGGCATTCGAATGATTTGCCTGCCAATCCTGATCCCTCTATTACGGGATTTTACCCGCATACCCAGTGGTGCTGAGTCTGTGGGGCTGCGTGTTTTTTGCCTAGAGGGCCTGTGCACCGCACTTTCACTCCTAAAATCATCTGTCGTCTTCTTTGCCACAAAGTCTTACCAGTACTCTTCCAAGAACGGATACTTGTAGAAGGGCCTCAGATCCTTCTCCATATAGTTCTTGATAAGCGTGCTCTTGAAGTTCTTCCATGCTTTGCATGCCTGCAGCAACATGTGTCATTGCATGGAGTTCTGGTGTTGTTCCAGGATCTCGAACGATCAGAAAATATCTATTAGCGATCACCTTTTTTAGTATTGGTCAACTCTTTCCACGAATCATAGGTGATGTTGACCCGTTCCTGTGCAACTATTCTGACCGTTCTCGGAATGCGAGCTGCTCGGGGAGGATTGATACGGGTCTCATACTCATCAATCTCCGTGATGGTAAATCAGCACCCGGGCCTTTTCGATATTCTTCTTCTTCTACTACCACGCTTGGATATTAAAGAGGACGGCGCATCAGACGCATGAGGTGACGATGACGAAGAATGTGCAGAAGACATCTTCACAAGAAATAGAAGTTCTGACACGCATGAACATATTATCATAAGATTCGATCTCTATGTGTATGGGTATACACACCAATTAATAAATAATTAGGATATGTAGGGAAGAAATTAGGACCAATACAATGGCATAATTGATATATAAACATGTAAATCATCCAAGTCATTTAAAAGGAATAATTTGCTCAACACAGAAATCATGTGAACAAAGGAAATCAGCATAAAGCTAAGATTTAACATTTTGATATTGTTCTCAGATGTAGAGTAAGCATTCCAATTAGAGGTCAAGTTCAAACCTAATTATCAAAACAATTTCAGTACAAGACTATTATCATCACAGAGCATTCATCTCAAACCCACCACACCACATGCAATATATTCCAATAACAGTATCAAAATAAATACCATATGAATCATTGACTGGAATAAATATAAATTCCTAAAACAAGTGCAACACCTCATACTACTAAATGTTTGAACCAGATACATGAGGACCATGACAGCATGACAGATTATTGATAGAAAGAGTGAAAGAAAGGGGCGTTGGGGTCGACAACTCGGCATCGGTTACCTTTGGGTGTTGAGGAGAAGGATGAGCAGGGAGTAGTACAACAGCAGTAGGGCGGCGTTGAAGGGGAGGCATGCTAGGATCAGGGGTGGAGGAGGCAACGCATGCTTGGGGAGGGGAGGAGGCGGCGGGCTCGGGGGAGGAGGAGGCGACACGTGCTCGTGCTCGGGGAGGAGGCGGGGCACGGGGGAGGAGGCGCACCGGGCTCGAGGAAGAGGCGGCATCGAGGACGGCGACGACAGGCTCGGGGGAGGAGTCGTGTCGAGCTTGAGGAGCAGGTGGCATTGAGGACGGCAGTGACTGGCTCGGGGGAGGAAGGTGAGTTCAGAAACTTAATCGTTTGAGTGGGGGCGCGGGCAAACCCTAGAGTCTGAATATAAATAGGGTTGAACATCACAGACGGTTCTAAAGTGATAAATAATATCGCAGATGGTTCCAATAAATAATCATCTGCGATAGATTGAGTATCACAGACGGTTTGTAGATGAAACTATCTATGATATCTTATGTATCATAGATGACTTTTCCTAAGGAACCGTTTGTGATATCTGATGTATCACAGACAGCTTATCCTAAGGAACCGTCTGTGATAGATTATGTATCACAACCGATTTTTAGATGAAATCGTCTGTAATAGATTATCACAGACGATTTGTAGATGAAACCGTCTATGATATTCTTTTGCATTAGTAAATCTAGTTCTGTTTATTGGCTTCCTTAGAAAATGCTAGCCATGCCCTCTGAAACAAGCAGAAACACAATAAGTACATATATACATCCAATTCATATTCATTTCAGAAACAAGCACATCTATTTCACAGTACAAATCAATTAACTTAAATGAACTAAAATTAACCGTTCAGAACATATACACACATTGTTCAATCTTTAAAAATTAGCCCTTCATGATGATCAACGCATATGTAGCTAGTTTTATCATGTTGTTCTTCCTCGACCTTTATGTTGTTTCCGAAAGGAGGTAACTCGTCAAATTAATTGTATTCTTTCTCGTCCACTACATTCTCAACTCCGACAATCCTCCTTTTTCCATGAAGAACTACGTGGCACTTCTTATTTGCCTGGTTGGTTACATAGAAGACTTGAACAACTTGGTTAGCAAGTACGAATGGTTCATCTTTGTATCCGACACGTTCGAGGTCCACGGTAGTGATGCCGTACTTGTCGACTTTCACCAGTGGAAGATGGACCCAACGACACCGAAACCAGGGGGTCTTGAAAAGCACGTAGTCGAGCTCCCAAATCTCCTCTATGATCCCATAGTAGGAGTTCCTCAGCCCATCGGTACTGAACGCATCTATGCGGACACCGCTGTTCTGATTAGTGCTAATTATATCCCGAGCCTGCGTATACAATGTGTACCCTTTTATGTCGTATCCTTGCCATGTCACAACTATAAATGTTGGCCCTTTTGCCAACCATGTCAGCATATCACTTGACAAGCTCCTAGCGAGTCGCTCCTTCAACCATTGGTTGAACCGACTATTGTGGTGTCTCGTGATCCAAACATCCGGCTGCTTCGGATTCTGTTGCCGAAGCACGTCCTTATACTAGTCGATATACGGGAACACTTCAGTCATTTGTTGTAAGACCGTGAAATGCGCTTGAGCATATGCATCCATATATGGAGTGATTGCTTTCCTTTTGATGGTCCCGATGCCCTCAATCCTCGACTCATGGCGAGTTCAAGGCACGCCTATCGCTTCTACCTGAGCCATGTAATCAACGCAGAACTCAATGACCTCTTGATTGCATAACCTTCGACGATGCTGCCCTCCGGCTGAGATCGATTCCGTACATAGGACTTGATAATTCCCATGAACCTCTCGAATGGGTACATGCTACGTAGGAACATGGGTCCACACATCTTTATCTCCCTCACAATGCGAACAATGAGATGGACCATGATATCAAAAACGACAGAGGAAAATACATCTTAAGATCACATACAGTCGTCACCACCTCATATTGTATAGCATCTAGTCTTTCGGGATCGATGACCAGCCTCATGATTGTCTCTCAGACCTTGATCGGTAAAATGCTTCTAATTGCAACAGGGAGCATCTGTGTCATCAACATATGACAATCATGAGACTTGATGTCAACTAACTTTAAATCTTCCATCTAAACAAGTTTATTCATGTTGGCGAAGTAACTGGATGGAACTTTCACACCATGCAAGCACTGCGCACAGTTCAATTCTTTCGGCCTTGGACAGAGTGTAACAAGCAGGGGGAAGGTATGTTCGTCCTTTATCTGTCTTTGTCGGTGCTAACTTAGGTTTGATGTCCATATCAGCCAAGTCAAGTTGTGCATTGACACCATCCTTTGTTTTTCACGAATGTTCAGTAAGAGACCAATCAAGCTGTCACATATATTTTTCTCTACACGTATAACGTCGATGCAGTGGCAAACTTCTAGGTGCTCCTAATATGGTAAGTCCCAAAATATTGATCTCTTCTTCCAGATGTTCTTCTCATAGGTCCTCGATTTACGTCCCTTTTCGAGCACAACATATAAATCCTTAACCATATCATAGACCTCTTTTCCACTTAAATGCCTTGGAGCTGAACTATCCTCCTTCTCTCCATCGAATTGTTTATTCATCATGCGATATAGGTGAGCCATCCGAAGGAACCTACGGTGACGCATGTACACGGTTTTGCGCGAGTGCTTCAGCCACACACTCTCGGTATCATCTAAGCAGTGAGTACAGACTTTGGCCCCTTTTGTACTCTGGCCCGACAGGTTAGTAAAGGAAGGATAATCATTTATGGTGCAGAACAATAAGGAGCATAAAATGAAGTTCTCTCGTTTGTACACATAACATATTTGTACCCCTTCAATCCACATTATTTTTAGATCTTCCATCAATGGTGATAGGTACACATCAATATCATTCTCATGTTGCTTCGGCCCTTGGATAAGTATCGATAGCAAAATATACTTTCGCTTCATACACAACCAAGGAGGAAGATTGTAGATACAGAGAGTCACGGGCCAAGTGCTATGTTGGCTGCTCATATTACCAAAAGGATTCATTCCATCTGTACTCAATCCAAACCTTATATTCATCTGTTCGCACCAAAGTCTACAAACCTCCTATCGATGTTTCTCCACTAGGCGGAATTAGCAGGTATCTTAGATTTCTATCATTCTTACGCTCCTCTAAGTGCCAATGTAGCAGTTTTGCATCATTCGGGTTCGCAAAATATCGCTTCAAATGGAGAATTATAGGAAGATACCACGCCGCTTTAGCAGGAGGTCCTTTCTTTACCTCGATTCCCTCACCGTCAACTGATTGATTCTTACACTTGTATCGAGATTCGTTGCACACCGGACATACATGCATGTTTGCATACTCGTTATGGTAGAGGATACAGTTGTTCGGACATGCATGTTTTCTTTCTACTTCCATTCCCAATGGACAAAGGACCTTGTTGGCTTTGTAGGTAGTTTTGGGCAACTCATTTCCCTTTGAAAGCATGTCCGCTAAGAGACCTAACAACGACATGAAACTCTTGTCGGACCAACCGTTGCTTGCCTTCAATTTCAGCAGTTCAAGCACAGATGACAACTGTGGATATCGTGAGGATATGTGCACGATCTCAGGATGATGAGTCAATTGGCAATGGCATTGTTGGTTTGCAAAATCTCGCGTTTTCGGGGTTTGCTTCTTCTTTGTCGGACCACAGCGATCCGGCCGGTGGAGTGGGGCGGTCAGACCGCCCGTGGGACGGTCGGACCGGCAATGGAGGCCGGTCGGACCGGCTTGACCTAACTTTGGATTTTGGAGCTAATCCAAAAATAGGTTGTGTAGGCAAGTGAGGAGTCTCTGGATGTGGTTTCATCATTTTGGAGCTCCGGTCAAAAGTTCTATTGAGTTGAAAATTCGAAGGTTTGGATTTTCAAGTGGAATTTTAGCTAAGTCCTTTGGACCGGTCCGGCCGCCGTTGTGGGAGCGGTCCGGCCGTTGATATCGGTCGGACCGTACGTGAAATGATCGGACCGGCTTTGACTTGGAGGTGAGCCAAGTTTGCATTGTTGTGGTTTCAATGTGGTTGATGTTTAGTTATCAATGCTTTATTGTTGCATATTGCATTGCGGAACTAACGTGGGTCAAGTTGTGAAGAACTTGTTCCCGGAAACGGTTTGTTTGTCTATTATCATGCGGTGGCTTGCGGTCAACGGCGTCAGCGGTGAGTGGATCGGGACTACGCTTGGAGAGCCGAGGTCGAGCGATCGTGGATACCGGGTGAGGTCGTGTGACTCAAGCATGGTGCAGGATGGGCAAGATGGATCGAACGGGTGGTTCGGTGCAGCTGGTTGGATCAGGCGGTGCGGATATCGGTGCAAGTCTCTGGGAGGTTCCGATGGGATTCGGACAAGAGAGGCTTGGCGTCGATGAGAACCGCTGATCAACCTACACGTGGTGAAGCAGGCGATTGCTTCAACAGCAGTTAGTATGTGGGTCCCATGTGAGTGGGCCCCAAATGTGAAACTCTAGTCCTCTCTAGTATAAATAGGAAAGGGGGAGAAGGAAAACCCTAGAGGCATTCATTTGGTTTCCCCCTTGCCTTCTCTAGGGTTAGGGTTTGGAGAGGAAGAGAGGGAGAGATTGTGATTGCTCCTTGGTGAGCTCTTGTCCTCCTTGTTGGAGTGGCTTTGTAAGCATCTTGTGAGATCAATCAATCTTGTGATGCTTGCTTGAGAGATCATTTGTCTCCTCTTTGTGTTCTTCTCTCATTTGGATGAATTTGGTGCTTCCTTGATTCAAGTGTTTAAACTTGGTCTTTTGACCCTTTGTGTCTTGCTTTGATGTGTGGGAGTACTCCTAGGATCATCTAGACCATCAACCCCCACAAGCAAGTCTTGAATCAAAGTTTTTCATACTTCTAGGGTTTGTGCACTTCTTTGTTTAATCCTTGAGAGTTTGTTTCTGCGAAGTGGATCTGAAGGATCGTCGCTAGAAATAGGTCTCCAATATCATTAGGGAGGTGTGCTCGAAATTTGGTCAAGTTTCATTGGTTTAATCAAAAGTTGGATCAAATTTCGTTTTGGATTTGGGGTGGATTTTTGATCTCGGGTGAACGGTCGACCGGTCTTATAACGGCGGTCCGACCGCTCGTATATTCGACCATTGTCTCGCTTGGGTCGAACCATCGCCCACCGGTCCGACCGCCGATTAGTTGCCGGTCCGATCATTGGTTGAACGTCGGTCCGACCGCCTGTGGTAGCCGGTCTGACCGCCAGTGCCCAGATCAACCCTTTGAGTTTAAGTCTCCACATTTGTGTCGTGTGGTTGTCGGGGTTTGTCGAGTTCAGCACAAGGCTTCCATTTGTGTGCTTCTCGATCTTCTTAGCTCTCATAGCTAAAGGAGTAAAGTTCGTGTTGAATTCGACTTAGGCGAGAAAGTTTTGAAAGCGCCTATTCACCCCCCCCCTCAGTCGCCTTTCCGGTCCTACAACAACCATGTGTATTCTGGCTTGCAGCTCAGGAACAAAGGTTTCTCCGAGTCTTCTATCAAGCCCCAGAATTTAACATACTCCCTCTCATCACAGTTCTCTTCTGCATCGTGAAGCATCTGATCCAGATTGTCATCGTGCAGCCTATCCAAATCGAAACCACAATCGATATCATTCGGTGGCATATCGTTGACTTCATCGGCGAAGTCGTTATTACTACCTTCCTGTGTAATCTGCTCTTCACCATGACTGGTCCAACATATATAACCCTTTTTGAAACCCCTTCAAATCAAGTGTGCTTCGATCTGCGCTTGGTTCTTAAACATCTTCAGATGCTCGCAGTCAATGCATGGACAGTACATATATTCACCCCTTATTCAACATATCCCCCTCAGTAGCTCTTGTAAAAGCAGACACGCCATTAATGTACTCTTCACTCACATGGTTGCCAGCGTACATCCAACTTCGGTCCATCTATGTGACGCATATAAAAATTTGGTGTTAAATATTGAATTAATTAATTAGTGCACTATAGATGCAACTTTTGATACATCATTTGAAATATATATTTCTAATGAACTAAAAAAATAGCAATGCACCCTAGGGTTAGGTTGTTCGTCACAAACACATTATAGATAGTCCATTCCCAACTTCAGATGGCAATAAGCCAACACTTGCAAAACAACAAAAAAACTAGATCTAATCCATCTTCAATTCTCTCTTTACCGATCTGAATTATCTTCAATTCTCTCTCTTTACCAAGCTAGATCTAGAATATAATGCAAGGATTAAATTACGTACTAACCATCGATAGTCAAGAATAAATTACCAAATCCGCGGTCTTCTTTCACCAAACTGCCTCAAAGCCCCACCTCCAGCAGCAACAGCGAGAACAGAGTTGGAATATAAGATAGATCGATCTGTGAGGGTCGGGCCTGCAATAAATGAGATTATCACAGACGATCTGTGATGACGACGGGAAGTCACAAACAATTCATATTAAAAACCGTCTGTGAGGTGTCACCGACGGTTCTGAACAAGAACCGTCTGTGATATTACATCTTCACATACGGCTTTTAGCACGGAAAGTAACACAAACGGTCGCTAAACCAAAAATGTCTGTGATTGTATTTAATACAGATAGTTTTGGTCAACCGTCTATGATGAGGCGTCTAGTATTAGCCTTTTTCTAGTAATGACTATAGCGTTGCAACGGTATATGTCCAAGTCGCCAGTCCCCCCCCCTTCGCCCACTAAATCTTAAGGTTGTGTCTCGTTCGCACCCCTCTCTCATTTCTCTATCTCTGTCTCTGTCTCTCTCGTATCCAAGGTAGTCAGAGTCGAGATCCTATGTTGGATCAATTTACCTCTTGTAGGATCGAATCGTAGTATCGAATCGTAGAATCGGCAATTCTACTGAATTGTAAAAATACACATATTTAACATCTATACTATAAGTTTGTATGATTCTTATATAGTTTACCACTTACTTATAACCGAAAAAAGGACAAAACACTTTTTATCGGACAACAGGAAAAGCATAATGGTACTGATATGATGGGTGATATAGTTCTGAACTACAGGAGAACAACCAATGACCATGACTAGTTTACTACAATTACATGAGAAATATTCATAAATTTTGTAAATTAATATCTAATTGCAACACTTGTATGTTCCTTAAAAGCGGCTAGATATACTCCAGGAATAAAAATAATTTACCATTATCAAGCTCAAGATTGCTCATGTCATAATATAGATATTTGTACTAGCATTACCGCACTGATATAATATTTTACATGCTTCTTGTTTATTTATAGTTTCATTCTCAGAAATTAATATCAACAAAATTTTGCTATAAAATAAAATATCAGCAAACCCTGGCCTGTAAAAAAAATTGCAAAAAAATTGCAATTTTTTTGCCCAAACGACTCTACCACGATTCTACTCTGCGATTCTACACGATTCTACGCGATTCTACTCTTTGGATCGCGACTCTACCACGATTCCACCTGATTCCGATTCATGGTGCGATTTGGATCGCGATTCTAACTACCTTGATCGTATCCCTCCCTCAATTTTTCTCTCTCTATCCCGCGTTCGACCGAGGAGCGGCAGCCCGATGGAGGCAAGCGGCCACGCCCCCTCCTTCTTCACTTCCATTGCTGCCCCTCCACCTCCTCCTTCAACTCCGACTCTAGATTTGATGGGGACCGTGGTGCGATGCTTCGCCTCCAACTTCGGATCTGTCGATGGTCAGTGGCGGTGTGGCTTGGGACGGCGGGATCCGCGGCAGCGTGGTGCGAAGCTCAAGCCGAAGCTAGGGAAGAGAGAGAGAGAGAGATGGATGCTCAGCACGGAGCTCGAGCACGGATTCGGCGGTGACCGATGTCATGGCAGCCGCGGTAGTTGGGGCCGGAGCCAGAGAAGAGGGTGCATCAGCAGCATACGGTGTCAGGTGGCTCTGTGGCGGCGCAGCGGTGTCGTCATAGCCACGTGAGTTAGCTGAAACTCGTTGAAACCTTCTTGAAACTTTGATTGAAACTCGTTGAAACCTATTGAAACTTCTTGAATCTTTTGTTTTGAAACTTCTCGAGACTCTCCTGCTGAAACTTGTGTTCTAAAACCTGAAACTTGGTTTGAAACTTTTCTTGGAATCTTCTAAAAATTTCTAGAAACTTCTATAAACGCGTGAAACTCACTGAAGCCTGGAACTTTTAAAATGTTCTCACGAAACTTCTTGAAACATCATGAAGCTTGCTGCTACACCGTTGCAACGCTATAGCGTTCCCTAGTCACTTCCTTAATAAAAAGTATTTATTTTGTTATGTTCTAGACAAAGTTACAATTTCCTTGTGAAAAAAAATGAAGAAGCAGAGATCAAATGGTCTACTACCACTTACGAATATAAGATGACATATTTGGAGGCTGGCCATGAGGTACCTAGAACCTATGTTAACATCATTATGTATACGCTAATACTAAAGCATGCAAGTTGCTTCTTTGTTCGTCATGTGTACTTTGATGTCTTCAATTGTATCAGGTATAAACAAATAACTAAATAAGGGTAGCGTCAAAATGAGGCTCTAAAATACAGTGGACATGAGAATACTCTGAAACTGTAGTCAAAACCAGGCATTAAGTTGTATTTTAAATGTGGAGTACTAGCTATAAGGTATGTAAAGGATCAAAAAATAACATAAATCATTGGATCAAATGTCGACAATATACTAATAGCTCATCTAATATTTAGTTAGTGCGACTCCAACATGAACCTCTCGACCGGCACACAGGTTATTCGCCGGTCGGCTGAACCTGCCCCCATTTGATAAACTCCCTGCAGTGTTTGATAGCTTATAACCACAAGCAAACATGTGGTCTTGACCTTAATTTACTACAAGTTGCCCTGTAATAGATACAAACTAAAGACGGATCCACTCGACGAATTACCAGTACATATGTATTCCCTTCGCAAGGAAATTTTTTGTTTCTTGAATTGTCTTATTTGAAATTAATGGGGCAAAATTTTTATATTAAGTCCAATTGTCTATGCCTTTGGGTTTATGTTGGGATTTGGGATACTTCCAAAACCACACAGAGCATATGAATATTCTTGTTCCTATGTAGAACTATGTACGGCATAGCCACCTCCATGGCTCCAACAAACTTGGTGTCCATCTCCATGGTTTTCTTCTTGTTGGTTTTGTCTATGGAAAGTATAGTCCAATGCTATCAAGGAAAGGAGAATCTTATGCAGAAGCACCACTTCTCCCTTTCTAGGGTCCTTTGGATTCTCTTGTGTCCAATGGGTACCCAAAGGAATACTAAACATGCAAATCGTGCCCTAGGAATAAAATGAATAGAAATACTACAAGTGTTTAGTGGTACTGTAGTACAAACGTTTTCTTTTTTAAGCAAATTGTACTCGAGGTTATCAAACATATGTTTGATTGCTCCAATTAGGTTCTTAAATCTTGGCCTAGCATGTCTTCAAATTTGCTCGTGCCACTTGGTTAAATCCATATCAGTTAAGTGATAGAAAGAGTGATGCTGCAGTGACTTATAGAAGGGTATAATTAAGCAAGGAGCGCTGCTACTTTCAGATCGAATAAATTCGAACTTCAACTTATGGATTCAAAGTTTCACCTTTATAATCGAACTTCTAGCTCAAAATTTTAAAATCTTTCAACTCCAAAATCAAACTTTCAACTTTAGTTTTTTTATTTAAAAAAATCACATGAGGATTTTGCCTCCCAAAACTGCGCATGGGTGGGGGCAGATGACGGTGTGGTGGGCATTGCCGCATTGTCATCCACGGTGAATCTGCAGCGAAGACTCATCCATCACCAATCATCTGTCAGCCAAGAGCCGTTAGCTCTCACATCCATCACGCTAATATAGGTCTTTTTTTTCTTCTTAATAGGAGCCTACTGAATGTTCTCTCCGTCCACAAATATAAGTTATTTTTATTTTAGTGGTCTCTACTTTGACTATAATTTTTAATCACAATATACTAGTAAAAATAATAAAAATTGTTTATTATGAAAGCATTTTGGAAGACAAACCAAATGAATTTTTCATGTACTCAATCACTGTACCATTGATCTGCTTTCTTTTTAAATTTTCACATCCCGAATCTCCTCAAAGTGATTTTTTATTTAATTTTATTTAATAATATTTTAAATTTAACCTCTCACTACTTTATTTTCAATTTCGACCCTTTGGTCACGTCATGACGCGTGGCGTGACAAAAATATACTATCACGCCACTGTCCCCGACATGGTCTAACCTGCCACGCAAACTCTTATCCTCATGCCGTGCTATGTGCGGCATGTGTGGCCGTTGTCATGTCGGAACTTATGGTGTGACAAGCCTACCTTGTCATGCCAATGCGCATGACGTGACAGTGATAACTTAGGTGCCACGCCCACCCAGTTATTTATCTTCCCCAACCTCTCCTCTTTCTCCCAAACACCCTCTCTCCTCCCTACCCCCACCTGCCCAAATCTGTCATTTTGGAGGCGATTCGAAGTCCAAAAACTATGGAGATCATTCCCCGAGGTAATCTCACTCACTCCTTCCATTTATTTCAGATTAAATCGGTTAGTTGTGTGAAATTAGGGTTTTGAACGAATTGGATTTTTGAGAGGAATTTGTTTGATTGTTTGTACGTCGGAGTGAGTTGGATTGCATCCCACATTCCCTTTACTTATTCAGCAGACTGTTTCAAATATTTAAGCATTGTACATCCTGACTAGGATGAGTTGTCTACTTGTCTTCTATGCATTTTTTTTCTTTTCCAGTTCCAGCTGCTATGTAATATTGGATTCTTTCCAATAGTGTATTACCTATGATTTCATTTGCATGTTCAATTTCTCAGTGGCATAGGAAGCTTATTGCAATATCCAAACTATGACGTCATAAATTGGGTAGCACCTTGATTTGCTTACTTGTTCCAAATGTCCTGGGTTATACCAAAATTGAACCACACTCTATTCACACCTTTATGACCAAAATGCTCGAGCAGTGATACTCTTAAATTTGTAAAGTCTGACAATTGAAAAGTCAGTGTGAAATAAAGTTGTGTTGTTAGTGTTAGATTTAAATTGAGTTTGTTAATGTTAACCCTCAATGTCTTGGAGGAAAAGACATCAACTCTTACCTGTTCACAAGAAAGTATAGCATTTTAAAAGAAAACTAGTCTGTAAATAGTTTCATCCTCTAAGAAAGCAGATGAGTACGATGGTACCAAGCGGGCCACGAACAAGAGAAAGGCTCCTACAACTGAGACCGTCGGTCGTATTAGCGCTTTCCGTCGCCTGAGCGCACTCCGGATCGAAGAGGTAAGTTATGTTCAATATGCATCATAATTATTAATTTGGCTCGACGTTGTATTATCCTAACATCATTCAAGCGTCCAGCCCGTCTGTAGGATATGGCTGACTTCGAGACGGGTCGCTGTTGCCGCGGGAAGTAAGGAGACAAGGGAAGGGAGTGATGGGCTTCCAAAACTAATGATCTTTGTTGCAATTGACTTTATTTCCATTCCAAAAATGTGCATATATATCGTATGTGTATTTCGGTTTGTGACCCGTGCATGATGTCGTTTCTTATACACGTAACCAAACCCTGCACCATGTAATTTGCAAATGCATTATAAAGTCTATTTCAATTTGCAACTGCGTTGTAAAGCCGACTTCAAATGTCGTTCTCTTTTTACATTCAATTCTTGGTGTAGCAAGGCCACAACATAAAAATAAAGGTCTGAAATACTTGTTTTGAAAAAAGTAGGCACTAAATGGTCTTCGACCCCTAAGTGATGACGCGCATCACCTATCATTGCAATAGGATGGGATGAGCATGTCTATTCATCCATTTCTTCATTCAAACTAAGAACATCACAAGTTTGAAAAAAGATCTACTGCCTAGGACCGTTCAATTCTTGGTATCTCAAAATAAGTTTAATTTTTTTGGACTAGATGTCCGTGCAAAATCAAATGCTAAGAACGGTCTACATGGCTACATAAAACAGGGAACTTGTGCATTAAAATTTCATCTTTCCTGCCAAATGGTCTACATATCTTTTGCAGCAATTGTAAGATTTCTTTATCTGGGAACCCCTTCAAAAAAATAGCCACCACTATCATACCACGAGCGTTGACGTGACAAGACAGGTTTGTCATACCATGAGTGCCGCACGTAACAACGGCCACACATTCCCTCCATGCTGGCACGGTGGTTTGGGCACGCCGATGAGAGTGACGTGACAATATATTTTGACTATACCGCGCGTCATGGTGTGATCAAAGGAGTTCGAATTGAAAATAAAGTTAACGAGAGATTAACTTTAAAATATTATTAAAATGAATAAATAAATAATTCCCTCAAAGTAGAATGGGAGGGACACCTAGGTAGCCTACCACATCTTTCGCCTTTTTTTCGTGTCCAGTCCGTGCTTTTTTTTTTGGGTCCAAGTTGACACGAAGCTTCTTATTTAATTACGGAAGTGCCCTTGGCCCAGGAAATTTTTAGTCCTTGGTGGCGACGACTCTCTTCCCTTGGCCCTTCCTCTTCCCTTGGCCCTTCCGGTGAATTGTTTCCATTTCGATGGCTCCGTCATTGACGGATGGCGCACTGTGGGTCCCACCGGCGGCATTTCCTCTTGAGCGCCCTCCTCCCTTCTCATGTGCTTCGCCCCTCATGCCGGTCAAAACAAGCTAAAGAGGGTTTTTTTATAGAGTTAGACCTTAACTGGTTAGTGGTGAAATTTATACATGAGAGAAACAATCTAAGAGGGGATTGGGTGGAGGAGTCTAATCCCTTGATTTGTTTGGACAAATGGTTGGATCAATAGGGATTGCAAAAATTGAAAAATCTGAAAAAAAAAAAAAATTTGAAAACAACATTGAAAAATTTCCAAAACCAAACCAAAATTTCGAAAAGTATCAGAAAATTGAATTTTGGATAATTGCATAAACTATAAAGTAATACCTCCTAGTGCTGTCCCATTTGGTGATACTTTCTTATGTGCATTTCTAGCTTGCAACAAATTGAAGATTGCAGTAATATCTGATTGAATTTATTCAAAGAAATAACCAAATAACTGTTTTTTTCTTTCAAACATCCAACATAACTACAAATTGGGTGTAAATAAAACAAATACATCCAACATAACCATTGTTTTGCTACTCTGGCCGGTTACGAACATAATCTTCCCACATCTTTTTCACAATTATATCTCTAATAGTTTTTCCATGATCCATTTCATTACTAAGTGAGTCCATATCGCTCTGGTATTCATTGTCACCTCCTGGAAGATCGACAAACTTTTCGGATGGTATATTGCTAGGTTGGTTATCTAACCACCCCTCATCGCCATCAAGCATTCGGATCATATTATGGAAAAGCATTATGTTCTTGGAATCTTCACTTGGTTCTTTATACGATGGAATGTGCCTACTTTGAGGACAGGGAAGCGTTTCTTTAGAACTTCTAAAGCTCTTTCTATGTGATTTCGCAAGCTTGCGTGATGATGATTGAATAACTCCTTGTAGTCTCTTGGTCCACGGTGACCACGTCCAAACTCCTTCAGGTGATATCGAACACCACGGTAAGGTGCAAGGAACGATGGTGTGTTAGCATAACCACCATCGACAAGAAAAAATTTACCTTCCGGTACTTGAAAGCCGCTACTCAAATCAGACCTAAGGACTCTAGCATCTGTGGCAGATCCCTCCCATCCACATGAGATAAAAGTGAAGTTCAAGTCAAAATCACAAACTACCATGACGTTTTGACTCAATGTACCCTTTCTATTCCTGTACGGAGCAGCCTTCTTTCCATTTATAGTAATAGGAATACGGGTACCATCGATAGCACCAATACAATTCTGCAAGGCAAATAATATAGCCATGAGTTTTTATTTTTATGAACTAATTATTAATTTATACACGAATGTCAAATTATGCACCTTAAAGTAGGGGAAGAAGCGAGGATCCGATCTAATCTTCCAATGAGTTTGATCAACATTAGGAAGCTTGACAAATTTATAGGTGAGAGCAGGAATTGTATTAAAAACCTCCTTAAGATGACGATGAATTGTTTCCCCGCTATGCTTGAATTCAAATTGTAAATCTTGAAAGCTTGCATTGTGGGAGAGCATGAACATGAAAAATCCAAGTTTCTCCTCAACACTAACACCTCTACTATCTTTCAACAGTTTATGCTCTCTAAGATAATTCGCAATTGCCCTAAAGACCACTGGCTCCATACGGAATACAACTCTACAATCCATTTCAGCTCACATTGGAAAGCCTGAATGGACAAAATTTTGGCTTCCCTCTACGTCCGTACTTCAGCAAGTATGCTCCTTTCTTGAGAGCAGTTAAGGCCCGCAGAAACAATGGGAATAAGGTTGCATCAAGCATCAGTAACTAGGATCTCAACACTAGCCTACCAAACCTAGCTTTCCGAGCAGTTTGAATCAATTTATAATTTGAAAAAGGACATCATATTCTGTATAGCACAACAAAACCAATCGGTATGACGGGAGAAGCTCAAAATAGGGCTCTAGTTATAACAAGTACATCACTGGAGCTAACTTCTGAATGCACAAGAGAAGACATAAATAGCAAATGTGGAACAGTATGCGCAAAGCTGTTCTATATCAATATGCCACATGAACCAATAATTTCCACAGTATATTTGTGTTATCTGTTGGTGAAAATATGCAACTTAAGCTTCATATAACATATTAAGAAGAATTTTTCCAAGAATCCCAATGAAGTGCAAGCAATGGAGCTGATTTCACCTCACTTGCCATCACAAGATATCCAGGCGACCATTAGCTTTTGGAACAGGGCATTTGGTATTCTACTAGGATGCTAGCAATATAGGTTATTCTCCTAAGTTAAACCGTTACTCAAACTTCATCAAAACAAGTTGAATTGCCCGAGTAATTGCGCTGATAGATACTACCATAAACTTCATAAGGATGGGGATGACATTCTAACGTACTCCCAATTCGATCGCAGAAACTGAACATCAGAGTAAAGTAGCAACTGGCAAAACGACCCAAGGCAATCACCTCTCCAAACAAACAAGCAAAAACCCCGACCGTTGTGGGGAGCAGAAAGATCCGGACGAAAACGAGACGAGCACACTTCGGCCGGCGCCTCGCGACAGACCCTGCGTCGCCGCCTCCCACTGGGGCTCCCGATTCTCCACGCCTGGAAGAGGCTCCTCGAGCAGCCCTGGCCGGAGTTCTCCTCCCCCTCTCTAACCCTGGCGCAACAGATCGGTGAAAAAAAAAATTGAGGCTACAAACCCTAAATATCATAGGAGGAGGAGGAGGAGGAAGAGGAGGAGGCTACAGATTTGACCAGGATGTTCCTCCGAGGGCGCGACGGGCATGGAGCGGGACGAGCCGAGTCAAGGGGAGAGAGAGAGGGAGGCGGCGCCGCTTGGAGAAGACCGCAGTCGCGAGCGCACGAGAAGTCGCGAGCAGAAGGGAAGAAGAACCACGCCTCGGCTGAGTGGGAAGAAACACGCGTGAATTGGGTTGGAATGGAGCGGGACTTTTTGATCCCCGACGTCATCCAAGCGGTGATTTTAGATGGGATGGGAAATATATCCCGACCGGGATGTTCCTTGGCCAATCCCGGCCGATCCCGGCGGTTCCCGGCGCTGCCAAACAAAGCCTTAATGGGTTTTTTTTTCATGAGGGGATCACCTGACAGCTTAATGCACACAGTATGGACTTTCCACCAAGGAACTATTACTTGTAAAATTCATTTTGTTTTCGTAGTGATAAACTTGCAATGCTAAAAACTCATGAGTAGTGGATAGATAACTGAACTCATGTGTAGTGAATAGATAACTGATTTAGTGTAAAACTAGTAAAGGAAATTTACACAGCTGGCTGGTCGCGCGACTGTATTATTACTATTTAAGTTCATTTCAAAGCCTATATCAAAATGTTCCTTGCACGAGGTATAAATTTTTTTTGTTTCAAAACATGGGACAAACATACAAAATTGTAACATCCCAAAAATCGTGATTGTTTCAAGGCAAAAATGTGAAAATTTTACAAACTTTTGTTGCATTTTATTGTTATTTGATTTATCTGGACTTCCATCTAAGGTTTTATTGGATTTTCAAAACCTAAAGCATCAATTTTGAAAGCACAAAGCAATAAGTAAATTAAAAAATATGAAAAATGAAAAATTGGTGAATTTATACTGGTAATAAAATATTAAAATTAATTAAAAACATATTTCACAATTTTCCTCAAAACAAATATTAAAGGATAAAGCAATTCGGAACTTAAAAGATTTTTAGAGAGAAATGTAATGCATGAAAAACCCTAGACAAATTATGCAAGGATCTACACTAGGTCAGCAGCCACCCCAAACAATTTTAGATTTTTTGGAGTTGAATTGCTATTTTTAAAATTTAACTCAAACTCTCAGCTTAATTACTAAATCGGAAAATCCAAAAATCATTTTCCTTCCCATCACCGACGGGTGGACCCCACCCGTCAGGCCTACTGTTCCTCGAGCCAAGCCGGGTTTCCACCACACCATCTCTCCCGGTCGCTCAGCACAACCATCTATCCCCCCTACTGACCTGTGGGGCCAGCGACTAGCCACCTTCGTCCATGCGGCGCGCGCAGCGCCAACAAGACGCCCATGCATACCTGGCCGGCTCACTTTGTCGATCGATTAACGTGCCACCGGCCGCCCCCGGTTTGCATCGCCTTCGGCCACATCACCCGCGTCTCACCTGCCGGTAGCATGCTGTGCCATTTACTCAGCACCCATCCCTGCTCGGCCTATCTCATTGCCACACCGAGCGTGTCGTCGCCGCTGCCCGTGGCTCCTCCTCGCATTTTCCTCCACCCTCGCCTATAACAGGCAACCAGGAGCTTCCTTTACCTCCTCTTTACCTCCCCAAGCTATTCCCCTCCTTCCACACTCTTTGTCTCGCCAAATTCCACCAAGAAACGCAAGCTTCCAATTCGGGCTAAGACACCGCCCCACCTCGCCACTCGTGCTCCAATGATCACTTTCTTCCCCCACCTACGTCAGCATGTGTTCCAAGGATCCTTGAGTCTTTCCCCTAACCTAATTTCATGTTTTCTCCTTAGGAACCATCGCCAACACTCAGTCTTCCTCGGCTCCGGCCGAAACTCCCCCTTTCTTCCCCAAGTCCGGTATGGTGAGCTCTATCCCGATTGCTCTCATTTTGAGCACCTCAACACCTCCCCTAAGCTTTCCCAAGAGTTGACTGCCTTCCTTTCCTCTTAGGTGATCATCTCCACGTGAAAGCCCTAGCGCCACCTCCGATTCTCGCCACCGGCCACACCCCGTTCATCCCCATCGTCACCTTCGGCCTTAGTAGGTGCGCTGAACCCCATGGATACCCGTGCGCACGAGATTTGGTTGAGAGCATTGTTGTAGTGTTGTAACACGTAGGAGCCCCACCGCCAAACTCCGGTGCACTCCCGCGGTGGGCCACCACAATCCTCGCCGTCGGTACCCTGAGGATCGCCTCACGGTGGGGAACCCATTTTTGACCTTACTTGTCGCTCCCCGAGGTTCGGCTCGCCGGTGTCGAGCGCGGCAAGGAACCACTCTAGAGCTCCCTGTTTTGGAAAAAAACTCACTATTACTGTAGCACACGTTTAATTGACCAAATCCCGGTCTTCAGGGTTAAGCGGAAATCAAAGCTTGGTTTAATTGCGTTGTGACTCGATGACGTGTGGGCCCGAAGAACAGTGAATGCAAATCATTTAACTCCTGATTTGCTAACACGAGAGCCCAAGCGCAACTCAGTGTGCAGTGGTCTACGGTCTATGGACCGTCGGTCCATGAACTGTTTGGTGAACCGTATCACCGACAACTAGGTCCCACCTGTAGAAAATGAATTCCTTTAAGAAAATAAAATAAAATCCGTAGGACCCTCCTGTCATTCACTGAGATTTTCGGCTAGAAAATAAATAAAAATAAAAATGAAAAAGGGGCGGGTCCCACCTACCAGAGAGAGGTTTCTCTCCCCCTTTCCTTTTTTTGGAATTTCAATCCAACTCAACTTCAAACCTTAATAACTTTTGCTACATAACTCCAAATAAGTTGATTTTGTCTCTAAATTCATCTAAAATCATAATCTACCTGAATATGCAAAAATATTTGTATTTGGTTACTGTTAGAATTTATTTGCATTATTTAATTGATTTCTAGCTTTTTTTGCAATAGATGTTGATTATGCGAGCGATATCTTCGACGACCAACCAATATCATATTCAGAATAACTTGAGAAAGGCAAACACCTGCTTTGATCATGTTGATCCCAGTATCTTAATTACTATACTTTGTTTGCAAATCCTATTATGGATGCCTGCGTGTATGTTTTGTATGAAAATGCTATATTTTGCAAGTCGGTAGATGTAAATCCTATTTGTTGAATATGTCTCATTGAATATTGATCCCTTACTATTGTGGTCATTATATTATGTGATAGACAATATATCTCTGTTATCTTGTACGAAAATAAAATGAAAAACCTAATTTTAGACGTGGACAAGTTATATTGTATTCTGAAAAAGTGAGGATTGTAATATACTAGTACCTAGGGTAGAGATTCTCGCCCGTAGTCGATTAAAGACTGAAGCCAGAAAATTCAGGACTAAGACCTAATCGTACAACCATAGTGCTAGTGTGGGATGGTCATAGCTAACTAAGTTGTCTAAAACTAGCCTTGCATGAGGGGTGGGCGGTAGAGTGCGGGCAGAGCCAAAGGACCGACATGTCCGAAGGGGCTCCCTTCTCCAAGGTGTTGGGATAAAACCTTCCAACACAACTGCGAATGCCTCACTCAATGGGAGTTCCCCAGGTTCAAGTGAGGATAAACATTCGCTGGCTAAGTGCAAGGGTAGGGCAAGATGATGTAAAAGCTACGTCGTGAACTCTAGATTTCTTACCTTCGGTAGTGAGCAGTGAAATAGAGATATTCCAAGCAACTGGAATACGGCGTACTATGGGTAAAGTTGTACACCTCCGCAGAGTGAAAATCTATTTAAATAGTCGTGCTTACGGTCATGAGCATGCTTAGCACGGCTGGTATGGTTGTAGTGTTGTTTTTCTCAGAAACTGTTTGATTGGGAAATAGGCAATGACATGGGGTTTTCCATTTGAGTTAACTGTCGAGTTATGGCTGAACATGAAATGCTGCTAGTAGCCAAGGAGGGTTGTGAATTGTAGTTATCATTATACGAGGATTCATTCAATTATTTGCTTACTGTCTTGTTATCTATTTAACTGCTCTTTCAAATTCTGTTGCAAAGTACTACGTATGAATATTGCAAATAAAATCTGCTTAATGCAAAATAACTTGTAAAGCCTCATCCTTTGATAGCTTTGCATGTATATAAACTTTACGATACACTATAAGTATTGATGAGTACGCAATGTACTCAATCTTGCTTATATTGTTGGTTTAAAGTATGAGGAGGAGCCAACACCAGACAACATTGGTGTAAGATCGAGGTGGCCGACTAGAGGGGGGGTGAATAGGCGGTTTTAAAAATCTATCGGGCTAAACCAATATAAAGTAAAGCACAAGTAAAAACAAGATGACACGATTATGTTTTACCGTGGTGTTCGGAGACTTGCCGGTCTCCCCTAATCCACGTTGAGGTTAGCCCAATTAAATTGGACCGGCTCCACTAATTAAGCCAATACCTCCGAGGTAAGTCCAAACACTTGGACCGGTTCCTAACCGAACCAACACCTCACTCAACTATGGTTGCTCTTCCTCCACTCCGGAGATGGTGAGCACCAAACCACTCACAAACCGCCGGGTCTTCTCACAAGCTTCTTGAGAAGATTACCGCGCACGACGCCTCCGCGCCGTCTAGGTGTCGGTAAACACCAAGAGTAACAAATCCAAACTTTCACTTGAACTAATCAAGTGTCAACGCTCACGTGGATACACAATCCACTACCTAAGACAACACATGCACTTAGGGTTTACTCTCTAATCTCACCAAGTGCAACACATGCACAAAAGAGAATAGAGGCTTGCTCTTAGCTCAAAGAATGAGTATATCACTTAACAATAGCACCAGCAACCTCTCCCAACCGGCCAAGGTGGCTATATATAGCCCACACACAAAAACTAGCCGTTGGGAGACAAACCCCTGAATAATCAGGGAAATCGGAAGTTCCGCCATGTATAGGCTGGAACTACCGCACCTGAGAGAAAAGCACAGCAACGGCTATGTCAGACGAGAAACTAGCCGTTTGATTTTTAGTGCGGAACTACCGCCAACCAAGTTGCGGAAGTTCCGATCTTCGGAAGTTCCGCACAACACATAGCGGAACTACCGCACTTCCAAATTTTGGCTAAATCCCAAAATGGTGCTTCTCTGGAAAAAAAACGTTCCGCAAGAATTTCGGAGCAACCGATAATCGGAACTTCCGCTCGTATCATGGCGGAACTTCCGCACTTCGAGAAATCGGCTAAGTACCTAAAAAGGGTGCTCTCTGGAAAAAACGTTCCGCCGAGATTTCGGAGCGTCCGATAATCGGAACTTCCGCACTTACAATGCCGGAACTTCCGATTATCCTGACAGAGCACAGCAATAGCTTTTTCAACAATTTCAATTGCAAAATACATTTGCTAATTGACAAGCCATGCCAACAAGGATCAAGAACTAGATTCCTAACAAGTTGCAAAACACATTTGCCAACTTTTGAATCATACCACAAGGAAAAAGGTACATGGACTTACACCATTTGCAAAACACATTTGCAAACTTAAGTCACATGCTACAAGAAATCAAACATGAGCATCAACTATTTACAAAACACATTCGCAAATAACAACATCATGCTACAAGGCTAAGGCGCATGGACTTCAACCATTTGCAAAACACATTTGTAAAGTATAGTCCCATGCTACAAAGATTAAATGCATGAGCCTCGGTTATTTGCAAAACACATTCGCAAATAATAGCTCCATGCATAGATGAGCTAGAGCAAACACAATGAGCTATCAACACATGACTAACTCATGCTACTAGTCAAGACCCCTCTTAATAGTACGGCAATCCTATACTAGCAATCCGGTCTATCAACCAAACACCGAGACCGGTAAAAGACTAGGAACACATCCTTAGCCCTAGCTAGTCATACCTTTGCCTTGCATCTTCTTGAAGCTTGATGACGCACATCAACACTTCAAGTCCGGGTCCTTGACTTTGACAATCATCAACACATGAAGATTTTTTACTTCGGGATCTTGTCTTGAACATCATCAACACATGATGATTTCTTCATCCCGAGTCTTCACATGCATCAACGCATGATGCATTCCTTCACTTGACCTCCATCAACACATGATGGGTCTTCTCTTGTCTTGACGATCAACTCATGATCATCTCTTCTTGATAAGCATCAACTCATGATGCATCCTTTACACCAAGCTCTTGACTTGATGATCAACTCATGATCATCCCAAGTCTTCATCATCCTGGAACATAACCTATTCATCCAACTCATGGAAAAAGTTAGTTCCACAATATGATTATCATTAATTACCACACCATACCATTAACTCATAATGGTGGGACAAGATACCTCAATCTTTCCCTCTTTGGTAATTGATGATAACCACTTAATTACTCATAAATTGAATGTTGATAAACGAGAGAACAAATTGAGTATATATCAACTACACAAGTTATATATATACTCTAACTTGAGTATACAAGAACTACACAAGTTCTATATACTCATAACATGAGTATACAAGAACTACGCAAGTTTTGTATACTCAAACGGATTTGTTTCAAAGTAAAGATCTCAAAATATATGTGGAGAATGGAATATGGATCAATACTAATGAAACCACAAAATATAGAATAAAACTCCCCCTAGATGTGTGGATACACAAATGTGTAATAAGATCATATGCACATATTCAAGTTTAACTTATGGTTGAGTTCAATCCTATATTTTGGATCCGAGGAATGCAACAATATATAAGATTAAGATGTCGATTGCATACCTCATTGAATTTTACCTTTATATCCAAATGAGACTACACAAAGATAATCTTTGACAAGAGAGTTAGTCTCATATTTGAATTTGTTATTAATCACCAAAACACTCCATTAACTCATAATGGCGGGTCTAGATCTTTCAATTGGGTGCCACATCGTCACTTGACCCACGTTGGATGCTATATTGACGGCTCGGGAGAAGAGAATAAGAAAGAAATGAACAAAAATGGAGAAGAAAGAAAGGAAAAGGAGGAAAGAAACAAGGAAGAGAAGATAGTGCCGATATATGGGGGTCAAGGTGATGATGTGGCAGCCGAGACGATGAAAACCGCACATGATAATTGTCTAGGAACTTGATTTGTATGGTTTTGATATCTAAGAGGCGGATTTTAAACGATATTAGAGATAAGAGACAAAATAAGGCTACGAGAAAAGTTAATCCGAGGATCCAAAACTAGCGATGACATATCTCAAAATATCGAGTATTTGAACCAACAACCCATAACTCAACCAGCACAATATATTCTACTAACCCAAACATTTTTTTCTTCTAGAATACTACTAACCCAAACAGTGAAAAGAGGTTAGCAAGAGACTATGATCCCTCCCAACTTCTCAGTGAACAACACGGGGAAAAGGAAGAACGGAAAGCTGAGAATCCAAGGGCCACGAACCCACGCGCACCGAGAACAACGAGTCCACCGTTTTGTCCTGCGCGCGCGAGCTCGCCACAAACGAACCTGCGCCTCTGCTTCTCCTCTCCTTTAAAAACGCCACTCCTCATTGCCCGCCTCCCCAAGAACAACAGCAAGTCAAGAATTAACACTCCTGAGTTTCTTCCCAAGCAATTCCGATCATTCTCTCCCGATCAAATTGACCAGTCGATTCCCAAGCAATTCCGATCACTCTCTCCCGATCAAATTGACCAGTCGATAGCTCTCTCCCTCCTAATCAATCGTCCCAGTCTTGTTTGATTAGCGATGGAAGCTGCCACCGTCGTCGCCGCCCCGGCTCCGGCGAACACTGTCACGGTGCCGCAGCACAAGCTTCTTGACCTGAAGGTGAAGTCGGCTCCGGTGGCTCCGGCGCCGGCGAGGAAGACCAAGTCGGCCAAGAAGAAGCTGGCCGGTGGCTGCGGCGGGTACGTCCTCGAGGACGTGCCGCACCTCACCGACTACCTCCCCGACCTCCAGAGTTACCCCAATCCCCTGCAAGACCACCCTGCCTACTCCGTCGTCAAGTAAGAATTCTCATAACTCTCTCTCTCTCTCTCTCTCTCTCTCTCTCTCTCTCTCTGCTTCAACTCCAAATCTGATTACATTTATTGACGACTCAGGCAGTACTTCGTGAACGCCGACGACACGGTGGCGAAGAAGATCGTGGTGCACAAGAGCAGCACGCGGGGGACGCACTTCCGGCGGGCCGGGCCGCGGCAGCGTGTCTACTTCCAGCCGGGCGAGGTGTCGGCGGCCATCGTCACCTGCGGCGGGCTCTGCCCAGGCCTCAATACCGTCATCCGCGAGCTCGTCTGCGGTCTCCACGACATGTACGGCGTCACCAGCGTCGTCGGCATCGAGGGCGGCTACAAGGGCTTCTACGCGCGCAACACGGTGGAGCTCACGCCACGCTCCGTCAACGACATCCACAAGCGCGGCGGCACCGTGCTCGGCACCTCGCGCGGCGGTCAGGACACGGCCAAGATCGTCGACAGCATCCAGGACCGCGGCATCAACCAGGTGTACATCATCGGTGGCGACGGCACGCAGAAGGGCGCCGCCGTGATCCACGAGGAGGTTCAACGCCGCGGCCTCAAGTGCGCGGTCGTCGGCGTGCCCAAGACCATCGACAACGACATTGCCGTCATCGACAAGTCGTTCGGGTTCGACACCGCCGTCGAGGAGGCCCAGCGCGCCATCAACGCGGCGCACGTCGAGGCCGAGAGCGCCGAGAACGGCATCGGCGTCGTCAAGCTCATGGGCCGCAACAGCGGCTTCATCTCCATGTACGCCACCCTCGCCAGCCGCGACGTCGACTGCTGCCTCATCCCGGAGTCCCCCTTCTACCTCGACGGCAAGGGCGGCCTCCTCGAGTTCGTCGAGAAGCGCCTCCGCGACAACGGCCACATGGTCGTCGTCGTCGCCGAGGGCGCCGGCCAGGACCTCATCGCCAAGAGCATGCACTTCGCCGACGCCCACGACGCCTCCGGCAACAAGCTCTTGCTCGACGTCGGCCTCTGGCTCTCCCAGAAGATCAAGGAGCACTTCAAGAAGAAGACCAACTTCCCCATCACCCTCAAGTACATCGACCCGACGTACATGATCCGCGCCGTGCCGTCCAACGCCTCCGACAACGTCTACTGCACGCTGCTGGCGCACAGCGCCCTCCACGGTGCCATGGCGGGCTACACCGGCTACACCGTCGCGCCGGTCAACGGCCGGCACGCCTACATCCCCTTCTATGTAAGTTGTCAGAGAATCATTACAGCATGAAAACACTTACAAATCAACATATATTGAAGTGAGATGCTCATATCATCTGCTCATGATCTTGTGAACTGCAGAGGATCACCGAGAAGCAGAACAAGGTAGTGATCACCGACCGGATGTGGGCTAGGGTGCTGTGCTCGACGAACCAGCCGTGCTTCCTGAGCCACGAGGACGTCGAGAAGGCGGGGCAAGACGACGAGGAGCCGCACGTCCCGCTCGTCGAGGGCGAGAACTCGCTGGTCAAGACCTCGCCTATGTCAATGTGCAACGGCAATGGTCACCTCTGCAATGGCACGGTCTGAGGGGGAGAAGAAGAACAGGTAGATGATTATATGTCGGTGTAAAAGGGTTCACATGTTAATGTAATTGTAGATTTTCTTTAGATTTTTTTGGTCCATTCTTTCTTTGAGTTGCTGTTATAGAGAAAATAATGTCAAGAGGAGAATACCTGTACGTTCTTGTGCTTTAAAATAGTCAGTTTACGGTATACTCAATTTAATACGGGTTATCTATTCTTTTTTATCTAATGATTTAGATTAGTTAGGATTTAGTGATACTACATCGGGTAGTACAAGTAGTAGAATGTCGAGGGGTAGAATTGTAATTGCCAATGTGGGAATCATATGCCACAAGAGTAATATTTTCAACTTTAGTCAGAAAAGTCCATAATATCTTCACAAAAAATTACAAATACAAAGAAAAATATATTATATCCTTAATAAATCAGTGGTCAGATTTGATTTATACAACTACTATATACTTATTAGTAGAATGTACTATAAAATTTCTCTTAGAGTAATCTTCTCTGGTTTGCAAAACATTCCTCCTTGTGGAGCAACATAGCTGTTCTCATATTTATTTAGCACATTTTGATCAAATTGCATTAACATACCAAGATGTCAAGGGTGGTTAATCTTTTTCTTGAAAAACTAGTAAAACATGACTACAGAAAAATAAGTATTTCAAATCTGGATATCTCCTTTGAACAAAACGCTATTTGAGTGCATTCATGGTGGCACAAGGCATTACATAGACTGGGGGCTTCGCTTCATTCCATTGAGGAAGGCAACGACTTGAAGCAGCTAAGAACGTTTGGACAGGAACAACAGTAATCTGGATACATCTAAATACCAGCTTACGTAGGTTAACACTTGGACCCTAAAAAAGTTGAGAAAGAATCAAGTTCTTGACTGAAGAAGGGCAGTGGTGCTGTGCAAAATTTATCCTCAATATGCACCGGAGTGGTCTGCATTTTGAACTATCCAAGAGTGCTGGAGTAGCTTGTCAAGGGGAATGCGCTTTACTGGGGTCTTTACAAGCATCTGAGAGAACACATGAGATTCAGTTATGCTATTTTAATATGTAGAACATCCAAAAACTAAGGTCCCGTAGGAACGGGGAATTTGGAAGGAATTATACTGTTTCCTGCAAAAAAAATTGCGTTCCAAACAGGCCATAAATCTGTCCATCATTGAAAGGCTTGAGCAGGCCCTTACCAGTGCAATTAGGTCCTTCGCTCCAGCAGAAACAAACGGTTTTGAAGGGAACTTAAGGTCAATACTTACACCCAGGGGTGGAGGGGTGGAGGAGGGGCGCTGGTATGATTATATGAGGGCGCTCGAGCTCGCCCCCTCAATCTTGAACGGTGCACACCCCTAGTACTAAACTACTAATGAGTGAATTATTAGTTCTTATACTAAGCATATGCACATTAGGGACTCTTAGTGAAATCTGGTCATCAAAACTCACAAGAGTCCAAGTCAATTAATGTACTTTTGAGGCGCATAATGATATTTTAAACTAAATATTTACATATTTAATTTTAAATTGTAGATAGCAGCACTGATTAAAGAGCAGCACAGCCTTTTGATTACTAGCATTCTCCGTCCTATGATTCCTCTAAACCATTCACCTTTCTCGTATTTTCGTGGAAGCACATGACTTGAATTGGACTACATCAGCAACCAAAAGGCCCATGTCATGACGTCGTGGCAAGGAACTAAAGCAAAGGGGTGATTAGGCATAACCAAGG
Source organism: Hsuehochloa calcarea (assembly GCA_036346395.1). NCBI lineage: Eukaryota > Viridiplantae > Streptophyta > Magnoliopsida > Poales > Poaceae > Hsuehochloa > Hsuehochloa calcarea. Next base: position 37,161,968 of record CM070602.1, on the reverse strand, counting down.
TATTGGTTTCCAAAAGGAAATTGCGGTGAAGCTAAGTTCTAATGAAATTTTAGTACACACTTGACAGTGTTATAGCTAAATTTTAGTTATTATATATGTACATATGAGAGAATTAAAACAACAGAAACCTGCAACAGGATGGTGCGTGTCTAGACCTGGTCATAGAAACTGCCATACAGGCGAAGGATGCTTGTATGCCTGAGATGGCTCTGTATTTCCACTTCACGATGCAGCTGATGCTCCACCTGGGATTGCTTCAGTTGGCTCTTGAAAAGAACTTTCAGAGCCACTATGCTGTTGCTCTATAGCAAGAAATGGGTAAGCATTACTAAATGTGAAGAAAATGCAATAGACAGAATAATAATGCTGCCACACTCAGACATGTCCAAGGTTTAAAAACCAAGTAGTGGATTAGATATTGGCATACTTTTAGGTGAATGATACCAGATACTTCTTAAGACAACTCAGCTACTAAACGAGATAAAATTGCACAGGTGGCCAGGGCAACAAGCAAAACCAGACATTAAGAACTATGGTTTAAATTTAGCTAAGGTAGGCCTATTTTTTCCAAGCTTGGATGAACCTAGCCTAAAAGTCAGGTCAGGTTTGGGATATGGATTTTAAATTGTGTAACTATTACTTATCTATTCCTATCAAAGTTTGTGTTTATAAAAGCAAAGTAGAGCTATTCTTCCAAGCCTACGGAGTACGAACTAACCAACACTTCTAACAAAGATGGCTTTGAAAACTCCATATTTTATTGGGAAGCTTCATGATGTTGAATCTAAACTCTGGAGTTTTGTAGGGACCCAGATTTCTCAATCCGGATTCCTCTGCGAAAGCATTGTGCTATTCCTTGGATCAGTAGATAATACTTCACAGGTACATTGCTGAATCAAATCATACATGGCGTAGAATCGTTCTATTCATTAATTTACACATCAGAGTTTACATAGACCGCTTCGAGCCAATTTTTACAATAAGGACCGAACAGGCCAAATGAATACATTACAAAAGATAGCGGAAGCAACAACGGAAGCAAAGGGGTGAGAGCACATCTCTCCACAGGCAAGTGACTGGGGAACCCGTGTACACCTGATATTATCTGAAAACCTCGGACAATATGGGAGGCACACAAGAACCGACGGAGTCAACTAGACTGGGGTGAGACTAGAACAGCTAAGGACGAAACTACGCTTCAATGACTTCCTGGGTCTTCAGACTTCTGGATCCTCGTAGTGGTCGATGATACAAAAGAACATCTCAATGTATTTGATGGGTACCCAAAGGTATATATAGTAGAACAACAAAACCCTAAAGGTAATGGGCCTAATGGGCCATATATACATATAGGCTATATATACATATACATAACACCCCCCTTCAAACTCCACATGGGTCAGGAGGATCTGAAACATTGAGTTTGGAGAGATAGAATCGATGTTGCTCTCGAGTTTGAGCCTTGGTGAAGAAATCAGCAACTTGAATCTCAGAGGGCACATATTGAAGAGCAATGGTCTTCTGTTGACAATGGGAACGTGTGAAGTATGCATCCACACCAATATGCTTAGTAAGCTCATGCTTCACTGGATCAGTAGCAATCTGTATAGCACTAGTGTTGTCACATAGAAGAGATGCAGGAATATCACATGACACACCAAGATCCGCAAAAAGCCAACGAAGCCAAACAATCTCCGAAGTAATAGTGGCCAACGCTCGAAGCTCAGCCTTAGCACTAGACCGTGATATTGCACTCTGTTTCTTGGACTTCCAGGCAATAAGTGAAGACCCAAGAAATATGCAATAGCCAGAGACAGATCGTCTATCAACAGGATTACTCGCCCAAGTCGAGTCAGAGTAAGCATGAAGCTGAAGCTGAGTCGACAAAGAATAAAAGAGACAGCGATCAACCGTCCCTCGTAGGTAGCGCAACATACGTAGTAGGTGAGCATAGTGAACAGACGTGGGAGCAGAGACAAACTGACTGAGCACATGAACAGAATGAGCAATATCTGGACGTGTTACCGCAAGGTAGACAAGACTCCCAACAATATGACGATATCAAGAAGGATCTTCAAGCAAAGTGCCATCAGTAAGACGAAGCTGAAGATGAAGCTCCATAGGAGTAGCAGCTGTCCGACTGTCAGTGAGACCAGAACGAGCAAGTAGATCCTGAATATAGCGCTGTTGAGATAGATAGTAGCCATCATCTGTATGTGTAAACTCAATCCCCAGAAAATAATGTAGAGGACCCAAATCCGACATCAAAAACTGCTCACTGAGCCGTTGCTTAACAAAAGCAATATACTCCTTGTCAACTCCAGTAATCAGCATGTCATCAACATAGAGTAAAAGCAAAATACGACCACGTGGAGATGTATGAATAAACAATGCAGGTTCATGATTACTTGGGGAGAAACCAGCAGCTAACACAACAGAACTGAACCTCTCAAACCAAGCACGAGGAGCCTGTTTGAGGCTATAAAGAGCACGACGAAGATGACAGATATGACCAGCAGGAGCCACCTTTGGAAGCAAAAGGAGCAGGACCCCAAACATCAGAGTGAGCCAACTCAAAAGGATGACTAGACCGAGATGTACTAGTAGGATATGGGAGTTGCAACTGTTTACCAAGCTTGCAACCCTTACAATCATAACTCGTGTCTACAATGACACGACCTAGGACACCCTGATGAGCTAATGTAGAAAGACGAGATCCGCACAAATGGCCAAGCCGATGATGCCACTGAGGAAAACTAACAGAGGCTGACGCAACAACTGAAGATGCATGAACGGAGGAAGATGGGAGACTCAGACGATCAAGGAAGTAGAGACCCTGAGAATCTCTAAGGCGATGGCCAGTACCAACAAGAACTCCTGTCCGACGATCCTGCACAAAGCAAGTAGAGTCATCAAACCCAACAAAGTAGTGCATATCAGCAAGCTGACCAACAGGCATAAGATTCATAGAAAGCTGAGGTACAAATGACACATTAGGAACAGTAAAATGAGAAGTAGAGAGAGTGCCCTGATGAGTGACTGAACATGAGGTACCATCAGCTGTCTGTACACAAGAACCATCCATAACAGGTGGACATGATGCAAGATGAGACTTATCCGATGTCATATGAAAAGAAGCTCCAGAGTCCAAAACCCAGGGAAGACTAGTACCTGACACGAAAGATGAGGCTACAGCGAGACTAGCAGAACCACTAGGAGGGGCATTAGATAAAGATTGCTGCTGAACTTGAGTCTGAAGAGCCTGAAGCTGTGACTGAAGCTGACCCAACTAAGTGACAAAGACAGAATCCCCAACAGATGCAGGAGTGGGGCAGCAACCACACCACGACGACGACGGTGAGATGCAGGTCGCAACTCTGGATGAAGTCGATAGCACCTCTGAACAGGATGACCAGGCTTCTTGCAGTGAGAGCATAAAGTCTGGTTGGATGTAGCATCAGGAACTGAACTAGGCTGATAAACCGCCTGACGAGGTGCCGCAAGAACAGACTGAGGTAATGTCGATCCCGATGACAAAGAGCGAAGTCGAGTCTGCTCAGCAATCAACGCAGCAAGGGCATCAACGCAACAAGGGTCTCTTCCATGGATGGAAGAACAGCACGTCCCAGTAGTTGAGCTCGAATAGACTCATACTCTGGACGAAGGCGCATAACAAAGGTGAACATCAAATTCTGTGCATTATGACCCGCTTTACCTACACAGCCAGTACATCCAGCACAGGAAGGGGGAACCATGGAGATCAGCTGTCGTGAAATACGAGTAAAAGAACTATAGTACTCCTCAATAGACATCTCCTGCTGACGTAGATTATGAAGAGTTTGTAGAAGAGAAAATTGACGCGCTGCATTGGTCTGCTCATAACGCTGCTAAAGATACTCCCACATCTTGCGAGAACTTGGAAGATCAACAAAATCCATCCTGATTGAAATTTCAGCACTATGACATAAAATACCCATAACGCGATCATCAGCATTGTGCCATGCAGTAGCCTCCTTCACATCAATCTTCTCGGTCGGAGGCTCCGCCATAATATATGAGAGAAGACCAATAGACCGAAAAAGCATGCGAACCGATGACGACCACTCACGATAATTGCCATCTAGTTTGATATCTGAGGCCAGAAGAGTACCTCCCACACCGAGAGAAGCAGAAACACCAAAAGTCATTTTACCAACTCAACTGTATCAGGAGGAAGGATGAAGAAAAACCCTTAAATCTCCTGAGTGGCCACCGACGCGACCGACTCGAGCGGCCACCGACACAAATTCTCCCGAGTGGACTCTCCCGAGCGGATAAAACGCAACCGACACGAGCAGCGACCGACAAGAATTTTTTTTTCCCGAGCGGACTCTCCCGAGCGATCTCTTCTGAGCGGCCACCAAATCGATGCTTTGCCGCGCGTTCCTTTTTCTCCCGAGCAGCCACCGACTCCCAGCCGCCACCGACACCGATTCCTTCGCTCCCCTCTTCTCTCAAACGGCGGCGGTCTAGGAGGCGGCGCGTGAGGAGGCCCAGGCGAGGTGGCGCCAGCGACCGGTTGACGACGCGTGAGGAGGCCCAGGCGAGGTGGCGCCAGCGACTGGCGTCGGAGGAGAGCCAGCGACTGGCATTGGAGGAGAGCCGGCGTCGGAGGAGAATCGGTGTCGGACATCGAAGGGGAACCAGCGCCGTCACAGTCTTGACACTGGAAGGCAACGGTGGAGATGTCCTGGAAGGCGGCGGCGGAAACCTTGCTCTGATACCATGATACAAAAGAACATCGCAATGTATTTGATGGATACCCAAAGGTATATATAGTAGAACTACAAAACCCTAAAGGTAATGGGCCTAATGGGCCATATATACATATAGGCTATATATACATATACATAACAGTCGAAAACTCCATGGTTCCTGTTTCTGAGGGTTTGGGGAAAAGAGCGAGGATGATCACAACTACCGTGCTCGCGAGCCAACACAACAAATGCAATAATATATATATGCAAGGCTTCACAAAGATGGCTCGGGTTCTTTTATTTGCGTAAAGCAACATTTATAAATACATATATTAGAAAATCCTATCACTTAGCATTTTAACCAAATTGCATTTTTAAAGATATTAATTGTGCAATAATTAATAACAGCAGAGGCTACCTCCACCTTCATGCTTATTTTCTTTATGGTGGTCATACTCACCTATTACCAACACTGGGTAAGAATACCTAGGGAAAATCCAAATCAAGGGCTAGGTGAGCCCCGCACATTTTTCAACCCATCCATAAAAGATTTTGAAACAAAACTAACTCTTGTAAGCTCTGCATGCCCGCCCGTGACCGTGGGCACGGCTGTCCAACAGTTTTATTCTCTACAGAGATTGTACATCTTTACCCACAAGAGATAATCATCTTGATATATACACACGTTTCCTTAGATAGGTGAATCAAGGGGAGATTATCACAAGGTCTTTACAAGGCATCCATCGGTATTTGCCACACCCGCTAAGGTTTCACCTGAGTAGGGTTTTGCTCCCGTGGGACACGACAACCACTTACCCAGACCCCCTCTTGCGCCATGCGACTTACGCCTAGGGTCCCGCAAGTCACATACCCCAACCCGTAGCCTCGTGGGCTCACGGCGAAGGGGAGTCCCCCAATGGTGCAGCTCGTACCGGTGGACACCCATTAGTTAGCCAGGTCGACACCATTATAGACTTGTGGTTGTACTATTTTACAATTAGAGGACATCACAGGAATAAGTCCTTAAGATTATCTGGGCGGTTCATACCACATACCAACCATTCTCGTGCTCGACGGCACCCACCACCCTTCCATCCGCCCAGATGGGGTATTAGCAAGTTTTTAGGGTTTTGGAGAAGTAGAAAACAAATTATCACAACCATTTCAGTCATTCTCCCCAATAACTGCCCAAAATAATTGTTATGTTTTAAAGAATGATGATTTGGAGTAGTAATACACCGGTACTTAAACAAGACTAGCATGGCGTTTAAGTACGACCTATAACTAGTAGGTTACCAGATATTTATTAGGGTGACAAGGATTTTGGAAGTTCAATTATCAAGGACATGGTATAATAATTATTTTATAAGCAAATAGGCATTTAACTACCTTAGAGTGTTTGACATACATTTGCATAGATATTAAAGCAAGCAATTTGATATTTTAAAAGAATATAATTTGCATAAAATGTAGGATCAACATGATCAAAGTATTGACTCGCCTGGGCTATTTTACCGAGGTCTTGATCTTACTCAAAACCTTCTTAGACAGAGGTTCGAAGTCTTGGTCGACGTCTTTGCTTGAATCTTGGTTCTGCTCGAGTCGTCGTTTCTTCTGGACTTTGATTTCTAATTACGCAACAACGATCAAAAACCAAATAAATCCAAAGAACTCAAAAGACCAAATGAAACATAAAATAAGGTCGCAGAGGACGAGCTTGAGAGAAGGGATTGAGCGACACTGGGATGTTTGACAGAGTCAAACGACCAGTTGAGCGAAAGGAGGAATGACAGAGAAATTCTGCCGGGAGGGAGGTTACAAAGGAGGGTAGGGTTGAAGGAGTATTTGCAGGGATACTCTACTGCGGATTTGGAAGATAGCAAGATTATGCTTCTACAGGTGAAAAACAATTTTAACTACAAGTTCTACACCAAAACTAGATACAAGAGCAACACAATTTCTCAAATGACAATTCAACACCAATCTCAGTTGTCGGACAATACACAACGATTTCAATTGCTAGCTCAAAAACCGATCTTAAATTACCAGAACACAAACAGGGAGTTCAAATGCTAACTACATAGAATTTTAGTTGACTGCTACACACAGCTAAACAATCACACTGAGATTCAACATTTCAATTGTCGGGTTACCAACAGGGTTTTTGCGGCGCCCCGTGTCATTACCCCAAGGGTAATCACACTTAGGCATGTTATGTATATGTATATATATATATAGCCTATATGTATATATGGCCCATTAGGCCCATTACTTCTACGGTTTTGTAGCTCTACTATATATACCTTTGGGTATCCATCAAATACATTGAGATGTTCTTTTATATCATGGTATCAGAGCTTGGTTTTCACCGCCGCCTTCCAGGACATCTCCACCGTTGCCTTCCAGTGTCAGGGCTGTGACGGCGCTGGTTCTCCTCCGACGTCCGACGCTAGCTCTCCTCCGACGCCGGTCGCTGACGCCGCCTCGCCTGGGCCTCCTCACGTGCCGCCTCTTCACGTGCTGGCCATCGTTCGCTGGCACCGCCTCGCCTAGGCCTCCTCACGCGCCGCCTCCTCACGCGCTGTCCACCGGTCGCTGGTGCCGCCTCGTCTAGACCATTGCCGTTTGAGAGAAGAGGGGGTGGCGAGGAAGAGGTGTCGGTGGCCGCTCAGAGTCGGTGGCCGCTCGGGAGAGTCCGCCCGGGAAGAAAAGGGAGGAAGAGCTGCGAGTCGGTGGCCGCTCGGGAGACCGCTCGGGAGATCGCTTGGGAAGTCCGCTCGGGAGACCGTCGGTCGACTCGGGAGATTTGTGGGAAGTGATTTGTGTGTCGGTGGCCGCTCGGGAGATTTAAGGGTTTTTCTTCATCCTTCCTCCTGATACAGTTAAGTTGCTAAAATGACTTTTGGTGTTTCTGCTTCTCTCGGTATGGGAGGTACTCTTTGGTCTCAGATATCAAACTAGATGGCCAGAATTATCATAAGTGGTCGTCATCGGTTCGCATGCTTCTTCGATCTATTGGTCTTCTTTCATATATTATGGCGGAGCCTCCGACCGAGAAGACTGATGCGAAAGAGGCTGCTGCATGGCACAATGCTGATGATCGCGTTATGGGTATTTTATGTCATAGTGCTGAAATTTCAATCAGGATGGATTTGATTGATCTTTCAAGTTCTCGCAAGATGTGGGAGTATCTTCAGCAGTGCTATGAGCAGACCAGTGCAGCATGTCGATTTTCTCTTCTACAAACTCTTCATGATCTACGTCAGCAGGAGATGTCTATTGAGGAGTACTATAGTTCTTTTACTCGTATTTGACGACAGTTGATCTCCATGGTTCCTCCTTTTTGTGCTGGATGTATTGGCTGTGTAGGTAAAGCGGGTCATGATGCATAGAATTTGATATCCACCTTTGTTATGCGCCTTCGTCCAGAGTATGAGTCTATTCGAGCTCAACTACTGGGACGTGCTGTTCTTCCATCCATGGAAGAGGCCCTTGCTGTGTTGATTGCTGAGGAGACCAGACTTCGCTCTTTGTCATCAGGATCAACATTTCCTCAGTCTATTATTGCGGCACCTCGTCAGGAGGTTTATCAGCCTAGTTCAGTTCCTGATGCTACATCCAACCAGACTTTATGCTCTCACTGCAAGAAGCCTGGTCATCCTGTTCAGAGGTGCTATCGACTTCATCCAGAGTTGCGACCTGCATCTCATAGTCGTCGTCGTCGTGTGGTTGCTGCCACCACTCCTGCATTTGTTGGGGATTTTGTCTTTGTCACTCAGTTGGGTACTGTTCCTGATGTGTCATTTGTACCTCAGCTTTCTATGAATCTTATGTCTGTTGGTCAACTTGCTGATATGCACTACTTTGTTGGGTTTGATGACTCTACTTGCTATGTGCAGGATCGTCGGACAGGAGTTCTTGTTGGTACTGGCCATCGCCTTAGAGATTCTCAGGGTCTCTACTTCCTTGATTGTCTGAGTCTCCCATCTTCCTCCGTTCATGCATCTTCAGTTGTTGCATCAGGCTCTGTTAGTTTTCCTCAGTGGCATCATCGGCTTGGTCATTTGTGTGGATCTCGTCTTTCTACATTTGTTCGTCAGGGTGTCCTAGGTCGTGTCATTGTAGACACGAGTTATGATTGTAAAGGTTGCAAGCTTGGTAAACAGTTGCAACTCCCATATCCTACTAGTACATCTCGGTCTAGCCATCCTTTTGAGTTGGTTCACTCTGATGTTTGGGGTCCTGCTCCTTTTGCTTCCAAAGGTGGTCATATCTATTATATCATCTTTATTGATGATAATTCTCGATATACTTGGGTCTATTTTATGAAATATCGTTATCAACTTTTGTCCATTTATCAGTCTTTTGCTCGTATGGTTCATACTCAGTTTTCCACTCCTATTCAGATTTTTCATTCTGACTCAGGGGGGAGTACTTGTCGCATGCCTTTCGTCAATTTCTCTCCACTGAGGGAACTCTTCCTCAGCTTTCCTGTCCTGGTGCCTATGCTCAGAATGGTGTTGCTGAACGTAAACACTGTCATCTTATTGAGACTGCTCGTACTCTTTTACTTGCATCTCATGTTCCACGACATTTTTGGGCTGATGCGGTTTCTACGGCTATATATCTCATTAATTTGTAGCCATCTTCTCGCCTTCAGGGAAAGTGTCCTGGAGAGCTCTTGTTTTCCACTCCCCCACGGTATGACCATCTTCGGGTTTTTGGTTGTACCTGCTATGTTCCGCTTCTGCCTCGTGAGCGCACCAAGTTAACAACTTAGTCAGTTGAGTGTGTTTTTCTTGGATATAGTCTTGAGCATAAGGGCTATCGTTGTTACGATCCCTCTGCTCGGCGTATGCACATTTCTCGTGATGTTTCTTTTGTTGAGGATCGTCCCTACTTTTACTCTTCTACCACTCGGTCCTCCTCTCCCGCTGAGTCTCTTTCTTTTCTTTATCTTCCACCCATTGTTTCTTCTGATACACCTTTTTCTGTGGAGTCTCCTTCTCCATCCTTAGTCAGATCACCGTTTCCTCTTCACTATACTCATCGGTCTAGGGTTTCTCCTGATACTCAGCCTTCTCATATTTTCTCATCTGATGGCATGGCTAGTACTGATGATCCTTCACCGCACCGTCATCACGGTATGAGCTTCGTGATCGTACTACTATTGCTGCTCCTGACAGATATGGTTTTCTTTCTACTACTGTTGTGCCTGAGCCTCACACTTATCAGGAGGCTATTGTTCATCCTGATTGGCAGTTAGCTATGGCTGAGGAGTTGGCTGCTTTGGATCGTACTTGTACATGGGATCTTGTTCCTTTACTTGCTCATGTTGTTCCTATTACTTGCAAGTGGGTTTTTAAAGTTAAGACGAAATCTGACGATTCTGTTGAGAGGTACAAGGCTCGACTAGTTGCTCGTGGTTTTGAGCACACAGTCGTGATTATGGCGAGACACTGTTGCTCATATGGTAGCAGTTCGCACTCTTGTTCGTTCGTTCTTGGACTATCTCGCAGATGAATGTGAAGAATGCTTTTCTTCATGGTGATTTGCGAGGAGGAGGTTTACCCCCTCGAGGTGTTGTGGCTCCTATTTGGTCATGTCTGTCACCTTCGTCGTGCTCTTTATGGCTTCAAACAGGCTCCTCGTGCTTGGTTTGAGAGATTCAGTTCAGTTGTGTTAGCTGCTGCTTTCTCCCTGAGTAATCATGATCCTGCATTGTTTATTCATACATCTCCACATGGTCGTACTTTGCTTTTACTCTATGTTGATGACATGCTGATTACTGGAGATGGCAAGGAGTATATTGCTTTTGTTAAGCAACGGCTCAGTGAGCCGTTTTTGATGTCGGATTTGGGTCCTCTACATTATTTTATGGGGATTGAGTTTACTCTCACACAGATGATGGCTACTATCTATCTCGGCGGCTATATTGGGATCTATCTGTGATCGGACGGTGCTACTCCTATGGAGCTTCATCTTGATGATGGCACTTTGCTTGAAGATCCTCGTTATCGTCATATTGTTGGGAGTCTTGTCTACCGTGCAGTAACATGTCCTGATATTGCTCATTCTGTTCATGTGCTCAGTTAGTTTGTCTCTGCTCCCACGTCTGTTCACTATGCTCACCTACTACGCGTGTTGCGCTTCCTACGAGGGACGGTTGATCGTTGTCTCTTTTATTCTCAGTCGACTCAGCTTCAGCTTCATGCTTACTCTGACTTGACTTGGGCGAGTGATCCGGTTGATAGACGATCTGTCTCTGGCTATTGCATATTTCTTGGGTCTTCACTTATTGAGTCTGAAGTCAAAAGCGGTGTAATATCACGGTCTAGTCTTTGGTGAGCTTGGCGTTGACCACTACTACTTCGGAGATTGTTTGGCTTCGTTGGCTTTTGGCGGATATTGGTGTGTCATGCGATATTCCTGCATCTCTTCTGTGTGACAACACTAGTGCTATACAGATTGCTACTAATCCAGTGAAGCATGAGCTTACTAAGTATATTGGTGTGGATGCGTACTTCACATGTTCCCATTGTCAATAGAAGACCATTGCTCTCCAATATGTGCCCTCTGAGATTCAAGTTGCTGATTTCTTCACCAAGGCTCAAACTCGAGAGCAACATCGATTCTATCTCTCCAAACTCAATGTTTCAGATCCTCCTGACCCATGTTGAGTTTGAAGGGGGGTGTTATGTATATGTATATATATATATAGCCTATATGTATATATGGCCCATTAGGCCCATTACTTCTAGGGTTTTGTAGCTCTACTATATATACCTCTGGGTATCTATCAAATACATTGAGATGTTCTTTTGTATCAAGGCATACGGGTTACTATTCGTCTGCTCTGTAGAACACTGCTCCAACGAATAGTAAGCCTTTATCAGAGTAGCGCATCCGAACAATAAGATATGAATTGTACATCTTTATTTCAGTAGTAGCCATGCAGGGCTATGGTTCTTAAGTAATACACAACTCAAAAGAGAACTACTACTCCTTGCTGGCCTACTCGTATTTATGGCTTAGCAAAAAATGCACTTGGATGACTCATCTCTGCTCTTTACTTCATTTTCTAGTTCATCTCTGATTTAGAAAATAACTCATTAAACATTAGGTGACAAATTTTAATTCTGAAAAGACTACTAGTCACTCGGAGAGAAGATAAACCACTAGCGGTCACCAGTAGACTCTCGTGCTTGGTATTGAGAGTACCACTTTACCCATAGCTATTCTAAGCTCATTCCGAGTAAGAGTTTTGTTGGTCCTTACATATTACCCTTATGTAAAAGGGTCCCACCTCTTGCCTCATCATCATCATCATTCTTTTCTTCTTCATCTTCTCGGGCCCTTTACCGACCATAAATATTAGCGATTTCATCATCTCATTCGACCTCTTCTAATCATGATAGTTTTCATGCAATACATATAATATATAGCATTGTTTATTCTATATTTATGGTCAAGAGGAAAGCTTACCTTCAGAATTGTAGAAAAGGTTGTCGACGATGAAACCTGTATCAACTACTCCTGTAAGCATTGGTTCGTCTGCTGCAATCATACGACGGTGCGAATAATAAATAATTAAGTAAGTACTTAGTGAATTTTATGTGATAGCAGGCGTATAAGATGCTAATACAGCTCCTCTTGTTAGCCAATTTTAATTTACCAATATTTTTCGGATCCTGTCCCAGTTAGCACTCTCCCACTAAAATTGTTCTACGGTTGAACTCGATCTACAACCGCGACCGTCGAACTCGCGTTCTACGCTCGACATGCACTGCTACTCGAGCTTACACTCTGCTACGCCGGCAAGAATATATCCGAGTGCGCTAATAAAACTTTTCTAAATTTTTCCTAAACTTAAATACCCTAAACCTAATTCCCTAACTCTAATCCCTAATCACCTACTTAACTACCCACCTAATTACCTACTTACCTCTCTCACCTAACCCCCTTATCTAACTCGGCACCGACGCCACACCCCCCTGCCAACTCTCTCTTATCCCCTCCCCTTTCCTTCTCTACCTCTCGCTCTCTCTTTCTCGCACACTCCGCTTGCCGCCGCCTCCTCTTCCTCCTGGCTCGGCCAGTGCTACACCGACCACAGTGACTGCTGCGCTCCTTCCTCGGCTCGTCCTACTCCGGTCCCTAGGCGCCTCCTCCTCCCGTAGGCTCGGCGCTGGCGCTTGCCGTCTCTGGCTACCTCCTCTCGCCCGACCAGCTGGTTTAGTCTAGCACCTCCGGCTCCGCGCCGGTTCTCTACACCGCCGCCCTCTTCCGGCGCGACCGGAAGGCCCGGCGCCGCCATGCACCGCCTCTCCCGGCTCGATCTCCCCTCCGCTCGGCTTGGTCTAGCGTGTACTCTGCCCGGTTGGCTCGGCCTCCGGGCCACCGGCCGCCTCGGCTCAGATCCGCCACCCTCCAGCTCCTCTAGCCTGCCAACTTGGGGTGGAACGAGCGAGCCGAGCCGGCTCGATCCAGGCTCGTTTGGGCTCGGATGAACAGTGAGCTCGGCTCGGCTCAGCTCGTTTGGTAACTAGCTGGGAGAGGGGCTTGGCTCGGCTCGGACTTGAGCTCGAGCTGGCTTGAATGGGCTCGCGAGCTTAGTGTCTTGGCCTCCACCGCCGGTTCACCGTGCCCTCCCACTTGGCATCTTCTGCATCGACGTCGTCGCCGGCGTCGGGAGCGGAGTAGAGGGCCACAACCCACAGCTCCACATAGCGCGCCGCCTACGCCGATGTCCCTTGTGGAGACTGGAGAGGCAGGCTCGATGCTGTCGACTCGTTGCAGAGGTCAGCGGGGAGGCGGTCGGAGAGAGGGAGATGGAGGGGAGGGGGAGCGTGGGAGGCAGAGGCGGTGCTTGAAGCGGCAGACGGGGCGAGGAGGAGACGTGGAGCTGGGCGAACAGGGCGAGGGGTGGAGGCGAGGCGGGAAGGGCGAGGGGGAGGCGGCGGGAGTTTGGGGGGAGGCGAGGCGAGGGGAGGCGTGGAGCTGGGCGAGGAGGGCGAGGAGGAGGCGGCGAGCGGGGTGAGGGCGAGGGCGAGGCTACGAGGGGGAGGCGGCGAGCGGGCCTGGAGGTGGAGTTGGGTGTAGGGGCGAGGAGGGTGAGGGGAGAGAGCGAGCGGGGGGGGAGACAGCAAGCGGGGCTGGAGGCAAGGCGGGCGAGGCAAGGGCGAGGGAACGGGAGGCGGAGGGAGTCTGTGGGGAGGAGGAGGCCACGGGGGAGGATGAAGGAAAAGATAAGGTAAGCCAGAGACCGAAGGGAGTGGAAACGAGCGGCTCGCGAGCGGCTGCGAGCCGGCTCAAGCTCGGCTCGAAATTTGACCGAGCCAAAAGTTGGGCCTGGCTCGGCTCGATAATTGACTAAGCCCGAGCCGAGCTGGCTCGAGCCTGATACGAGCCGAGCCGGCTCGCGAGCCTCGAGCTATTGTTCCAGCCCTACTCCCAACCACGGCGGCTCGCCCCACGCGACGGTTCCTCTCACGTGCCCCGAGCCCACTCCGGCTCGGCACACATTGGACTTGCTTCCCCCTTCCACTCTGGTTATTGGTTAAGTTGATTCTTAGAAGATCCAGTTGGATTCAGTATTAATGCACTAATGCTAGCTGATGATTTATGTATGCATGTTCACGGTGACCAACTGGAGGTGGTGGATGATGGCTTCGGCTGCTACCGAGGATGGAGGGATGACTAGCTTCGGCTGCTACTGAGGTAAGTCCTCCTCCTCATCTCCCTCTCTACTCCTCCTCCTAGTGCTCTGAGATGGTGCTACACTGAAAGATGATGATGAACTGATCTGGTGGTATGTAGGAATGATGTGTATTTGTGTAGTGCACACTGGGGTGAAACTGAGGTTACCTCATGATGGGATTTGGGTTGGGAGAAGGGGATGGCAGTGCTGGCCTCGTGCTGGTGTTCTCCTCTTCTTCCTGGCTCCTTGGCTTCCTTCCTCCTATTGCTCCCTGGCTGATGCTGCTGGCCTTGCCTTCGGCTGAGAAGAAGTAGAAGGAGGGGAATGGCAGTGGGATGCTTGCCTTGCGGTGGATTGGTTGGAAGAAAATGGGGCTTGTGGTGCTGGCTTTGAAAGGGAATGCACTTCGGCTGGGGAGATGTATTCGGCTTGGTTTGGGGGGAATGCACTGGCCTGGGAATGCATTGACTGGGGGTATGCATATGAATGGGGGATGCATTGACTGGGGATGTATTGGCTGCCTTTCCCAGCACTGCACGGCTGCTGGCTTATCCCTTGATTGTGTGTTCTCCAATTACCCGGGCCCTATTCCTTTTTAGCATGATCCTATCCTGGATTGCCCTGTTCATGATATTCTTCGGCTGCTCGGCTGGGGAATGCATTTGGCTGCCTCCCCGGTTGTGATCCCTAATGATTGTTATGCCCTAGTGCTAATCTGAATGGCTCCCTAAGATATTTTTGGGCTATGGACATTTTGGTCCATTGGCTGGCAATACACTATAAGATGGATTTTCTGTAGTCGAGGCAAATCGGTATACGTAGGTTTTGGATTCTATAATGCCGAGTGATGAAACCTACGGAAATAAGACGGCTCCGATTACTTGGGTTAGTCTAGGTATCGTGGGTATCCAGGTGCCAACTAGTCTGGGTTAACCTAGGTGACTTGAAACTCAAGATACCGGTTAACCTAGGTTGGTGTCGGTAGTCTCGATACTCAGGGTGTCAGCTAATCTAGGTCGATCTGGGAACCGTAATGATTCCTATAGTACTCTGACGGCAATTCGTTCCATTCTAACTCTATTCTATTGCTTTTGAACTGCTAATGGTCTTGTGGTTGGTTGGCGGACGATGGAGCTGGGAATGGTGTTTCGGATTGGGCCGAGGAAGACGGTTTGGCTGGACGACGATGGACGGACAAGAATTCAAGGAAGGATTCGGCGACATGAAATGCAAGCTTTTAATTAATCTTTTTGTAATGCACTCAAAGTTGTAAAACATGATCTGCTCTCATGTAGTTAATTCTTGTGTTAAGAAATTTTTTATTTACTGCCAATTAGCGATTAACGTTATTTTAAACTAGTCTGATTTTTTGGGTTCTCACATCCTCCCCCCTTGGAAACAATTTCACCTCCGAAATTGAAGTTCTCACTTGAACAGGTTGGCGTAGGCTTCGCGCAGTTCTTCCTCCTTCTCCCACGTAGCTTCTCGTATGGAATGGCTCTTCCATTGTTCCTTGCAGAAACGAATTGTTCAGTTTCTCAACTGACAGTCTTCTGTGGCCAGAATCTTCGCTGGGTGTTCTTCATAGGTAAGGTCATCTTGTAGTGGAATGTCTAGATTGGTTAGATGATGAGATGGCTCTCTCAAGCATTTTCGGAGTTGAGAGACATGGAATACATCATGTCACAGTCACAGTCTTGACACTGGAAGGCAACGGTGGAGATGTCCTGGAAGGCGGCGGCGGAAACCTTGCTTGATAACATGATACAAAAGAACATCTCAATGTATTTGATGGATACCCAAAGGTACACAAATTCTGGGGTGTCATGGATGAATGGTGTACGCGGTGTCATGGGCTTCTCCTAGAATAGTTTCCTTGATTTGGGGTTGGTCAGGTACACGAATTCTGATTTAGTTCTTTGGATTTCCTCGAGGATAAATGGATCTGATTGTTGGTATTCTTGGATTTGATCACGAAGGGTGGGATGGAATACCATGGCTGAGATAGTGGCTTCAGAGGTGGTAGTCTTCACTTCTATACTCATTTTGGCCAATGCTTGAATTAGTTCAGACGCATGACTTTCAGCAGAAAGATCATGGCACTGCGATTTTCTGCTGAGAGCATCCGCTACTACATTTGCTTTGCGAGGGTGATAATTTATGGTTAGATCGTAATCTTTGATTAATTCTAACCATCTTCTTTGCCTCATATTTAACTCTTTTTGGGTGAAGATATATTTGAGGCTTTTGTGATCACTGTACAAGGTACATTTCGATCCATAGAGGTAGTGATATGGATCCACCTAGTTGATTAGATGAATCCTGATTGTTGGCCCAATCTTTCACGGTACACTCGAAGATCAGTAGCAATCTCACAAACCAATTCGGTGAATTGAATTGTAAGAAAATCAATATACTCACAAACCAATCTAATAGATTGAATTGCAAGTAGTAGCGTTAGGTGAATAGTACTCTGAAACAAGAGATAGATATCTTGATCTTGCTCTCAATCTCTCCAACTCATATCACGACTCAAGAACACACGATATGCGCCAAAACGGCTTTTCTGATTTTTATTATCTAAATCATAACTTGTCCTCCTATATGGTGCGGCCATGGGGGGTTTATATAGCCTCCCACGCAAGCACAAAAAGTCGGATGAACAGTATCCGAGTGCTACAGTAATTCCGTACGGATTACTATTCACGTGAACAACATTCTCAGTCGGTTGCTGTTCACGTGAACAGTACCGAACCAAAAAAACTTTCTTTAATTAGAATTTAAACTATTCTAGTTTTGGAATAAAATATTAATCACCAATTGGTCGTTCAATTGGATCCAAATGAACCAACCCACATACCATGTTCCCGGCGCCCTCTCCATACATGGCCAAATCTCCTCTTGGCTTGTGTTGTGGGCTTCTTCTTGCACTAACTTGTTCCATGCACTTGATGCTTCTTCCGACGCCTAATGCAACCCTTGCCGCCATACCACCACATGTCTTTCTTGACAAGATGCACGTGCTAGGGTTTTATCCCGAGAGAACGCCCTCTCGTTGTCAAAGCATCCCCATCCACCCTATCGGCCTTCACAACATTTTGTTTTACCTTTTGCAATGCTTTGGTTGTAGATATGGCGATCATCCTCCCTTTCTTCAAGAAAAGACGCCCTCGCTTTTGTGTAACCTCGTGAATCTCCGTCGGGGTAGTCTTCACGATCGTCTTTTTAGCTATGATCTCCTCAAAGATGAATAGAATTCTCTCGCATAGGACACGGGGTATATGATCTTCCCGATGCACCAAAGAGTACTTGTTGACCTCCCGTGGTGCGTAGCATTGCGATCATACCGCCACGGACGCCCCAACAACAAGTGACATGCATGCATAGGCACGACGTCACACTCCACTTTGTCGTGATAGTCTCCTCTTCAAAAACAAACTTTGACACGATGAGTAATTTTCGCCATCGACATTATGCAACCATTGTGCATAATACGGTTCGATGTCGCCAGTTGTCAACCCCAAAGCTTGCACCAAATCGTTGCTAATGATATTGTTGTAGCTTCCACCATCAACGATAAGCTTGTAATATTTGCCATTGATTTTGCACTCGATTTGAAAACGTTGGTTCGCCGCCTGTTGTGAGAATGGAAGTGTTGTCAACTCGAACCGCCTTGGTCAAGATACAAAGACCATCTTGTGGTGCCTCACTAGTAGTTTTGTCATCATGGAACGACACCTCTTGCTGCTTTTGGGTAGAAAGAAGGGTCGCCAATTCTAATTTCTTCGCTCTTCCTCGGCCAACCGCTTTTCTTCACGTTTCTTGGCCTTTAGCCTTTCTTCCGCTCTTTAATGTCTCCTTGGGCCTTGTCTCGTCGCTGTCTATCTTCAAAGTACCTTGACGAGGACCAAGATGTAATGTCCTTTCGTGTTCCTCTCCATGGAAAGGAGTACCGCATGATGGGGCGTGATGCAACTCGATGTATGTGCTGTTCTTTCAACCAATATGCACCAATCACCAACGAACATGCTTTCATATGTATAGGAATCATGTCGCAAGTAACAACAGCAGTATACCCAACCAAAGAAATTTTTACCTCCACTTGTTTTGTGATCGGAATGTGCTTGAACCTCCAAAGCAATAGATATGGCTCCGGATGTGGCTTTGTGATCAACCCCAATATGTCCACAAGTGTTTGGCTTGCAGCGTTTGTCAAGCTTCCCGTATCGATCATCATAGCACAATCTGTGTACCCCACTCGACACCGATTGAAGAATATGTAGCTCGGATCGTGGAGTGGATCCTCCTCACATTGATCTATAGTGTAGCATGACCAACTTCATGTCCTTCGTATCGGCCATGTCGATACTTGATCTTCGAGCAACGGCACCGTGAGCAATCAAGCTCGATACCACCGATATGGATCCACCTAGTTGATTAGATGAATCTCGATTGTTGGCCCAATCTTTCACGGTACACTCAAGATCAAGAGTAATCTCACAAACCAATTCGGTGAATTGAATTGTAAGAAAATCAATACACTCACAAACCAATCTAATAGATTGAATTGCAAGTAGTAGCGTTAGGTGAATAGTACTCCGAAACAAGAGATAGATATCTTGATCTTGCTCTCAATCTTTCTCCCTCAATCTCTCCAACTCATATCACGACTCAAGAACACACGATATGCGCCAAAACGGCTTTTCTGATTTTTATTATCTAAATCATAACTTGTCCTCCTATATGGTGCGGCCATGGGGGGTTTATATAGCCTCCCACGCAAGCACAAAAAGTCGGATGAACAGTATCCGAGTGCTACAGTAATTCCATACCGGATTACTATTCATGTGAATAGCATTCCGAGTCGGTTACTGTTCATGTGAACAGTACCCAAAAAAACTTTCTTTAATTAGAATTTAAACTATTCTAGTTTTGGAATAAAATATTAATCACCAATTGGTTGTCTGAATTGGATCCAAACTGAACCAACCCACATGCCATGTTCCTGGCGTCCTCTCCATGCATGGCCAAATCTCCCTTTTGGTTTCCCTTGTGTTGTGGGCTTTCCTTCTCTTAGCTTCTTGCACGAACTTGTTCCATGCACTTGATGCTTCTTCTGACGCCAATGCAACCCTTGCTGCCATACCACCACATGTCTTTCTTGACTGCATGCACGCGCTAGGGTTTTATCCCGAGAGAACGTCCCATCTCGTTGGCCAGCATCCCCATCCACCCTATCGGCCTTCACAACATTTTGTTTTACCTTTTGCAATGCTTTGGTTGTAGATATGGCCGTATCAGGTAGTGTCTCTAGATCTTCAGGGCAAACACTACGGCTCCCAATTCAAGGTCATGAGTAGGATAATTCAGTTCGTGGGGCCTCAATTGCCTGGAAGCATAAGCAATGACTTTGTCATCCTGCATTAGTACGCATCCCAGTCCATACTTCGATGCATCACAATATACCACATAGCCAATCCCGTCCTTAGGTAAAGTTAGGATGGGTGCTGTGGTTAGGCGTTGCTTCAATTCCTGGAAACTATTCTCACATGCTTCTGTCCATATGTATTTCACATCTTTCTGTAGAAGTTTTGTGAGGGGTGAGGTTATCTGCGAGAATCCTTTTATAAATCTCCGGTAGTATCCCGCGAATCCCAGGAAACTCCGAATTCCTGTGGTATTAGCTGGACGCTTCCATGAGATAACTGTGTCGATTTTGGAAGGATCCACTTCTATTCCTCTTCCAGATGTGACATGTCCGAGGAATGCCACTGGGTCTAGCCAGAATTCACACTTTCCTGGAAACTCTTCTCACATGCTTCTGTCCATACGTATTTCACATCTTTCTGTAGAAGTCTTGTGAGGGGTGAGGTTATCTGAGAGAATCCTTTTATAAATCTCCGGTAGCATCCCGCGAATCCCAGGAAACTCTGAATTCCTGTGGTATTCGTTGGACGCTTCCATGAGATAACTGTGTCGATTTTGGAAGGATCCACCTCTATTCCTCTTCCAGATGTGACATGTCCGAGGAATGCCACTTGGTCTAGCCAGAATTCACACTTTCCTGGAAACTCTTCTCACATGCTTCTGTCCATACGTATTTCACATCTTTCTGTAGAAGTTTTGTGAGGGGTGAGGTTATCTGAGAGAATCCTTTTATAAATCTATGGTAGCATCCCGCGAATCCCAGGAAACTCTGGATTCCTGTGGTATTCCTTGGACGCTTCCATGAGATAACTATGTCGATTTTGGAAGGATACACTTCTATTCCTCTTCCAGATGTGATGTCCGAGGAATGCCACTTGGTCTAGCCAGAATTCACACTTTCCTGGAAACTCTTCTCACATGCTTCTGTCCATACGTATTTCACATCTTTCTGTAGAAGTTTTGTGAGGGGTGAGGTTATCTGAGAGAATCCTTTCATAAATCTCCGGTAGTATCCCGCAAATCCCAGGAAACTCCGAATTCCTTTGGTATTCGTTGGACGCTTCCACGAGATAACTGTGTCGATTTTGGAAGGATCCACTTCTATTCCTCTTCCAGATGTGACATGTCCGAGGAATGCCACTTGGTCTACCCGAATTCACACTTACTAAATTTGGCAAAGAGTTTATTTTCTCTAAGGATTTCCAGGGCGACAGTGAGGTGATGCACATGTTCTTCCTCACTCTTCGAATAGATCAGGATGTCGTCAATAAAGACAACAATAAATTTGTCTAGATGTTTCATGAATAACTTATTCATTAAATTCATGAATATGGCAGGGGCATTGGTCATCCCGAATGGAACTACCGTGTACTCATGATGCCCATACCGAGAGACAAAGGTTGTCTTATCAATGTCGGTGGGGTGGACTTTGATCTGGTGGTATCCCGACCTTAAGTCAATTTTTGAGAATACCTGTGCTCCTTTCAATTGGTCAAATAGTGTTGGAAATATGCCCTAGAAGCAATCATAGAGATGATGATATTTCAATATGTTCATGATTCTGGTAATATGTTATCGTGTTCCTTGAATGAATCATTTGTTATAGATCAATAAGTACGTGACTTGTTGGTGGAACTCTTTAACTTATGTGATGGCATTCTAAATGTATCCCTGGTCGGAGGTCACTGGTCGGAACACCAGTGACCCTATGACTAGCACATGTACTGATTGATGACCTGGTTTCACCGGTCATAGATATGGAGATGTCGAATCAATAATGTGAACACATGTTAGAGAACATAGTGTTGGATAGACCCATCATTGAGACACTGTTGAGATTGTTACGAATCTTTGTGTCATTAGTTGGTCTCAAGTAATGATGATGTATATATAATCCTTAGACCTGAGATCAGCATAGTTTCCTACATGTGTAACATCACTTTAGGGGTTGCCAAACGCTACTCCGTAACTGGGTAGTTATAAGGTAGCTTTCGGGTATGCTATGAAACATGCGGAGGAATGTGACTGGTCGAGATGGGATTTGCCCCTCCTAACATAACAGGAGAGATATCTCTGGGCCCCTCGTTGTGATCGGATAAAGAAAGTGCATGGCCATGCCACTAGTGGTCGAAGTGTCGACCACATGATGTTATCCGACACTCGATCGAGAAAGTATTGAACAGTCCATGGATGACACTTCATCTCACCTGGAGTTCAACCAGACATCGTGAGACAAAGGGAGAATACACGAGTAGGTCGCTTAGTTCGATCGATTCGGACCGACCGTATGGAGATACATTTGGTCGAGACCGGTCGAACGTAATCACAGAATGGTAAGTACCTGGTCGTAAGGAGTTACGAACTGGTCATGACCAAATACAACCTGGTCGTATAGAGATACGAACTGGTCGTAAGTGATGATGACCTGATCATAGATCATATTATATCTAGGTTCGTCAGATATATTCAATGTGTTTTTCGGAATCGTTATGTGCTGCTAGGTACCGCTAACGACTAGTGATCGGAAAAGAGTTTCCGAGTCATAACCGATTACACATGAACTTGTGGGGTCGCACACTTAAAGGGCAAGGATCTATTTTGGATGGTGATCCGACCAGATAGGCCACGCGTTCCTAATGGGACTCCAGGTCGAGACCCATCATGGATGCCTATATAAAGAGGGGCGGTGGCATGGGGTGGACTGAGAGGATGATCTTTGGAAGAACTCCTGAAACCCTAATAGCCACGCCTTCTCAACCACGCTGCCGGTGCTAGCACTCCAGTGCGTGGTGATCCTGCCCCGTACGTGTGGATACCTCGGAGGTGTTGTTGTGAAGCATCAGCACTGGGACGATCCGCAACTTGTGACGTTCACCGGAGTCGGAGGAGAAGTCACGCGACGAGTACTACCACTCGAAGAAGCAGACGCGTGACGATTACGACTATTCGAAGGAGGAGACGCGTTGTGAGTACGACTACGACTGCATCAACTCGCTACGACTCTACTTCCGCTACGAGTTGGCGCGTCTAGCGGTAATCTCGTGATCTATTACTAGCGGTGGTTCCTTGGTTGCGCGGTAAAAATTTTGTGCTATAGTAGACTTGCCGCGTTACCCAACAAATAGGTCATCTATTCTGGGTAGGGGGTACTTGTTCTTTATGGTAACATTGTTCAGCTCCCGGTAGTCAGTACATAATCTTACCCCTCCATCTTTCTTCTTTGCAAACAACACTGGGGCTCCCCAAGGTGATGTACTTTCTCTAATGAAACCTTTGGCTTCTAGCTTGTCCAGTTGCTTCTTTAGTTCAATTAATTCCTTAGCATTCATTCTGTGCAACCTTTTAGAAATTGGCGATGTTCCCGGAATTAAGTTGATGGTAAATTCTATTTCTCTACTCGGGGGCATACCAGGTAATTCTTCGGGAAATACATCTGTAAAATCCCTTACGACTGGTATATCTTTTACTTCTTTTATTTGCAGGCTGGCCAAGCCAGGGTTAGCTGATTTGGTATGGTTCTAGTTCCAATATACTGAAGCCGTATTCCGTCGGGTTTTCGGATTGAGGCTTGCTTAGCTTCACAATCTATATTCACTTCATGGGCGGATAACCAATCCATACCCAGGATCACTTCTAGGCCACTTAGAGGTATTACATAGAGATCAGCTAAAAATTTGGTATTATGAATTATGATGGCTTGCTGCCTTCGAATTAACGTTACCTCTAATACTCCTGCCGGTGTACTAACTCCCATGGATTTTTCTAATGTTTCAGTAGAGATATTGTTCTTCATTATGAATTTATGAGATATAAATGAGTGAGTGGCTCCCGGGTCGAATAAAACAGTACCCGTGGAGGGTGGAAGTAGTAGCGTGCCCGTTACTACGTCTGTGGCTTCTCCAATCTGCTCTGCGGTCACGTGGGTCAAGCGTCCCGGTCCTCCTTTTCCAGTCCCTCTCGTGACTGGTGTGCTGCCCCTGGGCTGATTCCCGCGGTTGATATGAGGTAGTGTTGGGGCAGGTAGTCTTGGTACATATGATGGCTGTTGTGGGGTTCCCGATGTCCTCTGCATATAGGGGCGGTGCCCAGGCTTCCCACACTGAAAACATGCATCTGTACCTCTTAAGCAATCTTTGGTTAAATGGCCTCGTCCACACCTGGCACATTTCAGTGCTAAGGCCGATGGCTGCTGCTGGGTTATGGGTCTCTGAAAACCCGGATTGAATGATCTCAGTATGGGTGGGCCATATCTTTGTGGAGGTTGGGGTGGCATATTTGGACGAAGCTTATGGGCAGGTGGGGGACGCTGGTCTATCTTAGCCTTCTTTCCTCGTTCTTCGGTTAGGTTGGAATGTTCATTTTCCAGTATAATGGCTCTATTGACCAAGTCCTGGAACTCAGTGATTTTGTGGATGGATAGGAGCATTTTAAGATATGGGTGCATCCCATCTAGAAATTTCTCTATTTTCTTTTCCTCAGTGTCAATGTCAGCTAGGGCATAACGGGAAAGATCATTGAACTGACCCAGATATTCTACCATCATTTTCCCACCCTGAGTTAAAGCTCTAAACTCGTGTTTCTTCAATTCCATTCTTCCTGTGGGTACATGGGTTTCAATGAAACGCAGTTTGAATTTGACCCAGGTGAAAGATCATTGAACTAACCCAGATATTCTACCATCTTTTTCCCACCCTGAGTTAAAGCTCTAAACTCGTGTTTCTTCAATTCCATTCTTTTGGGTACATGGGTTTCAATGAAACGCAGCTTGAATTCGACCAGTGAGTGGTTGCTCACGACACGGTTATGTTATAGTTGAGCCACCAGGTAGCAGCTGGCCCAGTCAATTAGTGTGACGCATACCGCTCTTTCTCTGCGTCTGAGCATTCTACGGTGTCCAGCTTCTTTTCTAACTCAACCAGCCAGTCACTTGCATCTAGTGGATCAGTGGCTTTAGCAAAGATAGGAGGGCGAGTTTGGAGGAAATCACCCAAACTAACCCTGCGTGCTGGCTGAGAGGCAGTAGGTGCCATTCGGGTCAACAGGGCTTCCATAAAGCGATTTTGGTTTTCTTGGGCTTCTTTTCTGGAGTTTTCGAAGAATTTGAGTACATCAGTCATTACTCCTGGTGGATCTGTTGCTCCGGTGGTTGTCGGTTGGCTAGCTGCTGGTATGGTGGTAGCTTGTGGTTGACCAGGTGTCGAGTCACTAAGGTTTACTTCTGGATTCTTTGTTGGCTGATCTTGTGGCATAAGTCCCAATCTCAATCCCAATTCGCATTCTTCGCTTCCTCGACCTTCCATCCTGTAGGTGGAGGTGATTAAGAAATGGTTTACATTAGTGGTTGCACTTGGAGCGTTTTATTTTGACAAGTTCTTTTGCTGGTTGCACAAATTTCCTTACTTCTTTAGCAATGATTTGTGGTAGGGAAGAGGGCATTATATTTATCTGACAGATGTTACCCCGGGGGCGAGTTGTGTTATTCCACACACAGCTAAGCAAATAACACCAAGAAACAATGAGATGCCAAAAAGATCCAAAACCTACACTACCTGAGTCTCTCGTGCTCAGTCACGCTTGAGATCCCGTTCTCAAGACCGCCCAAATCCACAGGTTTGGGACTGCTCAGAGCTTGCCTCTGAGTGCGAACCTACATCTATCCTGGATCCACGCGCCCAGGCACGCTCGAGATCTGGCTCGAGTCCACCCAAATCACATATTTGGGACTTCTCAGGGTTCATTCCTGAGTACGCCCAGGATTTCGCTCCTAGGTGCGCCAGAGCTACACGCTCGGAGTGCCACGAACCACTCGTTCGGGAAATCTGATATGCAGAAAGGAGATAAGTCACATTATTTTACATCGTTAGCCTTTATATGTTTTCTTTAAGTATATTCACTTTTACATCGTCAGCCTTTATATGTTTTCTTTAAGTATATTCACTTTCTTTTGGAAGGTTGACAGATTCATTTAGTGATACAGAGGAATAGATAAGATTTTCTATGGGTTTGGTCTACACTTAACCAAAAATAGAGAGTGAGTCCACGCCAGAATTCTACTCCATGCCTCTAGTCCAGGCGCTATGATCTAAATCTAAGGATGTTGCACCCATCGCCTTGCATTCTCACGTGATCTACCATAGGTTGAATGACTAGCTTGACAGGTTACTAACAGAAAATAACAGCCCGAATCCTACAACGAGGCACACGTTTCCCCCGTACTCTCTCGGACAAAAGACTAGACCTACACCTCCTACGAAGGAATGGTTTTATGTTAGCAGGCTGTCACTTTAAGAAAAAGGTAAGCTCCTTAACATAGTTTTTTGAAACGGATCTGGAATAGAAATTGATGTGGAGACAAGGATTAATAACGTACTTAGTGCCATATAGCAAGTAAGAAAGGCATCCTTAAGTTCTTGCTACAGTTTCTACTTTATTAGCGTGGCCCGATCTTACTGCTCTGATAGCAGCTGCGACGCTCCGTGTCATTACCCAAAGGGTAATCACACTTAGGCATACGAAAGTACATCTTTATTACTATTAAATGGTTCTTAACTAATACACAACTCAAGAGAGAACACCGCTTCCAACGAATAGTAAGTCTTTATCGAGTTGCCCAGCAGCTCCTAACAATAAGATAGGATGCAAGACATCTTTATTTCAGTAGGAGTAGCTACACAAGCGGCTATGGTTCAAAAAAATCACTCGATTCGATTAAAAAAACTCATTAAACATTAGGTGACAAATTTTAATTCTGAAAAGACTACTAGTCACTCGGAGAGAAGATAAACCCCTAGCGGTCACCGTAGACTCCAATCCAGGAGACTGGCATGAGTTCATGATTTTGTATAGCACTGCGCAGACATGTACCACTTTACCCATAGCTATTCTGAGTTCTTTCTGAGCTAGGTCCATCGCATTGCCTTTGATGCGACTTCGAGTTCAGAATACAGAACGTTTTCCAAGTTACGTGATTAATTTCTCCACCCATTACTTTCCGTCGGTGCTGACCTGGCCACCACCGAGTTCTGGTAATGTTGGTTGGACCAGTTCATCCTCTCTGCACCCAACACTCCACCTAGCGCTATAGCGCCTCTTCTTACATCACATGCACACATATTACTTACCCGGTGTGGAGAGCATAATTACGTAACAAGGTAGCATTTTCTGCCCGTCGAAACAGGAAAATGGTTGGCACTTAAATACGGCATCATTCCGAGTAAGAGTTTTGTTGGTCCTTATATATTACCCATATGTAAAGGGGTCCCACCTCTTGCCCCATCATCATCATCATTCTTTTTTCTTCTTCATCTTCTTCCCCTGCCCCGGGCCCCCTTTACTAGCCATAAATATTAACTCATTTTATCATCTCTCTTCTCTTACCTCTTCTCATCATTTCAATTAGCCGATTTTGAGTTTTTGAATATAGTTTTCATGCAATACATATAATATACAGCAAAATACGGTTTACATTTAATATAGCTATATTTATGGCCAAGAGGAAACCTTGCCTTCAGAATTGTAGAAAAGGTCGTCGACGATGAAACCTGTATCAACTACTCCTGTAAGCGTTGGTTCGTCTGCTGCAATCATACGACGGTGCGAATAATAAATAATTAAGTAAATACTTGGTGAATTTTATGTGATAGCAGGCGTATAAGATGCTAATACAACTCCTCTTGTTAGCCAATTTTAATTTAACAATATTTTTCGGATCCTGGCCCAGTTAGCACTCTCCCACCAAAATCGTTCTACGGTTGATACAGCCGCGACCGTTGAACTCACGTTCTACGCTCGACACGCACTGCTCCTCGAGCTTACACTCTGCTACGCCAGCAAGAATATACCCGAGTGCGCTAATAAAACTTTTCTAAATATTTCCTAAACTTAAATACCCTAAACCTAATTCCCTAACTCTAATCCCTAATCACCTACTTAACTACCCATCTAATTACCTACTTACCTCTCTCACCTAACCCCCTAGTTAACTCGGCACCGACGCCACACCCCTTTCCTTCTCTACCTCTCGCTCTCTCTTTCTCGCACACTCCGCTTGCTGCCGCCTCCTCCTCCTGGCTCGGCCAGCGCTGCTGCGCTCCTCCCTCGGCTCGTCCTACTCCAGTCCCTAGGGCGCCTCCTCCCTCCGGCTGGCCCGGCGCCAGGCCCGGCGCCTGGTGTCTCTGGCTCCCTCTCCCTCTAGCGCCAGCCCACCGGTTTAGTCTAGCACCTCCGCCTCCTCCGCCCGGTTCTCTACGCCGCCGCCCTCTCCCGGCTTGACCTCCCCTCCGCTCGGCTCGGTCTAGCGCGTACTCCGGCCCGGTCGGCTCGGCCTCCCGGCCACCGGCCGCCTCGGCTCAGATCCGCCACCCTCCGGCTCCTCCAGCCTCCCAACCGTGGCGCTCGGCCCTATGCCCACAGTTCCCTCTCCTGGTGCCCTGAGCCCACTCCCGGCTCGGCCTGCTACTGGACTTGCTTCCCCCTTTCACTCTGGTTATTGGTTAAGTTGATTCTTAGAAGATCCAGCTTGGATTCAGTATTAATGCACTAATGCTAGCTGATGATTTATGTATGCATGTTCACGGTGACCAACTGGAGGTGGTGGATGATGGCTTCGGCTGCTACCGAGGATGGAGGGATGACTGGCTTCGGCTGCTACTGAGGTAAGTCCTCCTCATCTCCCTCTCTACTCCTCCTCCTAGTGCTCTGAGATGGTGCTGCACTGAAAGATGATGATGAACTGATCTGGTGGTATGTGGGAATGATTTGTATTTGTGTAGTGCACACTGGGGTGAAACTGAGGTTACCTCATGATGGGATTTGGGTTGGGAGAAGGGATGGCGATCTTGGCCTCGTCTTTGGTGTTCTCCTCTTCTCCCTGGCTCCTTGGCTTCCTTCCTCCTATTGCTCCCTGGCTGATGCTGCTGGCCTTGCCTTCGGCTGAGAAGAAGTAGAAGGAGGGGAATGGCAGTGGGATGCTTGCCTTGCGGTGGATTGGTTGGAAGAAAATGGGGCTTGTGGTGCTGGCTTTGAAGGGGAATGCACTTCGGCTGGGGAGATGTATTCGGCTTGGTTTGGCTGGGGGAATGCACTGGCCTGGGGGAATGCATTGACTGGGGGTATGCATATGAATGGGGGATGCATTGACTGGGGATGTATTGTCGCTTTACCCAAAGATCGCATCTCTTTGGCTTATCCCTTGATTGTGTGTTCTCCAATTACCAGGGCCCTATTCCTTTTTAGCATGATCCTATCCTGGATTGCCCTGTTCATGATATTCTTCGGCTGCTCGGCTGGGGAATGCATTTGGCTGCCTCCCCGGTTGTGATCCCTAATGATTGTTATGCCCTAGTGCTAATCTGAATGGCTCCCTCAAGATTTTTTTGGGCTATGGGCATTTTGGTCCATTGGCTGGCAATACACTATGAGATGGATTTTCTGTAGTCGAGGCGAATCGGTATACGTAGGTGTTGGATTCTATAATGCCGAGTAATGAAACCTACGGAAAGAAGACGGCGCCGATTACTTGGGTTAGTCTAGGTATCGTGGGTATCCAGGTGCCAACTAGTCTGGGTTAACCTAGGTGACTTGAAACTGAAGATACCGGTTAACCTAGGTTGGTGTCGGTAGTCTTGATACTCAGGGTGCCAGATATCTAGGTCGATCTGGCAACCGCAATGATTCCTATGGTACTCTGACGGCAATTCGTTTCATTCTCACTCTATTCTGTTGCTTTTGAACTGCTAATGGTCTTGTGGTTGGCTGGCGGACGATGGAGCTGAGAATGGTGTTTCGGATTGGGCCGAGGAAGACGGTTTGGCTGGACGACGATGGACGGACAAGAATTGAAGGAAGGATTCGGCGACATGAAATGCAAGCTTTTAATTAATCTTTTTGTAATGCACTCAAAGTTGTAAAACATGATATGCTCTCATGTAGTTAATTCTTGTGTTAAGAATTTTTTTATTTACTGCCAATTAGCGATTAACGTTATTTTAAACTAGTCTAATTTTCCGGGTTCTCACATCCTCCCCCCTTGGAAACAATTTCGCCCCCGAAATTGAAGTTCTCACTTGAACAAGTTGGGGTAGGCTTCGCGCAGTTCTTCCTCCTTCTCCCACGTAGCTTCTCATATGGAGTGGTTCTTCCACTGTTCCTTGCAGAAACGGATTGTTCAGTTTCTCAACTGACAGTCTTCCATAGCCAGAATTTTCGCTGGGTGTTCTTCATAGGTAAGGTCATCTTGTAGTGGAATGTCTAGATTGGTTAGATGATGAGATGGCTCTCTCAAGCATTTTCGGAGTCGAGAGACATGGAATACATCATGTCACAGTCACAGTCTTGACACTGGAAGGCAACGGTGGAGATTTCCTGGAAGGCGGCGGCGGAAACCTTGCTCTGATACCATGATACAAAAGAACATCTCAATGTATTTGATGGATACCCAAAGGTACACAAATTCTGGGGTGTCATGGATGAATGGAGTACGGGGTGTCATGGGCTTCTCCTAGAATGGTTTCCTTGATTTGGGGTTGGTCAGGCACACAAATTCTGATTTAGTTCTTTGGATTTCCTCGATGATAAATGGATCTGATTGTTGGTATTCTTGGATTTGATCACGAAGGGTGGGATGGAATACCATGGCTGAGATAGTGGCTTCAGAGGTGGTAGTCTTCACTTCTATACTCATTTTGGCCAATGCTTGAATTAGTTCAGACGCATGACTTTCAGCAGAAAGATGATGGCACTACGATTTTCTGCTGAGAGCATCCGCTACTACATTTGCTTTGCGAGGGTGATAATTTATGGTTAGATCGTAATCTTTGATTAATTCTAACCATCTTCTTTGCCTCATATTTAACTCTTTTTGGGTGAAGATATATTTGAGGCTTTTGTGATCACTGTACAAGGTACATTTCGATCCATAGAGGTAGTGTCTCCAGATCTTCAGGGCAAACACTACGGCTCCCAATTCAAGGTCATGAGTAGGATAATTCAGTTCGTGGGGCCTCAATTGCCTGGAAGCATAAGCAATGACTTTGTCATCCTGCATTAGTACGCATCCTAGTCCATACTTCGATGCATCACAATATACCACATAGCCAATCCCGTCCTTAGGTAAAGTTAGGATGGGTGCTGTGGTTAGGCGTTGCTTCAATTCCTGGAAACTCTTCTCATATGCTTATGTCCATATGTATTTCACATCTTTCTGTAGAAGTTTTGTGAGGGGTGAGGTTATCTGAGAGAATCCTTTTATAAATCTCCGGTAGTATCCCGCGGGTGGGGCCTCAATTGCCTGGAAGCATAAGCAATGACTTTGTCATCCTGCATTAGTACGCATCCCAGTCCATACTTCGATGCATCACAATATACCACATAGCCAATCCCGTCCTTAGGTAAAGTTAGGATGGGTGCTGTGGTTAGGCGTTGCTTCAATTCCTGGAAACTCTTCTCACATGCTTCTGTCCATATGTATTTCACATCTTTCTGTAGAAGTTTTGTGAGGGGTGAGGTTATCTGAGAGAATCCTTTTATAAATCTCCGGTAGTATCCCGCGGATCCCAGGAAACTCCAAATTCCTGTGGTATTCGTTGGACGCTTCCATGAGATAACTGTGTCGATTTTGGAAGGATCCACTTCTATTCCTCTTCCAGATGTGACATGTCCGAGGAATGCCACTGGGTCTAGCCAGAATTCACACTTTCCTGGAAACTCTTCTCACATGCTTCTGTCCATACGTATTTCACATCTTTCTGTAGAAGTTTTGTGAGGGGTGAGGTTATCTGAGAGAATCCTTTTATAAATCCCCGGTAGCATCCCGCGAATCCCAGGAAACTCTGAATTCCTGTGGTATTCGTTGGACACTTCCATGAGATAACTGTGTCGATTTTGGAAGGATCCACTTCTATTCCTCTTCCAGATGTGACATGTCCGAGGAATGCCACTTGGTCTAGCCAGAATTCACACTTTCCTGGAAACTCTTCTCACATGCTTCTGTCCATACGTATTTTACATCTTTCTGTAGAAGTTTTGTGAGGGGTGAGGTTATCTGAGAGAATCCTTTCATAAATCTCTGGTAGCATCCCATGAATCCTGTGAAACTCAATTCTGTGGTATTCGTTGGACGCTTCCATGAGATAACCGTGTCGATTTTGGAAGGATCCACTTCTATTCCTCTTCCAGATGTGATGTCCGAGGAATGCCACTTGGTCTAGCCAGAATTCACACTTTCCTGGAAACTCTTCTCATATGCTTCTGTCCATACGTATTTCACATCTTTCTGTAGAAGTTTTGTGAGGGGTGAGGTTATCTGAGAGAATCCTTTTATAAATCTCCGGTAGTATCCCGCAAATCCCAGGAAACTCCGAATTCCTGTGGTATTCGTTGGACGCTTCCATGAGATAACTGTGTCGATTTTGGAAGGATCCACTTCTATTCCTCTTCCAGATGTGACATGTCCAAGGAATGCCACTTGGTCTAGCAAGAATTCACACTTACTGAATTTGGCAAAGAGCTTATTTTCTCTAAGGATTTACAGGGCGACAGTGAGGTGATTCACATGTTCTTCCTCACTCTTCGAGTGGATCAGGATGTTGCCAATAAAGACAACAATAAATTTGTCTAGATTTTTCATGAATAACTTATTCATTAAATTCATGAATATGGCAGGGGCATTGGTCATTCCGAATGGAACTACCGTGTACTCATGATGCCCATACCGAGAGACAAAGGCTGTCTTATCAATGTCGGTGGGGTGGACTTTGATCTGGTGGTATCCCGACCTTAAGTCAATTTTTGAGAATACCTGTGCTCCTTTCAATTGGTCAAATAGTGTTGGAAATATGCCCTAGAAGCAATCATAGAGATGATGATATTTCAATATGTTCATGATTCTGGTAATATGTTATCGTGTTCCTTGAATGAATCATTTGTTATAGATCAATAAGTATGTGACTTGTTGGTGGAACTCTTTAACTTATATGATGTCATTCTAAATGTATCCTCAGTTGGAGGTCACTGGCCGGAACACCAGTGACTCTATGACTAGCACATGTATTGATTGATGACCTGGTTTCACCGGTCATAGATATGGAGATATCGAATCAATAATGTGAACACATGTTAGAGAACATGGTGTTGGATAGACCCATCATTGAGACACTATTGAGATTGTTATGAATCTTTGTGTCATTAGTTGGTCTCAAGTAATGATGATGTATAATCCTTAGACCTGAGATCAGCATGGTTTCCTACATGTGTAACGCACTTTAGGGGTTGCCAAACGCTACTCCGTAACTAGGTAGTT
Organism: Hsuehochloa calcarea; assembly: GCA_036346395.1. Classification (NCBI taxonomy): domain Eukaryota; kingdom Viridiplantae; phylum Streptophyta; class Magnoliopsida; order Poales; family Poaceae; genus Hsuehochloa; species Hsuehochloa calcarea. The sequence continues at coordinate 37,128,808 of CM070602.1, read as the reverse complement.
ATTGATGGATAAGTCTCTGTGTTTGTCTGGTGCTTGTCGGGCTGCAGCACTTGGAGATGGGGCAATTTTCTAGTTTTATTTCTCACACATTGCCATACCAACCTGAGGGGTTGGGGATACAAATTTATAGGCTGTCAACCAGCCAAGCATATGCTAAGATGCTAGTCTAAGATGTTGTCCTAGATGCTAGTCAAGATGCTGTCCTAGATGCTTAGTCAAGATGCTGTCCTAGAAGGGCAACAAAAACCATCATGTGCTGCAGCCCCACAAGCACCAGACAAACACAGAGACTTATCCATCACTCTCCCCCTAAGTCTTGTGTGTCTCCTTGTGAGGAATCTGAGCCATCCCGATCCTGGCGCGAAGTTCCTGGAACTTGATCCGCCCAAGAGACTTGGTCAGAAAGTCGGCGAGCTGGTCTTGGGTGTTGATGTAGTTGGCCCGGACACTCCCTTCATCCAGCAGACCGATGAAGTGATACCTCACCGGATGTGCTTGCTGCGCCATGGAAGATGTGGTTCTTCGCTAAGGCCAAGGCGGACTTGTCGTCCACCCCGAGCTCATCGCCTCGCGTCTCTACCAAGGAGATCGCTGCACCAAGCCACCACAGAGCCCGAGTAGAAGCGGGCTCAAGCAGCAGTGGTGGCTTTGTCAAGCCGCTGGCCGCCCCGCCTCGGCGTGGACGAGTCGACGATGAAATCATCGTCATCGGAGTCGAGCCGCCATCCACCATCTTGCCTCACGCCCACCCGCCCTTCGCCGAACACGACGCCACGCGTGATGCGATGCGACGTGTCGCAGGTCGAGGATGCGGAGGCCTTAGCGCCCGCGCGATCCGGCGAAGACCTGGCGTGCTCGGCCGCCGAGTGGCCGACGCTGTTGAGCTCCTTAACGAAGGCGCCGCACCAAGACACGAGGTGGTTCACCGCGGCTTGCGCCGCGCGTGCCTCGTATGACGCCTTGTCGTGGTGGGGAGCGGTTGAGCAAGTGGACGGCATCATTACCGCCCACCCCAGTAGAATGCCGGCATCCTCTCGCTGAGGAGGGCGCGCGCGGCCACCACCGTCACAGTTGCGGCGCCGACGACGCCGCTCGCTGCGGGTGTACGGCGCGGAGAAGTGACGATGGATCCTCGTCGCGCGCGACGCCGCAAACTTCGCCGCCGTGAACTCACCGCCGTTGTCCGTGCGTAGGACCCGGCTTGGCGGCGCGATTTCGCCCCGCAGCGTTTTGAAGACGCTTGATGGCGCCCGCAGTGCCGCTTGACGCCGGGCAGATCCACATGTAGCGGGACACGTCGGCGAGGAGGAGGAAGTAGCGCCGCCTCCGGTGTAGCCGGTGTCACGGGGCCACAGAGGTCACCGTGGTACGAGCTCAGCCTTCTCCTTGGCGCGAAGCTCGCCAGCGAGGAAGGGAGCCGCCGCAGCTTGGTGAGAGGACGCAGTGTCGCAGAATCGCTCCACGTGGTCGACGTCGGCATGCCCCCGCACCATCTCCTTCCGCCGAGCCGCCTTAGGGCCTCAAAGTTGAGGTGCCCAAACGCTGCGTGCCACCTCAGCGCCGTCGTCGCGGCGGTCGCAAGACACGTAGGTTCGCCACCGCGAGTGAAGGACGAGGCGGTTGCTCTGTTGACCTTGACGAGCCGGCGATGATTCAGATCGCGCAGCACCCGTGCTCGATCTCCACGCGCGATCCGTTCTCATCCGGTGTCCCAAGGCGATGATGGAGTTCCTCAACGCGGGGATGTAGTAGACACCGGGAGCGGCCGGTGCTCGCCGATCTTGGCGACAAAGACGACAGAGCCGACGCTTTGATCTCCACGGCGAGGCGTCGCGAACTTGACGGTGCCTCGAACGCCGAGTCGAGCTTGAGAAGAACTCCGCCGCCGGCCATGTGGTGGGTGGCGCGGTGTCGAGGCACCATCGCCGGTCTTATCGTTGCCGAATCTGTCGCCGAGGACGGCGTGTGCTTTGGCCCGTCAAGGTGGAGGAGAGTCGCCGCGGCGGTGCGGCTGGAGGTAGTTCGATGCTCGCATGAGCAATGAACGAGCCGGCCGCTCCTCCACCGCTGCGCGACGACGGGCTGTCGCGCCGTGGTCGCCGACAATCCTTGGCCCAATGACCGAGCTTGCCGCATTGTGGCAAGAGCCGCCGTCGTCGCCGCTTGCACGCGCCGCCTGGCGCTTCCACGGTCATCACCTCGGCACATCCTCGCGCCCCGCGGCGTCTTTTGCTTGCTTGCCGCGCTTGCCACGCTTGCGGTCGCTGTCGTGGAAGAAGGCTCCCCCTTTCGTCACCTTGGCGCGGCCACTATTCCCAGAGGAGGAGCTTCCGCCAATGGTGACGGGTCCCGAGAGGCGCGTGTGGCTCATCGCCGCCAACAACCTTGAGGCGACCTAACGCCTCGATCGTCATCGTGGAGAGGTCCAGCGAGAGACTCGATCGCGAGCCATCCGCTTGTACTTTCGGGACACGTGGAAGAGATTTTCCATGCCTCTCCTCGCCGTAGGTGTCGTCGCCGAACTGCACCATCTTCTGCAACAGAGTGTTGAGACGGAGAGCAAAGTCATCAACGTCCTCAGGCCAGGTTCTCCCACTCGCGTAGTGACTGTAATGTAGATTTGCAGGCGCGGTCGCTGCCGATGCGTGCTGCAGCGATGGCGTCCCAAGCCTCTTTGGCAGTCCGCTTGTTAGTAAGCGAGAACTGCATCTCGGGCGGGACTGCAGTGATGAGAGCATCCAACGCCCGTCGATCCTGGTCGTAGTCGACGTCGCCGTACCGGACTGCATCCCACATATGCCGCACCTGGAGCTTTACCCTCATCACCGCAGCCCACTCGACGTAGTTGGTCTTGGTGAGGGTAGGCCACCCGCCGCCGGGGCCGACGTCCCTGACGACAGCCTGGTACTCGTGGCGACCACGGTACCGAACCGGGGAGAGAGAGCGGCCGCGCTCTCTGTTGACCCGTATGCCGCCGCCGTGCGTGCCTCCTCCAGGAGCGCCGCCGGTGCTCGCGCCGTTCGGCTGCCCGCGGCGTGGCGCACGGCTTCATCGCGCCGCCGCCCTCGCGCCGCCTCCTTCTCCGGCTCAAAGTGCCGCGTTGGCACCGCATCGGCGAGAGATGGAGCTGCCGCGCCGCCGCTGCAGAACCTCGACCTCGCGCCGCCGCGACGCTACATCTCGCCGCCGCCGCTTCCACCTCGCGCGCTGCCGCCGCTCCGGCCGCCGCCAGCCTTGACGCCTTTTTCGCCGCCCGCGCGCCGCCGCTGCTGCGCTTCTCTCGCGTTCCGACGCTCGCAGTGAGTTCGGCCGCTGCGCTCGAGGTGACCGAAGCCGAGATCGCCTCTGCGGACATGGCGCGCCACCGGGATCGCTGCGTGGAGAGAGAGCGCTCGGCGAATCGCTTTGCTGGCTCGAACGAGGGGAAGAGTGAGCAGAGGCGGCAGGAGCCGCCAGTAGGAGCGGCAGAGAAGTGGGATTGAGCGAGAGATGCTCAGTACAGATAGTGTAGCTCGATACCAATTGTTAGTTCTTTGGATTCTTGCTCTTGGTGATGGCAAGATCCTTACTTGCATATCGAGCAATTTTCTAGTTTTATTTCTCACATTGCCATACCAACCGAGGGTTGGGGATACAAATTTATAGGTCGCCAACCACCAAGCATATGCTAAGATGCTAGTCTAAGATGTCGTCTAGATGCTAGTCAAGATGTTGTCCTAGATGCTTAGTCAAGATCTCGCCCTAGATGCAGATGTTTGTCCTAGATGCTAGTCAAGATGTTGTCCTAGAAGGGGGCAAGAAACCACCATGTCTTCGCAGACCCACAAGCACCGCACAAACACAGAGACTTATCCATCACTCTCCCTAAGTCTTGTGTGTCTCTTGTGAGGAATCTGAGCCATCCCGATCTGGCGCCGAAGTTCTGGAACTTGATCCGCCAAGAGACTTGGTCGAGAAAGTCGGCGAAGGGTCTTGGGTGTTGATGTAGTTGGTCGGACACCCTTCATCCAGCAACCGATGAAGTGATACCTCACCGGATGTGCTTGCCGCGCCATGCAAGACCGGGTTCTTCGCCAAGGCCAAGGCGGACTTGTCGCCCACCCCGAGCTCTCATCGCCTCCGCGTCTCGCTAAGGAGATCGCCAGCGGTACCAGCCACCCACGAGCCCGTAGAAGCGCCTCAAGCATGGCAGTGGTGGCTTTGTCTAGACGCAAGCTAGTACATTGCCGCCACTACCGCTTCTACTCAGCTCGTGGTCGCTCGGCCGCTGGCGATCTCCTTGGCGAGACGCGAGGCGAGAGCTCGTGGTGGACAAAGAAGTCCGCTTTGGCCTTGGCGAAGAACCCGTCTTCCATGAGCGCAGAAGCACATCCGGTGAGGTATCACTCATCAAGTCGCCGATGAAGGGAGTGTCCGCCAACTACATCAATACCCAAGACCTTCGCCGACTTTCTCGACCAAGTCTCTTGGCGGATCAAGTTCCGTGAACTTCGCGCCAGATCGGATGGCTCAGATTCTCACAAGGAGACACACAAGACTTAGGGGAGAGTGATGGATAAGTCTCGTGTTTGTCCGGTGCTTGTGGGGCTGTAGCACATGGTGGTTTTTGCTGCCCTTCTAGGACAGCATCTTGACTAGCATCTAGGACAACATCTGCATCTAGGACAGCATCTTGACTAAGCATCTAGGACAACATCTTGACTAGCATCTAGGACAGCATCTTGACTAGCATCTAGGACAAGATCTTAGACTAGCATCTTAGCATATGCTTGGTGGGTTGACACTTATAATTTGTATCCCCAACCCCTCAGGTTGGTATGGCAATGTGTGAGAAATAAAACTAGAAAATTGCTCTGATACCAAGTAAGGATCTTGCCATCACCAAGAGCAAGAATCCAGCAACTAACAATTGGTATCAGAGCTACACTATCCTGTAGCCCGAGCATCTCTCGCTCAATCCTTCTCCCTGTCGCTTCCACCTCGCAGTTGAATTTCAACTAGCAGAAGCAGCTAGCCCCGGCCTCGCTCGCCACTCTTTCCCCATTCGCATTTAGCAGTTAGCTCATCGAGGCGCTCTCTCCACGCAGTTAGCCCCGGTGGCGCGCCATGTCCGCAGATACCAGACTCTCGCCGCCGAGCACGCGGGCGGCAGAAGCCGAACTCGCTGTGGCGTAGGAACGCGAGCGAAGCGGCGGCACAAAGGCCGCGCGGCGCGAAAGGGCGCCAAGGCCGGCATGCGGAGCCGGGCAGCAGCCTGAGCGAGGTGGAAGCACCGGCGACGGCAGATGCAAAGCCGCGGCAAAGAATGAGGTCGAGGTTCATGCGGCGGCAAAGAATAAAGCAGCTCCATCTCGCTGGATGACGCTAACGCAGACCTTGAGCCGCTGGAGAAGGAGGCAAAGGCGAGGGCGAAGCGCGCAAGCAGGCGCGCAAGACGCCCATGAGCGCCGCGCGGCGGCGGCATAGCGTGGACGCACGGGGCGGCGCCTCGAGGAGGCACGACGGCGCGGCGGATACGGGTCGACAGAGCGCGCTTCACAGCTACGCGCTCTCTCTCCCGTTCGGCATCGTGGTCGCCACGAGTACCAGCCGCCGCCGTGGACGCCGCCCGGCGGGCGGTGGCCTACCTCACCAAGACCAACTACGCCGAGCGGGCCGCGCGATGAGGGTAAAGCCCTGTGCGGCATATGGGATGCACCGCAGACGGCGACGCCGACCACGACTAGGATCGACGGCGCGGATGATCTCATCATCGCAGCCCCGCCCGATATGCGCTTCGCTTACTAACAAGCGGACTGCCAAAGAGGCTTGGGACGCCATCGCTGCAGACGCATCGGCAGGCGACCGCGCCCGCAAATCTACATTACAGTCACTACGCAAGGAGTGGGAGAACTGGCCTTCAAACCAGTGAGGACGTTGATGACTTTGCTCTCCGCCTCAACACTCGCTGCGTAAGATGGTGCAGTGCGATTCGGCACGACTACGGGCGAGGAGAGAGCGTGGAAAAGCTCTTCCGCCGTGTCCCGAAAAGTACAAGAAGATGGCTCGCCGACGAAGTCTCCGCTGGACCTCTCCACGATGACGATCGAGGAGGCGCGGTCGCTCAAGGTTGTTGATAGCGATGAGCCACGCGCCTCTCGGGACCCGTCACCATTGGCGGAAGCTCCTCCTCACTGGGAACAGTGGGCACGCCAAGGTGACAGAAGAAAGCGGAGCCTTCTTCCACGACAGGCGGCCGCAAGCGTGGCAAGCGCGGCAAGCCGCGCAAAGACGCCCAGGCAGGGGCGCGAGGACGTGCCGAGGGTGATGACCGTGGAAGCGCCAGGCGGCGCTACCGCAAGCGTAAGCCGCGACGAGACGGCCTCGCCACAATCTGCGGCAAGCTTGGTCATTGGGCCAAGGATTGTCGATACCACGACGCGACAGCCCACGTCGCGCAGCGGAGGAGGAGGAGCGGCGGCTCTGCTCATTGCACATGCGAGCATCGAACCACCTCCGCCGCACCACCCGCAGCAGCGACTCTCCTCCACCTTGACGAGCCAAAGCACACGCCTCCTCGGCGATAGCCCGCAGAACGACAAGACCGACGGATGGTGCTCGACACCGCGCCACCCACCACATGATCGGCGGCGGAGTTCTTCTCCGAGCTCGACTCAGCGCTCGAGGCACCGCTGTTCGGCGACGCCCGCCGTGGAGATCAAAGGCGCCTGCTCGCTCTTCGCCGCTAAGATCGCGCGAGCACCTACCGCCACCGGTGTCTACTACATCCCCGCTGAGGAACTCCATCATCGCCTTGGGACGGTGGATGAGAACGGATCGCGCGCGGAGATCGAGCACGGGTGCCGCGATTCGGGATCATCGCCACGGCCTCGTCAAGGTCAACAGTGCAACCGCCTCTACGCCCTTCACGCCGCAGTGGCGCAACCTCTCGTGTCTTGCACCGCCGCGACGACGACGCTGGAGGTGGCACGAGCGCTTTGGGCACCTCAACTTTGAGGCCCTAAGGCGGCTCAAAGAAGATGGAGATGGTGCGGGCATGCCGCACGCCGACCACGCGGAGCGCTTGCGACACACCGCCCTCACCTAAGCCGCGGCGGCCCCTTCCTCGCCAGCGAAGCTCGCGCCAAGGAGAAGCCGAGCTCGTGACACGGTGACCTCGTGGGCCCCGTGACACCGGCCACACCGAGGCCGCGCTACTTCCTCCTCGCCGACGACGTCCCGCTACATGTGGACCGCCCCGCCGACGCCAAGGCGGCCGCGCGACGCCATCAAGCCGCCTTCAAGCCGCCGGAGGCGAGCGCGCCGCAAGCTTCGGGTCCTACGCACGGACAACGGCGGTGAGTTCACGCGGCCGAAGTTTGTGGCGATCGCGCAGACGAGGGATCCATCGTCACTTCTCCGCGCCGTACACCCCGCAGCAGAACGGCGTCGTCGAACGCCGCAACTAGACGGTGGTGGCCACCGCCCGCGCCTCCTCGCGAGAGGATGCCGGCATTCATCGGGTGAGGCGGTAATGATCGCCGCCCACTTGCTCAACCGCTTCCACCACCAAGGCCCTCGACGACAAGACGCCATACGAGGCTCGCACGGCGCAAGCGCGGTGAACCACCCCGCGTCTTGGCCGCTCGCCTTCGTCAAGGAGCTCAACCACGTCGGCAAGCTCGACGACCGGAGCACGCCAGGGGTCTTCATCGGATACGCGGAGGGCGCCAAGGCCTACCGCGTCCTCGACCGCGACACGGCGCATGCGCATCACGCGCGACGCCGTGTTCGACGGCGGGCGAGGCCGACGTGGGGCAAGATGGTGGATGACGGCTCGACCGGCGACCAAGTGATTTCATCGCCGATCACGCCCACTTCGAGGAGGCGGAGCCGCACTGCCTTCGCCGAGCTTGCCTACCCCACCGCCTCGCTCGCCACCACCTCGGCGAGTCCTTCACCACCGCCACCAAGAAGCCCACTGTGCTCGGCGAGCCCACCGCCAAGACCGCCGGCCACGCCGCTCCTCCTACACCGCACCTACTCCTTCAGGCTCAGACCGGCAGCTTGCCCACAACGAGCGCCGACGGTGGAGTTCGCCACTCCGCCGTCCAACGACGAGGATCGTGATCGACGCCTACCACGGCGGCGAGCCTCGCGCTCATCGCACGTGGACGACCTCCTCGCGAGCAATGTCATCGAATCGCGCGCAGCGACTTCATGCGAGCGCGCGACCCGACAGACAACGGCGAGCCTCGCTCTTCGCCGAGGCGAGAGAGACGCAGCATGGCGTGCCGCGATGCAGAGGAGATGGACGCCGCCGAGCGAAACAAAACGTGGGAGCTGGCCGATCTTCCACCGCCACCACGCCATCTCTCAAGTGGGTCTTCAAGCTCAAGAAAACGAGGCCGAGAGGTGATCAAGCACAAGGCGCGCCGTGGCACGTGGCTTCGCCCAGCAGAGGGAGTCGACTTCGACGATGCCTTCATACCGCTGTACCGGATGGAGTCCGCGCGCCTCCTCCTGCCCTCGCAGCCCCGTGAGGGTCGGTGCTCATCACATGGACGCCAAGTCCGCTTTCCTCAACGGCGACTTGAAGGAGGAGGTCTACGCCCGCCACCGCCAGATTCATCATCCCCAAGGAGAGCAAGGTCCTCCGCCGCGCAAGGCCCTCACGGCTTGCGGCAGCACCGCGAGCTTGAACGCCAAGCCGACTCCACCTCAAGCAAATGGGATTCCAACAGAAGCGCCACGAGGCCGCGGTTCATCGGCGGAGCAAGGGAGGCAATGCCTCGCCGATAGCGCTCACGCCGACGACCTTGTGATCACCGGTACCAAGGAGGAGGAGATCGAGGCATTCAAGGCGAGATGAAGGCCACCTTCCGATGAGCGACCCGGGCCCTCTCCTCTACCTCGGGATCGAGGTCCACCAGACAGCCCAAGATCTCTTCGCCAGATCGCCACGCCAAGCGCATCGTGAGTCGGCGGCTCACCGATCGCAACCCACCCCACACTCCTATGGAGGAGAGGTCAAGTCGAGTCGTGAGAGTACGGCGGGAGGCGGACGCGACGCAAGACGGGCAAGATTGTGGGTAGCCTTCGCTACCTTGTCCACACGCCGATCGACTTGCTTCGCCGTCGGCCACGCCACCGGTTCATGCAAATGACCGACGACGGAGCACCAAGCAGCCGTGAAAGGATCCTCCGCTACGCGCGCGGCACCTCCGACCACGGCTTGCACTACCTAAGGTGCCCAAGACGGCGCACTTCATCGCATAAATGACAATGACCACGCCGGCGACATCGACACGAGCAAGAGCACCGGCGGACGCAGATTTCCTCGGCAAGTGTCCGATCACCGGCAAATGGCCAGCAAAGAAAGCGGTGGCTTTGTCTAGTCATGAGGCAGAGTACATTGCACCACTACCGCTTCTACTCAGCTCTCGGGTGGCTCTACCGCTTGGCGATCTCCTTGGCGTAGACGCGGAGGCGTGAGAGCTCGTGGTGGACAAGAAGTCCGCCTTGGCCTTGGCGAAGAACCCCGTCTTCCATGAGCGCAGCAAGCACATCCGGTGAGGTATCACTTCATCGGTCGCCGATGAAGGGAGTGTCCGCCAACTACATCAACACCCAAGACCACCACGACTTTCTCGACCAAGTCTCTTGGGCGGATCAAGTTCCGTGAACTTCGCCAGATCGGGATGGCTCAGATTCTCACAAGGAGACACACAAGACTTAGGGGAGAGTGATAGATAAGTCTCTGTGGTTTGTCTGGTGCTTGTGGGTCGCAAAGACATGGTGGTTTTTGTCGCCTTCTAGGACAAAGATCTTGACTAGCATCTAGGACAACATCTCGCATCTAGGACAAAGATCTTGACTAAGCATCTAGGACAAGATCTTGACTAGCATCTAGGATAAAGATCTTGACTAGCATCTTAGCATATGCTTGGTCGGGTTGATGACCTATAATTTGTATCCCCAACCCTCAAAGTTGGTATGGCAATGTGTGAGAAATAAAACTAGAAAATTGCCCCATCTCCAAGTGTCATCCTCTCAATGAGTAAGGATCTTGCCATCACCAAGAGCAAGAATCCAAAGAACTAACAGCTTATAAAGGTAGCTGGCATGCTATGAAACATGCGGAGGAATGTGATTGGTCGAGATGGGATTTGCCCTCGTAACATAACAGAGAGATGTCTCCGGGCCCTCGTTCAGATCGGATAAAGAAAGTGCATGGCCATGCCACTAGTGGTCAAGTGTCGACCACATGATGTTATCCGACACTGATCGAGAAAGTATTGAATATCCATGGATGACACTTCATCTCACCCGAGTTCCACCGTACATCGTGGAAGCAAAGGGAGAATACATGAGTAGTTGCTTAGTTCGATCGCCACGGACCCACCGTATGGAGATACATGCTGGTCGTAGACTGGTCGAACGTAATCACAGAATGGTAAGTACCTGGTCGTAAGGAGTTACGATCTGGTCGTGACCAAATACAACCTGGTCGTAAGTGATGATGACCTGATCATAGATCATATTACATCTAGGTTCGTCAGATATATTCAATGTGTTTTTCGGAATCGTTATGTGCTGCTAGGTACCGCTAACGACTAGTGATCGGAAAAGAGTTTCCGAGTCATAACCGATTACACATGAACTTGTGGGGTCGCACACTTAAAGGGCAAGGATCTGTTTTGGATGGTGATCCGAATTCGTATAGGCCACGAGTTCCTAATGGGCATCCAGGTCGAGACCCATCATGGATGCCTATATAAAGAGGGGCGGTGGCATGGGGTGGACTGAGAGGATGATCTTTGGAAGAACTCCTGAAACCCTAATAGCCACACCTTCTCAACCACGCTGCCGGTGCTAGCACTCCAAAGGCGTGGTGATCCCGCCTGCACGTGGATACCTCGGAGGTGTTGTTGTGAAACATCAGCACTGGGACGATCCGCAACTTGTGACGTTCACCGGAGTCGGAGGAGAAGTCACGCGATGAGTACGACCAGTCGAAGAAGCAGACGCGCGGCGATTACGACTATTCGAAGGAGGAGACGCGTTGTGAGCACGACTACGACTGCATCAACTCGCTACAACGACTCTACTTCCGCTACGAGTTGGCGCGTCTAGCGGTAATCTCGTGATCTATTACTTGCGGTGGTTCCTTGGTTTCGTGGTAAAATTTTTGTGCTATAGTAGCCTTGCCACATTACCCAACAAATAGGTCATCTATTCTGGGTAGGGGGTATTTGTTCTTTATGGTAACATTGTTCAGCTCCCGGTAGTCAGTACATAATCTTACCCCTCCATCTTTCTTCTTTGCAAACAACACTGGTGCTCCCCATGGTGATGTACTTTCTCTAATGAAACCTTTGGCTTCTAGCTTGTCCAGCTTGTTTTTTAGTTCAATTAATTCCTTAGCATTCATTCTGCAACCTTTAGAAATTGGTGATGTTCCTAATTAAGTTGATGGTAAATTCTATTTCTCTACTCGGGGCATACTGTAATTCTTCGAAATACATCCGTAAAATCCCTTACGATCGGTATATCTTTTACTTCTTTTATTTGTAGGTCGCCAAGTGGTTAATGATTTTGGTATGGTTCTAGTTCCAATATCTCAAGCAGATTTCCTGGTTTTTTGATTGAGGCTTGCTTAGCTTCACAATCTATATTCACTTCATGGGCGGATAACCAATCCATACACAGGATCACTTCTAAGCCACTTAGAGGTATTACATAGATATCACTAAAAATTTGGTATTATGAATTATGATGGCTTGTCGCTTCGAATTAACGTTACTCTAATACTCCCCGGTGTACTAACTCCCATGGATTTTTCTAATGTTTCAGTAGAGATATTGTTCTTCATTATGAATTTATGAGATATAAATGAGTGAGTGGCTCCCGGGTCGAATAAAACAGTACCCGTGGAGGGTGGAAGTAGTAGCGCGTCTGCATTACGCCCGTGGCTTCTCCAATCGCTCTGCGGTCACGTGGGTCAAGCGCCCTGCCCTTCCTTTTCCAGCCCCTCTCGTGGATCGTGTGTCGCCTGGCCGATTCCCATGATTGATATGAGGTAGTGTTAAAGGTGTAGTCTTGGTACATATGATGGCTGCTGTGGGGTTCCCAATGTCCTCTCGTGATATAGGGCGGTGCCTGTGCTTCCCACACCAAAACATGCATCTGCACTCTTAAGCAATCTTTGGTTAAATGGCCTCTTCCACACCGCACATTTCAAAGGCTAAGGCCGATGGTCTTCTTTGGGTTATGGGTCTCAAAACCCGATTGAATGATCTCAAGATGGGTGGGCCATATCTTTGTGGAGGTTGGGGTGGCATATTTGGACGAAGCTTCAAGCAAGGTGGGGACGCTGGTCTATCTTAGCCTTCTTTCGTCGTTCTTCGGTTAGGTTGGAATGTTCATTTTCCAGTATAATGGCTCTATTGACCAAGTCCTGGAACTCAGTGACTTTGTGGATGGATAGGAGCATTTTAAGATATGGGTGCATCCCATCTAGGAATTTCTCTATTTTCTTTTCCTCAGTGTCAATGTCAGCTGGGGCATAACGGGAAAGATCATTGAACTAACCCAGATATTCTACCATCATTTTCCCACCCTGAGTTAAAGCTCTAAACTCGTGTTTCTTCAATTCCATTCTTCCTGTGGGTACATGGGTTTCAATGAAACGCAGTTTGAATTCGACCCAGGTGAAAGATCATTGAACTAACCCAGATATTCTACCATCTTTTTCTCACCCTGAGTTAAAGCTCTAAACTCGTGTTTCTTCAATTCCATTCTTCCTGTGGGTACATGGGTTTCAATGAAACGCAGTTTGAATTCGACCCAGGTGAGTGGTTGCTCACTGACACGGTTGCGGTTATAGTTGAGCCACCAGGTAGCAGCTGGCCCAGTCAATTAGTGTGACGCATACCGCACTTTCTCTGCGTCTGAGCATTCTACGGTGTCCAGCTTCTTTTCTAACTCAACCAGCCAGTCACTTGCATCTAGTGGATCAGTGGCTTTAGCAAAGATAGGAGGGCGAGTTTGGAGGAAATCACCCAAACTAACCCCGCGGTGGCGCCGAGAGGCGAGAGGTGCCATTCGGGTCAACAGGGCTTCCATAAAGCGATTTTGGTTTTCTTGGGCTTCTTTTCTGGAGTTTTCGAAGAATTTGAGTACATCAGTCATTACTCCTACTGGATCTGTTGCTCCAGTGGTTGTCGGTTGGCTAGCTGCTGGTATGGTGGTAGCTTGTGGTTGACCAGGTGTCGAGTCACTAAGGTTTACTTCTGGATTCTTTGTTGGCTGATCTTGTGGCATAAGTCCCAATCTCAATCCCAATTCGCGTTATTCGCTTCCTCGACCTTCCATCCTGTAGGTGGAGGTGATTAAGAAATGGTTTACATTAGTGGTTGCACTTGGAGCGTTTTATTTTGACAAGTTCTTTTGCTGGTTGCACAAATTTCCTTACTTCTTTAGCAATGATTTGTGGTAGGGAAGAGGGCATTATATTTATCTGACAGATGTTACCCCGGGGGCGAGTTGTGTTATGCCACACACAGCTAAGCAAATAACACCAAGAAACAATGAGATGCCAAAAAGATCCAAAACCTACACTACCTGAGTCTCTCGTGCTCACCACGCTGAGATCCCGCTTCAAGACCGCCCAAATCCACTGTGTTTGGGATCGCCGAGCTTGCCTCCGAAAGTGCGAACCTACATCTATCCTCGATCCACGCGCCAGCACGCCGAGATCCGCTCGAGTCCACCCAAATCACATATTTGGGATCGCCAGGTTCATTCCCGAGCACGCCCAGATTTCGCCTCCTAGGTGCGCCGAGCTACACGCCGAGTGCCACGAACCACTGCTCGGGAAATCGATATGCGTAAAGGAGATAAGTCACATTATTTTACATCGTCAGCCTTTATATGTTTTCTTTAAGTATATTCACTTTTACATCGTCAGCCTTTATATGTTTTCTTTAAGTGATACAGAGGAATAGATAAGATTTTCTATGGGTATGGTCTACACTTAACCAAAAATAGAGAGTGAGTCCACGCCAGAATTCTACTCCATGCCTCTAGTCCAGGCGCTATGATCTAAATCTAAGGATGTTGCACCCATCGCCTTACATTCTCACGTGATCTACCATAGGTTGAATGACTAGCTTGACAGGTTATTAATAGAAAATAACAGCCCGAATCCTACAACGAGGCACACGTTTCCCCTGTACTCTCTCGGACAAAAGACTAGACCTACACCTCCTACGAAGGAATGGTTTTATGTTAGCAGGCTGTCACTTTAAGAAAAAGGTAAGCTCCTTAACATAGTTTTTTGAAACGGATCTGGAATAGAAATTGATGTGGAGACAAGGATTAATAACGTACTTAGTGCCATATAGCAAGTAAGAAAGGCATCCTTAAGTTCTTGCTACAGTTTCTACTTTATTAGCGTGGCCCGATCTTACTGCTCTGATAGCAGCTGCGACGCCCCGTGTCATTACCCAAAGGGTAATCACACTTAGGCATACAGATTACTATTCGTCTGCTCAGTAGAACACTGCTCCAACGAATAGTAAGTCTTTATCAGAGTTGCGCAGCAGAACAATAAGATAGGAACAGTACATCTTTATTTCAGTAGTAGCTACACAGGGCTATGGTTCAGAAAAATCCCTGATTCAGAAAAAAACTCATTAAACATTAGGTGACAAATTTTAATTCTGAAAAGACTACTAGTCACTCGGAGAGAAGATAAACCCCTAGCGGTCACCGTAGACTCCAATCCAGGAGACTGGCATGAGTTCATGATTTTGTATAGCACTGCGCAGACATGTACCACTTTACCCATAGCTATTCTGAGTTCTTTCTGAGCTAGGTCCATCGCATTGCCTTTGATGCGACTTCGAGTTCAGAATACAGAACGTTTTCCAAGTTACGTGATTAATTTCTCCACCCATTACTTTCCGTCGGTGCTGACCTGGCCACCACCGAGTTCTGGTAATGTTGGTTGGACCAGTTCATCCTCTCTGCACCCAACACTCCACCTAGCGCTATAGCGCCTCTTCTTACATCACACGCACACATAGTACTTACCCGGTGTGGAGAGCATAATTACGTAACAAGGTAGCATTTTCTGCCTGTCGAAACAGGAAAATGGTTGGCACTTAAATACGGCCTCATTCCGAGTAAGAGTTTTGTTGGTCCTTATATATTACCCATATGTAAAGGGGTCCCACCTCTTGCCCCATCATCATCATCATTCTTTTTTCTTCTTCATCTTCTTCCCCTGCCCCGGGCCCCCTTTACTAGCCATAAATATTAACTCATTTTATCATCTCTCTTCTCTTACCTCTTCTCATCATTTCAATTAGCCGATTTTGAGTTTTTGAATATAGTTTTCATGCAATACATATAATATACAACAAAATATGGTTTACATTTAATATAGCTATATTTATGGTCAAAAGGAAACCTTGCCTTCAGAATTGTAGAAAAGGTCGTCGACGATGAAACCTGTATCAACTACTCCTGTATGCGTTGGTTCGTCTGCTGCAATCATACGACGGTGCTAATAATAAATAATTAAGTAAATACTTGGTGAATTTTATGTGATAGCAGCGATAAGATGCTAATCTGACTCCTCTTGTTAGCCAATTTTAATTTAACAATATTTTTCGGGTCCTGGCCCAGTTAGCACTCTCCCACCAAAATCGTTCTACGGTTGAACTCGATCTACAGCCGCGACCGTCGAACTCACGTTTCACGCCGACACGACCGCTACTCGAGCTTACACTCTGCTACGCCAGCAAGAATATACCCGACTAATAAAACTTTTCTAAATATTTCCTAAACTTAAATACCCTAAACCTAATTCCCTAACTCTAATCCCTAATCACCTACTTACCTCTCTCACCTAACCCCCTAGCTAACTCGGCACCGACGCCACACCCCTTTCCTTCTCTACCTCTCGCTCTCTCTTTCTCGCACACTCCGCTTGCCGCCGCCTCCTCTTCCTTCCTCGCTCGGCCTACACACGCGCCGCCGGCCAGCTGCTGCCTCCTCCTCGGCTCGTCCTACTCGGTCCCTAGGGCGCCTCCTCCCTCCGGCCGGCCGGCGCCAGTCCCGGCGTCTGGTGTCTCTGGCTCCCTCTCCTCTAGCGCTAGCCCACCGGTTTAGTCTAGCACCTCCGCCTCCTCCTCTCGGTTCTCTACGCCGCCGCCCTCTCCCGGCTTGACCTCCCCTCCGCTCAGCTCGGTCTAGCGCGTACTCCGGCCCAGTCGGCTCGGCCCCGACCACCGGCCGCCTCGGCTCAGATCCGCCACCCTCCGGCCTCCAGCCTCCCAACCATGGCGCTCGGCCCCACGCCCACAGCCTCCTCTCCGGTGCCTCGAGCCCACTCCGGCTCGGCCACATCGACTTGCTTCCCTTCCACTCGTTATTGGTTGTTGATTCTTAGAAGATCCAGTTGGATTCAGTATTAATGCACTAATGCTAGCTGATGATTTATGTATGCATGTTCACGGTGACCAACTGGAGGTGGTGGATGATGGCTTCGGCTGCTACCGAGGATGGAGGGATGACTAGCTTCGGCTGCTACTGAGGTAAGTCCTCCTCCTCATCTCCCTCTCTACTGCTCCTCCTAGTGCTCTGAGATGGTGCTACACTGAAAGATGATGATGAAATGATCTGGTGGTATGTGGGAATGATGTGTATTTGTGTAGTGCACACTGGGGTGAAACTGAGGTTACCTCATGATGGGATTTGGGTTGGGAGAAGGGGATGGCAGTGCTGGCCTCGTGCTGGTGTTCTCCTCTTCTTCCTGGCTCCTTGGCTTCCTTCCTCCTATTGCTCCCTGGCTGATGCTGCTGGCCTTGCCTTCGGCTGAGAAGAAGTAGAAGGAGGGGAATGGCAGTGGTGGATTGGTTGGAAGAAAATGGGGCTTGTGGTGCTGGCTTTGAAGGGGAATGCACTTCTACCGGGAGATGTATTCTACTGGTTTGGTGTGGGGAATGCATCGCCTGGGAATGCATTGACTGGGGGTATGCATATGAATGGGGGATGCATTGACTGGGGATGTATTGGCTGCCTTACTCAGCACTGCACGGCTGCTATCTTATCCTTTGACTGTGTGTTCTCCAATTACCAGGGCCCTATTCCTTTTTACCATGATCCTATCCTGGATTGCCCTGTTCATGATATTCTTCGGCTGCTCGGCTGGGGAATGCATTTGGCTGCCTCCCTGGTTGTGATCCCTAATGATTGTTATGCCCTAGTGCTAATCTGAATGGCTCCCTCAAGATTTTTTTGGGCTATGGGCATTTTGGTCCATTGGCTGGCAATACACTATGAGATGGATTTTCTGTAGTCGAGGTGAATCGGTATACGTAGGTGTTGGATTCTATAATGCCGAGTAATGAAACCTACGGAAATAAGACGGCGCCGATTACTTAGGTTAGTCTAGGTATCGTGGGTATCCAGGTGCCAACTAGTCTGGGTTAACCTAGGTGACTTGAAACTGAAGATACCGGTTAACCTAGGTTGGTGTCGGTAGTCTTGATACTCAGGGTGCCAGCTATCTAGGTCGATCTGGGAACCGCAATGATTCCTATGGTACTCTGACGGCAATTCGTTTCATTCTAACTCTATTCTGTTGCTTTTGAACTGCTAATGGTCTTGTGGTTGGCTGGCGGACGATGGAGCTGAGAATGGTGTTTCGGATTGGGCCAAGGAAGACGGTTTGGCTGGACGACGATGGACGGACAAGAATTCAAGGAAGGATTCGGCGACATGAAATGCAAGCTTTTAATTAATCTTTTCGTAATGCACTCAAAGTTGTAAAACATGATATGCTCTGATGTAGTTAATTCTTGTGTTAAGAATTTTTTTTATTTACTGCCAATTAGCGATTAACGTTATTTTAAACTAGTCTGATTTTTCGGGTTCTCACAGTTTTCAATAACTGCCAGATTACTATTCAAAAATCATTAACTAACAGATCATAAACTACTGCCAAACGAACACTGATACTGAAGATCAATTAAACAACAATCAATAAACCAAATTACTGCCAACAAAACATCCTAGTGCCCTATTGCATAAATTTTCAATTGCCAGATTAACAGGCTTTCAATGCCAGATTATACACAGGGGTTCCAACTACCAGAGCAACACACAATTACTAAATTCCAAATTCCAACACAGACTTCGATTGCCGACACTCGATTACTGCTAAACCAACCTCTGAGATTCCGTTTTCCATAATCAAAACACACGGATTTAATTGTCAAATTATACATCGCAGAATTTCAAATTGTCAGATCACATATTGCAGCCAAACAAACTCTGATGTTGCCATTTCATTTCCAGATTAGCACACAGATTAATCAAAATTCCAGAACGCAAACACTGATGATTTTAGAAGCTAGATTACGAATCACTGTCACTTCCAACCAAACAAACATTGACCTGAGAAACAATAATCACAACAATCAACAATTCAATTTGCTGCTAAATCACTTATACAGATGAGCAAATAATCACATGCATTAATTTCACTCCTTGACTGGCCTGATGAATAAAGCTTCGGCAATTACTTGCTGGCAGCAAAAGGGGAGGCAAAACATCAGTTCAAATCGGCTGTCCAACCCACTGACACTCCATTGGGAGGGGGCTCGGCCACAGAGGCAGAGAGGAGCTGAGAGGGAGGGAGAGCACAGAGAGGGAGTAGGGAGCAGGGGAGGCGCTTGGGTGACAGCTGCCAGCGGCGGACAACGACCCGGGAGGGGGGGCACCTGGGAGTACCCAAAATGGGTTGCCAGAGGAGGGAGGATGCCGAGGGAGGTCGTGCTGGGGCCGGAGTGACGACGAGGAGGAACTGGCGGTGGTGGGAGTGGTCGGGTGCAGAGGCCATTGGTGGCGACAACAACTGGAGGGAGAGGAGCACCAGGGGAAGGCAAGCCTCACAGAGAGGGAGTAGGGAGCAGGGAGCAGGGGAGGCGCTTGGGTGACAGCTGCCAGCGGCGGGCAACGACCCGGGAGGGGGGGCACCTGGGAGTACCCAAAATGGGTTGCCAGAGGAGGGAGGATGCCGAGGGAGGTCGCGCTGGGGCCGGAGTGACGAGGAGGAGGAACTAGCGGTGGTGGGAGTGGTTGCTGCAGAGGCCATTGGTGGCGACAACAATTGGAGGGAGGAGCACCAGGGGAAGGCAAGCCTGAGTACTAAGGAGAGGAGGGGGTGCTTACTGAGTTGTCGGTGGAGGCGGTGGAGCTCGGGAGGTGGCCGGCGATGGAGTCGAGGGCGGCGCGGGGAGGAGCCCAGCGGCAGCGGTCCTCGGGAGGCGGGGTGCTGCGGCCGGTGGTCTGGGAGCACTGGGATGCCGAGGGTGCTCTGGCCGCGGCGATCTGGCCGAGGCGCGCGGAAGGGGCTTCACGGATGGAGGAGAAACTCAAAATAGAAAAGCATGGGAGAAGCTACAGGGGAGGAGAGGCGCGCGCCGGAGAAGCAGAGAAGTGCGGCTATTTATAGCTTGGGAAGGAGGGAGGAGCCAGGAGGCGGGACGGTGATGGCGATGGAGGGACGGCGGCATGGGCGACGGAGCGGGCGCCATGGTCTGCGAGGACGATGGGACGCAGCGCAGAGGACGACGCGCCGCGGACCGGTGCTTCCCGCTTGGACCGGCGGAAGCGCTGATGGAGGACGCAGCTGCACTGGACCGGGTGGAGTCGCAGACGGAGGACGCCGCCGACGCCACAGCCAGTATGGCGGCGGCGTCAGGTCGCGGGTAGGCGGTATGGTGATGATTGGGCAAGCGGCACTGGCGCCAGAGAGAGTGGGGGCGCAGAGGAGCAAAGTGCGGTGGGGCGGGAAGCAGGAGAGGTGGGGGTGAGTGCTCGGGGAAGGTGGGCCGAGGGGAGGCGAGGACAGGCGGCGAGGCGGATCTGGGCGGAGGGGGAGAAGAGGGGGAAGAAGAGATCGGGCGGAGGCGGCGCACACGGGAGGAGGGAAGGGGGCGCTACGGGCGGTGGGAGAGAGAGATGGGGGAGGTGGCGAAACGGCCGAGGAAGAAGGCATAAGGGAGCGGGATGGGCGCTGCGGGCAGGCCGGGCCGTGAGAAAAGGATGCGACGCGGGCCGTCGGGGAGAGTGGGGAAAAACGGAAAAGCGGAGCCGGGCCGGGAGAGAAAAAAAATGAGTGGGCCAGGCCGAGGTAGCGGGAGGAGGTTGGACGGCTGGGGAAATCGGCCCGGGAGAAAGGGAAAATGATAAGGGGACTGGGAGAAATTGGGTTGGCCCAAGCAAAACAAAGGTGCTGTAGATTTTAGGAGGGGTCCAAAATTTTTAAAAAAGTGAATTCAAATCGAATTTTGAATGTAGGTTTGAAACACAAACCCGAGCTTAGAGGAAGCTTGAGTTTTTTTTTTGGAATTCAAGCGGCAAACGAAAATTAAACGAAAATTGAAAACCAATTGGGTCACTATTTGTCGTCCGAAAATGGGATATCACAAGTTTGGACAAGCATAAACGCAGACCTTGGTGCCATTGTTTTTGCAGGTCTGCATAAAAATGGTAGCAACAAGCCGATTTTCACATAACGTTTTGAGTTAACGTGCGTTTTGAGTTAACGTGTTATTTTTACTAAACGAAGCAGCGTGTATGTGCATGCTAACTCAAAACTGATGATGAGCAGCAACTCATCCATAACTTGGAGCTAACCTAAAATAGTTGATTACTACTGGTTTCTCGAACGATTGCATCCCATATCGAATACAATAATTAATTAACTTCAAGTCACTTGTGAGTATAGTTTTGAATATTATAGTATGATTGTGATATCATCAGATACTTTTGACAAACAAGTATCACAAACTTACCCCTCTTCTCCCTGGCCATGTAGACATGACAAAATTTGCCCTGCCCGCCTCCCGATATCGAAATCGCTCAGAAGCCACCTCTTCTCCTCCGTCAAATGCGAGGATGATGCCTAGCAAGAGAAGGCAAAGTGAAGCCATGAGCCATTACTGTTTCCAATTTGAACAGGAAGCTCGTTATCCCTAGCCACCAGCAGTACCACCAAACAAGATCGAAATGAATCTTTTATCCAATCAAAAAAAAGTTCAACC
Organism: Hsuehochloa calcarea; assembly: GCA_036346395.1. Lineage (NCBI taxonomy): Eukaryota > Viridiplantae > Streptophyta > Magnoliopsida > Poales > Poaceae > Hsuehochloa > Hsuehochloa calcarea. The sequence continues at coordinate 37,107,704 of CM070602.1, read as the reverse complement.
CTCTTAATTCCACCACCTTAATCGTGAAAAATAAAAGATAAAATAATTTTCTTTGCCAAATGCCAAATAAAGAGATGAGCAAGCAGAACCAAATCGGACTGCACCGAGGTGATGACAAGAACCCTAGAAGAAGAACCACCCGGCGGCTGGCTGACGCAACGGCACCAGGAAAAAGATCCAACCCAACCGGAGGGCACAAAAATCGCTTCCACGCGGCGGATTAAGCCAAAAAAAGTTCAACCCTCTTAATACCACCACCTTAATCGTGAAAAATAAAAGATCAAATAATTTTCTTTGCCAAATGCCAAATAAAGAGATGAGCAAGCAGAACCAAATCGGACTGCACCGAGGTGATGACAAGAACCCTAGAAGAAGAACCACCCGGCGGCTGGCTGACGCACGGCACCAGGAAAAAGATCCAACCCAACCGGAGGGCACAAAACATCGCTTCCACGCGGCGGATTAAGCCAAACCCTCCGCGATTCCCTCAAGACACAGCAGCACAATGTATGGAGCGCACGCTGCACAACGATGAAGCGGGAAGGCGGAGCAGGGCAATACCTTATCTCGCGGAGCGATCCGGCGGCGATCGCCATGCGCGTTCATGCTCGGGCGCGCGAGAGAGAGGAGGAATGAAGAAATGGCGAGAGGAATTGGAAATTTTGGGCGTTTCATAAGATTTCGCCGCAACGGTAACAATTTTGGAGTACGGATTTTTTGGGGGCCCTGAATTTAGTTCCCACTGGGCTTTTCCATGTATGGGCCTTCTTCATTGCATTATTGGGCTCACGGCCGAAAATGAGCCCACTTGTATCCGCCGCACCTCCCCTTCTCCTTCCCGGCCATCTCCGATCTCCAATTCTCCTCTCCCTCGCTAGAGCGGCGTGGCGCGCCAACGGAGGGCAGGCTTGCGCTAGGGTTTCGCTCTCGCTCTTCTCGGTGACCCCGCCTCGGCTCGCGAGGTGCGCGCGCTTTCCTTCTTGCTGCATCTTTTACGGATTCAACTCTTTAGTATAATTATTCCTTTCGCGGTTGTTTCGGAGAAGAAGGGCTTGTTCTTGGTGCCCGGGCTGGGAATGGATCGAGCCGATTGCGACGATCGCACAACATCACGTTGGAGTGGATTACTCCGTAGAGAATGGTGGCTTAATCAGCATTTAGCATCCACAAGTTTCAGTGCCCTGTGGTCAAGTGGAGGACTAGAGATTCTTGCGATTTGTTTTCTAGTATTAGCACGCGTTTCGGTTGCACAAATGCTGTCAAAATTATGTTCTAGGGCTGAAATTTTGCCATCACGATTGCTGCATATTTTGCTGTGACTCTAAGCTCGATTTTTCCATGTTAGTGTTCGTGTATGTTGAGTTGAAACTTGAAATTAACTTTGTGGTCATATTTATACACAGAATTCATATTTTTTACCTACAGGATCGTGAAAGATATACATCTTCAATCAAATATATGGTTCACTACCCACTAACCAGAGCCTTCCTTTTTCCTTTCCATGAAAATTGTTTGACAGTTCCTATGCTGACTACATTGACAGACAACAAAGTGTAGAGTAGGAAGATAAGCATGACAGTTTTCTTTTGGCATTGCATCGGAAGATGGACGATTAAGGTTGTAAGTAATAATATAATGTAAATCTCATAGCCAGTTAAATCATCTCCATGTTAAATGGTGCCATGTTCAGAGTACATCCGCTTGCTATTTGAGGTTTCAGATTGCTAAAAAGTGGCCAGGATTCAGAATAGCTAGGTTAAATAGTGCTGTTTGGTTTTCATATATAATTTACTAAAATCCCTTGCTTCTTTGCACTCACATGGCGATTTATTCTGCAATTACTTTTCTCAGGGTTCTGATCAGTAGAAGTACATACTAGGTTTAGTCCATAGTTATCTCGAACATGGCACATGCAGGTCGTGGTATGCGGTGTGCCACCTTCCCCCCAAAAATCCACAGGAAATTGGTGCTGGATCGCGATTCGCCAAAATAGTGTCGACAAATCTGGTACTATTGTGGTGGTTGTAACGAATTTGGCAGCTATGGTAGGTCTACTACTTACTCTAGTGGCATTGCAGCAGAAGCAGGCAAGCAGCTTCAACTGAGAGTCTGGGAGTTTAGTTTAGACATGTGTCCACTAAAAGGCATCCAAATAAAAGGAGAATACAAATGAAGATCCCAGAACCAGCTCAATCCTACCGAACTAGAAGGCACTTAAATAAAACAGCATAGATACTAAGCTAACGCAATGCTGTTCCAAGGCCCAAGTTAGGTTCAGCATCACTTAACAAGTCGAAATGAAGCTGTTGTAGTGATCTTGACTACCAGGAAAGCCACGGACCAAAATCCAAATATTTGCCCCACGCCACCCACACAACCTTCATAGATAGCCCACATGGATGCTGATATTATGATCCATGAGATTCTGGCCTAAGCCAACCTAGACCTAGTAGAAGATAAAAGCTACATGGAGATATGTTTGACCTGGATTATCACATTCCAAGTCTATGGTCCATATTGAAGGTTGTGGCGCGAGAAGGAACACTCATCTTGTTGTTAGCAAAAGTGATAGTTCAATCACTCCTATTCGGCACTAGAATCATCAATCACATTGCGCTATCCTTAACCAGAATAGTCATACGCCTTGGGTAAACCTTCCACAAGCTTGGTTCACTACAATATTATCTTTACAAAGGGCAAAAAAGAGCTTACATCACACAGTACAAGGATCAAATGCAATCCTACCATTCTTTGGTTAATCAAAAGCAGCGAATGCCGTGTTTAAGACATGATTATAGATTGAAATACCATTTGTAGTTTTCAACATAGGAGGCAATTACTTTTGATCTTCATTGAATTCCCAAGATCATGTTGATATGATAATACTGTACAAAGGGAGATGCGTGTGTAATTTACATGAAAGTTACATCTTGAGTGAAACATGGTAACTTGGTAAGTATGGGAGCTTCTCGAAATGGGTGAATTTTGCGCAACCTGTCTTTACGAATTATATTAGTCAGCTTCATTGCACTTCCACGGTTTGGCTGTCCCTTTTAGCTTTTGCTTCTTTCGGGTACTTCTGCAATCTGATGCTTACCAAGCCTCTGAAGTACCGAGAAAATTATTGATTTTCTATCGAAGTTGGCACCAGATAAATGTGTTCCGCAGTATTGCATCAGTTTAAGATTAATATGGCTTATGAGGCACACGTATCAACTGTTCATCACCGCTCTTTTACTGTTAATAGTAAATATGGTACGCTTTTCTTTGAAACAAACAGGGAATATGTCTTTCTTTGGAAAGTGCAGAATTCTGTTATTCCTAGTTGCTTGTAGGTGCACATGCCACTGACATGGAAGGCAACGTGTCAAAAGCACTGCAGTGAGGGTAACGACGAGCAATATGATCATACTGGTGCTCATGTTTGTTTTTGCCTACCTTGTTATGACGCTCCCAAGCATCAAGGGGTTATGTCCATGGTTGTTCCTTGCATAGTTCAGCTGTAACTAAATGGCTTGATCGATTGATTATTTACATGGGGTCAATTTTTGCCTACCTGTTATGACGCTCCCAAGCATCAAGGGGTTATGTCCATGGTTGTTCCTTGCATAGTTCAGCTGTAACTAAATGGCTTGATCGATTGATTATTTACATGGGGCCTGTTGACCTGTTCCTTTATTTGCTAACACAAATGGCTGTTGTTGCAGCTTTTTTGGTGGGCATGTCTTGATATATGTTGCTCAACTTTATGATCAAGATTAGTAAATAAAGTATTATATAAATTTTATTATTACGATTGGTTCTGCATTGGCTGCTGTTCAGCCAATTGTTATCACAAAATATTTACTACTGTGAAAGAGAATTGGTTTCTCTTTACTATTATTGGTTTGGTAAAGGGTTGGCTGATCACCATTAAATGATGGCTTCCTTATACTAACCTTGTTTCATGATCAATTCCTTGATTCCTGGTGTTAGTGTCATGACTCGTGAACAGACGATGCGTGGTGGCGGTGGCGATGTCGACTGAAAGCGAAACGGATCCTCGGGAGTAGTGAACAAAATTCACCGCTACAGTATTGTGCCTCATCCATCCCACTGTTAGATCAAGAATGTTCCGGATGCATTTTTTTCACGAAAAAAGCACTGTTTATACAATGTAGCATTGCTGTTTGGTTGTTGTGCGTCCCCGCGGTACCAATCAACCTCAACTGTACGATCTTGATTTAGCGAAGGAGGCTTTTCTAATGCAGAGTGCTACAGCTCTTTTGCATTTGAACCTTCAAATGCAGCGGACCACTTCCGGACCGAAAGCAGCGTGGCCAGTGTAACGCGGCCATTCAGTACGGCGACAATGTTTCTTTTTCAAGGTAGGCATGCCACTGCGCTAGCTTGCCTTTCCCTTTAGCAGCATTATGCATATCGTACCGTCCTTGATGTTCTTCTGATCAAATTATGCTTTGCTATGTGCTTGATAACCCTGCTAGAATTGGATACCTTCGGAAACTCAGAATCAGGATCACTTTCATTTACAGACAGTTAACATCCTTTGGTGGCCAGGGACTTCAGATCTCTCTGGAAAAGGAAATGTAAATACGGAGATGATGCAGGGCCTGATTTATTTTTTGCATTGATGATTTGATGCATCAAAGATGACTACACCGACCTGGAAAGGACCTCTAACCATTGGAGGATGTGGCACCTCACATCTCGCTGTGTGACTGGGGAACATGCTGCCCTCTAGTCCTGCCACAGATGGACGGACCGGGATCGCTGATGCATGACGCAGCGGTCCATTTCCTTTGCAGAATGCAGAGTCCTTGCTCCGAAAGCGACGGCCATGTACTCTTCCAAGCTCCAACGGCTGCAAAACCTCGTGGACTCATCAGGCGACACCTGCATTTGCCGTGCAGTTTCAGTAGCACACCAATAATGCAGTATACGTGAGGGTATCTTCAACAGTATTTTTATTATAATTTATTAGCTATACTACGTTAATAAAATTTTATGTGAAAAAGAGAGAAAAGAGAAGAGGAGAAGATATATCGCTCTCTTCAAGAGATCATATGCATACCTAAATAAAATATGATATATTAATTTACTATAGTTGACATGTTGATCTATTTCAAAGAAAAAATTATAAATTTAAATATTAAAGAGTGCGCTAAAAACTAACTATTAGATATATAATTTTTAAAAGTAATATAGTATATTTTAAAAATATAATTATCTTTAACCACCGGAGATACCTTACATAAGCGAGAACTCGAGAAGGATCCAGCAGCAGTGTCGAGATCTATAATTGACTGGCCACTCTGCATCCATCCTTGTGCCTTTAATTGCCGGTTTCGTCGGGAGTGCGACTTGAGACTGCAGCTGGTTGCTTTCTTGTGGATGGGCCAAGTTGACTGCCTGAAAGGTCACTGTTGGGCACTAAAATGGGCAGTCAGAGTACAGTATTTGGTAGATGAAGAACAGTCGGTTTTTGCGTGAGACCTTCTGTTATTATTTAATTTATTTTTAAAAATTATTTAAAAAATAACATTTCCATAACTTTATTTTCAATTCGGACTCTTTGATCATGTTAAAATATGTGGTGTGACAAAAGCACATTATCACGCTACGAATCTCGGCATGACAAACGAGTGCTGACACATCATTCCTCTTGGCGTGACATGATTTAGTAAAAAAAAACGGAAACGTGTTGACTCGGAGGGCTATTGTGGCAGGTTTAATCACATCACGATCCGTGGTGTGGCAACATAGTTTGGTCACACCACAAGTATATTAGAATTATAAATAAAATTAGAGAAATGTTATCTTTAAAATATTTTTAAAAAATGGGTTAAAAAAATAAAAAAGCTCTTTGCTAATCTGCTTTCAGCTCTTGGGAAACTTCACACTTAAACAGGGTTAAAGGCTCATTCTTTCTTCTTTCTGCAGAGGTGGTGACATTGTAAAGCTTGCCAGGTGATCCATAAGGCATCATCATATTATGAGTTCTCTTGGGGAAAGATGAGTCATCGATGAAAATGATATATATATATATATATATATATAGGTCAGGGAATTTTTAAGAGTTTGTGGAGATGTTTACTAACCCGAGATCATCTGTTATTTGCTTAAAAATAACCGTTGCCTATATTTTGGAATTACGTCCCTAAGTGACAGCATGCATGATGTTTTGTTATATTTTAATTTTTGCTCTTTTGTGATCTCTCACTTAAGTCAACTAGTGCGATTTTTGATTCAGGAAGAAACAGAGAGGAAACACTAGTGGTAGATCTAATGACTGTAACATCTAATTCTTTCTTAGCATTGCTTGATGTTGGCACTACCATATTTTCCTCTGGCTTTTCATGTGTCGTATATTCTCTGCACTTCTCTTTACAATTGTTAATGTTTATCACGCAACGTTTTTTTTGGTGACAGAATCATCGCAGATATTATCAACCATATCCTTCGGGGTGATGGCATAGATGTTGATATTAGTGTTGGTATTTACACCTACTTTATATTTAGGAAGCAGGACTGATCGTTGGGCTGATCTGAACTCTGAATTAAGTAGGTTTCTGAACCTGTGCTGGCCCATAAAACCTAACTGAGCTGATCGTTAACGTCATGAGTGAATGACGTTGTACGATAATTGATGATTCATTTTTTCTTTATATTTCCAACACCTTTAGTACTACGTTTTTGCACCTAATCGAACGACTTTTTAGGTAGACTAAAATAATTAATTGCGTGCGTAGAAAGAGCTGGCCACTGGCCAGGACACTCGTAGCAAGCCGAAAGATCACACGATCAAATCATACCAGCAAAGTCGCGGAATTAATTAGCTGACGTCGCTGAGAGCATGTATCATTATGATGCTTATATGGGTACTTTTTTTTTTACTTTAAAAAAGAAGAGAATATAACTATATTATCAAACACCTATATAAAAATTATTTTTTTTCTAATATAAGTATATCTTTTGTAGGTGTTTAGATGATTGTATTATCTATTAATTATATATAGTTATATACATAAGCACCGGTGCCTAATCAAACATCGATACTACAAAATAAACACCATATATATCCTTTGTGGTACAAAAAATAGTTTATCTTTACTAAACACCTACAGTGTACATGCTCTGAATGAACTAGCAGGTAGACTAACGACCGGTTAGTTGGCACATGATCGTGCATCATACCATACATGTACGCCTTCCACAGCATGCGGCTTAGGAGTTTTTGAATGAAATGGGAGTATTTGACGTGTAATTTACAAAAATAACATCCTCGCAGTCTTATGGCATGGTTGGGTTGGGCGCGAGAGACGAGGGGGAAGGAAGGAGATGAGACATGGTGGAGGAGATAGGAGGGAAGGGCTACCGGCCTCGCTACCTTCGCCGTCTTCGATCAACTCCCTCTTCAGCCGCGCCTGCCGCCCAAGGTGGCCTTCCTTACCAACTCTTACCTCATCTTCTCCCCGCCCTAGGAGAAGTTTTTTGCCGGCCACCACCACCTCCGTCGTTGCTACTCACCACCACCGTCGCGCTCGCCTCCGCGGGTGTCGCTGGGATGGGAGGGCGCCACTAGGTCGTCGCCGCTTGCCGCCGCCGCTACTGCTGCTTCTTCGTCACGCAGATCCGGAGGAGTGGACGACCGAGGTGTTCGACCCATAATGTTTTTTTACAGAATCATAGCAGATATTATCTGTTGAGAAACCGTCACTGGCGGGTCCAGTCCGAGCGATTACCTCGTAAACAATACTCAGAATCATAAGAACAAAGCAAGAGCATAAGACACACAACAGTAGATTGAACACATAGATATAAGGGGACTTCAGGCTTCGCTTTATTGCTCTTCAATAATCGTGTTACAATGGTAGGGGGTCCCCCTCTATATATAGCCTCCTGACCCTACTAGGGTTTCGGTGGGGTGCCCATACATGGGCCGGCTTATGGGCCGGGCTCAGAGTTTCTTAACACTCCCCCTTGGGCACCGATTCTCACATGTGCATGCCTCGTTAAAACTTGTAGGACCGTAAAGGCGACTAGGGGGGTGAATAGGCGCTTTCTAAACTTTCTCGCCTAAATCAAATACAACATGAACTTTACTCCTTTAGCTATGAAAGCTAAGAAGATCAGTAAGCGCACAGTGGATGCCTTGTGTTGGATTTGATAACCCCTCAACCACACGACACAAATGGAGAAAAGAACTCACTGTTCTGAACTGGGTACTGGCGGTCTGACCGGCTACCACAGGCGGTCGGACCGACGGTCAACCAATGATCCGACAAGAACTAATCGGCGGTCGGACCGGTGGACAGCGGTTCGATTCGACCGGAAGATAAAATGTCTCGAATACACGGGCGGTCGGACCGCCGTTGCAACACCGGTCTGACCGGTTTAGTCCAGAACTGAAAAACTCAACCCAAATCCAAAACGAAATTTGATCCAACTTTTGATTCAACCAATGAAACTTGACCAAATTTCGAGCACACCTCCCTAATGATATTAGAGACCTATTTCTAGCGACGATCCTTCAGATCCACTTCGCAGAATCAATCTCTCAAGGATTTAACAAAGAAGTGCACAAACCCTAGAAATATAAAAATCTTGATTCAAGACTTGCTCGTGGGGGGTTGATGATCTAGATGACTCTAGGAGTATCCCCACACATCCAAGCAAGATAAAATAGTCCAACGGACCAAGCATAAACCTTTGAATCAAGGAAGCACCAAAATCATTCAAAAAGGGAGAAGAACACAAAGGGAGCAAATGATCTTTCAATTAAGCATCACAAGATTGTTTGATCACACTAGATGCTTACAAAGCCTCTCCAACAAGGAGGGCAAGAGCTCACACAAGGAGCACACTCCAAACCCTAGCTTCTCCTCTCCTCTCCTCTAAACCCTAGAAAAATGAGGAAGAATGCCAAATGAGTGCTTAAGGGTGTTTTCCATCTCCCCCCTTTCTATTTATAATAGAGGGCTAGGGTTTCACTTTTGGGACCACTTACACATGGGACCCACACACAAAACTATTGAAGCAATCGCCTGCTTCACCACGTGTAGGTTGATCAGCGGTTCTCATCGCGTCGCCAAGCCTCTCTTGTCCGAATCCCATCGGAACCTCCCAGAGACTCGCACCAATATCCGCACCACCTGATCCAACCAGCTGTACCGAACTACCCGTTCGATCCATCTTGCCCATCCTGCACCATGCTTGAGTCACACAACCTCACCCGGTATCCATGACCGTTCCGGACCTCAGCTCTCCAAGCGTAGTCCCGATCCATTCACCGTTGACGTCGTTGACCTGCAAGCCACCGCACAAAGAATAGACAAACAAACCGTTTCCGGGAGCAAGTTCTTCACAACTTGACCCACGTTAGCTCCGCAATGCAATATACAACAATAAAGCATTGAACACCATAAATAAAACACATTCAAATCAACTCAATGCAAACTTGGCTAACCTCCAAGTCACTGCCGGTCTGACCACCCCACAAGGCCGGTCCGACCGGTCGGACCGCTCGCACAACGGCAGTCGGACCGGTCAAAAAGACTTAGCCAAATTTCCAGCGTGAAAATCCGAAACCTTCTGGAATTTTCAACTCAATAGAACTTTTGACTGGGAGCTCCAAAAATGATGGGACCACATCCAGGAGACTCTCCTCACTTGCCTACACAACCTATTTTTGGCTCAGCTCCAAAAACCAAATTTTAATATGGCGGTCGGACCGGCCACCATGGCCGGTCGGACTCCTCCACGGGTGGTCTGACCGCCCGATACAACCGGTCAGACCGCCTGTGGTCTGACAGCCTTGAAGCAAACCCGAAAACGCGAGATTTTGCAAACCAACAACGCCATTGCCAATTGACTCATCATCCTGAGATCGTGCACATATCCTCACGATATCCACAAAACTCCATAAAAACCTAGTGGAAAAAATTTAGAGAAAGAGTACATGACATACGTTCTACTGTGTTGCACGAATTGCCTCATTAAAAACTTTAGCCGAGAAACTTCAGAAAAACTCGTCAAGGGAAAAAGAGTACAATCCACCCAATTTCATTTAGTCTCCAGGATTTATTCTTTGAGTACTCGATCTTTGTGATCAAATTTTAATAAAGAGTCCGTGAAGATTCTCCCCCTGAATTCTGCGTTTCTCTAAGTCTCATCATTCCAATTCCACGTATGCATCTTTCAAAACTAGACGCTGGTAGTAACTTAGTGAATAAATCTGTAAGATTTTCACATGACTTAGTATGCAGTACTTTAATTTCGTCCATCTTTTGCAGTTCATGAGCATAGAAGAACTTGGGGTTGATATGCTTAGTGAGAGGACTCTTCACATAACCTAATTGCACTTGTGCAACACAAGCTGTATTATCTTTATAGATAATAGTGGGGGTTTACGTGGTATTTAATCCACATGACTACTATATGTGGTGAATCATCCGCCAAAGCCAAGAACATTCCCGTGAGACCTCGTACAGTGCTATGATTTCTGAGTGGTTCGTCGAAGTAGATACAAGACTTTGCTTAGACAATTTTCATGAAATTACAGTTCCACCACATAGGAATACATAGCCTATTTGCGACTTAGCTCTATGCGGGTCTGATAGGTACCCAGCATCTGTGTAGCCAGTCATAGTTAGGTCTTGGTTCTTTCTGTAGAATAGACTAAGATCTTTGCTTCCTTGGAGGTATTGGAAGATGTCCTTTATTCCCTGTCAATGCCTTTTGGTAGGTTCTGCACTGTACCTTGCTAGCAGGTTCACTACAAATGCAATGTCCGGTCTAGTACAGTTTGCCAAATACATGAGTGCTCCTATTGCACTCATGTACGGGAATTCCGGTTCTAGGACTTCCTCCCCCTCTTCTTTAGGTCTGTACGGGTCCTTATCCTGCTGTAAGGATCTCCCGACCATCAGTACTTTCAAAGGATATGCCTTTTCAAAGCCGAACCGTTCTAACACTTTCTGAGTGTAGGTTGACTGATGTACTAAAATCCCTTCAAGTGTATGCTCAAGCTGCAAGCCTAGGCAGTATTTGGTTTTACCCAAGCCTTTCATTTCGAACTTTGATTCCAGGTAAGAGCTTGCTTTTTTAATATCTTCCATGGTCCCGATGATATTCATATCATCTACATATACTGAGATTATACAGAATCCATCCTGGGATCGCCGTATAAAAACACAGGGGCAATCCTCATTGTTTGTGTAGCCTTTCTTGCAGAGAAAGTCGCTCAAGCGATTATACCATATTTTGCCTGATTGCTTCAGTCCATACAGTGACTTTCTGAGTTGCACACTGTACAGATTTCTGTTTGCCCTGTCTTGGTTTGGGACAGGGATACCTTCAGGTACCTTTATATAAATGTCCAAATCCAAGTTCCCATAAAAGTTTGCAGTTACCACATCCATCAATTTCATTTCCAAATTCAAGTTTACTGCCATTGAGATTAAATATCTAAAGGTAGTTCCGCCCATGACCGGGGAATAAGTTTCTTCATAATCGACTCTTGGTTGTTAGTGAAACCTTGTGCAACGAGCCTGGCTTTATGTCTTACAACTTCATTATTTTCATTTCTCTTTCGAATAAATACCGACTTATACCCTATGGGGTGCACATGGGGAGGCGTGCGGCTTACAGGCCCAAATATCTCTATTTTATTCAGAGATAATAATTCTTCTTCCATTGCCTTCTGCCAATCTTTCCAATCTGATCTTTTCTTACATTCAGCGAGCGATGCAGGCTCTGGATCAAGATCGATGATTGTGGTAATTTTCTTTGTAAAATAAATATCGACATTGGCTATTTTTCTATTCATAGATTCTCTCGTGGTCACGTAATTTATAACTATTTCTTCATGGGATGATACTTCTAATGCTTCTACTTGCTTACCGCTGCTTTCAATTGCCACACATAAGTAAAATACTTCAAAACAGAACACAATTTGCTATTAATACGGGAAAAAATCATGCGGGACTAATAATAGGAATTTATTACTTTGCTCTCCTAGAGCATACAACCATTATTCAAAATCAATATTCTATCACAACCATAAACTGCGAATGACTATAAAATCTAAGTGTAATGCATGCACTAGATCGAACCAGAAAAGTATGAAGAAACTTCTTCATGAATTTGTGCCATGTCCATCTTTTCTTCTTCAGCAACTACAGCTACTGCTGCTGCGATGTCCAAAGAAGGTATGATGGGGGCTGCTATATGGCTGTCCACATCCATGGGTGCATCCCATGAACATAGATCCTCTGTGCCTGCAATGGCGAGGTATGCCTCATGCTGTCCTTTACACTTTTTCTTAGCCTTGAAGGCATCAATCACGTGCTGCAGCTCATAGAAAACACCTGATCAATGATCCCAGGTGCCACATTTGTAGCAATTTTGGTCCTACTGACCGTAGGGCTTCTCGTCACACTTCTTTTGTTCACCCTTCTTGGCTTGAACATTATGTCTAGTTTTGCGACCCACGACCTTACCCTTCTTGCCTCTTTCTTTTGGGTGTGGCTTCCTCACCTTGTAGCAGCTTGCATTGACTTCATGTCCAACTTTTTCCTGAGAGAATCTTGTAATTTTCAGAATTTATGAGGGGTTTTATGCAAAATTGGATTTCTTTTTCTTTTTTTCTCTTTTCTGGCTGTGAAAATAGGTCGGCCTTCTCAGCCGTTTGCGACCGCTAAAAGGGGATTGGGGGTAGGGTTTCCCTACCCCCTTTCACCCGGGTGGCGGCGGCTCCCTCCATGGTAGCAGCGTTCAAGCGGTGGCGTTGCGCGTCGGAGGCGCGTGCGGGCGGCGATGGCCGGGTGCCGGAGCCGAGGCGGTCGCCGCTTCAAGGTGGCGCTGCGTGGCACTTTAGCGCTGGCCGAGGTGGAGGCAATGGGCGCCGGAGGTAGAGGTGGAGCCGGCGAGGGCTCTGCTTCGAGGCGGTAGCACCACACCCATGCGGAGGCGGAGCGGAGTGGCGCGGCTGGCTGGAGGTCCTGCCGTGATGCGGCTGGAGGGCGGCACGAGGATTTTGTGCGGGGCGCGGCCGACGCTTCGGTCGCATGGGTGGCCGGTTCAGGCGAGGTCGGTGGTGCCACGACTGGAGCCTTCTTCCTCCCCTTTTTTCCTTTTTTGCTTCCGTCATGCCTTGGCCATGCGGCGGTGGTGCAGCGCGGTGGCCATCCATGGCGCAAGGCGGTCGGCCCCGTGCAAGGTGGCTACAAGGTGCCGTGCGGCCGGACTGCTTTGGGCCGACGGCGGCTTGCTTCGGCCGGTAGAGGCGGCGACGAGTCAGCGACGCACGACTTCCAGGTCGTGCGTTGGTCGATTTTTTTTATGTAGGTACTATTCATGTGAAAAAATACTGTTCATGTGATACAATCGTCGTTCATGCAATTACCGATCGGCTTGGCTGGCGACTTCAAGTCGGCTCGTGGTTGATTAGAACAAATTTGTAAATTTTCAATCTACAGTACAATCGACATCCAATCTTTCATGCAATCTACCGATCGACATTGTGCGGGCGACTTCAAGTAGGCTCGCGGTAGATTAGAATGGATTTGCACCGTAGAAAAACCAATCTAGAAAGCAAATTTGCAGAATTGAAAGCGATCTAGAAAGTACGATTCAATTCACGAGTGTCGTTCTTCGACGATTACCTTTCGATGTGAGGAGAGTCGATTGTGTTGATAACGTGTTGAGAAATCGTTGGTGACGAGTCTAGTCCGATCGATTACCTCGTAAACAATACTCAGAATCGTAAGAACAAAGTAAGAGCACAAGAACACAACAGTAGATTGAACAAAGAGATATGAGGGGACTTCAGGTTTCGCTTTATTGCTCTTTAATAATCGTGTTACAATAGTAAAATGTCCCTCTATATATAACCTCTTAATCCTGCTAGAATTTCGATAGGGTGTCCATACATAAACCGGCTTATAGACCGGATCCAGAGTTTCTTTGCATTATCAACCATATCCTTCGGGGTGATGACATAGACGTTGATATTAGAGTTGGTATTTACACCTACTTTATATTTAGGAAGCAGGGCCATTCGTTGGGCTGATCTGAACTCTGAATTAAGCAGGTTTCTGATCCTGTGCTGGCCCATAAAACCTAAGTGAAACTGATCGTTAACGTCATGAGTGATGGACGTTGTACGATAATTGATGATTCATCTTTTCTTTATATTTCGAACACCTTTAGTACTACGTTTTTCACCTAATCGAACAACTTTTTAGGCAGACCAAAATAATTAATTGCGTGGGTAGAAAGAGCTGGCCAAGACACTCGTAGCAAGCCGAGAGATCACACGATCAAATCTTACCAGCAAAGTCGCGGAATGAATTAGCAACATATCTGTGACGTCGCTGAGAGCAGTTAAAATACAAGATACTTATATACGAGTACTCTATTTACTTATAAAAAGAGAGAATATAATTATATTATCAAATACCTATATAAAAATCATTTTCTCTAATGTAAGCATATCTTTTGTAGGTATTTAGATGATTGTATTATCTATTAATTATATATAGTTATATCCAAAAGCATCTCTTAAGCACTGGTGCGTAATCAAACATCGATGCTACAAAATAAACACCTTATTTGTCCTACGTGGCACGAAAAATTATTTTTTTCTTTGCTAAACACCTCTCAAGCACTTGTACTGTACATGCTCTGAATGAACTAGGAGATTTTGGCCGCATTGGCAGTTTTACGTCGTGTATGTGCAAATGTAGCAGTCGTTATTCGTTATTTGCAAAAATAGCGCTGTGCCGCATCGTGACCATGCAGACGAGCTCCTGGGCCTGGCACGCGGAGAAAGCACAGGACGGTCGTGCGGTGGAGGAGAAATGGCACGGTGGCCATGCGGTGGAGAGGATGCCGTACGGTGGCCATGCGGTGGAGATAATACCGCACAGTGACCATGCGGCCTCCACCTTCTCTCTCCTCCAAAATATTACTATTGGTAGGAATTTTTAAATATAACACATGAGCTCCAAAAATTATGATTTTTTGTGGAGCCTCATGACACAGTGTACTTACTTGTGTAATTTTTTTTTTCATAATTTTATTTGTTCTGAATTTTTCTCAAAATTTTATTTAAGTATACTGTTTGTAGGAATTTCTAAATATAGAAAATGAGCTCGAAAAATTATGACTTTTGTTTTGAAGGTTCTTACATAGTGGACTTGATTGTGCAATGTTTCTACAATTTTGTATGTGTTCTGACATTGTTAAAAAAAATTAAGGGTTTAGGTCTTGAAAACTTGAATTGTAGGTTTCGAAAATTAGGGTTTCATGAATTCCCAGACAAAACACTCCTAACAGAATATGCTTAATCATATCTAACAAGATTAGAGTTTTGGAAATTAGAGTTTCATGCTAGACATTTCCCTCGATTGGTTCATGAACAAGCTTAGCTAGCCCGTAGTACAATGAAGTATTACTTGAACTCCATAAGTGCAGGGTCCTCCTCCTAGACGTCCTCCTCAATGTCACCCCGATGATACTAATTTAAATAATGAAGGTAAAGACAAGAAAAAGACACTAAGACAAAAAAGTAGCAAAAAAACTTAATAGTTCATAAATTAATTTTTAGAAAAATATAAATCCTTAAGGCCCGTAAGAGTAAGTCTTGACATCTAAGTAATTCACACTCAATTAATTACTATTAAGGTAACTAATTAACTATGAGTCATTATGTGTCGTCAAATTTATTACGACAATGTAAATTCGACCACTTATTATGCGCTAATGTAACAGGCACAACTCAACTACTAATTAATTACAACAACATAACTAACTGACATATGAAAATAGAGAACAAGGAGTGTCGATATTTCCAATGTAGTTGCAATGTAAATTGTGATATATAAAATTGATGACATTTGAAGTGTTACAAGCATTACATGATACACATGCGATTATATTGCAATCGAGATTAAGGAGGAGGGGGTATTTTCACATGTACCTGTGAATATCATGGGGATATGCTCATGACCTTTGGATGATGTGACAATTGGTAATGGCATTGAAGGTTTGTCGAAACGCTCGATTCGGCAATGTTGCCATACTATCAGGTCTCAGGCGGTTAGACTAGCCATGGTGGCGGTCAGACCGGCTGGCGGTCTGACCGGCCGTTGGTCGGCGGTCAGACCGGCCATTATTTTTCTGTGAGGTTGGAGTTGGGCTAAAAATAGAGGGTGTAGGCAAGAGAGGAGATTCTACTACACTTGGTCTCATATTTTTTGGAGTCTCCAGGCAAAAGTTCTATTGGTTTGAAAATTCGAGTAGGTTTCGGATTTTCAGGGAGGAAATTCGGCTAAGTCCCAACTGGGCGGATTTCTAGGGAGGAAATTTGGCTAAGTCCGTTGGGAATCCATGTTTCCATGGAACATAAAGACCACGGCCTGCCATGCGACCCGGATGCTCTTCGCTTCCTGTACGCAAGAGTATATCTTTCTCTCTGACTACCTGGAATGAGCCTTGGGAAGATTGTGCACTCAGCGTTTCCTACAATAGCCCGATATGTCATTTCACTTCCTATGAAGTTATGGAGTAATTAAAAACTAAGTAGTTCGATATCTTACTAGGCGCTGGGACACTTCCTCATTTGTGAGGTATGGAAAGGAGATGACCCCCGAAGATATGGTAGATAACCTCACTCTTAGCTAGTTTCGGGTGCGGTCATTAGGGATCTCGGCAAATGGAAGGGAGGCATTCAAAAGGTTTTCTTTTCGGTCTTGATCCCTCCAATGCGGGATTTTACCCGCATACCCAGCGGTGCTGAGTCTGTGGGGCTGTGTTTTTTTGCCTGGAGGGCCCTGTGTGCCGCACTTTCACTGCTAAAATCATATGTCGTCTTCTTCGCCATAAATTCTTCACAGTACTCTTCCAAGAACGAATACTTGGGGAAGGGCGTCAGATCCTTCTCCACGTAGTTCTTGACAAGTGTTCTCTTGAAGTTATTCCACGCTTTGCACGCCTATAGCAACACGTATCGTCGCACGGAGTCTTGGTATTGTTCTGGGATCTTGAACGATCGAAAAATATTCGTCAACAGCTCACCTTTCTGAGCTTTGTCAACTACTTCCACGAATCGTAGGTGATGTTGACCCATTTTTGTGCAACTATTCTGACCGTTCTCTGGAATGCAGACCCTGCTCGGGAAGGATTGATAGGGGTCCCATACTCATCGACCTCCATGATGGTAAATCGACCCGCGGGCCTTTTCGATATTCCTCTTCTTTTACCGCGCTTGGATATCCCAAAGGATGGCGCATCAAACGCATGAGGCAACGATGACGAAGAATGAGTGAAAGACATCTTCACAAGAAATAGATGTTCTGACACGCATAAACATATTATCATAGGATTTGATGTCTATGTGTACGGGTATGCACACTAGTTAATAAATAATTGGGATATGTAGGAAAGAAATTAGGACCAACACAATGACATAATTGACATATAAGCATGTAAATCCTCTAAGTCATTTAAAAGGAATAATATGCTCAACACAAACATCATGTGAACAAATGAAATCAGCATAAAGTTAAGATTTAACATTTTGATATTACTCTCAGATGTATATTAAGCATTCCAATTAGATCTAAAGTTCAAACCCGATTATCAAAACAATTTTAGTACAAGACTATTATCATTACAGAGCATTCATCTCAAGCCCACCATACCACATTGTAATATATTGCAATAGCAATATCAAAACAAATACCATTTGAATCACCGACTAGAATAAATACAAATTTCTAAAATAAGTACAACACCTCATACTACATAGTATTTGAACCAGATACATGAGTCCATGAGGACCATGACAGCATGACATATTATTGATAGAAAGAGTGAGGGAAAGGGACGTCGGGGTTAGCAACTCGGCATCGGTTACCTTTGGGCATCGAGAAGAAGGACGAGCAACGAGCAGTACTAGAGCAGCATGGCGCCGTTGAAGGGGAGGTGCGCCGGCTCGGGATGAGGAGGAGGAGGCAGTGGACTCGGGGGAGGGGAGGAGGCTGCAGGCTTAGGGAAGGAGGAGGCGATGTGTGCTCGTCCTCGGGGAGGAGGCGTGCTGGGCTTGAGGAGGAGGCGACGTCGAGGATAACGGCAATGGGCTCGGTGGAGGAGTCGCGCTGGGCTCGAGGAGGAGGTGGCGTCGAGGACGGTGGCGACGGGCTCGAGGAGGAGGGTGAGTAGTTGAGAAACATAATCGTTTGAGTAGGGAGGGGCGCGGCAAACCCTAGAGTCCAAATATAAATAGGGTTGGGCGTCACAGACGGTTCTAAAGTAGAACCGTCTGTGATAAATAATATCACAGATGGTTCCAATAAATAACCATCTGTGATAGATTGTGTATCACAGACGGTTTGTAGATTAAATCGTCTGTGATATCTGATGTATCACAGTCGGTTTTTAGATGAAACAGTGTGTGATATTACTTTGTATTGGTAAATCTAGTTTTGTTTATTGGCTAACCTCAGGAAATACTAGCTATGCCCTCTGAAACAAGCAAAAACACAACAAGTACATGTATACATCCAATTTATATTTATTTCAGAAACAAGTACATCCATTTCACAGTACAAATCAATTAACTCAACTAACTCAAATGAACCAAAATTAACCATCCAGAACATATACACATATTGTCCAATCTTTAAAAATTAGCCCTTCATGATGATCGACACGTATGTAGCTAGTTTTGTCACGTTTTCTTCCTCGACCCTTATGCCCTTTCCGAAAGACAGCAACTCGTCAAATTGATTGTATTCTTCCTCATCCACTAGATTCTCAACTCCAACAATCATCTTTTTTCCATGAGGAACTACGTGATGCTTCTTATTTGACTGGCCGGTTACATAGAAGACTTGAACAACTTGGTTAGTGAGTATGAATGGTTTGTCTTTGTATCCGACACGTTCAAGGTCCACGGTAGTGATGCCATACTTGTCGACCTTTGCCTATGGAAGATGGACCCAACTGCACTGAAACAGGGTGGTCTTGAAAAGCACATAGTCGAGCTCCCAAATCTCCTCTACGAGCCCATAGTAGGAGCTCCTCGGCCCATCGGTACTGAACACATCTATGCGGACACCGCTGTCCTGGTTAGTGCTAATTATATCTTAAGACTGCGTATAGAATGTGTACCCATTTATGTCGTATCCTTGCCATGTTACAACTATAAATATTGGCCCTTTTGCCAACCATGTCAGCATATCACTTGACGAGCTCCTAGCGAGTTGCTCCTTCAACTATTGGTTGAACCGACTGTTGTGCTGTCTCGTGATCCAAACATCCGCAGCCTCAGTTACATTCATCAAGCACGCCCTTGTCTTTGGTCGATATCGGGACACTTCACCATGTGTTGCAAGACCGTGAAATGAGTTTGAGCATATGCATCCATATCTGGAGTGATTGCTTTCCTTTTGATGGTCCCGATACCATCGAGCCTCTCCTCATGGTGAGATCGAGGCACACCTATCGGTTCGACCTGAGCCATGTAATCAACGCAGAACTCAATGACATCTTCGGCTGCATAACCTTCGACGATGCTGTCCTCCGGTCGAGATCGATTCCGTACATAGGACTTGAGAATTCTCATGAACATCTCGAACGGGTACATGCTACATAGGAACACAGGCCTACACATCATTATCTCCCTCACAATGTGAACAATGAGATGGACCATGATATCAAAAAATGACAAAGGGAAATACATCTCAAGATCACAAACAGTCATCAACACCTCGTCCTGTAGAGCATTAGTCCTTCGGGATAGATGACCTTCTGAGCAATTGTGTTAAGAAATAACCCAACCTCATGATTGTCTCTCGAACCTTGATTGGCAAAATATTTCTAATTGCATCAGGGAGCATTTGTGTCATCAGTTCATGACAATCATGACACTTCATGCCAATTAACTTCGAATCTTCTATAGAAAAAACTTTCTTCATGTTGGCGGAGTAACTGGACGGAACTTTCACACCATGCAAGCACTGGCACAGTCCAGTTCTCTCGGCCTTGGATATAGTTTAACAAGTAGGGGGAAGGTACGTTCATTCTTTATTGGTCTTTGTCGATGCTAACTCAGGTCTGATGTCCATATCAACTAAGTCAAGCCGTGTGTTGAAACCATCATTTGTTTTGTCACGAATGTTCAATAAGAGACCAATCAAGTTGTCATATACATTTTTCTCTACTTGCATGACATCGATGTAGTGGCGAACTTCTAGGTGCTCCGAATAAGGTAAGTCCCATAATATTTATCTCTTCTTCCAGATGTTCTTCTCACGGGTCCTCGATTTACATGCCTTTTCGAGCACAACATCTAAATCTTTAACTATATCATAGACCTCTTTTACGCTTAAATGCCTTGGAGCTGAACTGTCCTGCTTCTCTCCGTCGAATTGTTTCTTTATCCCGCGGTATGGGTGAGCCCTTCGAAGGAACCTACAGTGACGCATGTACACGTTTTATGTGAGTGCTTGAGCCACACACTCTCGGTATCATCTAAGTGGTGAGTACAGGCTTTGGACCCTTTTGTACTCTAGCCCGACAGGTTAGCAAAGGCAAGATAATCATTTAGAGTGCATAATAACAAGGAGCATAAAGTAAAGTTCTCTCATTTGTACGCATCCCATACCTGTACCCCTTCAATCCACAGTATTTTTAGATCTTCCATCAATGGTTCTAGGTACACATCAATATCATTCCTAGGTTGCTTCAGCTCTTGGATAAGTATCGATAGCAAAATATACTTTCGCTTCAAACACAACCAAGGAGGAAGGTTGTAGATACAAAGAGTCACGGGCCAAGTGCTATGTCGGCTGCTCATGTTACCGGAAGGATTCATTCCATATGTACTCAATCCAAACCTTATATTCCACAGTTTCGCACCGAAGTCTGCAAACCTCCTATCGATGTTTCTTCACTGAGCAGAACCAGCAGGGTGTCTTAGCCTTCCGTCATTCTTACGCTCCTCCGAGTGCCAATGCAGCACTTTTGCATCCGTTGGGTTCGCAAAAAACTGCTTCAAACAGGGAATTGCAGGAGGATGCCACGCCACCTTAGCAGGAGTTTCTTTCTTGTCGGGACCCAAATATGCAAATCTGGACCTTTTGTGTATTCTGCGCTAGTCTAGAATCACGCTAGTGCACACAGTGGCAATATCGATGACATATCAATTCCATATGCAAAAATGACTAATAAATAGACAAATAACAATAATTATCAGGGTAAAGACCTTAAGGTCAGAGATTATAATTACTACCTCAGAAGGCAAATGGCTCAATAAAGCTGCGGAACGTAACAGAATAACTCCAGTGAAGCCCACCCATATGCCCACAGGCAATCGACTGGGGTAGCACAACCTAGTTCTCCATGATCCTTGAAGTAGACCTTGTTTAATAACAATTCCCCCACTTCTGTTGATTGATTATAGAAAGCATGAGTACACAACCGTACTCGCA
Source organism: Hsuehochloa calcarea (assembly GCA_036346395.1). Lineage (NCBI taxonomy): Eukaryota > Viridiplantae > Streptophyta > Magnoliopsida > Poales > Poaceae > Hsuehochloa > Hsuehochloa calcarea. Next base: position 37,086,207 of record CM070602.1, on the reverse strand, counting down.
AGTCATACCACAAAATGCAATTTATAGATGATGGCTTATTCCAAAGGAATGACTTCTATGATTCTTTTGCATAAAGCAACATTTGCAATTGAATATAAATAATAGATTGAAAATAATATTTAAAACAAATAAACAATATTTATTTGATGTTTGTTTTCACAAAGGACACACAACATAAAAAAGTTATTCACATAACTGTACAAGTTATTTCACACAGCTGTAGAAGTTATCTCACACAGCTGACCCTACAACCTAAGTTGTCAATGACAAGATTCCATAACCTACTAAGTTAGGCCCGTCCCATACTAGACATGTGGTTGTACAGTAAGACTCAGTTTAATGGCGTACAAAGTTGAGTCCTTAATTGACCAAGGCAATACTTCTAATTTCTAACTAAGTCACACAGATGATCATTCCCAGTACACAGCTCCACCATATCACACATTATCCACCACTTGCTCCCACCCTATTGGTTAAGTGCAACACATGCCATTAACGAGTAATAGCACACAACACACAGAGTTTTATCACACAGTTCCATAATCACTTAGTCAAATTTATATTTGCAACTCACATGGAATGATGACTCATAGCATGGCTACGATAATACCAACTAATTAATAATGAACCAACCTAGGGTGACAAAATAATATGACATAACAATAGACAAGGTGGATATAACAATTTGGATTAATAACTAAACCAAAAAGCATTTAAATAAATACATGAAATAGAATGCAATAATTTGAAATAAAGTATTTTAAAAACTGGGTTCAACATGATCAAAGGTATAACTTGCCTTGCTATAGCAATGATGGTCTTATTTATGTTTAGTTTTCTACTTCCTTGAACTTCAGCTCATTCGGACGATTCCGGGACTTCGACGTCTAACGAGAAAGAAAGTGCAAAATAAATAAAATTCAAAAAGACAAATCAAATAAACTTTAAATTGAATTTGAACAGTACTGAAAGATAGATATTGAATTTAGATGAATTTAGAAACTTGAATGGGTTCAATCGGAGTTCGGATGAAGAAGATATGGCATTCAGAAGTTTGGAATTCACATGAAATGATGAAAATAAAAAGGGAGAGAGAAACTAACAAGTGGGGTCTACGGAATATTCTCAGAATATTCTATTATGAAAATATTAGAAAATGGCTGTGTGTAAGACACGTGGGATCGACTGATATTTATGAATTTCTAGGATTAAAATAATTCTAGAAATAAGGTAGAGAGAGCGACATGTGGGACCAATGATATAAACAGATTTTTTCAAGAATTAACTTAATTCTCGAAAATAGGATTAGGGGTTGACATGTGGGCCACTGGTCTATGGACCAGGTCCTCGGAGATATGCTAGTCCACGGTGGACCAAGCTCATGAACTAGGGTTTGACCAAGGTTGACTAACATGCGGGACCCGCATGTAAGTGAGAGAAATATTAGTGTTTTTAATCGGGTGAATGACACGTGGGGTCAGCATGTAAGTGAGAGAGAGAATTATATGTATGGCTTAGATCGATTGGATGACAAAACGACCAAATCACAGAGAAGTAAAAGAAGGAGATTGGCTTCTGTTAGCAGCCGATTTTTAACAAAGAATAGGAACGAAGCAAGACATGAAACAGGAGCTTCGACCGGCTCATGCGCATGGCGGCAACAGCTTGGCATGGAGTTGGAACTTGCAAAGATTTAGAGGAAGAAGTAACAGAGAATGATTAATAGATAGAAATAACAAAGCAAGGAACGAAGGAATAGACAACAACAGAGAAGTCATTAGACAGAATAGTGCACATAGACATGGCTGGTTCATGGCACATGGGGTGGACAGCGGCCAGTGACGACACGACGGCAGCGAAGGGGCAAAACAGAAAGGAAACGACGAGCCAGCCACGATGGTTCGGTCCGATTTTGGAAAAACTCACCGAGGAAGCGAGCGCAATGCGATGAATACGCTTCGACTGTAATGGCAGACGATGCTCCAGCGATCTTTGGGTGAAGGGGATGGGACCATGACGTAGAGCACGACGCTACGAACTCAACGCTGTAAACGGTTCGGCCGGAGGACGTCGGATGAAGGAGAAACTTGCCGGAGAAGACCTTTGGTTGGAGCTCGGTATTTTGCGGATGACGACAAAAATAGATTGATTGGGAGGAAACCAATTCAGGGTATTGGAAGAGTAGATTAAGATGGATGTCTGGGCGCAAACGGTTTGCCTTTATTTGCACTGAAGAGGAAGATATCGAATTTGGAAGTTTCAGTTGGAAACGTGCACATATGGGAGTTCTGCTCAGTTACGTTCGGGACTCGTCCTTCGGCTGGAGAACAACATGAACAGTAACCGCATGGCACTATAGCAGCCAAGAGGAGAGAGAAAATAAATAATTTTTGGAATTAGATAAAAAGCCAAAAATCAAGGAGATCAAATAAATAGTAAACAAATCAGGAAAAATCTCAGAAAATACCGAAAAATTCCTTGGAACACAAGGAAACCAAATAACATAGGTTTTGATTTAATTAATATTTATATTAGTTCAATTAAATATTGTTAATTTGAAAAAAAAAATCATAATTAAGCTTTATTAATTCAAATAAAATTGGTGAAATTTTTCAGGGATCTAAACTACTCAAAAGATTTTTAAAAAGCCAAATTTTAGATCGTTACATTTCTTCACCTCGATTCTCTCGTCGTCATCTGATTGATTCTTACACTTGTATCTGGATGCGTTGCACACCAGACATACATACATGTTTGCATACTCATTACGGTAGAGGATACAGTCGTTCAGACATGCATGTATTATTTCTACTTCCATTCCCAATGGAGAAAGGACCTTCTTGGCTTTGCAGGTGGTTTTTTGCAAGTCATTTCCCTCCAGAAGTATGTCCGCTAAGAGACCTAACATCGCCGTGAAATTCTTATCGGACTAACCGTTGCTTGCCTTCAATTTCAGCAGTCCAAGCACAGAAGACAACCCGGGAACAAAGGTTTCTCTGAGTCCTCCATCAAGCCCCAGAATTTAACATATTAACATACTCCCGCTCTTCACAGTTCCCTTCTGCATCGCGAAGCATCTGATCCAGATTGTCATCGTGCAACCTATCTGAATCGGAACCACAATCGACATCATCCGGCGGCATATCATTGACTTCGACGGCGATGTTGTTATTACTATCTTCCCTATAATCTGATCTTCACCATGATTGATTCAACATATATAACCCTTTTTGATACCCCTTCAAATCAAGTGTGTTTTGATCTGCGCTCGGTTCTTAAACATCTTCAGATTCTAGTAATCAATGCATGTACACTATATATATTTCACCCCCTTATTTAACATAACCTCATCGACAGTTCTTGTAAAAGGAGACATACCATTAATGTACTTTTTACTCACACGGTTGCCAGCATACATCCAGCTTCGGTCCATCTACGCGACACATATAACAATTTGGTGTTAAATATTGAATTAATTAATTAGTACACTATAGATGCAACTTTTGATATGTCTTTTGAAATATGTATTTCTAATGAACTGAAAAAACATCAATGCACCCTAGGGTTAGATTGTTCATCACAAACACATTATAGGTAGCCCATGCCCAACTTTAGATAACAAAAAAAGATAGATCTAAACCATCTTCAATTCTTTCTCTTTACTAAGCTAGATCTAGAATACAATGCAATGAACAAATTACGTACTAACCATCGATAGTCAAGAAATTACCAAATCTGCGGTCTCGTTTCACCAAATCGCCTCAAAGCCCCACCTCCAAAGAACAACAAAGAAGTGAGAACGGAGCTAGAATTTAAGACTGATCGATCTGTGAGGGTCCGTTCTGCAATAAATGAGATTATCATAGATGGTTTGTCTACAAACCGTCTGTGATGAGGCTGGGAAGTCACAGACGGTTCATGTTGAAAACCGTTTGTGAAGTATTACAGACGATTCTGAACAAGAACCATCTGTGATATTACTAATATCACAGATGGTTTTCAACAAAAACCGTCTGTGATATTACCTCTTCACAAACGGTTTTACTACAAAAAGTAACACAGACAGTGGTAAACAAAACCGTTTGTGATTGTATTTATTATAGATGGTTTTGGTAAACCGTCTGTGATGACACGTTCAGTATTAGCCTCTTTGTAGAGTGATTGACGACTTCCGACATGAGTATCTTGGGGAAGATGGACACGTCTGCCGTAACTAGTTGGCTGATGAGGCTTGCCACATATGCGAAAGTCACGTTCCAATGTTGCCGTAGGAGCTCGCTAAGCTCTCAAGTATGGTTGGTCAATGCCTTGACCGCGAGACCTTGCCAAAGATATTTGCTCGTTGTGTAATACCCCGAAATTTATTTGAGCGAATAGGAGAGTATTCGGGAGAAAGAGTTAAAGAGAGATTACAATTTTCAGTGATCTCAAGGGGGTTTCTGCGAATTCCCGACAACGTGGGCTTTAGGCCACAGCCCATGTGGCCCAAGAGGGGGCTGGCCAAAGGGGGATGACTTTCTGCCAAAAACCCTAAACCCCCTTCCCCCTTTCCCCTACTTGGAGCCGCCACCCTCCTCCCTGCCGTGCGCCACTTTCTCCTTCCCCCTGTGCCAGAATTGTTCATCAATTCGGGTAAGTTTCGTACGTTTTCTGATATATCCACATGTTAGAAAGTTGTATCCCTTGGTCTTAGCTTTCTTTAGGCACCGAGATCATCTGATTTGGAGTTACGGTTTAGGAGATATGACCATTTTCGTACGACTGTTTAGGAGAGCTGATGGGATTTGGCAGTTTGCTTGTCTGGCCATTATGAATTATTTAGAGGCCGAATCAGAAAGGCTACCCAAATTTAATGTTGTATATAATTCAGCAAGATTTTCAAGTTGATAAAGAACACAATTTTTAGAGTTGGCAATCAAAAGTTATGAAATTTTAACCGCGCGCTGTTCTGTCTGTCTGAGAATTGGAGACTGTCGGTTTGTTCCTCGGTTTTGATCTAGTTAGAGTCAGATCCAGGACGGCCACCCAAAACGGTTTTTGAAGATATGTTCACCATGATTCTAGGTTGATAAAGATCACCTCTATTGGATCTGTAGAATGAAAGTTAGGACATTTTTCCTTGCTGCTGTTCTGTAGTCTGGTCAGATGTCTGTGAGGCACTTTCAATTACAGATTAGGCTTATGTACGGGCATAATTAGGAAATATTGTCTCCTAGTGTTTTGAAGGATTATCTATTAAGTTTCATTGGGCACAGGTTTCATGTCATTTCGAGTACCAGATAATTAATTATGATTTTTCTTGTACTGCTGTCCAGGAGGATGGGCAGGTGGCTGAATAGTGTAATGTCAGTTTAACTCCGTTAATTGTGTTGGTTAGTCGGAGGGTTAGTGTAGGTCTCCTGTAGCTAAGTCGTGCCACGTTATCCTTATTCCAAATATGTACTTGTGTAGGCGGCGAGGCATCACGTGTGGGAACACTTTCGTTGCTTGCTAACGCGTCGTGACGCGAAAGGCAAGTACATTGAAATTCTTTACATTGATGAATGATGTGTGTTTGTGTTCATGCTAATATTTCTATGATCCATGTTTTCAATCAAAGATGTTAATCAATATTCATATTCCATTACATGCAATTCCAATGTGTTTAGATATATTGATTTCTGTGGAACGCTCGCTGTTGGTTGTTGTGCCGATGAGTTGATGATCTATGTTCATATGCCATGATGTACATTTCATTCCTATTTGATAATTCATGAGGAAGAAAGTGATAAAATTCATTGTATATGTTCATTCAATTCATGTGTTGTTCATATGCATTCCACAGGAGTGGATTTGTAAAGACCCATCACTCCAGTATGGGCATGTAAGACCCACCATTCCAATGTGGGCAGTTTCGGACACCCGTATGAAACGTTCTTCATACGGTAATTTGGTCCCCGGACTTTGTTAAGTACGGGCTTAAGTGAACACCGACGGGTGTCTCACTCGCTATACCGGTATGAGCATGTGTTAGTCCATTTCTTTCAATGCATCCATTCATTCCATTCATATATATAAGTTTTCAGAGATTAATTCTTAATTTGTAATGTAGTGACTTGTTCATAACCCGTATGTTCAATTGTTTATTGTACTTGCTTAGTTTTGACTCACCCTTGTTTTTCTGTGTTTATTTAGGTGAACCTTGTTGATGATAATGTTTATGGGAGGAGTAGACCAAAGCACGTTCCACACAGTTCATTACATTATATTTTCATTAATGGATTCAACTATGTTAATCTTTGATGAGAGATGAACTGTAATAAGTAATGTTTAGACTTCATGTCATGTCGTTCCATGATTAGTTCCTGGATTATTCACCATTGATGAATTGGTTATTTTCACCTCGTTACCATGGTATTGTTGTCTGATTAGAGGCATATTGAACCTTATTCCGTAATTTGATGGTATATTGTATCTTTAGATAGCATCTTAGCTTTCGAATAGCCAGGGTGTTACACGTTGAGCGCTGACCTTGCTAGGGTATCTTTCCACTACGCACTTCATTGCGTAATGTCCTGGGTTGGACCGGTACATTTGGTTCACAGGCTGATAGACAAGGCGTACAGTGCTATAGATTGTTGCACAACCACCTTGCTAGGGAAGCGTTGCCCAACTAATAGGGTGTCGGCATCAAACCCCCACTGGGACCCTTCTTCTTGCGGCAGTACATGGGAATGCACCGAAGAAGCACACAAGAACAAGATAAAGCAATCTAAAATTACAAATAAAGATTGAAATATTGAAATTGGGATTTCGAAAGCGGTATTATGGTTGGTCTAGTCGACACAAGCCAATACACGAAGTTGCAACAAGGCTAACTTTTAACTAAACAAAATCCAAGAAAACTAGAGGGGGTGCGAATTCCTTAAATAGGGAACAAGGAACCACAAAATTAAATGAACCAGTGGGGTGGTACTAAAGGCTGTGGGTTACTGTTTACGTGAACAGTAACCACACCCCCGGGTGGGCCGCCGGCAGATGGGCCAAGTTAGTATGATTACAAAGCTCAGGTTGGCCCAAACAAGTGATATAACATCTTCTTTTGATAATTGTGATTAGTCCAGAAGGAATTTGGAGGTGTGGTTAGATCCTTTGGAAAGGTCTCAGAATAAGCTTTCCAACAAGCCCAAGATCACCCGAATCGGATTCCGTTTGCAGAAGTTACGCCTGTTTTAAGTTGGTGCTGTTAGGCTGATTCCGAACTGATCTGACCAAAATGTATCCAGCTTGAACTCCTACTTGGCACATGTAGTAGCACCATGGCATGTACACATAGTACCATGGCATGTAGACGTAGCTCGATCCAATTAGGTAATATGGCATTGCATTAGCCGAAAGTTCAATTGAAGAATATGTTGGTGAAGTAAAGGAAGTAGAGGATGCAGTTCAGCAGGTTGAAGCAGTGGTTGTATCCTTAGGGTCGATGTCCTCATCATCCTCCCTTTCTTGAATTTGAGTCGTTCTCGACTCATTCGTTTTTCCCAAGTCATCATTGTCCTACAAAAGATTAGTAGCAACAGGAGGCAAAGAAACATGCACTTCTTCTAATGGACACTAAGATTCTTTGCAAATCATAGTATGACATTCAGATTCATGTTTTTCCATATCAATGTAATTAGATTTTGTAGCTAACATAACAGGAGCTTTCAATCTAATTTCACAAGTACACGCAATCGAAGTACACACATGCAATCGAAGTACACGCAAGAACAAGATAATAAGCAATCTGAAAATGCAAATAAGATTTAAATATTTGATAAAGTTGGGATTCTGTAGGGGTATTATAGTTGGTCTAATCGACACAAGCCAATATACGAAGTTGCAATGAAACAAACTTTTAACTAAACAAAATGCAAGGAAACTAGAGGTTTGCGATCTCCTTATAGAGGGAAGGGGCCGCCGCACATAGCTAACAAAATAAGGGGTGATACTATTTATAGTACTATTTATACATAAATAGTGCCTTATAAACAGTACGGGCTGCCTAGGGTGGCGCCTTCCCTTGAGCCCAAGCATTACAAGGCCTAATTTGGTCCAAACAGGTGACATAAGACTTTCTTTTGATGATTGCGGAGCCCATAGAAGGAATTTAAAGATTAGACTGGATCCGTTGGAAAGAGGACGAGATATACTTTCCATCAAGTCCTCTTGGAGCTCAAACGGACTCTATATGTGAAAGTTATGCACGTTTGAAGTCAGTACTGTCTTCGGAGGACATATTGGATTTCAAAACGTGTGCAGCTCGAACTCTTACTTAGCTTGGATAAAAAATGATGTGATGCTGCATAAATATACATTTTCATCATTAGGTAACATCATATAGTTCATATAATATAAATACACTCCTAAAAACGAGCTTACTTGATAATTTAAGTAAAGAGTACGATCACTTGTAATTGGAATAGCAAGCATAGCAAATATGATTATATCCATAGGGGTCGTGTCCTCATCAAGCCTCCTCCACGGTACGGCCACCGTGCGACATCCTCTCCGCCGCAGGGTCATCGTGCGATTTCTCATCCATCGCATACAATTTGCATGCGGTTTCTCCGTGTGTCAGCGCTAGAAGTTTGTCGGTATAGCCACTGTACGACATAATGCTATTTTTTTGCAAATAACGAACGATGACCGTTATATTTGCACATACGTGATGCAAAACCGACAATACGGAAAAAAAAAAACTCAATGAACTGCCTGTGGCCTCGATATCGACAAGCGGTACGTGGTAGAAGACGACTAATTGGTGACAGTGACGACGACCATGGATGAGAACACGTATTTCATTGACATCAGAAGAAGTTAGCCATATTTAACTCCACATGGAACAAGATGATCAGCTGCTGCCATCTCTGGATGTCTAATTACACGTACGCTCTGTATCGTGGGTATAAGGGCACAAACAATGGTGTTGAGGCCATGTTTTCCACTCATTGCCACGTCATATAGGAGCTAAGTTTGATTTTATCTTGCATATTAAAATAGATATAAAAAACTCTTACTCACCTCGCAGCGGCGGAGCCAGGACAATTTTGGAGTCTGGGCAAGCCTAAACTATGGCCCAAGGAAACACCATCTTCAACCCCTTTGGCAGCAGAGAAGCTCCATTGTTCCTTAATGGCAGTTCGTTGGTGAGCCCGGACAGCCGCCCAAGGTCGCCGGGAGGTGGCTCCGCAACTGCCTTCTCGCTCCTGATAGAAGTTTAATTTTTTTTTTGGTTTCCTTTTCTTTTTTGCCATATCTGAGTCCTAGTAGGCTTGTTGAATCCTAATTTATTTTATTTGTGTGGTTGTGTTCTAGCACTATATAAGCAAGAGACTTATACTCTAATATTTGAGAGAAAGAAGAGAAAGAAAAAAAGCAATGCTTGCAGTAGTGACCTGAGTCGCGACAAAAAACGTCTCACGTTGTTTCTTCCGTTCGTCATTTCTCGTGCTTGGTCTCAACAAGAGGTTCACAGAAGATCTCAACATCAACCCACCAAAAACCGTGTTAAGAGTTTTTTGACATAGTTGATCGCTGCACTGATGCTCATGAAGTAGTGGAGTGGAACCATATGGTCGACAAGGGCCATACACTGCCACATTCAGGTATGAAAGGTTCTGATAATAAAGAATTCAAGAAACTGACCAGACCTGATGACCAAAAAAGTAAGGCCAAGAAAAAGCTAGTGACTGACCTAAAATAAGGGCAAGGGTTCATGGAGAAAGCTGGCTGGTTGTTCGACCGACCATTCTATATCCAAAGGCTCCGGTGCTACCAGCGGAAATGGCACTGGTATCCTCTTCACAACGTGTTTGGTCATGATTTGTGCAACTACCTGTGCTTGGCAGAAGCATATGGATGACTTTTACTCAGGTAAAGGTCCAATGCCTACAATACTTGAAGGTGGTGTTCCCAATAACAACAAAGATGCTGACGAAGATGAACTAATGACATATTAAAAGCCCGATAACCATGTGAAAGCCATCTTTAGAGGGTCTGCACTATCCTTCGAAAGACAATTCAAATCCACATGAAGGGAGATCAATAATGTCGACACTCAACCTGGGAAGCCAAGTTACCAAAAGAGGTCGAATGTGGTCTTGACCTTCAACAAAAGTGATTGTCCAAAAGTTATGTCTATACCTCGTAAGCTTCCATTGGTTGTTTCTCCTATAATAAGTAATTGCAAAGTAGGAAGAGTACTGGTCAATGGGGGTAGCTCTTTGGATTTGTTTTTTATTTATAAATGCTTTGGATGAGATGCAAATACCTCGTTCTAGAATAAAACCAGTTACAAATCCTTTTGTAACACACTGGCTATTCAGAAGCCAAGATGCTACCTAAAGATACAACATACAAACCAAATGCAAACTAAGATTCATTAGGCATCTCACCAATTAACAATAACAACGTAACGACGTGTAAAATAAAACAATTCATCAATGTTGAATAATCAAGGAACTAGTCAAATAACGACATGACAAGAAGTCTAAACGTTACTTATTACAGTTCATCTCTCATCAAAGAATAACAAGGTTGAATTCATTATTAAATATATAAAGTAATGATCTGTGTGAGACATGATGGACTACTCCCTCCCAAAAGCATCAACATCAGCGTGGATCACCTAAATAACATTGAAAACAAGGGTGAGTCGAAACTCAGCAAGGACAATAATCATTTAATCATGGCATATTTGGATTAGATAAAAATTACACGGTCCATGCACCAATCATCAGAATTTTATGAATTTGAATGAAATGAATGTATGCACTAAAAGAAAATGGACTACTCAACTGCTTATACCGGTATAGCGAGTGATACACCTGTCGGTGTTCACTTAAGCCCGCACTTATCAAAGTCCGGGGACCCAAATATCGTATGAAGAACGTTTCATACGGTTGTCCGAAACCGCCCACATTGGAATGGTGGGTCTTACGTGCTCATACTGTAATTGATGGGTCTTAGCAAATTCCACTCCCGTGGACGGAAATTGAATAGTATATGAATGGAATGGAACAATTGATATGAATGTCGGTATCTTTACTCACAAGATTTATCAATTTGAAACGAAATAAACATCATGGACGAATATCAAAGACATACACAAAGGTAACACATCATCATGCATACAATTGAAATCAACACATTTTAACATATTGTACTTGCCTTCCGCGATTGGTCGTATTAGGTGGCAAAGATTGCGCGCCTACACTCGCCGCCTCACCGCCTACACCAGAAACAATTGAAATAAGAATAACGCGATGCGACAACACTACCGGTGAACTACAATGACTCCCAGACCACCCGACACAACTCATGGACCTAACATTGGAACATGTGTTTCCCCTGTTTACTAAAATTCTAGACAGCGGCACGAAAAAATTCATAACTTAAGATCTGGAACTCGGAATGACCTGAGACCTGTGCCAAAAGAAACTTAACAAATAAAGCTTCAAAACACTAGCGGAAAAGATTTCCTAACTATGCACACACATAAGTCTAATATGCAGTTGAAAGTGCCTGACGGACCTCTGTCCCGACAGCAGATATGTAGCAAAGAACTTAGCATAACCTTTAATCTATAAGTCCGAATTGAGTGCTCTTTACCAATCTGGAATCATGACAAAATTACCTATAGAAACTGTTTTGGGCGATTGACCTGATTCTTAATCTAATGAGGTCACATTTCGTTAACATGTCTACTGATAATTATCGTTAGGATTTTCAGAACAGTACGAAATAAATTATCATAACTTTTGAACCACAGATCCGAATTGGGTGATCTTAGTGGCTATGGAAAGCTAAGAACCTCAGATACAAAACTCTTGGAGACTTAATCCTAAGATTCGGCATCTAAAGACCCGCAACTGGCCGCGCAACACACTAATCTAATCTGGAAATACTGGAATAGCAGTCTGATTCGACCCTATTGATCAAACCCGCATCCAAGACAAATGAAACAGCGAGTTAGATCAATTTTTACCCTCGAAGACTCGCTGGAAGATGGTGATCAATCTCCCAAAGAATCCCCACCTCTTCCCTCTCCCTTCCTCCCTTTATGGCCGGCCACCTTGGAACCAAGGAGAGGGTCGGCAGGGAGAAGAACAGGGAGAAGGAGCTTGGAGCCTTGGGAGTCGATGTCAAGGATCACTGGGGACAGCACCCAGGGGAGGAGGAGACGCCAGAGAGAGGAGGAGGCACGACTTGGGAGAGGGGAAGGTGGAGGTGGCGGCTCCCAAGGGGGGGGGGAGAGGAGGGAGTGGGGAGGCGGCTAGGGTTGGGTGCCTCCCCCCCTTGGCCGGCCCCCCTTAGGCTGGCCTCCCTCTCTTGGGCCTCCTAGTCCGCGGCCCGTGGCCCAGGTTGTCAAAATTTTCCGAAAATCCCCTCTCTCAACAAGAAATTATATTTCTTTAATTGCCTTTTCGTCCCCGGCTTCTTTTAAAATCACCCGTTTCGATTCTGGGATATTACACCTTTATTTAGGATAGTACATGGACCTACAATTACACCCTTCGGTCAAACAGCATTACCAATAACTTTTGAAGATTCTCACAACTTTCAAACAGAGTTAGTTACGTTCAAAATTGTAAACTTTGAGTCAGCATATAATGCCATTTTTGGTAGACCTTCACTAACAAATTTATGGTAACTACTCATCACGCCGGCCAGAGTATCAAAATTCCTACTTTTAAAGGGTGTCATCTCTGTGCAAGGTAATCACTATACTGCACTTAATTGCTGTTGTAAATCTTTAGAGATTGTTGATCGGATACCATTAAGAGATCTTAATGATGTAGAAAAGCCAAACAAGGCTGAAAAGTCCTTGAAAGCAGAGCGGTTCAAGGCAATTTCTCAACCAAATAAAAAGTGAAGAAAGTCCCGCTTACTTCTTACGACCAGTCCAAGATAATATGTATTGGGTTAGGAATGTAGATGTGTTTGTATGAAAACCATTCGACATGTTTGGAGTCCCAAGGGAGGTGATCGAGCACATGCTAGCCATATGACCTGACAAACAACTAGTGAAACAGAAGCTCCAGCGATTCGCTCTTAATAGGTAAGAAGCCATTCAGCAAGTGTTGGACAAACTCTTAGACTCTGATTTCGTTCGTGAAGTCGACCACCCAGATTGGCTCATGAATCCGGTCATGGTCAAGAAAACAAATGGTTAGTGGCGCATGTGCGTTGACTTTACTAATTTGAATACAGTTTATCCTAAGGATGACCTTTTACGCCGTATCAACCAACTGGTCGACTCAACTGCGGGATGTGAATGTATGAGTTTTCTGGATGCTTACTTAAGCTACCATCAAATAAACATGACAAGAGAAGATGAAGAGAAGACTTCCTTCATCACCCCTTTCGGTATCTACTGTTATGACAACATACCGTTTGGGCTGAAAAATGCTGGCGCCACGTACCGACGACTTATGTAGAAGACATTTGTTGACCAGATAGGGCGTAATCTGGAAGCATATGCATACATTCTTGTTGTAAAGAACCCAAAAGGCTCTAATCATTTGTCTGATCTGGCAGAAACCTTTGTCAATTTGAATAATAAAAGAATCAAGTTAAATCTACAAAACTGTACTTTTGGTGTTCTTCTCGTAAATTACTTGACTTTCTTGTTAATTCTAGAGGCATTGAAGTCAATCCTAAAAAAATCTATGCTATTGAATCTCTCTGACCACCTTCAATAGTGAAGGAGGTTCAAGATTTAACTAGTCGAATGATGGCACTTAGTCGCTTTATTTATCGATTAGGTGAACATGGATTACCTTTTTTTAAGGTGAATCGAAAACATGATAAATTTCATTGGTCGAATGAGACAAACAAAGCCTTTCAGAATATCAAGACTTATTTAGCAAGCCCACCTATATTGGTATCATCCTATCAAGGAGAACCTTTGTTGGTATATTTGTTTGCTACACCTAATGTGGTCAGTGTTGTACTTGTCACAAAATGAGATAAGGTCCTGCGACCTATTTTACTATGTAAGTGAAGTACTACACAAACAAAACATGTTATAATTGTCAAGACTATGGATACTTTGCCTCAGAGTGTCGTTCCAAGAAGAAAGAAGAGAAAACTTGTATCGCAGATAAGCTAGAAGATGACGAGTCGGTGCTACTCATGGCCGAGGTCTGTGAGTTGTAATCCCATGTCGAGCTAGAGATAAGTTTGGGACGTTGAGGAGATATGTTCGCCGTCTTGAGTCGAGTACATGTTGGAAAAGTTGTAGTTGAGACCGACTGCCTCAATGAGTAAGAGTCCAAGATGTGTTCGAGTTGTACCACTGTCTCCGGCCGAGTGCGTGTGAGCCAAGTTGAAGTCGAGTCTAACGGACGGCTGAGTTCCCAATCCTAGTACGTGTATGTGTGTCATGGAGATGTGACAGAACATCGGATTACACGAAAAATGAGAAGCAACAAGATTAAGGGAGTGAATGATAGAAGTTTAATATTTTTGTTTCCTTTTCTTTTTTGTCATATCTGACTCCTAACACACTTGTCGAATCCTAGTTTATTTTGTTTGTGTGGCTGAGTTATAGCACAATATAAGCAAGAGACTTGTACTGTAATATGTGAGAGAAAGAAGAGAAAGAAAAAGCATCACCTACAGTGTCGACAAGGTTGTGACCAAAAAATGTCTTGCATTATTTCCTCCATTCGTCTGTTCTCGTGCTTGATTTGTCTGTCGTCGTACATGTGTGTGTGTGTGTGTGTGTTGATCCTAATTGAAATTCTCATGCTTGATTTGTCTGTCGTCGTACGTGTATGTGTTGATCCTAATTGAAAGCTAACAATTGATATAAGAGTTAGGACGAAAGATGATAAACTAAGCAGTTCGAAGGAGAGTACTATTTTGCCATCTTGTTGTACTACTATATGCTCACCAGTTGACGTGCCTACAGCAAAGTGGCAACATTGGTACTTGGTCGGCCAACCAGGTGACACCATGGCTGATAGGGTCAAGAATGAATTCATGGTCAGTTTCTAGAATTCTGGACTATAGTAGCCCCGTTGCGTAACAAAATTCTAAAATTGGCCCCCATAAATCAAAAATTCCAAAATTGGCCCCCTCCTAGTTGCTGCCGTCCCGGACGGCAGCAACCGAGTTGCTGCCATTGGGGACGACATCACCTAGGTGCTGCTGTCCCCACCGGCAACACGTGGAGCACTGTAGCAAAATAGATTTTTCTGAAACATCTATTTAATAATATTTGTTAGAGGATTTTTTAAATATATAAAATGAGCTCAAACAATTATAATTTTTTTTGTAGAGCCTTCTGGCATAGTGTGCTTGCTTGTGTAATTTTTTTTTTTGAAATTTTATCTATTTTTTCTCCAAAATTCTTTTAAGTATAATATTTGTAGGAATTTTCTAATATAGAAAATGAGGTCCAAACATTATAAATATTTTTTTGCCAGACTCCCTACATAGTGGTCTTGGTTGTGTAAATTTTAAATAATTTTATATGATCTGAAATTATCTCGACAAATTCAGAGTTTTAGTCTCAAAAATTAGGACGAGACGTTTCGAAAATTAGGGTTTCTTGATTTCATGTGACTTGAAATGTGTAAAGTTTGGTACGACATGACTACTCTTGGTCGCTATGGTTCTTGATCACATTTCTTCTGTACGGTGGAGTTAAAGCAAAGTACAGAAATTAACTTAACTGAAGGGGCTGAGAACGTTGTGATTACGGAGAAGCCCTAAAACAAAGAAGAATCGATGTCAATGTGAATGGTTATCTCTGGGATTCCACCAGAAGAGGCATACTTGCAATATAGTATTGCTTTGATGGCTCTGCGGAGGCATAGAACCAGAACTACATTGCAGCTCGTGCGCGGACAGAAGCATGTTACATGGTCACATGGCATGATGGTTCGGGTAATTACTTTAGTCATGCACGCTACTACTATGGTACCTTGCGACACAAGCCTCCGGACCATATAAGTACACATGCCTTTAGGGGATAATAAAAAATATAGCGAGTAGGAGGGGGACTACTACGGAATGGTCCGACCTACTGCGTGGACTGGGGTCATTTGCCCTTCCTTGCGAGCTCGGCATTGTACTCCTCGCCGGCCGCCCTTGCCTCGGCTGCCATTTCCCGCTTTTTCTCACGCTATATCTCGCGTGCCTCGCGCTCCCTACGCCTGCACGCCTCGAGATGGGCCTGCGTCTCCCACCGGATAAGCTGGTTCTGCTCTTCAGTTCGACGCTCCTACTCCCGGATCTCGCGCGCCCTTTGGGCATTCCACTCCTCGAAGTCGATTCGCCACTAGTCGCGTGGGTGGATCTCTAGGTCGATCCACTTGCGGTAGCGACATAGCGGCTCCGGGGACTACGAGTAGACGGGAGAGATTGTTAGTGCGTACTTTGAAAGAGAATTGGTAGGGGAACTTACTGTAAGTAGTCCTTACCGCCTGCCGATAGCTGCTCGTATCGTAACGACGGTTAGGATAGTCAGAGGAGTAGTTGGGACAACCCCAGTAACACATGCCGAGGCTGAGCCTGTGCTTGGATTTGAAGAACTTGCTTGTGTCCCTACACCAACAGAGGGGCGGCGTCTCCCCCTCTGGCGGGTGTTGCGGCAAAGGCTCGGTTGGAACGTTTTGGTAGGGGTTGCTGCTACGGGGGGCTTCATTACGGAGAGATACCATCCTGGCAAGCTGTTGTTGCCGAACCCAGGCCTCAGCAGCCCTAGCTTGTTCGGCCCATGCCGTAGAAGCCCTTGCTAGATCGCGGATCTTGTCCCATTGCTTCTTGATGTTGTCCATCCCAGCGTGGTGAAGCAAGCTCTGATGTAGCGTTGGATTTGGTTGTGCGGTTTTCTCTCCTAGATGCTTCCACCTCCTTTTATAAGCCAGAGGGTTGGTATGGTGTGATTAAATTCACGTGAGTAGCCGGTGTGGCAGAGTGTTGTCTAATCTTTTTGCAGAGAGAAGCCATGTTCCATTTTTCGGAGTGCTCTCCTTTCGGTCTGAAAAGCTGGCGAGGCAGAGTGTTGTCACGTCTTACTTTGCAGAGTCCTGTCTCGTCTTGCTTTGCAGAGAGAAGTCACGTCTTACTTTGCAGAGTGATGTCATTTTGGTCTTAAAAGCTGAGAGGCAGTGTGTTGTCACGTCTTACTTTGCAGAGTGCTGTCATTTTGGTCTGAAAAGCTGGTGAGGCAGAGTGTTGTCACGTCTTACTTTGTAGAGGTCGCATATTTCGGCTCAAAAGTCATGGCGATGCAAAGGTGTTGTCACGTCTTACTTTGCAGAGTCCTGTTTCGTCCTGCTTTGCAGAGAGAGGTCATGTCCTACTTTGCAGCGTGCTGTCCTTTCAGTCTGAAATGCTGGAGAGGCAGAGTGTTATCACGTCTTACTGTGTGGAGTCAGGTCTCGTCCTGCTTTGCATGGAGAAGTCGTGTCCTATTTTGCGGAGTGCTGTCCTTTCGGTCTGAAATGCTAGCGATGCAGTGTGTTGTCACATCTTACTTTGCAGATGATGGTCATATCCTGCTTTGCAAGATAAGTCGTGCGGTCTTGCCATTGCGAAAACTAAGTATTCTGAAATTGTCTGCAACATTACAGATTTAGGTCTAAAAAATTTGGAATGTAGGATTTGGAAATTAGGGTTTGATTATTTCGTACACAAAGTGTTCATAACGGAATTAGACAGAGCCATACATGATACAAACGAGTACAACAACGCCGCAAAGGCATACATCACGTAGTACAGGGATGCATAGATAAATAGTGGATATTACAATCTTTTTAAAACTGAACTTTTACTTGGTAAGAACAAGAAATAATAGAAGAAAAACTGCAAAACTAACTATGTTAACTAATTTCTAAAGCATTTTCTCAACCATTTTCATCCTTTCATCTAGTCTTTTAAGCACATTATCTTTATTTTGCATTGGTTGATCCGAGGGTCGAGGCACTTGTCGAAATGCAGCAACACCACGGGTGTCTTCTTGCAAGGCAACAATTTGCATTGCAATGTCTCGAACCTCTAGCACAGCTTCATCAGCCCACAACCAAAATCGACATGTTGTGTTCTGTAAAAATAATTGCAACTGCAAGTGAAAAACATGTTGTTTCGAAAGAAGTTTATTGGGGATGATCAGGCACAAGTTACCGTAAGATTTAAACACTTCATAAACACTCGGGATTGATTAGTTGGCGTATGGGAGGTGAATACATTCACCGGATCCCTGCAACGAGGGCAAACCAAGTGCTGTCGTAGTGTTTCTAATTGCCTGCTCACTCGGAAGTTTGATGAGGCCGTAGACATCCCGCTTAAGACTGGAAGAAAGGAGAAGAGGAAGTGAAGAGTGAGGGGAATGGCAGCCAAAACATGCATATATATAGCCTGCTGGTAAATTGCAATTTGGTTGAGGAAAATTCGCGTCCGCAAGGTAGCGGGGCCGAGGAGGTATCATGAGGCAGCATTGCGTTATGTCTTTAAGGTTTAGTAAGTTAAAATCGGGAGATAGAGTTGTCGTTTGTACTAAATATTTCGGAGAACATTTTGTGTACATAAATCACAGTGTCGTAATGCAGAGGGACATTACATAAATCACAAAGGCGGAATGCACAATGACATTACATAACATGTTTTACACGGCCATAACATTAGTTAGGGTGCATCAACGTGTCGCTTGCTGGGACGGCGTAGATGATCCTCAGGGAAGGTGAACCTGTCCGGGGAGCGGCGTACGTCTCGAAGGCTATAGTAGGGGCCCTGTCTGGGAGGCAAATATGGGGTGATCTCATCGTGGGGGTCCGACTGAGGCCTGAGCATGTCGTCAACCCACTGGTGCTCTACCTGCGGGAAGGATACTGGGTGAGTTAGTCATTGGTTTTGTGCAATGGGAAAATAAGTGTAACTACGTTCACGCGTACCTGAGTAGGCTGTTGTGTAGAGGAGGATCCTCCCGCCGCCCGAGCCGTAGTGCCGCACGTGTACCTCTCGTGACGTCGCCAACCATCGCCGCGCTCCCGCAGGTGTGATTGAACACCGTGCGTCAGTGAGCCGAACCCTTCGTCCCCACGCTGCGGTGAGTCAGAGTCGGTGTGTGGAGTGCAAAAATGTTGCACCGGCGAGGAAGTCCTGTCCTGCGCCTCCCTCCGTTATGACAATGGTTGAAGCAGAGTGCTGTCCCCTCGTAAGTGCTGCAAGAACAAAGGGTAATGTCAGATACGTCCAAAATGAGTGCATACAAAGGTATTAACGACAAGAACCGGCTGACAGATGACAAACCTGTGGCCCGAGGCGGTCGGGCCGAGTGATCGCGTGGCTCGGACGACTCCCGTGAGTGCGACGGCGTATGGAGGGCGTGAGCTAACGGAGGTGCCGAGGGCAGAGGCGGTGGAGGGTGCCCTCCTTGTACATGATGCTATGTGTGAACGTTGCTGTGGTGACCACAAGTTATGGCTCTAATCGCAGCCCTCGCGTCCTCGGTTATGGTGTGCATCGCGGCTAGGAGACGATTAAAGGTGTTGTTGTTTCCACGGCGTAGAGCTTCAGCACCCTCACGCTGGATACGCTCTAGTGGTAGTACTGCAAGAAAACCGATAGTAAGTGCGAAAAGTGTTGTCAGACGAAAATTATGCGAAGAATGTTTTACCGTCTCGTCGAGGGGGGCGGCCCGGTGACGGTCCGGACCAGCTAGTACGACGTCGTCGTGCATGGCGTCCACTGGACGCTGCAGCGTAGGCCCAGTAAGCCTGCACCTAGTGCGCGGAACGTACCACCGCAAGTACGCAGCGGTACGCCTCGATGGCGAGCCAAGCTCCCGCACCACGTCCGTCAGAACCTCTCGGCACACAAAGACCGCCCACACTGCTGTGTTCGCCGCCGCCGCCGCTCCTCCGCCCTCTTCTCGTTTGTCTACAATTGAATTGAGATGACATAAAATCTTAGTCAGATATGCCCTTAAAATGACACCAAAGAATGACATACCGGTGAGCCTTTACTGCGAGAGGTCGTCCTGCGGGCGGTGGTACCTCCTGGTAAAGGCCGAACTGTCTCATGACCCGCTGCGGATTGTACGGCTCGACCATGTACGAGAAGACCAGGTGGCAGATCGTTAACCAGAGTGCCTCATCCAGAGTGTACTGGGACGATAATCCATAGGGGCCGTGTCTTGAAGGAACTGTGCTGTCCGTGCCAACCAGATGACCTTGTCCTCGTGGAGAGTCTAGAAAAGGTTATGGAACTCAGGGTACACGCACCTCGGTCTCTCCCTGGCCCACCCTAGGGTAGCACGTGTCCAACCTGTTCCCATCATAGGCCCGTCGATAGGGTCGTCACCTCCAGTGTTTCCGTAAAGCTCGGCGGTCACCAAGTAAGGGTGCATGGTGCTGCGGAAGTACGGTCGACCAACTGGAAAGTGCTCCCACGACCATAACTGTAGCAGGGCGTAGCATACCGCGAGGACTGGCTCCCCGTCCGTGCTGCAATGACAAGCATCGCACAACCCTCAGTAGGTGGCACAAAGCACTGCGAAGCCCCAACTGTACTGTGGAATCTCGTCGGCTAGGCGTCCGCCAAAGACTCTGCCAGATAGATGTAGCTGGGGTATACGCAGTCGCCCTGAGTGGTAGGAAATAGGATCCATCCGAATAGGAACAAAAGGTACGCGACTAAGTATGTCCTCACTTCCTCCACAAAGTCATGCACGTGGCAGGTCATGTACTCCCACAGCCAGGAATGTGGCACACCCAACGCGTTCGCAGGAATCGGGTGACTGAATCTGTCGACCATACGGATCTTCTAGTCTACTGCCCGCGGAAGTGGCACTACTGGAAGACCAAGCAGCGGCAGACCTGTAAGCATAGCCACGTCCTCCAGAGTAATGGTGATCTCCCCCCACCGGAAGTGGAAAGTGTGAGTCTCCGGTCTTCAACGGTCCACGAGCGTAGACTGGAGTGCCGCATCAAACTGCAACGCGTGCGGGAGGTCCAACATGCGGGCAAGGGACAAGAGCCCGGTCTCCCGCAGCCTGGGGATGTACCGCTCGTCAAGGGGCCACCTCTCTCTGGGGGAGCTCAGGATCAGGCTCGGAGGGCCGACGCCGGCGGACCATGCCCAGCAATGGTGTCCCCCATCCCAATGTGGGTCGAGCAGCTCCTATGCATCGTCAACTAGAGGCTACGCCATCTCCCGCCGATAGGGAAATAACATGTTAGTCCGCATGTAAAACATATTGTGTGGCACAGAAAAACAAGACAAAACATACGACAAAAATGTTAACAGCATAACCGTACATATGACCATAATGAGTTCACAAATGACCCAGACACCATAACATTACGTCCGTACACAAAGGCATGGATTAACAACAACACAGCTCATTCAAGGCATTAAAATAAGCATGCGACATCACGACTCAGTAATGATATCTTGCTCGCTACGGTGCACTGCTTGTGGTGGGTCTATTTGGGCAGCGGCTGATGGAGTGCCCAACTGTCTTGCACAGTCTGCAATGGGGGCGGCGAACCCGTTGCCCACGCTGGTTGTCGTCCATGTCGTTCTGGATGCGTCGTGACTGGCGTCTTCCACGGCCGGGGTGCTTTAGTGCATCATTGGGCACCCACTTCATCTGCCCTGGCCAGAGGTTCTTGTAGTGCGTGTCCAGCCCGTACAAATGGAACTCGTCACTCCAAGTGCTATAGAGGTGGTGGATGTCGTAGTACTCGGAGATGTAACGCTCCGAGGCCTGCCGCCACGCCGCGCACGCCGTGTACACATGGGAGCATGGTTTATGCAGAAGCCGCGGCTTGTTGCAGGTGCACGACGTTTCTTCACCAATCGTGCAGACCTGCTTACGATCCCCCTAGCGTGGCCCATCACGTACTTCTCCCTGAGCCTGATCTAGAACTTCTATCTAACGTCATCCATGGTACGAGCGGCGTGCGATCGAGCCTTGCTGATCTTATTCTTCATGTAGGCATGCATTACTTCAGAGAATTGCTTCCTATCCTCCAGATGCTTCTTGACCATCGTGGCTCTGTTAACAAATTATTCGATGGTACAGTTCCAGCTCTCCTCCACGATCATAGTGATCGGCAGGGAGCGAACACCCTTGAGCACACCGTTGTACACCTCCGATATGTTGGTCATCATGATCCCGTACCTTGCACCGTCAGTGTCGTGCAGCAGGGACCATTTCTCCAGGTCAGGTGCGTGTGAGTTAACCCACTGTGTGAACTCCCTAACTCTCGCGGACTCTCCAGCCGCTGCCCCTGCCTCGTCATGCGCTGAGTCCCTTACATCCTTCCCAGTCTCCTCATCGAGCTGTCTCCACACCGCCTCGAACTTCCTCCTTTGGTTCTGCATGCAGAGCTTCTTGAACATCTTCATGAGATCCTTGCTCCGAAACATTATGTGGAAGTTGGCCGCGACATGCCTCATGCACCAACGGCTCCTAACATCGTTCCACTGGAACGGCGGCTGTGTCCTGTTTTGCATCTTGCACAATGCGGACATCAACCCAGCATTGCGATCCGAGATGACACACACATCTGGTCGATCTTGGACCACCGCCTGCTTCACATTGCACAGGAACCACAACCAGTTATCGATGTTCTCGCTCTCAACAATTACGAACGCCACGGGGACTAACTGGTCATTCGCGTCGGCCGCAACGGCGGTGAGGATGGTACCCCTGTACTTCCCACATAGGAAGATGCCATCCATCGTGAGCACGGGGCGACAATGCTTGAACCCTTCGATCACCTGATGGAAGGCCCAGAAGACCCTTTCAAAAACAAAACAATTGGGCCCCTCCGTCGGATGCACCCGCTCAAGCTTGTTTATGTACATCCCGGGATTAGATTCTGCGATTTGATGCAGCAATCTTGGTACTAGGTTGTAAGCCTCTTCGAATGTGCCGAACATTCGCTCTAGAACCCTGCGTTTCGCCTGTCATGCTATCTTGTAGCTGACCGGGAACCCCACCATATTGGCAACATCCGCCAGTAGGAGTTTTGGTGAAATGGACACATCTGCAGCGACGAGGTGGCTTATCAGGCTGGCAACATACAGGGACGTCATGTTGCGGTGCTGCGGAAGCGCTCACCTAACTCACGGTGTGGTCCTTCAAAGACCGTTATCCAGGAAGCCCATGGCGTGCCGTGAACCTGCGTGGGGACCTTGCCAAAGACAGATTCATCAACACACCTGACGATGTAGGTGTCGGGGTTGGACCTCTGCACCCGATACGTCCGACCGATGTTAACGACATATCTAGCAATAGCATGCTGTGCGGTGCTCTTGTTAGGGAAGCGCTGGCCTAGGAGCAGGGTGTCCTCATTGAACCCCCACCCAGCCCCCTCTGGACGTGGCAGAACCATCGATGTCGTTGCAACGTCATTCAATCGTGAGGGGACATAAGAAATGTGAGTGGTCCCAAAACCACCAACTGCAGCTCATCCCGTAGCAGCTTCTCCGTCTTCGTCGTGTTCCGA
Source organism: Hsuehochloa calcarea (assembly GCA_036346395.1). NCBI lineage: Eukaryota > Viridiplantae > Streptophyta > Magnoliopsida > Poales > Poaceae > Hsuehochloa > Hsuehochloa calcarea. The sequence goes on along the minus strand of CM070602.1, from coordinate 37,062,712 downwards.
ACTAGTTGTTTCTATGCCCGCCTCGCTTTCCACCTCATCCACCTGGTCGGCCAGGTACTCATGATAATTAATACGGGCTCACCACTATCTCTCTACTCCTTTGTTGGGCTCGAAATTGACGGCACGCCTCCTCAGGTCTCCATCACCCACGTTTCCTCCAACATCGGAGACCAACGCAGGCTCCTCCTCACCAGCAGCTTCACCAGAACCACCCACGCCGGATGTTCCTGTCCTCTCCAAGAACTGAACGTAGACCATTGACCACATATATATCGCAGCAGTGGGGTTGCAAACAACCCCCATGTAATTGGCCCATGAAGCGTTACATGTGACCTTTATAAGTTGCCAAACGGTCTCGCCTGCACCACCCACCACCGAGGCATACAACGCCTCGATGCGTAGCTTCTTCCTTCCAGTGGCGCGATCGAACGCAGAACGCACGCACCGCCTTAGCTCCGAGAGGCTCATGTCCTTCAGAGCTGGCGCTCGGATCACGGTCCGGTGATAATTTGATAGGTCCGCACCGTACGGTCCGTCGCGTACGAGAGCGTCCCCGTGGAACACGAACAGATCTTGAATTTCCGCCATAAAGTACCTAACACATGTGTATATGAAACCATCGAATTATTTGTGGGATTTCCAAATGATTGCTTCTACAAATTTGGTTATGCCCACTTTACACGAGTGTTTTATCGTACTGGTTTTCAATCCCGATTGGAGTTCGTATGATTTTTCTATCTATGAAATGTTGAAGTTAATATAATTTGTAGTATAAAAAAATTCGTAACCTATTTTATGTTCCACTTCTGACATTTCCTGTGGTACTACAAAGGTTCAAACCTATTCTAAGTTAACATACAATAAAAAAAGAAAACCAACAAAACTGATTTCCCTAAATTTGGAGTTAATTTCAAATAGTTATGAATTTTTTAACTAGTTCGAATTTACAGTGCAAAAATAAACCACTTCAGAATCCCTTAATGCATTTGTAAGTTTCTATACCCGAATTAGACCTAGCTTACACCAATGACATGCGGGGTCTACGACATAATATTCTTTTTCATTAAATTTCGGACATAAAAACTTACTGACAGGTGGGGCCCGTTTGTCATTCTCGTGGTGTACTACGTAGTGCATGCACCGAAGGAAACATGCCCGGTCAAGAGTACATATACAATGCGTTCCATGGGTCTATTTCTGTTTCGTTTAACGACCTCCAAATATTTTGCTATTTTATGACCAAGTTCATGACGCTATGCAAATCACCGAGATGAAATTTACAACACTATCAACAAAAGGTCTGCTAAGTCAACTAATTACGGCCTAATGACATTGCTAACTACCGAGTCTTCCAATTTTGCGTCCGAACACTAGGTCAAAATAAACCGACTACACAACTATAACTACTCAGTTGCTACAATTCATCTAATTTTGAAATTTCTGATTTATAGAGGCTATTTTTAGAATTTCGTTGCGCAACAAGGCTACTATAGTCCAGAATTCCAATTTCCAAGTCATTGCATACTGCACAAACTGAAACAATGTCTACCTCTGTACTCTTGCCATGATCATTGTTCATTTAATTTTGCAGGCAAGGTACAAATGGCCAGATAATGAGCCAGATACAGAACCGCTTTGAGAAGACGCTGGAGAAATGTTGCTACAATCTAGCCAAACGGCAACTATACTATCTTCGCAATTATGCAGTGCAAGCCTTCTATGCAGAGATAAAACATGAACCCATCACTTGATGTTGTGCGACGGCCGCCGTCGGTAGTCGAAATTGCTCTTTCTGGAGGCAATAGCTAGGGTTTTGAATCAGGAACTCTGATACCATTTGTTACGAAATTAGAGATATGAGATATGAATTTTACGTGAAAAATCCTCGCGGGAAAACCAATAGGTGCACGAAGGCGAAATCACTATACGAGAAGAATTACAAGAATGTTTACAATGAGGCTCTTATCATACTCTGCAGTCTACATGTGCATATTTATAAGAGTAGAAAGGAGACTTCACGTAGGACATGCCGTGGTCGGATATGAACTACACTTAAAATAGGATATACGGTCTAGGGGACAGACAACTTTAATTTCCCTGCAGCAAATTGATATAAGTTCGCGACCCACGGGATCAAATAATTCATATTAGGTTTCCTATTCGGTTACTTCAAAATAAAAGTTCCAATTTGATCCATTCCCTCGTAGAGATATATATTTCCTTACGTGGATCGAAGTACATGTTTTCTCACTTTTCCACTATGATTGATCATGCAAATTACCACTAATTAGTCCAGTCGTAGACACTTATCCTTAGTAAATGTTGCCTAAGCTGTTATTACATATTTGATCGGCACAAAATGTGTAATTTGCCGCAATTTAACACAACAAGATAAATATAATCACCATAATTAATTAGAGCTAGCCTTCCATTGCTGCAGATTTGCTTGAAAAGTTGCTATAAAGTGGAGAAATTAATTAACCTTGGCTCTTAGGATGTGTTTGGTTGTTGGAATGAGGTTGAATAGGATAGGATGGTATACGTAGGATGATATAATTCTGAATGAGATGGTACAAACTGACTATTTGGTTGATTGTATTTGATAGTATACGAATATGTTTGATTAGTTTTATGGGATGATACACGAATGATACGAGATTGTGTTTGGTCGAGGGTATAAGTTTGATTCGGTAACCTCCTCCTTATATTGGTAAGATTATCTCCACAATTTTTTCTTTTCTTTCTTTCTTTTTCTTTCCTTCATTTTCCCTTTTCTTCCTTCATTTTCTGACCTAACTATTAATGATCATCTAATGATCGTTTTCTAATTAATCTATAATTTCCTAACTTAATCTCTACTTAAGTTCTCCATTTTAATTTAATGGTTAATAATATACTACTAACTCTTCTTTAACTTTGTACAATTTTTAATTACAATTTGACCCACTGATATTGAACTATTTGAGTAATTAAACACTAACTGTTTCTAAAACATACAACTTATCGCCTAGCAAGCTGCAAGTGGATTAGGGCATGCAAATTCGATCATGTTTGTCACTTTCTTGCTTCAGTCCATCACTTTGCTTGCAACTTGCCAAGACTGGCAGAACAAACACGCACGCGGGCCCGTGACGTGTCACCACCACATACGTCACAGGCACTCTGATATGGCACAAGTTACTACCACATCAGCAGCACACTTGGGGCTCACATGTGCCACATCATAGTGCGGGGTGTAAGTAGGCCCTGTTTGTTTAGGCTTAAGTTTCAGCTTAATCTAAACGGACTGTAGAATCGGATACAACAATCAGAGAGGGCGTGAATGATTGTAGTACATTCTTTTCAAGTTTCCGAGAAGAATCTACTCTGAATTCAACCCACAGCTGAATACTATATACTCGTGCGAGGTTGTCACCTAGTCATAGAGGTCGAACCAACTCTGATCTTTTTCGCTAGTCATAGCTATTGTCGACAACCGGGTGAATAGCATAGCTCGTGATTGAAGACGGTGAAATTGATTTTGTCGAAGAAGTTGCGTTCACCTGGTCAAAAATATTGGACTAATAGATTTTTTCCACCCTCCAGCACGAGAGATTCACGCACTGCAAAGAACAAAAGCAGATAAAAAATAATGGACGAGAACAAGTCGAAGACCTTACAGAACAGGAACTAGTCGAAGACTAATCAACACGAGCTCGGTCAAGATGAATAATGTGATCAAGACGATAAACTAGAACAAGTCGAACAGATCAAAGAATGTTTTCCTGGCACAAGTTCTCCAACTTGACCAATATCAGTTCACAAACGCATATCACACACTCATTTATCAATAAACACGAATCAGATCATCTACGACCTTAAATTCCAGCTTTCAGAAAAATAATTCAACATCGCTCTGTAAAACCGGTCTTACCGCTGTGTAAACTCCGGTCATACCGCTGTCCAGCCAGGCTCGAGTACTCAAGGTACTCGAAGAAAACAAGTATTGAACCACTCGAAGCCTACGACTACTTACTATATGCATACGACCACCGATCATGAACATACGACCACTTACCAGAAGCCCATGACTATCGACCACGAAGCCCACGACTACCTACCACGAAGCCCACAACTACCGATCACGAAGCCTACGACTATTGACCATGAAACCCACAACTACTGATCACGAAGCCTATGCCTACCGACCACGAAGCCTACGGCTACAGTCCATTGACCAGGCACTGCAACTTCGACCATCGACTACCATCGTGGCTTCACCATTGATCACCATCGTAGCTCGACCTTCGACTACCAATGTAGCTTTGACCATCGACCATGCAACTCGATCGCTTCTTCAGACTGATGCACACCTCGACTTACGATTGTGTACATTACTCGGAGCTCTACCACTCGTTACTGGAATCTACAATACCCGAAAAACTAGCACTCAGTACTCGAAGCTTCAGTACTCATATATACAGTACTCATAGATACAATACTCGGAGCTACAGTACTAGGAGCTACCGTACTCTGAACTATATTATTCGGTACTCGAAACTACAGTACTCTGAGTCTAGTCGAAAAGGATCATCGAGTATCAACGATTAGACCACCCGATACAAGGCAAGATCTGACCACTCACACTGAAAATCATAACCAAAACTTTCAGAACCGCAAATATCAATACAACCCAAATGTTAATTAGTCATCATCACAAAGTCTACGACCAGTCCACATGGTCTTTTATGACCAGTCTAGCTGATCTAACAATCTCCCCCTTGATGAATACATTGACAACACTTCAAAAACTTAAGTTTAATTTTGAAAGAAATGAAACAAAGAAAGTTTCAAAGCTGCAAAGCAAGGAATTTTAACAAATCACAAAGAAGAATAAATGCAGAGTCCCAAAGCATCGTAAAGCAAAAATAGTAGTAAAAAAATAGTAGTCGAAAAGCAGCAGCTGAAACAACATTCGTAAAGCACAACAACAGTCGTAAACAGCAGTCATAAAGCATCACAGCAGAAAAACTCCCCCCTCAACACAAGCATATTGATTTCTCCTATTTCCTCCCCCTTTGAGAATGTAATAATGAAGAACTTCAGAGAAGGAAAAAATCTCAAGAAAGGAGGAAGTAGGGTAAAAATCAAGAGGCTTTGTAGATTATCTAAGTCACTGCGCATTGATTTAATAGATTGACCAAGCCATCTTTTTTAGTAGAGCTATCTAGATCATATAAAGTCATATACCATATAGCAATATCAAAACAAGTATTTAGAATGACTAAGCAAGTTAAATTACTGACATGTATCTTAATAATGACCAAACCGATTATAAGGAGCACAATGAGATATCACAAAGAGAAGTTAAAGCCTAAAAAGTGAGGCAAACTTTAAATCTAGATGAGCTAGCAGTCTCATATAACAACCTATTATTCCAAGTCAAGTCTTAAGCTTGTGATATGCTTGAGCATACTTCTTTTCAATGGTAGCATGCTTGTAGCATACTTCTTCTCAATTGTGGCATGCTTGAAGCATACTTCTTGTCATTGGAGCACATTTTATGTTCTTTTCGTGTGTGTGTGTCTATATATATGGCATGTTTGAAGCATACATCTTTTCAATTTTTTCTTTCTTTTTTCTTTTCTTTTTATAACATGCCAACTTGAGTGAACATAAAAGGATTGTAATAAGAGACATATATAACATACCAACTTGAGTGAACATAAAAGGATTGTAATAAGAGACATATGTGCCTCAAAGTTAAGATTTAAATAGGACTCACAAGCAAGCTAATCCTTTTCAATGAACATCGCAAAGTAATAATTATAATCAATCTAGCCACAGTCTTCCGCCATGTGAGCTTTAGTTCAAATGTGGCAAAGTAATTATAACCAGTTATGATCACACCTACAAACCACATGAGTAAATATGATAAGGAGAGCTCTACACCTCAATTTATTTAAGTGGCTTGGACTTGATGAATTGTTTGACAAGTATAACAAACAAAGCTTCTGACAGTTTAAACAACATGCTACCCCTAAAAAATAATCCCATAAGATGCAACACACCCAACTCACTTCGCAAAAGAGCAAACTGTGCAGAATCAAGTGGTTTTGTGAGAATATCAGCAATTTGAGGATCTGTATTAATAAAATGCAAAACATCATCTTCCTTTTCCACATAGTCTCTAAGAAAATAATACCGAATATCAATGTGTTTGGTTCGTGAATGTTGCATAGGAGTTTTAGCAAGGCAAATAGCACTAGTGTTATCACAGAAAAGTGGTACATTATCCAATTCTAACTCAAAATCCTTAAGAGTAGCTGTCATCCAAAGCAATTGTGAGCAACAAGAAGTGGTAGCTACATATTCAACCTCAGTAGTAGAAAGAACAACCTACAACTGTTTCCTAGAAGCCCATAAAACAAGAGATATACCTAAAAAGTGATATGTGCCAAAATTACTCTCCCTATCAATTCTACAACCCTAAAATTCGCATCTGAATAAGCTCTGATGGTAAGGCATGACGAAGAAGAATAGCATAGACCAAATTCTAAAGTTGACTAAAGATACCTGAAAATACGCTTAACTGCCTAGCGATGTGAAGCACGTGGGGAAGCTTGAAAATGAGCACACAAACTTACAACAAAGTGAATGTCTGGCCTTGAAACAGTGAGATACAATAGTGAACCAATCATGCTTCTGTATTCTTTTTGATCAACACGCTCTCCATCCTCGTCAGGGTCTAACACGGTTGTGGATCCGATTGGTGCGGAGACCGGCATACTTGTCCCCATGTCAAAGCGATGAAGGAGATCCTTGGTGTACTTATTTTGGTGAACAAAGATACCCAGCTTTGATTGCTTGATCTGAAAGCTTAGGAAGAAAGTGAGTTCTCCCATCATGCTCATCTCAAATTCCCTGCTCATAGTATTTGAAAACTTGGAAACAAGAGCATGAGAGGAACCCCCAAAGATGATATCATCCATATAAATCTGAATGAGTAAAAGATCATTGCCATGCTTGAGAGTAAATAATGTTTTATCTACCTTACCTATTTGAAAGTCATTTTTAAGAAAAATATGATTTAAGCCAATCATACCATGCTCTAGATGCTTGTTTCAAACTATATAAAGCTTTGGACAGTTTGTCGACATGATCAAGAAATTTAGGATTTTCAAAACCAGTAGGTTGTCTTACAAACACTTCTTCCTCAATATAACCAATAAGAAAAATACCCTTAACATCCATTAGATACAACCTGAAACCCTTAGATGCAACAAATGCTAAAAGGATTCCAGTAGCATCCTAATTTTCACAGTTTTTGAAAATTTTCAAAAATAAAAATAACCATTTGCTTTTATTGCTAAAGCTTAATTTAGAATTTTAGAAAAATCAAAAATATTTTAATATGAATTAATCAAACTCCAATTAATTAAAGTTTGGTTTAGTTGAGTTTTCTGGTATTCAAAGTCAAAAATATTATTTTATGTATTTTCTTGAATTTTTGAAATTGAAAAAGAAATTTTCATATTTCCCAAAAAATAAAAAGACTTCATTTTGCAAAATTTAAATATAAATTAAAGTTTAATTTTTTTTTAAGTTCCAAATAATTCAAGGAATTTCTGTGTATTTTTGTATATTTTTTGGGCTTTATTTGCTATTTTCTAAAAAGGCTTTTTATTTGTTGTATTTTTTGAAAATCAGAAAAATCATTTAAACCCTTCTACTGTTCATGGGCCGAATTCTTCCAGCCCGTTTCTATCCACCCGGCTCACCTGAGCTTATACTGGCCTTCCTCAAGGCGTCCCACCCGCTCACGTTGGCGCGCAGGGCCCTCCGTCAGCGTTGCGCAGCTTCGCCTCCCGCCCCGCGCCTGCCTTTTTGTCCTGGGCCCACGTGTCAGTCCTGCGCACTATTTTTCTTCCCTGTCTCTCCTGCGTACGCGCACATCCTCTCCGTCGCCGCCCCGCTGTGCTACCTCGAGCCCCTCGCCGGGATTTCCGTCGTGCCGCCGACGCCCAAACTCGCACCTGGTCCCGCCTCCGCTCCCGTTTGCGCCACAGCATCCTCTCCCCCTCCTTCCTCTATAAAAACCAAACCGCAGCTCCCCTCCACTCCTCCTTCCTCTCCTCTCCTCCAGTGCACACCAGCAGCTCCCCTTCCGCCTGCCACCCCCCACACCACCTCCATTTCCTCCTCTGCCTCCTCTTGTGCATTGCTCCTACTCCGTGCCGCTTCAATTCCCGCCACCGAGCGCCGGAGCTCCTGGAGTTTCCACACCCCGGTACTACCGCTCTTCCTCCGCTGGTACTATCGTTTTATGTCTCCGGTACTACCGTCCGTTCCTCGCCGGTACTACGGACTGCACCTCTCGTGGTACTTCCGCCCTCCTTTCCCCCGGTACTACCGCTTTCGCCGGTACTACCGCCCTCAACACTCTGGAACTACCGCTCGTTCCCCCGCCGGAACTACCGCCCGCAACACCCCGAAACTACCGCTTGTGTATGTGTGGCAGTCCACGTACCGCCGTGTGTCCGCTGATGGTTTTTTTATTATTTTATTTTGAAAAATAATTCCAAAAAAATCCAGAAAATCTGATTTCTATTATTTTACGTGATTCCAAACTTTCGGAGGTCATAGCTTCTTCATCTGAACTCCGTTTCGGGTGATTCAAATTTCTATATTCATCTAAAATCAGTATCCTTCATTTGGTTTTGGTTTTTTAATTTTTGGATTTTATTTGGTATTGTTTTATTTATTTTTTTATTTTCACACGTATAGATTCCGATGTTTTGGAAGAAATCTTCAACCTGGCAACCGACACATCGCAACTCTTTAACGAAGGCAAGTCGTAGACCTTTGACCATGTTGTACCCATTTTGCAATATTATATTATTTTATAGCAACATGCATAGCTAGTTTTATAATAAATCGTTTCAGGAGTAGTTAATCACCTAGTTGCCATTATGCCTCCTTGATAAATTGAGAATGATATGTCCACTTGAATGACATAAATTCTTGGACACCTTAGGATGGTTAATTATTAGTTGGACATATTTGTGTTACCAACATGGGTGCGTGTTATGGTTAGCCACACTTTAGTTACCCGATGGGATTCATGATCACATACTCAAAGAAATGATTGAACTTAACTAAAGGAAATATGGAATTTTGGTGTGGCTATTGTTGTTAAAAGATGTTGTACCATGTCAAGGGTTGTCATTTGGTCAGGTTGAAACCAAAAATGATTTATACTCGGGCTAGTGATCGTGCAGTAAAGGGGGTGCATGAAGCACATTGAGATGTGGTAGCCTCGTCTGAGTAGCCACTAAGGACTTAACTTTGTATGCCATTGATCTGGGCCGTACTGTGCAACCACAAATCCATTATGGGGTGGATCTGGTCAACTAATTAGCAAAATTTTGAGTCGGTTCTGTTTTGGTTGATGAGCGGCGCAAGAGGAGGCCGGGAAGACGAATCCTTAGCATAGAACTGAGTCAAAATAGAACTTTGTAAAGGCCTTATCACATGCTCTAGACTGCTTACCTAAGGTAGTGAGCGGTGGTATCGACGAATGCCAAACAAACTAGAGAAGTCATGTCTTGTGGGTCAAGCCGTACAACCTCTGCAGAGTGTCAAAAACTATTCGAATAGCCGTGTCCCCAGTTATGGACATGCTCGGAGATTTCACGCAAAGGTTAGAATTTTCATAAAAATATTGGAATGGATCAATGGAATGGTTGGGAAGTGAACAGGGTGTTCACTAGTTGTTTCAAAGAACCTGATTATTTATGTATTAATCTTTTAAACAATGCTTTGCAATCTACTTACTGTATTTACTATCAATATTGCTTTCTGCAAAATAACCATAAAGCTATCCTTGTCAAGCCTTGCATGAATACTATTTGCATATATTTCCCTACGACTTGGTGAGTACTTTATGTACTCATGGCTATAAGCCACATGTTGATCAGTCCCCGCAGAAGAACCAGGGAACACCAAGTTCTACGAGGAGGAATTCTTTCAAGACTACGCGAACTAGGATGCGTCATCCACTCGATTGCCTATAAGCACATCGATTGGCCTCCATGAGTTATGTTTTGGATTTCCGCTGCAAGTTACTCTCTTTACTGTTAAGCCCTGCGTGGCGAACTTTGTAAAACTTGACCATAAGGTCATTTTGCTGCTAATTAATATTACTTTGTCTGCTTCATTAGATTCGTTGATGTATGGATATGATAACATCATTGTTGCAATCGTGCGAGCTAGCTACTGATCATGCGACTAGTTCGGAATGCACAGAGGGTCTCGGCGTTACATACCTCGGGGTCCGATAATTCATTTGGTTCAAATAATATTATGGCCACGAGGAGGTGAAACTAAAGTCTAGACTTTATTATGCACGAAATTTTCAGATTCCTCATGCGTGGTACTAATACAAGACTCATAAGATAAAGCGTGACTTACATCTTGGGGTTTAAAGGACGAAATAAAAGCAGCATGAGCATATGAGGTATTAGAGTTATACCTGTTACAAAGAACTCTCTCATCTAACTTACTATAATTTGTTCAGGAGGATGACGTCGTTCAATGTGTAGAGGAGCCTGTGGTATCGTAGGTGACATAGGTGTAGCAGTAATGGCATCTACCTCATTGGAGGTAGGATCAGCACCACTGTATACCTCTTGCAAGAACTCGTCCTTGAGTATTTTTCCCAAAAGTAATCTTCTCATCACTGGTGGCACGAGTGAGGGAGAAGAACCATCATGAGTCTACATTCATGTGGCGAGAGCAACCGAAGTCAATGAACCATATGTTCTCCTTTCGGTTGTGACGAGCTTACAAAGCACGAACAATCGTCGGTATTATAGTACCGGGTTAGACAATAAAGCTTTAGGTAACCAGTACTGATATACACGACGAACAGAAGCAACAACAGGCAAAGAAAAAGAATTTTGACATTCTGGGTACTGCTGGTCAGACCACAGTTGTCATGAATAGTTATTCTTCTCTCATCTTATTCTAGTTTATTTTATTTTATTCTATTCTTTTCTCATCCTATTATCTTATCCTCTTATATCATTCTTGAATTCTTTCATCTTATCTTTTCTGAAACTTGGTTTTCATACTGAAGTTGACCTCCTTACCTCTAGAATCTCTACAGGACCGAGCCCTTCGTGATCAAGTGACGGAAGCCCTGGGAGATCAAGATCTGCCGTTTGTTTCAAGTCGACCATCTATATAAGTTAGATTAGTAGTAGCCTTTCTCAGTTTTAGTATCGTTTAGTCCACGTAATAGGATCTTCTGAGTGTCTCCTTTTGATTGCTTCTCGATAGCTTTTTGGCTATTTGTTCGTGGGGTTAAACGAACTTTTCCCCAGTTAGGTTCTTCTATCTTCCTCCCTTGTTTCTCACTCATCTTCGTGCTTTCCCCCTCATCTATTATGATTTCTTCTCCTCGTCTATTAAACCCACGAAGATCTGTTGCAGATGGTTCAGACCCGCAACTCCGCTAGTCAGGATGAGCCCCCGAACGCCAATGCACCACCTTCTCTAGCCGCCAGTGTAGATGAGGGTTTGGGTCAGTTCATGGTAGCCCAGACACAGTTAATGAACTCGATGATGCACAAAATGAACCAAATGATGAACCAGGAGAACCAGACCACCATTGCTTTGCTCGTAGTGCTGAATCGAAACAATCAAGCAGCTGCCATGCCAGCGCCACCACAGCCACCAGCGTTTCCTCAGTCAAGGCTGGCAGAGTTCATGAGGACCCATCCATCTACTTTCTGTAGCTCCTCTGAGCCTTTGGATGCAGATGACTGGCTGCGCTCTACTGAAAAGAAGCTCGCCATCACCCGTTGTGACGATCGGGAAAAGGTCATGTATGCCTCACATCAGCTTGAAGGTACCGCCACATAATGTTGGGAGAACTACTGCGCCGCTCGTGAGAACCCTGAGAACATTACTTGGGCTGAATTTTCTGAAGCCTTCCGCAACTCTCATATTCCTGATGGAAAGGTGGGGATGAAGAAGAACGAGTTTCGTGAGCTACAGTAAGGAAGCATGTCAGTAGGTGAATACCTCAATAAGTTCACTCAATTGTCTCGTTATGCTCAAGAGGACGTTGCCACAGATGATGCTCGTCAGAAGCGTTTCAACCAAGGACTCAACCCTAGCTTGAGGGTTCAAGTCATCGGGAATGACTATGCAAATTTTCAGCACATGGTGAACAAGGCCATGCTCATAGAGGAGTCTCGTCTTGAGCTTGAGGAATCCCGTAAGAGGAAAATGATGCAGAACGGTGCCTATCAGAGTTACCCACAGAGAGCCAGAATGAATGTACAGCACCCTGCCCCGTGTCGATCCACCTGTCACATTCAGAGCCCCTGCAATAGCACCTCGCCCACCTGTCCCAGTGTTCCGCAACTTCAACAACGTCAGCAACCAGTAGCCAAGAAACAACAATAATGCCGCAGGGATCACCTGTTTTAATTGTCAGAAGTTGGGGTACTACGCCAGCAGCTGCCCGCAGAGGTAAGGTCCATCACCTATCCGATTCAACCTGGGAACTACTCCGACCAGAACCCCCATGCCAGGAGCCGGACGTGGGGCACCTTAGACTCCAGCTGCACCAGCCAAGACCTCTTAGCCTTTTGGGAGAGGCCGTGTGAACCATGTCATGGTGGAGGAAGCCTAGAGACGACCACGGACGCCGTCCGGGTAAGTTCCTAGTAAATTCAAAGACTGCCATCGTTTTGTTTGATTACGAGCTTCAGATTCATTTGTTTCTTGGAGTTTTGCCGAAAGGCATCAGTTAGTGGTTCTGACTCTTAAAAATATTTTGTTGGTTAAATCACCTGGTTCAGAAATGAGGACAAACCAAGGTTGCCCAAAAGTTAGAGTTACCATAGAAGGGGTAGAATTCCTTGCCAACCTTATCATCATCGACACCAAGTCCATTGATGTGATTTTGGGAATGGATTGGCTTGCCAATCACCAAGCACTCTTGGATTGTGGTGGTAGAAGCATCACTCTGGTTTGTCCAGTTGGAACCAAAGTGAAGTTTGAAGCCTCCACGGAGAAGCATGATGGAGCATTACTCTACAGTATCAGTGCTGTATCTTTGGAAGATGCGCCAGTGGTCAGAGAGTTTCCAGATGTCTTCCCTGATGACCTATCCGGAATGTCACCGGACAAAAATATAGAGTTTGTCATCAATCTAGTTCTGGGAACCGCACCCATTTTCAAGAGACCTTATAGACTTCCTGTCAACAATTTAGTTGAGCTGAAGAAGCAAATCAAGGAAATGCAAGAAAAAGGTTTTGTCCGACCAAGTTCCTCACGTTGGGGAGCCCTAGTAATCTTTGTTGCAAAGAAGGATGGTACCCAACGGATGTATGTGGATTTCTGTGCCCTCAATGAAGTTACCATCAAGAACAAGTGCCCTCTGCCCAGAATTGATGAATTGTTTGACCAGTTGAAGGGTGCCGGAGTGTTCTCCAAGATAGATCTAAGGTCGGGATACCACCAGTTGAAGATTCGTCCGGAGGACATCCCCAAGATAGCTTTCTCAACCCGATATGGATTATATGAGTTCACGGTCATATCATTTGGATTGATCAATGCCCCTGCTTACTTTATGAATTTGATGAATAAAGTATTTATAGAGTATTTGGATAAGTTCGTCATTGTATTTATTGATGATATTCTGGTATATTTCAAGAGTGAAGAAGAGCATGAAGAGCACCCCCACTTGGTCCAGAATAAGCTTAGAGATCATCAACTCTATACCAAATTTTGGTAGTGTGAGTTCTGGATGAAGGAAGTCACTTTCTTGGGACACATTATATCTGCAGAAGGAGTCTCTGTTAACCCTAACCAAGTTAAGGATGTGCTTAACTGGGAGTCACCCAAGTCTGTGCCTCTGATTCGAAGTTTTCTCGGTATGGCAGGATACTATCGCCGGTTCATAGAAGGATTCTCCAAAATAGCAAGACCCCTCACCCAGCTGTTGAAGAAGGAGAATAAATTTGCTTGGACGATAGAATGTGAGCAAAGTTTTCAAGAGTTGAAGAAGTATTTGACAACTACTCTAGTGTTGATTCTACCGAATGTCCGGAAGGATTTTGAGATTTTCTATGATGCATCCCGTCAAGGACTCAGCTGTGTTTTGATGCAAGAAAGGAAGGTAGTAGTTTATACTTCACGTCAGTTGAGACTTCATGAAGTAAACTACCGTACTCATGACCTAGAGTTGGCTATCGTAGTGCATGCTTTGATGATATGGCGTTATTACCTTATCGGTAATCGCTGTGAAGTTTACACGGACCATAAAATCTTGAAGTACATTTTTACTCAAGCTGATCTTAATATGAGGCAAAGAAGATGGTTGGAGTTAATCAAGGATTACAATATTAGAATCCAGTATCACCTAGGCAAGGCTAATGTTGTGGCAGATGCTTTGAGCAGAAAGGTTTACTGCAATGCCCTGATGATCAAGGAAAGTCAACCAGCCTTGCATGAAGAATTTTAGAAGCTCAAGCTATAGTTGGATGAAGAGGGTTACCTAGCCACCTTGGAAGTTCAACCTACTCTGCGGAATCAGATCAAGGAAGCCCAACTTGAAGATGCAGATATCAAGGATATCAAGAGCAACATGAGGAAGGGTAAAGCCCTAAGATTTTTCGAAGATGAACAAGGGACTGTTTGGTTTGACAAGTGAATTTGTGTTCCAGATCAGAACGAGCTTAAGCAGTTGATACTCAAGGAAGCACATGAAACCTTGTACTCCCTTCACCCCGGAAGCACTAAAATGTATCAAGATCTCAAGGAAATATTTTGGTGGTCTAGCACGAAGTGTGAGATTGCATAGTATATAACTTAGTGTGATGTTTGCCAGCGAGTTAAAGCTGAACATCAGAGAACCGCTGGAGTCTTGCAACCTTTGAAGATACCTGAATGGAAATGGGAAGAAATTGGCATGGACTTTATCACCGGTTTGCCAAGAAGAAGAGCAGGATATGATTCTATCTGGGTGATTGTTAGATTATCGAACCAAAGTTGCTCACTTCCTCCCAGTCAAGACTACCTACTCCGAAGACAGACTTGCAGAGTTATATTTGGCAAAGATAGTGTGTCTGCATGGTATACCAAAGAAGATCATGTCGGATCGAGGACCCCAGTTCACCTCAAGTTTTTGGTAGAAGTTGCACAACATTTTGCGCACTAATATGAATTTCAGCATAGCTGTCGGGACCCGAAAATACATCTCAGGAACCCTCTGTCTATTCTGAACTAGTCCCAGATCAGTAGCTAGCTCACACAGGAAACAGTGATGAAATACCATCCATTTATTCGATTTAACTAGAAAGATCTCAGAATAACAAATAATAATAACTGGACCTTATGGTCAATGTTTACTTAACTTGCCACGCAGGGCTAAAGAAATAAATAAACTCTTGCAGCGGAACGAGAAACTTGGAAAGGCCAATCAACATGCCCACAGGCAATCGAGTGGAGAACGCATCCTAATCCGCAAAACCTTCAACATCTTGATTTTGGAAGAACTCCTGTGCAGCTTGATATTCTTCAACTGATCAACAAAGGCATGAGCCGTGAGTACATAAAGCACTCAGCAGGCCGTAGGGAAATGTATGCAAATAGTATTCATGCAAGGCTTACCAAAGGTTAGCTGTATGGTTCTTTTGCAGAAAACAGCATTTATGACAAATACAATAAATAGATTGAAATGCGTAATTGAAAAGAATAATAAATACATTAAGCAATTCCTTTGAAACAACCAGTGAACTAACCATTCACTTCTCAACCAAACCAATGACAAGTGAACTCCCCATTCACCCATCGACACAAACCACCAAGTGAATTACCCATTCACCGAACAAACATTATATTCATCAAGTGAACTTCCCATTCACACTCCGACTTATTTTTAGAAGAAACTCTATCTCCCGTGTGAAATTCCCGAGCACGCCCATAATCATGACACGGCTATTCGAATAGTTTTACACACTGCAGAGGTTGTACAACTTGACCCACAAGACACGACTTCTCTAGTTGGTTTGGCATCCGTCGATACCACCGCCACTACCTTAGGTAAGCGTGCTAGAGTACGTGACAAAGCCTTTACAAAGCTCCTTCTTAACCTAGTTACGCCTCACGAGGTTTCAACCTTTGAATGTCTCCATCCGACTGCAGACGGGGCCCCCTCTTGCGCCATAGTGAGTACGTACCCCGTAACTCACTCTTCCAAGACAGAACCAGAAATAAGATATTGCTAATTAATCAGCCAGGTCCCGCCCATACAGGACATGTGGTTGTACGGTTAAGGCTCAGTTCAATGGCGCACAAGATTAAGTCCTTGACAAGTTACTCAGGCGATCTTTCCACAAACCCACAACGTGTTAAATCCACACCCTCAATCCACCATCCACTGCTTTGAGTGAAAACCATTTTGTTCAAAAGAAACCAATGACATCCCCTGTCATGGCTCACAAGTTTTAACAACAGTGGCTAACCACCACAATTCCATATATCATTAAGTCAAGATTAATCATTATGACACATGTGATGATGAACCCATCGAGACTAGGCTTGACTAAGCACTAATACGATACCCATGTTGGTGATACAATTATATCCAACTAAAATTATCCAAGCTAGGGTGACCAAGGATTCATGGCATTCAAAAGTTCAATGGAGGTATAATGACAACAGGTAATAACTAAACCCAAAACAATTGATATAAAGATAGCATGCAGTTGTATAAAACAATATACTTTTGAAATCATAGGATCAATATGATCAAAGGACTACGGCTTGCCTTGGAATAAATCCTGGATTGATCTTGATCTTGGTGTACTTCTCCTTGTTCAAAACTTCCAAGTAGCAACGCCTACTCGCAAAATAAGCAAATAGAACAAATAAATACCAACCAGAGATAAGATCAATTCCAAAATTAAATAAAAATCATAAATAAATAGAGCTCGAATTTAGATGAATTTACAAATTTGAATGGGCTCAATCGGAGTTCGGATGCAAAAGATATGGGCTTTGAAGATTGAAAATAAATCAAAACCCTAATTTGGATTTTAATTTAATTTCTGATTTATTTTTCAATGGGAAAATCGACTTATGACGTCACCGACGTCACGGAGGATTTCAAATTAAAAGAAAATAAAAGGAATTGGATCGACACGTGGGTCCCACTTGGCATTTGGATGGCTCACAGTGAACTCGGTTCGGGAGGTTTGGCTCGAGTGCACCACATGGCTTCGCCACCCAAGCGACGGTTATGCCACATGGGCAAAAGAGCCGAGGGCGCCGACTTGGCTATGAGATGGTCGACTCGGCGCAGGTTCCCGAGCAGAGAGCTCCGCCGCCGATCGGACGGCGACGGCGAACCACGAGAGGGCGGCGGGAGGTGGAAAATGGGACCAGAGAGAAGGTCAAGTCTTTGGAGGAGGTGGTTAGGCTAGGCGGCGACGCCTCACCGGTGGTGGCGACAATGGCGGCGGTGGCGACGACTCTTTTTGTCGGACGGCCCGACAACCAAGTAGGGGTTCTCGCCAGAGCGACGGGTCTGGTAGAATCTGGTATTATGACTCGGTGGCGGTGGTAGCACCGGCCGCGAAGGTCCAAGATGGCGGAATTCGACGGCGAAGCGAGCTCGCCGCTGACGATCTTTCGGTGATGGCGGCGCCAGACGACGGCCGGGCCGAGAGCTTAGGGTTTTGGGAGAGGAAGTTGGGGCGAAGAAATTGCTGCGGGGCTCGGGCGCTTATATAGCTGAGGAGTCCGGAGACAGGACACGCTGCCGGTGGTGGAGAAGCTCGGACTCCCGAGTCCGGGTTGAAGACGACGGTGACGTGGCGACGCGGGCGGGCCACCGATCGGGAGAGAGGCGAGGTACAGTGGCCGGCTTTGGCGGTCCCACGCGCAGAGAGAGAAAGCGAGCGCAAGTGAGGTCATGGGCGGGCCCACCGGCAGAGAGAGGAGTGGGCGCGGGAGGCTGGGCCGAGGCGCGGGAGTTGGGCCGGAACAGTGATGGGCTTCGGCCTGTTACTGTTCCGAAGAAAATAATATGTTTTTCTTTTTATAAAATACTGAAAATCCAAATGGCAATTAGAAAATAGAGAATGCACTCAGAAAAATTCTAGAAAATTCTATAAAATATATCTAAGCCAATAGAATCCAAATAAAATAATTTTGATAATAGTTGATGTTGGAATTAATCATGTTAAATTGTTTTGATCTCTGAAATTTCTAATTAAGCTTTAACTTTAGTAGAAAATTTCAAATGGTTATTTTTCTTTTAAAACTTTAAAACAGACCAAATTTTTGGGATGTTACAATAGCCTACCATCCGCAGACAGAAGGACAGACATAAAGGGTAAATCAAATCCTGGAAGATATGCTGAGGGCTTGCGCCATAGCAAACTAGACCAGTTGGGATAAAATGCTACCCTACGCAGAGTTTTCCTATGATAACAGTTATCAATCAAGTCTCCAGATGTCCCCATTTGACGCTCTCTACGAAAGGAAATGTAGAACACCCTTGTATTGAAATGAAGTAGGTGAAAGACAAGTGCTTGGGCCAGATATTCTGGAGAAGGCCGAAGAGCAAGTTTGGTCAATCAGAGAAAAGCTGAGAATATCACAAACCAGGCATAAGAGTTATGCTGATAATCGTCACCGAGATCTAGCCTTTGCACCTGGAGATCACGTGTACCTGAAGGTATCATCTCTCAAAGGAACGCGTCGTTTCAGAGTAAGAGGGAAGCTTGCACTTAGATACATTGGACCTTTTCCAGTTCTAGTCAGAAGAGAAGTTGCTTACAAGTTGGAACTCCCGACTTATCTGTCAGATGTGCATAACGACTTCCATGTATCTCAATTGAAGAGGTGCCGGCGTGTACCAGAAGAGCAAATGCCATTAGAAGCAGTTGACCAGCAGGAAGATCTCACCTACAAGGAGCAACCCAACAAGATCTTGGAAATAGCAGAGCGAGTGATAAGAAGCAAGATCATCCATTTCTGCAAAGTTCAGTGGAGCAATCACACCGAAGCAGAAGCCAACTTGGAACGAGAAGAGGACCTGAAGGTCAAGTTTCCCCACCTATTCTCTAGTCAGCCTGAATCTCGGGGTTGAGATTCCCTTTAAGAGGGGCAAGTTTGTAGCATCCTAATTTTTAGAGTTTTTTAAAATTTTATAAAATAAATATAACCATTTGCTTTTATTGCTAAAGCTTAATTTGTAATTTCAGAAAAATAAAAAATAGTTTAATATGAATGAATCAAACTCCAATTAATTAAAGTTTGATTTAGTTGAGTTTTCTGGTATTTAAAGTCAAAAATATTATTTTAAGTATTTTCTTGAATTTTTGGAATTTAAAAAGATTTTTTCCTATTTCCCAAAAAATAAAAATATTTTAATTGCATAATTTAAACATAAATTAGAGTTGAAAATATTTTTGTTAAGTTCCAAATAATTCAAGGAATTTCTGTGTATTTTTATAGAATTTTTGGGCTTTATTTGCCATTTTATAAAAAGCCTTTTTATTTGTTGTATTTCTTAAATATCAGAAAAATCAATTAAACCCTTCTACTGTTCACGGGCCGAATTCTTCTGGCCCGTTTCTATTCACCTACCGCCTAGTCGCTGTGACCTTATCCGCTCCTCACGCTGCGTGGGCCACGCCCATCAGTGTCGCCACTCCCGCTCCCGCACGCGCCCTCCCCTCTCTCTCTGCCCCGGGCCCGCGTGTTAGTCCCGCGCACGGTTTTTCTTCCCCGTCTCTCCCAGACGCGCTTCGCTTCCTCCGCTGCTGCCGCCTCGCCTGTCTTGCCTTGAGCCCCTCGTCGGGATTTTTTGCATGCCATTGTCTCCTAGGCTCGCACCGAACCCCACCTCCGCCTCCCGGTGCTACTGGCCAAGGCCCTCTCCGTGCTGGCTCTCCCCTCCTTCCTCTATAAAAACCAAACCGCAGCACCCCTCCACTCCTCCTTCCCCTCCTCTCCTCCAGTGCAAACCAGCAGCTCCCCTTCCTCCTGCCACCCCTACGCCACCTCCATTTCCCCCTCTACCTCCTCTTGTGCATTGCTCCTACTTCATGCCGCTTCAATTCCTGTCGCCGAGCGCCGCAGCTCCTGCAGTTTCCACACCCTGGTACTACCACTCTTCCTCCACCAGTAGTACAGTTTCCTTTCCTCGCCGGTACTACCGCCCGCACCTCTCCCGGTACTTCCGCCCTCCTTCCCCCGGTACTACAGCTTGGAACACTCCGGAACTACCGCTCGTTCCCTCACTGGAACTACCGCCCGCAACACCCCGGAACTACCGCTCGTGTCTGCGTGGCAGTCCACGTAGCGTCGCGTGGCTGCTCAGGGTTTTTCAAATTTTCTTTTGAAAAATCCAGAAAATCTGATTTCTATAATTTTATGTGATTCCAAACATCCGGAGGTCATAGCTTCTTCATCCGAACTCCGTTTTGGGTTATTAGAATTTCTATATTCATCTATAATTAGTATCTTTCATTTGGTTCTAGTTTTGTAATTTTTAGATTTTATTTATTATTGTTTTATTTATTTTGTTCTTTTCACACGTATGGATTCCGACGTTTCGGATGAAATCTTTGACCCGGCAACCGACACATGGCAACTCTTCAACGAAGGCAAGTCGTAGATCTTTGACCATGTTGTACCCATTTTACAAAATTATATTATTTTATAGCAACATGCATAGCTAGTTTTATAATAAATGGTTTCAGTAGTAGTTAATCACCTAATTGCCCTTATGCCTCCTTGATAAATTGAGAATGACATGTCCCCTTGAATGGCATAAATCCTTGGACACCTTAGGATGGTTAATTATTAGTTGGACATATTTGTGTTACCAACATGGGTGCGTATTATGCTTAGCCACGCTTTAGTTACCCGATGGGATTCACAATGACATAGACATACTTCAACAAATTATTGTACTTAACCACAGAAAATATGGAATTGTGGTGTGGCCAGTGTTGTTAAAAGATGTTGTACCATGGCAATGGTTGCCATTTGGTCGGGTTGAACCAAAAATGATTTATACTTGGACGAGTGATCGTGCTGTATGGATATGATAACATCATTGTTGCAACTGTGCGAGCTAGCTACTGATCATGGGACTAGTTCGGAATGCACAGGGGGTCTCGGGGTTGCATACCTCGGGGTCTGACAATTCATTTGGTTCCAATAACATTATGACCACGAGGAGGTGAAACTAAAGTCCATACTTTATTATGCTCGAAATTTTCTGATTCCTCATGCATGGCATTAATCCAAGACTCATCAGATAAAGCATGACTTACATCTTGGGGTTTAAAAGAGGAAATAAAAGCAGCATGAGCATATGAGGTTCAGAGTTATACATGTTACGAAGAACTCTCTCATCTAACTCACCAATAATTTATTCAGGAGGATGACATCGTTCAATGTGCAGAGGAGCATGTGGTGTCTACCTAAATAAAACAACAAAGCAAGAATGAGCCAAAGACTCAGCAAGTACTTGAAAGTAACAATCAACATCCAATGAACCATATACATTATCACAGATTGAACATTTATTGGAAACAATTCTTATGAATGGATGAAATGAAATGATGCAGTGAAGGAAGTGGACATATTGCAAAGATATATCAGTATAGCGAGTGAAACACCGTCGGTGTTCACTAAAAGTTTCCGTATGAAGAACGTTTCATACGGTCGTCCAACGTGGCCCACATTGGAATGGTGGACACACGTACCCATTCTGGAATTGATGGGATTTCTGATGCCCATACTGGAATTGATGGGTCTTACACGAGAACTCCACTTTCGTGGTCATTATGAATTCATGCATGACATGATGTGATCTCATGGTAAATTTGAACATCAAGCATTAATGGAAAGAATTACACATGGCATTCAACTACACATGAAAACAAGTAACCATGTACACATACATCACATATTGTATCAATAATAGCATACAAGTACTTGCCTGCCGCGCTACGATGGGTTGGGAGGTAACTGAGATACCCCTCCACTCACCGCTTCACCGCCTACAATATAAAATAACCAAAATGAGGACAAACGAGCAAGACATTGCTACACGTGCCCTCCCACAATCTCTAACCAAACCAACCAAAGAAAAGGTTCAATTTGATCCATTCGCCCAAACATTCCAAATACCCCTAAACTGGCAGTTTTACTAGTGCTCAGCTTCTCTTAACGTAACTGGCTACGAAACTCTAGTTGATGGTAAACTCTAATTCGGCCAAAACAGAGGTCTAACCATCCAATGAAAACTATAACCGCATCTGCCTGCATCTGTAATGACCCTAAAGAAAAGGCTTTAACTTTTAAACCACTGATCCAAATAAAGTGATCTTTATCAGCCTGGAAACATGGTGAAATTATCTTCATAAACCTAGTTGGGTGCCGACCTGATTCTGACTCTAACTAGATCAAAATCTAGGTGCAACCGACAATACCCAGCATTTCTGTCAGACAGAGCAGTACGTGGTAAAACAGTCATAACTTTTAAACTACTTTGTAAAAATTCGTGATCCAGGTGCCAAAAGAAAGCTAATGAAACCAGGATCAATTCTCCAGAAGACACAGATGTCCAATTCGGCCTCTAAGACACCAAAAACTGAGGTACAACGTACTGGACAGAATCAATCTACTGACTGAATTAAAACGAAACTACAAATCCAATCGGATTCTCAACTCTAATGGAATCAAACAACGAATCGGATGTCTAATTACCCTTGTAGACCAGTAGGAAGACGAAGATCTGCTGCACAAGGGCCTTCCTCCCTTCCCCTCTCTTCCCTCTCTTAGGGCCGGCCACCGGAGATTTATTTAACACCGTCGACGCGTCGGCGGGAACGGAGATGTTGGAGGGACCTTGAGGAGGAGCGACGGGATCACTTGGAGATGGCACCACCACAGCGAGGAGGCACCAAGGAGCAGCAAGGGAGCCGGCTTTGGGGAGGAGAGGAGGCGGCCAAAGGGGGAGAGAGAGGAGGCGGCTAGGGTTTGGGGGGGGGAGTGGCGCCCCCCCTTTTTGGCCGGCCCAAGTAGGGGCCACTGGTCACTGATCATGCCTGAGTTGATGTAAAATAACATTTACCCCCGAAAGCATCTAGGCCCCTAAAATGGTTTTGGTAATTAATGATAATATGTGAATATGGGATTAACAAGTTTACTAAGAATGTGCAAGGTTAATTCCATTTGATGAACATGATGAAGCAAGGATGCATGCTAAAGGAAAATGTGAAGATCAACAAGGCGTAAAGTCAAGGTACAAATAGTCTAGGATCTTTTCTATTTTACCGGTCTAAGGAGAATTGGTTGGTAGACCGGATTATAGGATAAATGCCGACTATTAAGGGGATCACGACTAGTAGCTTGATAGCTTACTCTTGTGCCATATGGATCAACTTAGGATCATGCATGCATTTAAAATTGGACTTGAATTTAAGTTAGAATGAATTCGATGCTTTAATTCGAATCGGATGAACAGAAGGCTTAGCAGCGGTTGTACAGAAGCCGTTGTTCGATGATATTTCGTGGTTGCAAAATAACAAGACGAGTGTAATCTCCTTTGAAAACCGCTTTTGAGAATCGGTATGTATGCACAGATAATCGGATGGACCGCATCCGGTTGTTCCGATGATATTTAGCGGTTGCAAAATAACAAGACTGAGTGTAATCTCCTTTGAAAACCTCTTTTGAGAATCGGCCGCATCGCACGATAATCGGATGAACCGCAATACGGATGTTCCAAATGTATTTGGCGGTTGTAAAATTCGAAACGGATGCAAAATCTACGGTTTAGAGACCACAAATCGGACGATCCGGTGTTTGCTCGCGGATGAACCGCAACTAAATCCAACGGCTATATCGGTGCATTTAATGTGTAACATAGCCGCATCGCGGCATTGAGCGTAGCGCGGTTGTACCGATGCTAACACGCCGGTTGTTCCGATTTGTACTGAACTTTCGGGAACTTCTTCCCAACGGCTAGAATTGGTTGGTGGAGGCTATAAATACCTCTCCAACTGCACAAGGGACATGTTACACAGTGCATTGAAGATAACTCAACCCTTGTGAGCATTGTGCATTCAATTCTACTCCCAATTTACTCTTGCATTCATTGAAAGGGAGATCAAGTGCATTCATCTTAGTTGATTCATTGGCACTTGAGTAAAGTCAAGCGAGGATCGTTGATCTATTCTCTTGGGGTGTTGCCGCACTCCTAGACGGCTTGGCGGTGAAGCACGGTGATCTTCTCAAGTGAAGCTTGTGAGAAGACCCGAGCAAGATTGTGAGTGGTTGGTGTTCACCATCTCCGGAGCGGAGGAAGAACAACCCAAGTGATCGAGGGAAGGCTTAATTCGTGGAGCCGGCTTGGGTGATCAAGCTTCCTCAACGTGGACTAGTGAAGACCGGCAAGTCTTCGATACCACGGGAAAAACATCATTGTGTCTTGTGGTTATTTCTTGTCTTTACAATTCCGCACTTATATTTCTAGCTTGCTTATTGTGATTAAATTGCCTAGCTAGGAGCATAACTTGTTAATTTGTTAAAACTTTAAAACCTCCTATTCACCCCCCTCTAGTCGGTTATCCTTGATCCTACAAGTGGTATCAGAGCTTGGTCTCTCCGTTGTTGGACTTAACCGCCTAGGAGAGCAAGGATGGCTAGTGAGGGAATGGCTTTAGGAAGGGCTCCACTCTTTGATGGCACAAATTATGCTTATTGGAAAATTAGAATGTCAATCTTTTAAAGGCCATGAGTCCAAGCATTTGGAAAATCGTAAATGATGGTTACACTATGCCTCTTAATCCACTTGAACCCACGGATCAAGACACGCGTAACTCTCATTTAGATGCCCAAGCTATGAATGCTCTCTTTGGCGCTTTGAACGCGGATGAGTTCAATAGAGTGAGCAATTTGGAAACCGCTCATGCTATTTGGACAACTCTCTGAAATCCATGAGGGTACATCCACGGTCAAAGAAGCCAAATTGCATAGGCTTCGGATTAAATATGAGACATTCATAATGTTGCCTCATGAAAACATCAATGAGATGTATTCAAGACTCAACAACATTGTGAATGAGCTCAAAGGCCTTGGGACTAACCTTTCCGATGTTGATATTGTGCGCAAGATGCTTAGGGCTCTTCCTGACAAATATGAAACTTTGGTGACGCTCTTCATCAACTCTCCCGAATTGCCAAGGATGACACCAACGGGCCTTTTGGGCAATCTCATCACAAATGAGTTGTTCAAGAAGGACAAAGAAGAGCTCGTGGAGACATCCTCCTCAAAGAAGAAAATTACCGCTTTCAAGGCCAAAGCGGAATCAAGTGATGATGAGGATGAAGGAGAAGATTCCATGAGGAGTATGCACTCCTTGTAAGAAAAATGAAGAAGTTCATGAAGAGACGCCCCAATAGAAGCTACAACTTTGACAAATACAAGAAGGGACAATATTCAAGTGACAAGAAGCGTTATAGCAACATTCGATGCTATAATTGTGATGAAAAGGGGCACATCTCATCTCGTTGCCCCACAAAGAAGGATGACAAGGACAAGTCATTCAAGAAGAAAGAATATAATGGCAAGAAGAAGCTTTTCAAGAAGCTTCACAAGGATGGCAAGAATGAAGCTCACATTGGAGAGTGGGATTCAAATGATGAATCAAGCGACTCCGACTCCGATGAGGATGAGTATTCCAAGAAGAAGGGACTAGTTGGCATTGCTATCAAAGAAACTCCTTCACTATTCTCCACTCCTACATGCCTCATGGCAAAAGGAGATAAGGTAAAATCCATTGATAGTGATGAACCAACTTATGAAGAATTATTGGAAATGCTTGATGAATTAAATGAATTTAATGGAAAAGAGAAGTCAAAATTTAAAGTCTTGAAGAAAGAATATCTCTCTCTAAAAGACTCTTTTGAGGAGCTAAAGAAAGCTCATGATTCTCTCATCTTAAAGAATATTGAAAATCTCATTCACATATTGGAATTACTTGTGATTTAATGAATGAGATGTCTAAAGTAGATAATGCTTTAAATGAAAAATCCATGTCTAGCATTTCTACTTCATGTGATGATTTACTTGCCATGCCATGTTGCTCTAGTGATGATTCAATTGCTAGTTTAGCAAATACTTGTGATCCTTTACTTATTGTTGAGAACCATGAATTAAAAGAACAAGTCAATAAACTAAGCAAAAGCTTGGAAAGATGCTTTAAGGGTAAGGCCACCTTAGACAAGCTTTTGAGTGAGCAAAGGTGCTCATTCAACAAGGAAGGTCTCGGGTATGTGCCTAAGAAAGGTAAGAAGCTGCAAATAAACCCACAAGGTATGTGAGGGAAAATGGTAAGTATTGCTATAAGTGCTGGAAATAGGACATGTGCAACAAAATTGTCCTAAAGGTAAAATTGCATCTTTTGGTATATATAATTCATGCTATATGCTTAGAAAGACTAAGGATGGTAAAATACTTGCTCATTTTATTGGCACTTCAATTTTAGGCGCTAAAAAGAACGCTATTTGGGTGCCTAAAACCTTGGTCACTAACCTCCAAGGACCCAAACAAATTTGGGTACCTAAAAGAACTTGATTCTTGTTTTGTAGGTGAACTACAAGACCGTGGAAAACATTGGGTGCTTGATAGTGGTTGCACTCAACACATGACCGTGATAGAAAAATGTTCACCACATTCGAGAGTGGGAAAGGAATGGACAAAATCACATTTGGTGACAATAGCAAAGGAAAGGTAATTGGATTGGGTAAAATTGCTATCTCAAATGACCTTTCCATTTCAAATGTATCTCTAGTAGAATCACTAAACTTTAACTTGTTATCCGTAGCTCAAATATGTGATCTAGGACTAATTTGTTCTTTCTCTAAAGAAGGTGTTACAATTTCAAATGAAAATGATGACTCTTTAATTTTTAAAGGATTTAGATTTGGAAACCTTTATTTGGTAGATTTCACTTCAAATGATTCATGCTTAAAAACTTGTTTGATGGCAAAACCTCCTTGGGTTGGCTTTGGCATAGAAGGCTAGCTCATGTAGGAATGATTCAACTCAAAAAGCTTTTCAAACATGATTTAGTTGTTGGCTTGAAAGATGTGAAGTTTGAGAAAAACCGACTTTGTAGTGCATGTCAAGCCGGTAAACAAGTCGCTAATTCTCACCCTTCCAAAAGTATCATGTCAACTTCTAGACCATTGGAACTCTTACATATGGATTTGTTTGGGCCAACAACCTATAAGAGTATCGGGGGAAATAGCTATTGTTTGGTTATTGTGGATGATTACTCTAGATATACATGGGTATTCTTCCTAGATGATAAAAGTGAAACCTCCGAATTTTCAAAACTTTACAAAAGGGCCCAAAATGAATTTGATTTCAAAATAAAGAAAATCAGTAGTGATAATGGTTCCGAGTTCAAAAATACTAAAGTTGAAGACTTTTGTGATGAACTTGGAATAAAGCACTAACTTTCCACAACCTACACCGGAACAAAATGGAGTTGTAGAAAGGAAAATCGTACATTAATTGAAATGGCTAGGACAATGCTTGATGAATATAATACTCCGATAGTTTTGGGCGGAAGCAATTAACACCGCTTGTCATGCCATAAATCGTCTTTATTTACATCGTCTTTTGAAAAAGACTTCCTATGAGCTTCTTGTAGGAAGAAACCGAACATCTCCTATTTTCGTGTCTTTGGTTGTAAATGCTATATTTTAAAGAAGGGTGTTCGCTATCAAAATTTGAAAGTAGATGTGATGTTGGTTTCTTGCTAGGTTATTCATCAAATAGTAAAGTTTATCGTGTCTTCAACAAAAACTCCGGTTTAGTTGAAGAAAAACATGATGTTCAATTTGATGAAACTAACGGCTCTCAAGAAGAGCATGAGAATTTGGATGATGTAGGCAATGAAGCTTTGAGAAGGGCAATGGAGCATATGCAAATTGGTGACATAAAGCCGAAGATGATTCATCATCCTCCACACAAGTTGAACCACCAACATCTTCTACAAACCAAGTTCAATTTGACAATAAGGAAGATGATCAACCATCTAACTTACCACCAAGAATCCACAATGCAATTGCTAAGGATCATCCAATAGACCAAATATTGGGTGATGTAAGTAAGGGTGTTCAAACTCGATCTCGTGTTGCTTCTTTTTGTGAATATTACTCTTTTGTCTCTTGTATTGAGCCAAAGCATGTAGAAGAAGCACTTGAAGATCCGGATTGGGTGAATGCTATGCATGAAGAACTCAACAACTTCACCCGAATGAAGTTTGGACATTGGTGGATCGACCCAAGGAACACAACGTCATTGGTACAAAATGGGTCTTTAGGAACAAGCAAGATGAAAATGGTTTGGTTGTTCAAACAAAGCAAGATTGGTAGCTCAAGGGTATTCACAAGTTGAAGGTTTGGATTTTGGTGAAACTTTTGCTCCGTAGCTAGATTAGAATCAATTCGGATATTACTTGCTTTTGCATCATGCTTTGATATTAAATTATTTCAAATGGATGTTAAAAGTGCTTTCTTAAATGGTAAAATTTCGAACTTGTATTTGTTGAACAACCTCCGATTTTGAAGATCCTAAAATCCAAATAAAGTCTATAAACTCTCTAAAGCGCCTATGGCCTTAAACAAGCTCCTAGAGCATGGTATGAACGACTTAGAGATTTTCTAGTCTCAAAAGGATTCAAAATTGGGAAGATTGATTCAACCTTATTTACTAAAGTTATAGATGATGATTTCTTTGTATGTCAAATTTATGTTGATGATATTATTTTTGGGTCTACTAATCAAGATTTTTGCAAAGAGTTTGGTGATATGATGTCTAGGGAATTTGAAATGTCGATGATTGGAGAATTAAACTACTTCCTTGGATTCCAAATCAAGCAACTCAAAGATGGGACCTTCGTGAGCCAAACCAAGTATGCAAAAGAATTGATCAAGAAGTTTGGTATGGAGGATGCAAAACCCATCAAGACTCCCATGGCAACAAATGGTCATCTTGACTTAAATGAGGGAGGTAAATCGGTAGATTTAAAGCTTTATAGATCTATGATTGGTAGTTTGCTTTATCTTACCGCATCTAGGCCCGATATCATGTTTAGTGTTTGTATGTGTGCTCGCTTTCAAGCAAATCCAAAAGAATGTCATTTAATGGCTGTTAAAAGAATTCTAATATATTTAAAGCATTCCTCTAGCATTGGCCTTTGGTTCCGAAAGGTGCTAAATTTGACTTAATTGGATATTCGGACTCGATTATGCGGGATGCAAAGTGGATAGAAAAAGCACCTCGGGTAGTTGTCAATTGTTAGGAAGATCTTTAGTATCATGGTCATCCAAGAAACAAAATTCAGTAGCTCTATCCACCGCCGGCCGAATATGTTTCGCGGGAAGTTGTTGTGCTCAATTGCTATGGATGAGGCAAACATTGATGGATTATGGAATTAAAGCGATAAAATGCCTCTTTGTGTGACAATGATAGTCTTTGTGAAAATTGCTAATAATCTGCTCAACACTCAAGAACCAAGCATATAGATATTCGCCACCATTTCTTGAGAGATCATGTGATCAAGGAGACATTGAAATTAGCCACATAAGAACCAAGACCAATTAGCGGATATTTTCACCAAGCCATTAGAAGAAGGCCGCTTTTGCAAATTGAGGAATGAATTAAATGTCATAGATTATTCAAACATTGTTTAAATTTTTGTTATTACGTTGCTTTTTATTTGGTGTTATTTGAATATTTTGTAAAAGAATTTCTCAAATCTCATATTAAATTCACTATAATTATAAAACTATGTTTATATATAATCTTGAGATATTATATGCATAATGATCCCTAAATGATGTTTTATTGAGTGTAAATCTAAGGATCATTTGCAATTATTCAATTCCAAAGAAATCCGAGCTTTATCAAAATCCCGTGACAATCGGTACATCCGAGTTATGCGAGCAGTGACGTCCATGAGCTTGGATCATCCGGCGTTATAATAGCGGAACGTCCGCTTTCCTTTTGACCTTATCACCCAGTGCTCGTCCGTTTTCCTTTTTCATCTCAGTCCGCTCGGGTTCCTCTCTCTCCAGTCGAGCGCCTCTCAAAACTCTCTTTCAAATCGAGTGATTCTCTGGTGGATCTCCAAGTCCTCGCCGATCCTTGCATTTCCAAGTGCTCTCCTTCCTCAAATCTCAAGGTAAAACATCTATTGATTCGTGTTTTACCGCATTTGGAGCACTCGGGGCAATTTTTAGGGTTTTTGATAATGCGATTGATATCTAGAAATCTAATTGGGCAAAAGTGCTTCACTGGTGTCCTATGACCCTTGCGCATCCAGTTCTAGCACTCAATCTCTTAGATTCCATCAAAATCTCAAGATTCTTCAACCCTAGTTTTTGGTCAGACAATCGGACGTTCGGTTCTTGAGGGCGAACGACCGCGATTCGACGTTCCGCCACATAACGGCGGATGATCCGATTATCTGATGAACGTAAATTGTCATTTCTTTCAATTCAATTCAATTCAAATCTGTTCCTTGACATCTTAATCACTCCAATCTCGTATAGATGCCTAGAATGCGAGGAACATCCAAGAAGTCTCGAGGATCGTCAAGACAAGGGTCTTGACACCTCATCCTCCACCGCAGGAAAAGGAAAGGGAAAGAGACCACTCCGTAAACCAATCGTAAAATAGCTCAGAAGTAAATCTTTTGAGGAATCAATCAAGAAGAAGAAGAAGAAGAGGAAGTTCCTCCAAGGACGCAGAAGATGATGATTTGATTGATCCTCCGGGACTCCTATCGACCTACATCTTCGTCACAGATGACTATGCCATCAAGCGCCATGTCAATCAATATCTTCTGAAGAATGACACATTAAATCCAAAATTCCACACAATCTTTCAAGAGCAAGTGTATGAGCAAATATATAGTAGGCACAAGAAGTTTGCCGATCATAAATGGATTAATTGGTCAAATATTAATACTTTGGACAAATACGATGGAGTCTATCGCCTTTTCTACAATGTGGGTCTTCATGATCTTGTGGGCATAAAATGAATTATGATGACAAGATCATTCGACGCTTTATGCCACATCGCATATGTCCCATGACTTGAAGACTTTTAGATGGTCGGTGGTGTCGAAATGTGGAAAGCACCAAAGAGGAATTTGAGAGTGTTGAGAATTCATCCAACTCTTGGGACAAAATCTTTGAGAGTTCAGCCCTACTTGTTCCTGCTTGGGCCATGCATTATGACTCTTCAGCCAAATGCAAGTTAGGGACAATTACTGGATTGAAGCCAGAAGTGAGCATGATTAACAGGATAATTAATCATACTTTCTACCCTAAGAGTGGGAATTTCGATGCAAGATGGGGCATGTTTGGAACATGATAGATCATATTGTGGAGGAGTTAAATTTGATGTAGTGGATGTTATTCTTCAAGGCATAGCCTCCTCCAAGAATGACAGAGTTAAAAGGATCTATTATGCTCCTTACATCATGGCATTGATTTTTAGAAAGATCGAGTACCGTGGTGGTTTGGGATCTACTCACAAGCCATATAAACCACGAGATGCCATTCCTCCTCAACAAGTCTCCGAGGATGCCCTCGCCGAGGTTGTTGCTCCTCCCGCCGCTATGCTCGATGCAAGTGCTCTAGCGCAAGTACTTCAAAATCGCAGCCTATTATCAAGACTTTGCGAGAAATGAAGGTGAACAAGTTGCCTTCGTGATGAGACTCGTCATAGGCTTACTAAGATGGCGGCTATCCAAAATGACTTCTTTGATGAGACTCATAACAGATTATCAGCTTTGTCTGAGGGCCTAAATGACTTAGAACATTTTCTCAAGACCCCTCAGCGTTATGTTCGCCGACCTCCTCAGTCGCCCAAGGGTCCTTCTTCTAGGACAGCTGCACCTACCTCGGCTCCTCGGTGCACCTCATCGAGTTTCAGCTCCAGCTCCTCCAGCTCCTACCACCCTCTCAGTATCTCAGGATCCCGCGCCCTCTGTGTCGCCTTCTCGGATCTCGCACGGCCAGCTCCGCTGCTTGCTTCTCCCGCTCTGCTCCCCTCGGGACCCGTTTCTTCCTCTCAGACCCCTCTGTTTGATGCTTTTTGGTACTTTGATGCCAAAGGGGGAGAAATTGTGAAGATGTGAAGACTTAGTTTTAGGGGGAGCTATGGGCTTATGTGACTATGGGCTTATGTGATTTATATGTGTTTTGTAAAACTGGTTGATTGTTGATCTATTTTGTGCCTGTAATAGTTGGTAACTTTTGTTGAACTTGTGGAATGTGGTTATGTCTTATTATCTTTTATGCAATGCAATCTGAATTATTTGACATATCTTATACTGTATTGCTTCCTCAAGTTCATAAATGCAAAAGAAACTCCGCCAAAATTTTCAATTCTTTACATATGCTTGCAAATTATTTACTATCCATATGCATATGTATAGGGGGAGTCTTCTTTTAATTGGATTTGACAAGAAAAATAATTCTCAAAATTTACTTATGCTCATTGCAAAGATTATTTTACCTGTCAAAAGACTTCAAAAGAATATACACTCTTAGTATATTCAAAACAACTTTTCTCACATATTAAGTGTGTTGTCATCAATTACCAAAAAGGGGGAGATTGAAAGCATCTAGGCCCCTAAAAATGGTTTTGGTAATTAATGATAATATGTGAATATGGGATTAACAAGTTTACTAAGAATGTGCAAGGTTAATTCCATTTGATGAACATGATGAAGCAAGGATGCATGCTAAAGGAAAATGTGAAGATCAACAAGGCTTAAAGTCAAGGTACAAATAGTCTAGGATCTTTTCTATTTTACGGTCTAAGGAGAATTGGTTGGTAGACCGGATTATAGGATAAATGCCGTACTATTAAGGGGGATCACGACTAGTAGCTTGATAGCTTACTCTTGTGCCATATGGATCAACTTAGGATCATGCATGCATTTAAAATTGGACTTGAATTTAAGTTAGAATGAATTGATGCTTTAATTCGAATCGGATGAACCAAGGCTTAGCGGTGGTTGTACCGAAGCGCGCGTTGTTCGATGATATTTCGTGGTTGCAAAATAACAAGACGAGTGTAATCTCCTTTGAAAACCGCTTTTGAGAATCGGCCGCATCACAGCAGATAATCGGATGGACCGCATCCCGGTTGTTCCGATGATATTTCGGCGGTTGCAAAATAACAGTACGAGTGTAATCTCCTTTGAAAACCTCTTTTGAGAATCGGCTGTACCGCACGTATAATCGGATGAACCGCAATACGGATGTTCAAATGTATTTGGCGGTTGTAAAATTCCGCACGATGCAAAATCTCGGTTTAGAGACCACAAATCGGACGATCCGGTGTTTGCTGCGGATGAACCGCAACTAAATCCAACGGCTATATCAGTGCATTTAATGCGTGTAACATAGCCGTTACTGTGCATTGAGCGTAGCGCGGTTGTACCGATGCTAACACGCCGGTTGTTCCGATTTGTACTGAACTTTCGGGAACTTCTTCCCAACGGCTAGAATTGGTTGGTGGAGGCTATAAATACCTCTCCAACTGCACAAGGGACATGTTACACAGTGCATTGAAGATAACTCAACCCTTGTGAGCATTGTGCATTCAATTCTACTCCCAATTTACTCTTGCATTCATTGAAAGGGAGATCAAGTGCATTCATCTTAGTTGATTCATTGGCACTTGAGTAAAGTCAAGCGAGGATCGTTGATCTATTCTCTTGGGGTGTTGCCGCACTCCTAGACGGCTTGGCGGTGAAGCACGGTGATCTTCTCAAGTGAAGCTTGTGAGAAGACCCGAGCAAGATTGTGAGTGGTTGGTGTTCACCATCTCCGGAGCGGAGGAAGAACAACCCAAGTGATCGAGGGAAGGCTTAATTCGTGGAGCCGGCTTGGGTGATCAAGCTTCCTCAACGTGGACTAGTGAAGACCGGCAAGTCTTCGATACCACGGGAAAAACATCATTGTGTCTTGTGGTTATTTCTTGTCTTTACAATTCCGCACTTATATTTCTAGCTTGCTTATTGTGATTAAATTGCCTAGCTAGGAGCATAACTTGTTAATTTGTTAAAAACTTTAAAAACCTCCTATTCACCCCCCTCTAGTCGGTTATCCTTGATCCTACACCCCCCCCGCTGATTGGAAAAATCCGACGAAAGCTGTTTCTTTTACCCCCTCCGACTTCTTTCTTTTTACCGATTCGGTTCTGGAAAGTTTTAAATCTCATTTTCGAATAACGTTCCCAGACAATCGAAACGATACAACCTAGCTGGATTTATGTGGTATTACAATAGGTGTAGCAGTAATGGCCTCTACCTCGTTGGAGGTAGGATCAACGCCACTGTATACCTCTTGCAAGAACTCGTCCTTGAGTATTTTCCCCAAAAGTAATCTTCTCGTCACTGGTGGCACGCCGGTCTGACCGTCGGCCGGTATGAGCATGTGACAGATGCCGGTCTGACCGCCAGCCGGTATGATCGCATGATAGACGTCGGTCGGACCGCCAACCGGTATGAGCATGTGACAGACGCTAGTTGTACTGGTCCAATCGTAGAAACTCCCAAACCTGCAGAAAATTATTTAGAGGGAGAAAAGTGATGATAAAGAGCTTAATCAACCTCCACACTAGTACGAGAAAACTTCCTTAACCTGTGTTACTTTTCTTTCTTTGCTTTTCGAAAGCAAAATTGAACCAAATGACCTTCTCTACCACAATGAGTGCTTTTATAATTGTCTTGATGAAAAGTCATATCTATTGCTTTTACATCACCCACTTGGGTTGATGGATTCTTTGCAATACGACCCGATTTAAAAATAATTTAATTTAGTTCAGATTCTACTTCAAATTTTTCAGGTTCAAGAAGCTTAACAATTTTAAGAGGATTATTCTTGGCATCTAGATCCTGATGTTTAACACTCACTTTTGACTTGTATAGAATCATATTCAAAATTTTCTCGCCAAAAGAAAATCTCTCTAAAGTATCTTTGAGATAACATTGTCTTAGATAGAGTAAGACAAGTTGTGCATTTAACATATTTATTCACAGGTTCTTAGAAGCACTGGACTGAACCAATTTTTTACAGCAAAATTATTAAGTTGTCTAGTCAAAGCTTCTGTTTATATGGCAAGTTTAGGACAGTTAGAGCAAAAAGATATCTCATGATAAAGTTTTGTACAATTGTTTCTTTTTTTAGTATAGCTTCTAGCAATCCACAATTAGAGCAAATTTTAGTTTGAGTATTTGAAATACATGATTCTATACATGTAAAAGAACTAAACTTGAGCTTTTCATTTTCATCATTTGCAAGTTTTATCTTTTCATCACAGGAGTCATGATCCAACCTTAAATCATCAAATTTAGCATTTACATTCTTCAGTTGAATCAAGTTTGACACATTCATTGACCTAACAGTCTCCAACTCAGAATGTAAAATTTGACAGGACTCACATGATTCTTTATCAGGAGTAACAGCTCTGAGTCTATTAATTTCCGAAATTAAGATTTTAGCAAGACAATTATTTTCTTTCAGTTTCTTTTTTGTATTTTTCTATTCAATAACAAGTTTAATCAAACCATCTTCAAGCTCATCATATGATGGGCTTACCTCATCGGGATCACTGTCATCATCGTCATTGTTGTCGTTTTTCGCTATGAAGCACATGCCTGTGAAGTCATTGTTGTTCTTCTTCTTACCTTTAACATCTTCTTTGTCATGGTCATCGTCGTCACAACTTTCATATTCCACATCACTCAGATCAAGATGCTCGATAGCAGAAAGCACCTTTTCGGCAAATTTCTAACGAAAATTTCCACCCTTTGTGTTATTGTTCTTGAATGGTCGACAATGATAATTCTTGTCTTCCTTGATCACCTTCCCCTTGAGCTTGGGACACTCTATCTTAATGTGGCCTGGCTCGCCACACTTATAGCAGTTGATCGAACTTGACATGCCACATCGCTTCCTTATCCTCATATTGTTGAGTGCCTTGTATGCTCGTGAGGAGATCAACACTAAATCCTCTTCAGGGAGTTATTCGAACAAAGCAGACATAGAAAAAGAACTCGACGAAGTAGCTTGCATGGGGTTAGTCACAAGTGCTAAAGATGAAGATTTATTAGTCTTAGATGGCAAAGCTTCCATCTCATAGGTTTTTAATCTAAAGAAAAGATCATTCATGGTTAAAGTATCTAGATCGATAGTTTTGATAACCATCAACCACTCAGAACCTAAAGATCTCAAAATTTTAGTTGCATCATCTTCATCAGTAGGGATAACATTAACACCACACATATTACTCAATATTTTTTAAACCAAGCAAACAGATCATCAATAGCTTCACCATGCTTCATACCTAAATCAAAATATTCTTTTTGGTAAAGATTTTTACTCATTTTCTTAATTTTAGTGGTTCCCTCATGATAATCGCAAAGAGTTTTCCATATTAAGTGGGCAGAATTAACATGAGCTACACTATCAAATTCTTTACGAGAAATCTCTTGAAACAACAAGTTACGAGCTTGAGCATTTAAATCAATATTTGTTTTTTTTATATTAGTAACATTAACCGAAACCTCATATGGTCTAACAACCTTATTCCAAACATCGTTACCTTTAGCCTCGATATAAGCTTGCATACGACACTTCTAGAAAGCAAAATCAGTACCATATAGTATGGGGAATGATTCACATACCTCTCTGATGCCATAGAAACCTACTCTGATACCACTTGTAGGATCGGATACGACAATCAGAGAGGGGTTAATGATTATAGTGCCTTCTTTTCGAGTTACCAAGAAGAATATACTCTAGATTCAACCGACAGCTGAATACTATATACTCATACGAGGTTGTCACCTAGTCATAGAGGTCGAACCAACTCTGATCTGTTCTGCCAGTCATAGCTATTGTTGACAACCGGGTGAATAGCATAGCTTGTGATCAAAGACGGTGAAATGGATCTGGCCGAAGAAGTTGCGTTCACCTGGTCGAAAAGATCGAAGATGATCGATGAGAACAATTTGAAGACCTCTCGGAACAGGAACTAGTTGAAGACTGATCAACATAAGAGCTGTCCGAAGACAGAAGAACAGATCGAAGACGATGAACTAGAACAAGTTGAACACAATACCCACAATCACAAACCGCCAGTGATGACTCAAATTCTTTAGAAACGACCTGATCTATTATTTCTCAATCATGTTCTGTGTCTACAAAGTGCCCTCACGCATCATTCATTCATATTTGATCTCCACGTGCCCCAGTGTGAGCATGACCACCTCATGACATCGATGACCACCTCATGACATGGATTTTCCCTTCCTAGTTCTGGTCTTCCTCGTCATCGACTATGACGTCTCCACACTCAACCTGCACATGTAAAGATCAAAGAACGTTTTCCTGGCACAAGTTCTCCAATTTGACCAATATCAGTTCACACACGCATATCACACTCTCATTTATCAATAAACATGAATCAGAGCTTGCACGACCTTAAATTTTAGCTTTCAGAAAAACAATTCGACATCGCTTTGTAAAACCGGTCTTACTGCTATGTAAACTCTGGTCATACCGCTGTCCAGCCAAACTCAAGTACTCAAGGTACTCGAAGAAAACAAGTATTGAAGCACTCGAAGCCTACGGCTACTTATTATAAGCATATGACCGCCGAACAGGAACCTACAACCACTGATCGCAAAGCCTACGATAACTTACCAGAAGCCCACGACCACTTAGCACGAAGCCCACGACTATCGACCACGAAGTACACGACTACTGACCATCAAGCATACAACTACTGATCACGAAGCCTACGACTACCGACCATGAAGCCTACAACTACCGACCACGAAGGCCACGACTACTGAGCACCGACCACAAAGCCTACGACTACAGTCCATCGACTAGGCACTGTAGCTTCGACCATCGACTAGTTACTTTAGCTTCGAGCATCGATCAGTCACTGTTGCTTTGACCATCGACAGTCACTGTAGCTTCGACCTTCGACCAGTCACTATAGCTTTGACCTTCGACCAGTCACTGTAGCTTCGACCATCGACCATGCAATTCCGACTACACTTCGTACTCGATACACACCTCAACTTACGACTGATTACATTACTCGGAGCTCTACCACTACCACTCGGTACTCGGATCTACAGTACTCGAAAAACTAACACTTAGTACTCGGAGCTACAATACTTGTAGATACAGTACTCTGAGCTATAGTACCTGGAGTTACCGTACTTTAAACTGTATTACTCGGTACTTGAAGCTACAATACTCGTAGCTATAGTACTCTGAGTCCAGTCGAAAAGGATCATCGAGTATCAACGATTAGACCACCCGATCCAAGGCAAGATCCGACTACTCACACTAAAAATCACAACCGAAACTTTCACAACCGCAAATGTCAATACAACTCAAACGTCAATTATTTATCATCACAAAGTCTACGACCAGCCCACCTGATCTAACATGGACTTTTGAAAATGCCTAAGCCACCTAATAACTAAAAGCCATGAGACAGGACAGATGTGCTTTTTTGGTTTTTACGGGTTGAAACTAGTTCTCTGCCACACAACTTCACAAAATTACTCACCGAATGACATTATATATAAAGCTACAATCATTCACTTCACTCCTCATTTTTTCCTCCCTTGTTCTGACCTGCTGCACTACCTCCTCTCGTGTGCATGACCTTTGCCGCGCCTTAATCTGCTCACCTCCTCACTAGCAGTGAGTGCTGGCCGACGAACCTTCTCCCATCACCATCGTCCTTCTCCCTCAACACCATCCTTAAGCCCTGATCATGATGTCACCGTCTTGCACCCCAAGGTCCCACCACCGGAGTCGTTGTCCTCACCGCTGCCCCTAATGTCTTGGCGTTCTCGTCCCCCGATGTCCTCCGATCCCGGCGACCTCCGCATTCCCAGTGTACGACCGCCATTTGCACTCTCTTTTTCCAAATCTGGAGGACGGGAGGCAAATGATTCCATGTGCGAGCCATCCACCTACCACCATCCTAATCATGCCTGACGTCGTCATCGTCGACGTCCTCTTGCCGCCTCCTACCCCGACGACCTCGTTGTCATCCTCTCTAGTTCGACGCTGCCATCGCCCCCGACCTCCTCCCTACACCACCCCTCCCTCCTCTGCTGGCGATGGAATCCACGGGCGGCAGATTTCCCCCCTCCATTCAGATATGTAGGACATGAGGTTTGTTGGAAATTAATCTAGATTTGCCAAGTATAGGGTGTTAGGATCCTGATGCAATCAGCATCAGATCAATTTAGTTTATTTCCTTTGTTAGGATTTCCATATTTAGTTTAGGTTTCCTACTAAGAAACGAATTGGATCAAAGAATCCAAGTGCTTTGCCTATATAAAGGAACCTATGGTCCTGTAACTTGAACAACAAGAGCAATAGAGCAAGAGAAAATCTGAAAAGCTGTTGTTGTTCCGGCGGCACAAAAATTTTGTTGTGTTCTTGTGTTCACGTTCGAGGGTTCCATTGTGTTCGCGTGTATTCGTCTTCGGTTTGGGCCAACAAATGGTATCAGAGCAAGGTGCGAGGAGGCGAGGTGCGAGGAGAAGCTATGCGGCGCGGACGGGCAACGCGTGGCTCAGTCGGGCGACAACGGCTCTCGGCGGTTGCGGCACTACGCCTCGGGCGTACGAGGTGTAGCGCATCATGTCGCAGCAGATGCCGTCCACGCAGAAGTTCGTGGACAGTGATGACACCTCGGACATGGCGGCATCCAAGGCACCGGCGAAGGTGGGTTCGGTAACCTTCCAATACCCAATGCTCACTGAGACCAACTATGCCTCTTGGGCGGTGAAGATGAAGGTGTTCATGCGCGCACAAGGAGTGTGGATGGCGGTGGAAGGCAAAGAGCTGGTCGATGAGCGCAAGCACCAGATAGCTCTCGCCGCCATATTCCAAGCCATGCCCGAGGCCATGATGATGGTCTTGGCCGAATATGAGACGGCCAAGGAGGCTTGGGACACTCTGAAGGAGATGCATGTCGGCGCTGACCGCGTCAAGGAGGCACGAGCGCAGACTCTCATAAGTGAGTTCGATGTAATGAAGATGAAGGAGACTGAGTCCATCAATGACTTCACCATGAAGCTAACCACCATCGACAACGAGATTCGTGTCCTCGGAGACAAGATGGAGGAGCGCACCGTCGTGAAGAAGTTTCTTCATGCCATGCCCGAAAAATTCTTGCCGGTCGTCTCCACCATTGAGCAATTTGCTGATATGAAGACGATGACGATTGTGGAGGTGGTTGGGCGACTGAAGGCATACAAGGAACACACGAAGGGACGGCGACACAACGAGGAAGGTGAGCATCTACTACTCACTCGTGGCGAGTGGGAATCCAGGTCCAATAAGGAGGGTGCCAACAACTCTGACATGAAGAATCGCAAGTTCGACAAGACGAAGATTCGCTGCTACAACTATCAGGACTACGGTCACTTCGCTTTTGAATGCTGTAATCCCAGAAAGGAGAAAGCAGAGGTGCATTTAATTGTGGTTGATGCTGAATACGAGCCGACGTTACTCTGATGCTAAGTTGAGTCCGGGACGTTGAGGAGGTGTGTTCGCCGTCCTGAGTCGAGTCTGTTGAGTTGAGTATGGGACGTTGAGGAGGTGTGTTCGCCGTCCTGAGTTGTGTTCGGGATGTTGAGGAGGTGTGTTCGCCATCCTGTGTCGACTATCAGTTGGGCAAGTCGTAGTTGAGACCGACTGCCGCAACAAGTTAGAGTCGGCAAGTCTAGATTAGGGGGGATTGTTGGAAATTAATCTAGATTTGCCAAGTATAGGGTGTTAGGATCCTGATGCAATTAGCATCAGATCAATTTAGTTTATTTCCTTTGTTAGGCTTTCCATATTTAGCTTTCCATATTTAGTTTAGCTTTCCTACTAAGAAACGAATTGGATCAAAGAATCCAAGTGCTTAGCCTATATAAAGGCACCTATGGTCTTGTAACTTGAACAACAAGAGCAATAGAGCAAGAGAAAATCTGAAAAGCTGCTGTTGTTCCGACGGCACAAAAAATTTGTTGTGTTCTTGTGTTCGCGTTTGAGGGTTCCATTGCGTTCGCGTGTGTTCGTCTTCGGTTTGGGCCAACAAGGTTGGGTAGGTGCTAATATCGAGGACGAGCCAGCCAGGCGAGTTGAACGGGTTGGAGCCTAGGTCGAACCTCGTAGCCGGGCAAGTTGAACGGGTTGGAGTCGAGGTCGGACCTCGCGCCATTCTGGTACTGGTACACCCACTGCCGCCGAGACCCGACTGCCACGGCTTGTTTCAGGCATCGCCAACGTTGAAGGCGGCCGCATTGTGGTGGCCCGTCAGCGAGGAGGAGGGACATTGGCATGCTTGAAATCTTGATTTGTAGGTATGTATGTCATAAAGATGAGGCAATCGTCATCTTCCTCTCCTTTTTCAAAAAAAGCCGTTATCGGCTTTAGATAACGTTGAGACTGTACTACATAAGGAGAACAACGTCTATGTATGAAACAATGATTTTAGTTTTCTCGTAGGACAGTCACATATATATGAAAAGTGTCAACACTTATATGGTTATTCGCATCATTCCTCCTGGCTCTGGCTTGTGTTTGGTTTTGTTTAGGTGGAGCTAGAAGAGCGGCCTAGTTTATGGTGTCTCGCTTAACCAAGTTCAGTTAACCACTTTCTTATTGTACTACTAGCACATTGTTGGCTTCTCCGGCCACTACACATGCGAAAACCTAGACACACACACACACGAGCACACTGGAACGTCAAAGACGAAGATGAACTCACAAGACAGAAGTTTGGGGCTGCCCAATAACTGCTACGACATGTTTTTTGGTTTTTCTTCCCCTTTTATTCTAACAGACTATTTTGGTTTAGTGAGTGTTTGTGTTTCTGACTATACTAAAAATCATTTGTGAATAAATAATATCACAGACGGTTCATATTGAAAATCGTCTATGAAGTATCACAGACGGATCTGAACAAGAACCATCTATGATAGTACTAAATTCACAGATGGTTATTTATTCGAACCGTCTGTAATTAGAAACAATTGATTAGTCGATTCCGACTACCACTCCTGATCGTGCCAGATTGATATTTTAAAGTGGTCGAATTGAAGCTAATTTCCCCAACGGAAGAAAATAGAAGGTATTAAAACTGGTAGGCACCTTGTTCCATATCATGTGTAACTTCACTGTCTTGACGTGTAACTTCCGATCAACATAAGAATGCAGAAGTACTACACGTGATCGATCGATCAAAATTTACACATCATAGACAATGAAGTGCTCACCTGATCATAGGGATATGATCTTCTTCCAATTTCTTGAAGACTTCAAATGCATAGACCAAATTGACTTTCTGACCACCTAAATTGAAGTAGTCGAGAGATCATCTGTGGATTTTGTTTTTCCATGCACGGTGGTCGAAAAGTCAATTTGTTCCGTGAATTTTGTTTTACTAGGGATCGAGATGAGAACTGTAAGAAGAAATGAAAGTAAGAAAAGATGAGAAGTTTGTGAGTGCTTTTTTCTTAGATCTGCACGCGCGCCTCTTCCGATTGTTATTTATAGGCTTAACTACTTCTGGCAAGATTAAATTAACGAATAAAGATGGACGTCCAACGGATAGGATTTATTAGAATCTGCTCCTAATAAATCATTGGTAACCAAAGCATCACCATCTTTTCGGGAATTATTTTTCATAAATACGGTTGATATTCCTTTTCCTATGTTTACAACTGAAGCATCACATATGGTTTTTAATAAGAACCGTATGTGATTACATACTTCACAGACTGTTTTTAATAAGAACCGTCTGTAATTACATACTTGATAGACAGTTTTTAAATATAACCGTCTTTGAAAATTCAATCTTTCGGCTCCCGCGCGATGAGTCTCTTCGTATCACGTGCTGATGTTACGATGCGTCTCTTCGACGTTTTAGAAGAATGATCGATCCACACAAGACGATTAATAGAATAAACGACTAATTTGAATAGTAAATACTGGTTTTGACCTTATCGTCGAGTTTAGATTTATTAAGCCAGGCGGGGCTGACAATAGATAAAATAGCAACAACGGAATGAAAATAAACTTCGGCGGAATCCCGTCAATTCACCACAGGCAACTGACTGGGATCAGGACCCTAATGGTCGAGACCTTCGTAGAACCCATCTTCAAAAGCAGGCGATGACACCTCCACTTCTGTTGATTGTTGAAGCAATTATGAGTACACAACCGTACTCGCAAGTCATACCACAGAATGCAATTTATAAATGATGGTTTATTCCAAAGGAATGACATCTGTAGTTCTTTTTGCGGAAATGCAATATTTGCAATTGATTGAAAACATAATTCAAAACAAATAAAACAATATTAATTTATCATTTCATTTCAAAAAGACACACAGTTTAGAAAGTTATTCACACAGCCATATGACTTAGATCACACAACTCCCTTCCCAAATATTTTATGAAAATCTACCCCTCGTGTGAAATTCCCGAGCATGTCCGTGACCGAGGACGTGGCTATTTGAATAGATTGATTAAACACTCTGTAGAGGTTGTACACTTTACCCACAAGATACAATCAGTGTAGCTAGCACTGACCATAACAAAACCTTTCAGAAACTCCAGCTTAAACATTGACACTCTCGATGTGCTTTACTGTCGCCCAACCGATACACACAGTGTTTGGTACGACACACACCGTCGGAGAGGGATGCTGTAACACCCCAGCCCAATATGAGCCTGGAATGCTACTAAAATAACAATATAACAAATACAAATTTAAGACACTACAATAAATTCTGGCAAAACCTCCTTTGTATAACTAAGTTTACCGGAGATTCCAAC
Organism: Hsuehochloa calcarea; assembly: GCA_036346395.1. Taxonomy (NCBI): domain Eukaryota; kingdom Viridiplantae; phylum Streptophyta; class Magnoliopsida; order Poales; family Poaceae; genus Hsuehochloa; species Hsuehochloa calcarea. The sequence goes on along the minus strand of CM070602.1, from coordinate 37,018,707 downwards.
AGATGCTTATAAAATTATCACTGTTTCAATATCCAAAGTTCATCGAAGCATTCATAAATAATCTACTCAGCTAAAGCATAAGCAAGCATAATTAAAATTTACCACTCTCATTATTACAAATAAACCAATGCATTCAAGTATAGCCAAAGTTAATCCTTAAGCAGTTTGCTTGTTATTAAGATACGGTCTAAATGATAAATATCTTTTAAAGAATGTGTGGTAGTGAGTGCAACCAAAGCAACCCTACTCCCTCCCATGCATGCTGTCCGCAAACGAGGAACCTAAAAACACAACATCAGCAATAGTGAGTCCAAAACTCAACAAAGTACAAATAGTGAGACAATAGCCAACACATCTATAATTAGCAACATCCATCCACATAACCCAATAAGAAATATGTCTCATGCTTATGCGATGCAAACTGTTCAAATGCACTTTTCTATCTCTCTTTTGCATATACTGGTATTGCGGAGTGTGCATCCGTCGATGCACACCCATGCATGTGCCTTCTAGCACAGGGACCTTAGCCCATACTCCACAAGTATGGGGACCCAAAAGCCCATCATATTCATGACGGGGACCTCAATTAATGCTTGGTCACCACGTGACCATGCCTCCGATATGATATCATGATGCACATGGTCAATACTTTAAATCATCATGCATACATGAAGCTTACACATACTTCTAGCATTTACGGGCATTAATGTCCATAACATTCGAGCATCCATGATTAACACAATATACTCATAACATAGTAAACATGAACAAACGATCACACACAATTTACTACTCATCAGATTTGCCTTAACCACGAGAGAACGAGGGATGTACAGAATGTGCTGCTCCCTGCACCGGTCCACCACCTGAATAATAATTATAACACACGCTAAGACACAGCAGCGGACCAAAACAAACTATATAACAACAACCACGGACTTGCAAAACTTCCAACTCGATCCCGACCCCAAACTCCTAAACGTCGATCTGTCCCCTCGGTGGACAGTCAACTTCAAAAATCCATATCTATTAGTACAGGGGTCCAAATAACATGTTCTTATACTTTCTGGAAAGGTAATTAAATGCTCCAACTAAGTCTAGTTGGTGAGCCTTGCTGAATCAGCCAAGTAATACCCCTACCTGGCCAATTAAAAAAACATCAACTTCACGTTGGATTTTCTGGATAGAGTACTAAAACCACCATAACTCTTTCTACAAAGCTCGGAACAGGGTGATCTTGGACTCTCTGGAATCATGACAAAACCATCTACAAAAGTCTAGTTGGACAAGTCTCCTGATTCGGCTTCCTACTAATTCTTATATTCAGGTAAATGTTTTCTAAGTTTTCTGTCTCTACAATCTGACAGTTAGCAAAACAGTGACGGTAAAAATTTCATAACTTTTGATTGAAAACTCTAAAAATTGTGTTCTTTATTAGATTCAAAATACTTATGACTCCTCTACAATATTCATTTTGGGTGGCTTTTCTAATTCAGCCTCTAAAAATTCATAATAACCTGACAATGCAATCTGCCACAACTCGTCAGCTCTCCTGGTTAGTCGCGGTAAAACTACCAAAACGCCTAAACCGTAGGTCTAAATCAGGTGATCTCAGTGCCCAAAGAAAGCTAAAACTGAGATCTACAACTTTCTAAGAGGCGGCCGGATCTGAAAATATACGAATCTTACCCAAAATAGACGAGAAACAGCGCTGAACAGATCTGATCTCTGTCTCCACTTGGTGTACTCAATGGTGGTCTCTCGCTTTCCTCCAATGAACCGCAGCAATGATCTTCGCCGGGGAGGAAGGTGGTGTTGCTGGGGAGGTGGTGGCGCAGGGGAGAGGCAATGGGAATAGGGGGTGGCGGCTTGGGGGGGAAAGAGGGAGGAGTGGGGGCGGCTAGGGTTTGGGGCGCCCCCCTCCCTTGGCCGCCCCTGGCCGCCTCCCTCTTGGGCCTCTGGGCCATGCCCATGCCCAGTTGGCAAAAATAAGCGATAACCCCTTTTTTCCTGGGATTTTCCTTTTTTTTATTGTTTTTTCTTCTCCCGACTAGCTGTCTATTTACCCGACTAAATTCTGGGGTATTACATTCTACCCCCTTCAACGGAATTCGACCCCGAATTCTAAACAAACTTAACACACCAGAATCAAAACCTCTAGAACTTTATCACGAGTCGCTGTGAATAGCTCAGATATTGCTCGCGCATGCGAGACTCCAACTCCTGTGTGGCCTCTTTTCGATCGATGCGCCCACAAAGACTCGACGTAAACCAATGTCTTGTGTCTCAAGATTCGCTCCGATTTCTCCAAGATAATGCACGGACGTGACTCAACCGTGAGGTCTTGCTCAATAGTCACGGCTCCAAGGAAATCTTATGCTCCGGTCTTTCAAAACTTTCAAGAACGAAACGTGAAACACGCTAGGACTCTCGCATGGACTCGAAGGTCCAGCGATAGGCTAGCTTCCCAATCCTAGCCATAATCGGAACGGTCCGACGTACCTTGGGCTAAGCTTCCTTTAGTACCGACCGGACAATGCCTTTGGTGGGGACACTCAAAAGCACCGGTCTCCCACCTCAAACTCCAAGTCACGCCTCCTCACATCTCGCATAACTTTTCTACTCGCTTCACACCGCTAGCGATTCTGCCTCACCATTGCTACACGCCAATCTGTTTTCAATCCATTCCGTCCCAAACCGCTTTCACCCATCGCATCCCAACAGAATGGCGATCTGCATTTCCGCCCATACAAAACCTCAAATGGTGCGGCCCTAACACTAGAGTGGTAACTGTTATTGTAGGCAAACTCTGCAAGTGGCAACTGGTCCTCCCAACTACCCTTCCATGACAATACGCAGGTCCGCAACATATCCTCCAAGGTATAAATAGTGCGCTCTGACTGCCCATCTGTGTGAGGATGGAATGCTGTGCTAAGTCGAAGCTGTGTGCCCAAGGCACTCTGTAGACTCTCCCAGAATTTGGACACAAACTTCGCGTCCCTATCCGAAATAATAGTTTTGGGCACCCCATGCAGTCTCACTATCTCGCGCACATAGATAGGAGCTAGATCACTCGCTGAACTGGTTGTGCGAATAGGAATGAAGTGCGCAGACTTGCTGAAACGATCCACTACTACCCAAATAGCATCCTTTCCTCACGGCGAGCGACGTAATGCCACTACAAAATCCATCGAGATATCATCCCATGGCCACAGGGGAACTTCTAATGGCTGCAATAACCCCGCGGTCGTTTGTGCTCAGCTTTCACTTGTTGGCAAACACCGCAAGAAGCTACATAATTAGCAATATCCACCTTCATTCTCTTCCACCAGAAGCGTTGTTTCAGATCTCAGTACATCTTAGTCTCACCAGGATGAACAGTGTATGGAGTGCGATGTGCCTCCCTCAAAATATCATCTTTGACCTCCGCCTTTTGCGGCACGCAAAGGCGGCCTTTAAACCTCAAAGCACCAGAGTCGTCCATGCTAAAATCACCCTATTTGCCCTCATCCAGATGCTTCCTAACCTCCTGTAGTAACCGGTCACTCTGTTGTGCTTCCCGCACACAGTATGGAATAGCTGACTCAAGAATCAACCGTGTCTCAACATTTGCTATGCCCGCATAACAATAAGATATTCCCATGCGATCAAAATCAGCAATGAGGCACTCCAATGTAGCGGGAGTCGCCTTACGACTGAGAGCATCCGCGACCACAGTAGCCTTTCCTGGATGATACTGAATAGTAAGATCATAGTCCTTTATCAACTCCAACAACCTTCTTTGCCTCAAATTCAGATCCTTTTGGGTGAAAATATACTTGAGCCTCTTGTGATCTGTGAAGATATCACACGCAGTCACGGCAACTCAATCCTTTAAGAATAAATAACTTGGAATTCACATCACACACTCTCATGTACTACATCAAAAGGGTCCTACCATTGATCGTCCCACTACTTGGAATTCACCCTTATTATATTTCCTCTACACACAATCATTGGGCGACCAAAGTTCTAGCATAAAATGCAAAGCCCAACTTTAACCTCCAAGACCCCTACAACGTTCTTCTCATATAGAAGATGGGGAAAGCTTTATATTAAATCCCTAAAATTTCCACAATCCAAACATTCTCACTCATTAACATCAACATGGACATATTTCTTCAACCAAATTACATAGTGCTGCTCAGTAAGGCCGGGTCATTCTTGATATCAACTCAACATTTCCCATTATCCCATTAATTGCCACAACGGTCAGGCCACCTTGTAATCCCACTCTCATCAAACAACGCTATCATAAATCGCCTACACATCCTTGCAACTTACCCAATCGCGCTACTCTAATGAACTGATCAAGATTTCAATGCTTTCGATAATGCTAATGTTCCACCCAGAATAACCAAAAGTCCTTGAACTACAATCCATTATAGATCCAATTAGTTGCAACCATGCAATCAGTTTAGCCTCACAGATAAACTTTATGTTTAAATTAAATCATCTCCAAGGATTTCTCCAAGAAATCAACTTATCACTCAATGCATCTCAAACAGATTGACACCCAGAGCCTCACAAATTTGTTCACTTGACTACCACCAATCAGTTGCTACCCTACCCCCTAGGAGGTTTTGTAAAACAATTCCATTATTCCTTTCTCAGTGAAGAGGCAAATAACAATAATGATTTCAGCACTTAGAAAAGCATTTACCATTCATCGTAAATACAAAACCAAGAGAAATAGTTATTTAGCAATGAACTCGGAAAACAAGAGATGAGACCACAAATAAGGGCACAAGTCCCACCAGAAGAGAATATCAACTTCAGCCAATAAAGCATTGCTTTTGAAAACTGAGGAACTCCTATGCGGCCAACCAACAGGGTTAAGCACGTTTCAATAAGCTGCAAGCTACAAAATTTGAATCCGACCACGAATATCTCTAATACACCCTTCCATCTAACATAAGAAATAATTTTCTTTGATCGAAACATCACTTTGCCAACTCAAGCAAAAGATTCTTTAAGTTCAAATCACATGAATTCAACTCTTATAGATGCTCAACACCACACGTCAACACACAACGGTTGCCCTCCCACCATTGTTGCTATCAACTAGCTTTCTCATGAAGTCTATATGCTACCTACTTTCCTTGCCAAATCACAATAGCAATTACAAACACCTATTCAACTGTTCTACCTCACATTCATAATTTGGTACAATATCGCAATAAAACTTCAAGAATCGAAATCTTCCATCATTCAAAAGTCTCAAAACATTGCAACCAAATTCATCACATCGTTTTTTTAAATAGAAGAGCTATCCAGAACTCCTCCCATAATATCCGATATCCACTAGTTTTCTATTCCTTTCATTTTTTTTCCACCAAGGCAATAATCCAGCATCTCCTTAACTCTCCCTTTCCACAAAATTAATTTCGTCCATTGAGACCAAATAATCCTATAAGTTTAGCAAACTAAATAATTTCAATGGCCAAACCAGTTCGTCAATATTCCACACTTCTTGATAACCCCTTTAACTTCAATTAAGTATAGCCATACCCTTCATTACAGTTCATCAAGAACTACTACATGACACCTTCAAATTAATCGATTTCCCTTCCAAGGGTCTTAGTTAAGATCAATTATGCACCCTCCACTACTACAAAAGAGGCTATAGCAGACGGCCCATCACAGACGGTTCTTTTGGAACCGTCTGTGTTGGGTCTGTTCCGACCTGGAATAGCCGATGGAGTTTATCACGAGCGGTTCTTATTTAGAACCGCTCGTGATATGAATCTATCACGCACGGTTTACTAATAGAACTGTCAGGATTATCACGACGGTTCTATTAGTAAACCGTCTCGTGATATGTCATTCATTCACGCACGGGTTCTAATTAAGAACCGCTCATAATATATGACGGTTCTTAATTAGAACCGCTCGTGTTCTTCAATTTACCATGGCTTGGATTTTTACCATGGCTTGGATTTTTACCATGGCTTGGATACTTCTAGCATTTACGGGCATTAATGTCCATAACATTCGACCATCCATGATTAACACAATATACTCATAACATAGTAAACATGAACAAACGATCACACATAATTTACCACTACTGTACTTGCCTTAACCACGAGAGAACGAGGATGTACAGAATGTCTTTGCTCCCTCGCACTACCCACCACCGAATAATAGTTATAACACACGCCAAGACACAAAGCGGACCAAAACAAACTATATAACAACAACCATGGACTTGCAAAACTTCTAACTCGATCCCGATTTAAACTCCTAACGCCGATCTGTCCCTCGGTGGACAGTCAACTTCAAAAATCCATATCTATTAGTACAGGGATCCAAATAATATGTTCTTAGACTTTCTGGAAAGTTAATTAAATTCTCCAACTAAGTCTAGTTGGTGAGCCTTGCTGAATCAGCCAAGTACTACCCCTACCAGGCCAATAAAAAAAATATCAACTTCACGTCGGGTTTTCTAGACATAGTACTAAACCCACCATAACTCATTATACGCAACTCAGAACGGGGTGATCTTGGACTCTCTGGAATCAAAACAAAACCAGCTACAAAAGTCTAGTTGGACAAGTCTCCTTATTCGGCCTCCTACTAATTCTTATATTCAGGTAAAGTTTTTCTAAATTTTTTGGCTCTGCGATCTGACAGTTAGGAAAACAGTGATGGTACAAATTTCATAACTTTTGATTGCAAACTCTAACAATTGTGTTCTTTATCAGCTTGGAAAGATTTCTGACTCCTCTACAATATTCATTTTGGGTGGATTTTCTAATTCAGCCTCTAAAAATTCCTAATAACCAGACAATGCAATTTGCCACAACTCGTCAGTTCTCCTGGTCAGTCGTGGTAAAACTACCATAACTCCTAAACCGTAGGTTCAAATCAGGTGATATCGGTGCCCAAAGAAAGCTAAAACCGAGATCTACAACTTTCTAAGAGGCGTCCAGATCTGAAAATATACGAATCTTACCCAAAACAGACAAGAAACAGCGCTGAACAGATCTGATCTGCTGTCTCCACTTGGCAGGTACTCCAATGGTGGTCTCCTCGCCTTTCCTCCAATGAACCGCAGCAATGATCTTCACCGGGGAGGAAGGTGGTGCTGCTGGGGAGGTGGTGGCGCAGGGGAGAGGCAATGGGAATATCGGGTGGCGGCTTGGGGGGAAACAGGGAGGAGTGGGGGCGGCTAGGGTTTGGGCCCCCCCCTCCCTTGGCCGGCCCCCCCTTGGCCGGCCTCCCCTCTTGGGCCTCCTAGGCCGCGGTCCGCGGCCCAGGTTGGCGAAAATAAGCGATAACCCCCTTTTTTTCCAGGGATGTTCCTTTTTTTTATTGTTCTTTCTTCTCCCGACCTGCTGTCTATTTACACGACTAAATTCTGGGGTATTACAGATGTGGCGAACCGTCTCGTGATGTGATCTATCTTGAAGTCCACACCTCCACCCATCACACAGCTGACCTACAACCTGAGTTGTCAAAGGTAAGATTCCATAACCTGCTAACTTAGGCATGTCTCATACCAGGCATGTGGTTGTACGGTAAGGCTCAGTTCAATGGTGCACAAAGTTGAGTCCTTAATTGACCAAAGCAAGACTTTTAATTTATAACTAAGTCACACAGATGATCATTCCCAGCACACAGCTCCACCATATCACACATTATCGACCACTTGCTCCCACCCTGTTGGTTAAGTGCAACACATGCCATCAACAAGTAATAGCACACAGCACACATAGTTTAATCACACAGTTCCATAATCGCTTAGTCAAGTTTATATTTGCAACACATGAAATGATGACTCGTAGTATGGCTAAGCAATCTACTTGTATCTAACCAACCCACGTTGGTGCTATGATAATACCAACTAATAATGAAGCAACATAGGGTGACAAAATATTATGGCATAACAATAGACAAGGTGGATATAACGATTTAGATTAATGACTAACCCCAAAAGCATTTAAATAATTACTTGAAATAGAATGCAATACATGGAAACAAAATAATTTTGAAAACTAGGTTCAACATGATCAAAGGTATAACTTTCCTTGCAATAGGTCTAGGTACTGGTCTTGGTCTTGAGGCAATCCTTCTTCTTCAAAAGTTTCCGAAGAATTAATGTCTACTCGCAAATAAAATAAATAAATAAAAGAGGTAAAACCAACTCCAAAAATTAAATAAAAATCATAAGTAAATAGATCTTGAATTTATATAAATTTAGAAATTTTAATGGGCTCAATCTGAGTTCGGATGCAAAAGATATGGGCTTAGGAAGATTGAATCTAAAGAAAATTCCCTAAATTGGAATTTCTGAATTATTTTTCTAACAAAAAATTGGATTATTGCGCAATGTTGATGTCAGCGATGAATTTTCAGAAAAGTAATAAATAAAAGAAATTATGATATGTGGGACCCACATGTTAGTCTCACGGCTTACGGTGGACTGTGGCCAACGAGCCGAAGAAAGTCTAGTGCGGTGGACCGGCCACGCAGGCATACAAGCGGGCGCTGACTGGACGCCATGCCGATGACACGCATGCATGAGCGCTGATGCTGGCGCTGAGGTGGCGGCGGACATGGACACGGCGATGAGGGCGGCGCTCGGGACCCGATGGTCGCCGGCGAACGGAGGCGATCTACCAGCGGTGAGTTGTACCAGGAGGTAGCTGGCTTTATTGCGCACTTAGTACTGCACTTATGGGTAGCTGGGAGTGACAGTGGCGGCCGGCGGTGAGCTCGCAGTGGAGGAGACCTTCCGCTTTTGCCAAAAGAAGGCTCCAGCGGCGCTCCGGCAACAAGGAGGGGCGCAGGAGGTAGTCTGAGCTATGCTGATCACAATGGTGTAGTCGGCGAGGCAAGGACGGCAACAACGGTGGTACAATTCACTGGAGAAGAAGCTCGGTCGAAACCCCTAAATCGCTAATTACGGCGGTGCTAGAGCAATCGGGTCGATGAGGGTGGCGGCTCTGGGTTGTGGAGGGCCAGGCGATCCTAGGGGGCTATTTATAGGGCTCGAACGAGTCGGGATAAGGAATCCCCAATTTGAGTCCGTTTCAAAAACGAAATCAAATTTAGAAATCCCAGAGATTCAAACCGATTCGAGATTTGATTTGGCCAGATTCGGGTGTGGGGAGCTAAGGGCTAAAGATTTGGTGCGGAAAACATGGAGTTTTAGTTGGAAAATGTCGTTGTCGGTTGGAGCTTGGAGCTCTAGCATTGGCAGACGCGAGCTACGGCGTGAGGTTGACGACGACGCGGTGGAGGCAAAGGCGGTGGGACCCACCTGACAGCGGCACGGGAAGGCACAGGCGTAGGAGCGTGTTTGGCAGTAGATCGAGGCCACGTGTCAGTAGAGCGGACGGGGGCGCGCGGGCGAGAGAGAGAGAGAGGGATACTGACAGGTGGGGTCCACTGTCAATGAGCGGCACTTGGCCTTGTATGTTGGCATCGGGCCGCACGATCTGGGCCGCACGGGAATAGTATTGGGTTTCCACCCGACACTGTTCCGGATGATTTTAAATAGATTTTTTTTATAGAAAATACAAAAAATCCAATTTGCACTTAGAAAATAGCAAATGAACTCAGAAAATTTCTACAAAATTCTACAGAATATATCTAAGCACATATAATCCAAATAAAATGATTTTGACAATTGTTGATGTTGGGATTAATCATATTAAATCATTTTGATGCTAAAGTCCATATTAAGCTTTAATAAAATTCAATAAAAATTCAAATGATGAATTTTTCCAACTAGTAACTATTCAAAAGATTTTTAAAGCTCAGAAAATTGGGATGCTACAAACCTCCTCCCTTAAAGGAATCTCGTCCCCGAGATTCAGGCTAACTAGAGAAGAGGCTAGGAAACTCGACTTTAACTCTTCTCCACGTTCCCACATTGCTTCTCCTTCTGAGTGGTTGCTCCACTGAACTTTGAAGAAACGAACGGTCTTGCTTCTGGTATGACGCTCCGCGACATCTAAAATCTTGACTGGCTACTTTTTGTAAGTGAGGTCTTCTTTCAACTCAATTGCATCCAACGAAGATTGTTCTTCTGGTACGCGAATACAGTTCTTTAACCGGGAGACATGGAAGACATCATGCACTCCTGCTAACGACTATGTTATCTCTAACTGATAAGCAACATCTCCACAGCGTTCCAAAATCTTGAACGGAGCAACATACCTAGGGGCAAGTTTCCCTTTTGTAACATCCTTATTTTCAGAATCGGGATGTTAGTATTTAACTAGGCGATTTAATAAATTTTTGACTCTGTTTTAAAATTTTCCAGTGTTTAATTAAAATGTTGCTTCAAAAAAAATCACATTGAATTAATTCAAAGGTTGCATTTAAAGTTAAATCAAATTGTTTGAGCAACTGCAATTAAATTAAATATTTTGTTACTTGTTCCGTATGCATTTCAAAAATCATGATGCATACATTAGTATCGCCATTCTCATTTTCCAATTCGATTGACTGCGGCTGAAACGACCGCGTTTCCCTTCTTTTCCGGTCATCTCTTCCATTTTCTGACCCTACTAACTCCTGTCGCTTCTCTCCTTCAAATCTCAGCCGAAACTTCAATACCAAGCTATGCATGTCATACCACCGCGATCGTCATCGCACAAGCAGCCCAATTCTGCAATTTATTTTCGCATGCATGGCGGTTCGAGCGGATTCATAAAAAGGAGGAAAGAACTCGCAGATAAAATACATGCTTGTCCATTCTTTATTTTTTTTTCAACTTCTCTCCTCGCAATCACAACCAAAAACTAAAAATCATACAACGCATGTTATATCGTTGCGATCGTTGTCTCGAGGGCATTCCGTTTCTATAATCGGTTTATGCATGCAAGGCCGTTTGGACGACGTAAAAGAGAGAGAGGAAAAACTATACTATTCATCTTCCGAGCAAGCAAAAAATTTAAAGATTTTCAGAGAGCACCACACTCTAGATAAATTCTTAAAATTTTTAGCTAAGTATATACGTTATGCCAAAAACCTTCCCAAATGCCTTATTCTTTTCTCCCAACCGAAAGGCCTCACTGCCCACATCACTGCCATCTTTCCCTTTCTTTATCTCTCTCCCTGCCATTTGATACTCCCAACACAGCACACATTATTATACTTACAAGCCTGCAGCTTTTCACAGAGAGAGAGAGACATGCAGCAGGGAAGCTCGTAGAATAGTGTACTTATATGCATGAGCTAGTTAAGCTAGCTGTGGCCACTCCCTGCCATTTCCTTTTATCCAGCCGAACTCAGCTCCTTTCCCTCCTGCCATTTCTTCCCTAAACAAGGACTGAAGCACCACTTCCAGAAAGCAAGAACATTAGTACATATTCATCTTCCTATCTTCTCTCGTTCCAATCACCTCCAAGAAAACAAAATCTGCTCACGCATGTCATGCCATTGCGATTCGTCTTTGCTAGAGCTTTCCATCCATACAATCGGAAGTCGCATGCGAGTTGATTTGAATGATTTGCAAGAACGGGAGAGAGTGTGATGAACTGTAGAAGCTTGATAACAAACTAGCAATGCAGTTCCGTCAGTGCAGGCGGCAACGCAGGGGCATTCAGGCAGTGTACCAGCAGCAGCTCGGCACAGCAGCATCTCCATGGCCGGAGGCAGCAGGCAGGATGGCAGCAGTCCAGCCAGAGGCTTCAGGCAGCAGGCGGCACAAGCTAGCTAGCAGCAAGCTGGAGCCAGTGCAGCGGAAGTACAACAGCCAGTCGGCAGCAGCCCATGCGGCAGGAAGAGTAGCAGCGGCAGCACACAGCTTGGTCGGCAGAGCTTGCAGGCATGCAGTGCAGCCGGCGGCTTGTAGCAGCAATGCAACTTGGCTCTTCGGCAGTGCAGCATGGCAGCAGCCTGGGTAGCAAGCACGGCAGCAGGGCAGCAGCATGCTTGTGCAGCATGCGGCGGCAGCAGGAGCGGCAGTGCACCACGCAAACCTAGCAGCAACAGTGGCATTAGTAGCAGCTCCAGCGAGAGCAGCGAGCAGCGGCTCGACGAGGTGGTGGCCAGCGGAGCCCGGGCACGGCCGAGGTGGAGTGAAGAGGGTGACGCAGCCCTGCGTCGAGGCAGCTCGGCGGGTGCGGACATGCGGCCGGCTCGGCGGGTGCATGTATGCGGTCGGCCTCGACGACGTCGGTAAGGACGGCGCATGCATGCGATACGGCAGCCCCCCCGGACGGTCCGGCGAGGCTCGGTACCGGCTCTGTGGGCGTGGCGCATGCGGCGGCATTAGGACAACCGATATAGACGAGGAGCCGGACATGGACGCGGACGAGTTCGACGATGACTACGGCGGACGTTGACGAGAGGCAGAGCGGACGCAGGAACGGCGACGACTACGGTGGACGTGGACTCGTAGCCGAGAAGACGCCCGATGGTATTTCGCACGCCTAGTGCCGCGGTAAAAATCTTTAGTGCCAAATCGTGTTTATGATATTTACTCATGCATGTTGCTTATTAATCTTGAGCATGGCATCTATTTATGCATGTTTATTTATAAAAATGATTTGATAGCCTATAACCGGTATAATTCTCCGGTTAAGTTGTATTTGTGCGTAGGAGTGATTATTTATTGATATATTGGTGAATGCGGATAGTTAGATTATTGTGGCAAAATATGAATATTATTGATCGATGGATGCTGGACTAAATATACGAGTCGATTATTTGATCGGACGGTATTAATATAGAGTCGCATGGAAGCTTGTGGTGATCTTAGAGGATAAATTAATTGGAGGTTTTCCCTCACGTTGGATTAGCATTTTTAGGAGATAGGACGCATAAGGGTTTTATGAATTATTGCTTGAAGGCTAGCTCTTGTGATGATGATTATGGAAATATGAATGTTGAATCGGACAATTTATTTAATCGTGAGCAAGTTGATTGGATGGCTTAATTAATATCTATGTGAGTTATACATGCTACAAGTGGGAGAAGGTATGATTGGATTATTTGATTGCGAATAAATATTTGGATTACTGTGTATGTAGTAGTTAAGTCCTATGTGTCGAGTTGATAGATTTGTACCCTTAATTGGATTAGTAGATAAATGATTATTAGTTGATCGTAGTGCCACATATATGATTGGATTGGTAGATGTGGTCCACGACTAAGTTCGGTGGTATGAATATGAGTTGATCGGTTAGTGAGCGATTGGATGATGGGTGTGTTATTAAATTGTTAAGCCCAATAGGACTCCGTTGGTAAAATAAACCTCGGTCCGTGGAAAATTTGGATGGATGCAAATATGAATTGTCGAGACGAGACTAGTAGAGCTATATAGTTAGTATTAGTTTAAGTAATATATCGGAGGATGATTGATGGATTTAGGCATAGTCTTATGCCGATAAGTCGGTGGATTTTGTACAATTATCGAATAGGTTGTATAGTTGGAAGATCGTTAATTCGGGCATTGTGTGGTTGGATGGACTACTTTGATTATGATAGAGGCGAGGTTAGATTGAGTTTACAAAGTATTTTTATGTGGTACAAATTTTAGAAAAAAATACTTTTACACTACAAAATGCTTTTAACTTTGAAAATTCATAACTAATTCATATAAACTCCAAATGAGTTGAACCAAGTTATTTTGGTATTAAAATTTTATTATATATTTATATATGTAATATTTTTCTTCACCACTGTTCTACAAATTTTTGCTAAAAATTGGATTTCGAATTAATAGTAACCGAATTCCATTTTTTAGTATTTTTTTTCAAAAACTGATTTTCAAACTGCCATAACTTTCACAAGCAAAATCCAATTTAAATAATTCTTTCACCTAAATTCATATAAAATCATAATACAGATATTGTAAATTTTTCATTCATTTATAAGAAATTTGAATTTTTAGTTTTTCTCGGTGTTCATTCGATGTCGCTATTTCTATAGAGTCCGAGTTGTCGTAAATGAATGAGTACGTAACCGAGAGTAAGAAAGTGAACTCCCAGCAAGGCAAGCATCAGTTTAACTTTCTTTTGCATCATATTGATCCCAGTTTTATTACACTAGTGTTTGAAATGCAATAATATTGCCTGCATGCTATTTTCGGTATACCGTTATGTTGTTAGTAGATTAGTTATATCCTATACTTGCTGGTTATCCCTGATATTTCCCATACATATATGCTTAAGATAGATGTTGTGATGATAAGATTGTTTGTGTTGAATGCTTAGCCATTGCAGCTATAGATAACGCAGTAGATCAATTGACAGGAATAGCTCGTCAATTGTGGGAAACACATAACAAATCTTACTTTTCTTTTTGTACAGATTGTTAATTCTGGTTATTGCGTTAACTTTTGGTTATGTTAAAAGGGTTTTTCGGTCCGGACAAGTGGTTGTAGTGTGGGTGCTGTTATGCACGAGACCCGGGTTTGTGGTTGTCTTGTCTGGACCATTAAGGACCATGCCATGGACGTTACACTCCAAGTAACGAGCGTACTATCACATGCGGGATATGGGTACCGTACAATTAAGTAAGGGGAAGGTTTTATTGGTTTAGACCGCAGGTGGTGTGAGGACATTGCGACCGTGAAAATCCTGTGTTCCTTAGGAACCTAGTGTGATATATACTGTGCTTAATAAGCACGATTACCTATGTTGTGGGATGCAACATACTAACTACCTCACACTGGCTCCCCTCTGGCACAACATGTGTGCCAGCTTAGCATTTGCTATATGTTTATATCTAAGACGGGATTCATTCTCACATGGGTGGTCTATCTCAATAGGATTTTCTTGCGAAAAATGATTGTATCTCGATTCTCCCAGGCCGGCATACCTAAGGAAGTGTGCTATTTTCGGAGGCATCTGGAGGCTTACGGGCTAGTTGAGTCTTGTGGGTAAAGTAGTACAACTCTGCAGAGATAATCTATTCGAATAGCCGTGTCCACGGTTATGGACAACACTTGGTTTAAGTATGTTTCATCGTTAGACTTGAAATTAAAAGTTGCAATGGTTATAACTTGGTTTCGGCATGAATGGCATGTTCGTGCACTTTAGTTTATCAAAGTGGACATCCACTTTGATATTGATTTATCCATATTATTACATATGTATTATGAAACCTCCTCTTGAATAAATGATTTATAACTTGGATTTTGAAAACTAGATGGTCTAGGAATGTAAGATGTTGCATTTTATGCAAAACTAGAACCACTAATGCTATCCCTTGATTGCCAATATGCATAACTACTTTTCTTTGTGTAAGACTTGTGAGTATACTTGTACTCAGCCAGATGTTTGCTGGCCTTTTCAGGTGAGGACCATATCGAGCCCGATGAGCTTATCAGTGTCGATTTAGGCGACATTGACGAGTAGTGCTATCATTTAACCCCCAGTCGGTTGCCTTGGGTTATGGGCATACCTTGCTGGACCTTTTGATTTATTTATCTTGCTTCCACTCTTATTTATCACTCTTATTTTAATTTGACCGGTCGGCTGTTATGTAATAGTTGTAGACTTAACTATTATGTTGTATGTCTTTTGGATTGTTAATGTACGATGTTGTATGGATGTGATCAACGTTGAATGAGAGTATGAGCGTGTTGGTCGCTGATCCTGGGAGCCAACACGACCTCATACTCGCTGTTATGAATCCCAAATTAACTTGTCTAAGCATTGGCTTTGACCGTTTGGAGAACCGATAATCATGTAGTGCTTGCAGAGGAGCGGCGCGTATGATCACCGGGGCTCTAGTTTCGGTCGGGCTCCTCATTTGGATGGAGTTAAGGTGGAATTCATTTACTTGAGGCCCAGAGTTATTTCCTTAAGACCAGGTAAACCTCGGTCTTATGGAAATAACCCGGGGGTCCTCACACCTTTTGTATGAAACCGTTTGACACCTCTGAGTGGAGTAACTCGGAGATAAACAAAATCTTCAGGCTCAAAGCTGAGATCACAGCTAAGCTATTTTCATAGCTTTTTTGTCTCGACTAAGCTATCTTCAATATTTCTCTGATCATGGCCACTTGTTCTTTTGCTTCTTGGATAATATCTGGTCCAAATACTAATTGTTCAGCAGTTTCTGACCAATTCAAAGGGGTTCTACAGACACGAATATACAAGGCTTCAAATAGTGACATTTGCAAACTAGCTTGATAACTATCGTTGTACGAAAATTCTGCATACGGCAAACTCTTATCCTAACTGGTAGCATTAGTAAGCGCACAAGCTCTCAATATATCTTCCAATATTTGATTGAATCTTTCAGTGTGTCCATCTGTCCAAGGATGATAAGCAGTACTGAAATTCAGGTGAGTTCCCAAAGCTTCATGCAGACTATGCCAGAAATGAGAGATGAACTGAGATCCTCGATCTGACACTATCTTTTCAGGCACACCATGCAGACTAACGATTCTTGACATATATAACTCTGCAAGGCGATCTCCGGAGTAAGTGGTCTTAACTAGTAAGAAATGGGCAACGTTGGTTAGACGATCAACTATTACCCAAATCGAGTCGTAACCCGATTGAGTCCTGGGTAAACCGGTAATGAAATCCATTCCGATCTCTTCCTTTACTTTTTGACACACGTTGTACAAGGCAACGAACTCTGCGACTACTCGCTTCAGGTTTGGCCACCAGAATTTATTCTTAACATCCTGGTACATCTTAGTACTACCAAGGTGGATCGAATACTTTAAGTCATGAACTTCCTTCAAGATTAGCTGTCTCAAACCATCACTGTCTGGTACACAAATATGTCCATTAATCCACAGTACATCTTGATCATCACTGGTGAAGTCCTTGAATTTCCCTTCTGCCATCTTTTTCTTGATATCGAAGATTTCTAGGTCATCTGGTTGGGCTTCATGAATCTGTTTCACCAAAGTAGACTGCACTTCTAGATTAGCCACAAATCCTTCAGATACAACATCCAGCTTTAGCTTCTGAAATTCCTTTTGAAGTTATGGACGGATTTTGTTTACTTCCAAAGCATTGCAGTAACTCTTACGACTCAAAATATCTGCAACGACATTGGCTTTACCGGGATGGTAGCGGATTCCAAGATTATAATCCTTTATTAACTCTAACCATCTTCTTTGTCTCATGTTCAAGTCAGACTGAGTGAAAATATACTTTAAGCTCTTATGATCTATGTATACTTCACAGCGATTACCAATGAGGTAATACCGCCAAATCTTCAGAGCATGCACTACGGTAGCCAATTCTAGATCATGAGTAAGATAATTCTCCTCATGTGGGCTTCCCCTGCCGACCGCACCTTTGCATCCGCTTCCTCACCACAACGTGCCGATCGCCATCCAGGGTGCATTGCAATACTCGGTGTTAGGTAATCTTTGTCTAAAGTATTAGTTTCCTTCTGTAGATCATTGAGTCCTAGTTGGATTCTTATTTCTAGTCTTATTTTGTTTGTGTAGCTAAGTCTTGGTGCTATGTAACCAAGGGCATTGTACTCTAATATGAGATAACTTGAGAAGGAAAGAAGAAAAAAGGTGCTAGCTGTGTCGTACTGGAAATTTTTCTTTGTTCGAATTCGAGAGTTTTTTCCGTTAGTTTGTTTGTCTTCGGTTGGCCAACAATTGGTATCAGAGCTTCTAGGTTCGAAACCCTAGCTACTACCTCGAGAGGGGTGATCTCAACTCCCGGGGTGGCATATGTGGCATATACGGCGGGAGTGTGCACGCGGCGGATCTCGGCGGCGCATTAGACACGGCAGCGCCAAAGCACACGGCGGGGCACGGCGGCGAGATCGATGCACTGTACGGTGCATGCGGCTCCATGATAAGGAGGAGCCTGAGTTTTTTATTGGTGCCCAAGATTATGTAGTGTTCTTGTAAGGTCAAGGTGGCCGACTAGAGGGGGGTGAATAGGCGGTTTTAAAAATCTTTAGTGCTAAAACCAATATATAATGCGAAAGCTAATAACAAATTGGTTTTGCGCAATTAAAACCTAATTCAACTAGGCTTCCCTAAGTGCACCAACAATATGAACACAATACAATGAGAGCAATCATACAATGATATATAATCAATTGAAGCATGTAATGTAAATTGCTCAAAGTAAAGCACAAGATAAAACAAGATGACACAATTATGTTTTACCGTGGTGTTCGGAGACTTGCCAGTCTCCCCTAATCCACGTTGAGGTAAGCCCAAACGAATTGGACCGGCTCCACGAATTAAGCCAACACCTCCGAGGTAAATCCAACCACTTGGACCGGTTCCCACACGGACCAACACCTCGCTCCACTAAGGTTGCCCTTCCTCCAATTCGAAGATGGCGAGCACCAAACCACACACAACACGTCGGGCCTTCTCACAAGCTTCTTGAGAAGATCACCGGGCACGACGCGCCCACGCCGTCTAGGTGTCGGCAAACACCAAGAGAAATAAATCTCAACCTTCACTTGAACTAATCAAGTATCAACGCTCAAGTGGATACACAATCCACTACCTAAGGCAACACATGCACTTAGAGTTTGCTCTCAAATCTCACTAAGTGTAACACGTGCACAAAATAGAATGAGAGTCTTGCTCTTAGCTCAAGAGGTTCAATAGAGGTTCACAATAACACCAGCAACCATCCCCAACCGGCCAAGGTGAGTATTTATAGCCCACACATAAAAACTAGCCGTTGGGGGAAAGATTCCCTCGAATCTGCACATGGTCCGTCTGACTGCCAACTAATGGCCGATCGGACCGTCCATGCCCCAACAGCTATAAAACTAGCCGTTGGGCCTTCGGCCGGTCGGACCGCCAACTAATGGCCGGTCTGACTGCCGCTAAATCGGTCAGACCACCAAGGCTGGCCGGTCTGACCGCCCGAGGAAAATCGCCCCGCACCAAAATGGTGCTTCTCTCGAAAATACGTTCCGCGAACGCACCGGAACTTCCACACACCGGTAGTTCCGTTTTCTCAACGGCGGAACTTCCGGACAGAGAATCAACACAAGAGTAAATCGGTCGGACCGCCCAACACATGGCAGTCTGATCGATTTGCCATCGGTCAGACCGGTGACACCTGGCGGTCAGACCGCCACGCTCCAGAGGGCAAACACATTGGCTCTGCTCAAATGGCAAAACACATTCGCCCATTTAAGTGCAACTTCAACAAGGTTTCAAGATGATCTTCTCTACAGGTTGCAAAATACATTTGCCAACCTTTAGAATACTCATCACAAGGAATAAGGTACATGGACTTACACCATTTGCAAAACACATTTGCAAACTTAAGTCACATGCTGCAAGAAATTGTGGATATTGTGGGGATTTGTGCATGATCTTAGAGTGATGAGTCAATTGGCAATGGTGTTGTTGGTTTGACGAATCTCGCGTTTTCGGAAAACTTCAGTGCTGTCAGGTCATTTGCGGTCCGAGCGGCTATACCGCCGGTCAGACCGGTCATGTGGCAGTCCGACCAGCGATGCTTGCCGGTTCGACCAGCCACAGTTTATGTTGGAGTTTGGGGCTAGGCCAAAAATAAGTTGTGTAGGCATGAGAGAGGAGTCTCCTGGATGTGGTCACATAATTTTTGGAGCTCCCAGTCAAAAGTTATATCAATTTGAAAATTCCAGAGAGGGTGCAGATTTCAAAGTTGAATTTTGGCTAAGTCTTTTGGGGCGGTCACACCGCCGTTCTGGAATCGGTCCGACCGCTGGGAAATCGGTCCAACCGGCTTGGAAGGGCGGTCAGACCGGCTTCCACTTAGACTTCGGCCATTTTGGCATTGTTATGTTTTGATGATATCTATTGTATGAGTTTCAATACTTTATTGTTGCATATTGCATTGTTGAGCTAATGTGGGTGAAGTTGTGAAGAACTTGTTCCCGGAGACGATTTCTTTGTCTATTGCTGTGCAGGTGGCTTGCAGGTCAACGACGTCAACGGTGAGGTGGATTGGGACTACGCTTGGAGAGCTGAGATCCAGAACGATCATGGATGCCGGGTGAGGTCGTGTGACTCAAGCATGGTGCAGAATGGACGAGATGGATCGAACGGGCAGTTCGTTGCAGCTGGTTGGATCAAGCGGCGCGAGGGTCGGTGCAAGTGCCTTGGAGGTTCCGATGGGATTCGGACGGGAGAGACTTGCCGACATAATGAGAGCCGCTGATCAACCTACACGTGAGGAAGCAGGCGATTGCTTCAACAGATTTGTGTGTGTGTGGGTCCCATTTGTATTGGGCCTTAATGGGAGCCCATTAGAGAAACCCTAGCCTCTCCTATAAATAGAAAGCGGGGAGATGGAAAAACTCCCTAAGCACTTAAGCTCTCATTTGCAAAAACCTTTTCTAGGGTTAGGGTTTGGAGAGGAGAGGAGATGAGAGGAGAGGAAATTGAGTGTGCTCTTGGACTGAGCTATTGTCCTCCTTGAGGGAGTGGCTTTGTAAGCAACATCTTGAATCAATCATCCATTGATGTTTGCTCAAGGGTGAAGTCTCATTTGCGTTCTTCTCTCTTTTGGTGATTTTGGCGCTTCCTTGATCCGGGTGTTTATGCATGGTCTCTTGACTGATTTTACCTTGCTATGATGTGTGGGAATACTCCTAGAATCATCTAGATCATCAATCCCCCACAAGCAAGTTTTGGATCAAGATTTTTATATTTCTAGGTTTTGAACACTTCTTTGGTAAAACCTTTAGAGATCGATTCTTTGAAGTGGATCTGGACGATCGTCCCTAGAAATAGGTCTTAGATATCCCTAGGGAGGTGTGCTCCAAATTTGGTCAAGTTTTATTGGTTGAATCAAAAGATAGACCAATTTTCGTTTTGGATTTGGGCTTTGTGCAGCGCCTCTGGACTAAATCGGTCTGACCGATTTTACACCGCCGGCCCGACCGCCCGACAATCAGACCGCCAATTGAGGCCGGTCCGACCGCCAGGCAGTCAGACCGCCAGCACTACACCGGTCCGACCGGTCCAGTGAGATCAATTCTCCCTTATTGTGTCTTGTGATTAAAGGGGGTAATCAAATTCAGCACAAGGCTTCCTCTGTGCATTTACTGATCTTCTTAGCTTTCATAGCTAAAGGAGAAAAGTGTGTGGTGAATTTGATTAAGGCAAAAAATCGAGAAAGCGCCAATTCACCCCCCTCTAGTCGCCTTGACGGTCCTACAACTGGTATTAGAGCCCGGTTAGCTATTCTCATAGATCTTAACCGGTCTTTGGAGCCATGACGACTGACAAGTATTCAACCAAACCACATATTTTTTATGGAGTTGATTTTGCGTATTGGAAGGCCCGAATGCAGGCCTACATCGAGGCTCAAGGGCACGCAATTTGGCTTAAGGTAAAAAATCCTTATGTCGTGCCAGCCGATGACGATGTGATCACTCCAGATGTGGAGGCCAACAGTAAGGCTCGGAATTTTTTGATCCAAGGCCTTAGTCGATCGGAGTTTGAGCGTGTCGCTCATTTGCGGTCTGCTCATGAGATCTCGCGGACTCTCTGTGATTATCACGAGGGCTCCACTGCTATCAAGGAAGTGAGACAGAACCAGCTTAAGAAAATTTACTCCAAGATCGAGCAAAGACCTGGTGAATCTTTAGATGAGCTGTGGGGAAGATTTTCTAAGATTCTTCATGATCTCCGCGCTGTTGACCTTGTTTTTTCTGAGTCGGAAAATGCACGCTAACTTTTGGGTGCTCTTGATGTGAAAGTCTGGGGGATGAAAATCACATCTATAAATGAGAACACTGTCATGAGTGAGCTTAACATGGATAAGCTCTACTCGAGGTTGAAGACGCATGAGATTGATTTTATCTCGCGTCTCCCCAAGACAGAGTCGATGGCTTTAGTGGTCGACCAATCTAAGGGTAGTTCTTCTGATTCTTTGGATGTTAGCTCATCGGGTTTTTCTTTATCAGCTTTACATTCTTTGAGCGATAAGTAACTTGAGAAACTATCTGAAGATGAGTTAGCCCTCCTATCAACCAAATTCACGAGAGCATACAACAAGGTGAGGAACAGGAGGAGAGGTGGCCCGATCACTTGCTTTGAATGTGGTGAGCCAAACCACATTCGTTCTAAGTGCCCCAAGCTGAAGGGCAAGGAGGAGAAAGAGTCACGAAGGCATCCTCAAGCGAGGGATGCTAAACCCAAGAAGACAAACTATCCCAAGTTTGTCAGTCGGGTCCTTGCCGCTCTAGAAAATGTGAACATGAGCGATGTGGACTCGGAGACGGAGGACGACGAGAGTGACTCCCATGGCAAGAAGAAGGCCCATGATTTCACCGGCATGTGTTTCGTGGCCAAGAACAACCACGACACTGACTCCTCCAATATCGAGGATCCTTTCAGCGATCCTGATGAGGTATGCCCTTCACTTGCTGATATGAAAAGGCTTTGGTGCTTGCTGAACAGAAATTGCATAAGCGAGCAAAAATGATTAAGAAACAGGACACTATGATTGATAATTTGAACCTAGAAGTTGTTCGGCTCAAATCTATTAATCCTGATGATATTTGTGATTCCTGCTCTAGCTTGCTTAAAGAACTAACAAGCTTAAAATCTATTCATTCCTCTGTTGTTAATCAATTAAAAGATGCTCTTGATGAACTAGAATCTCTCAAGTCTAGTTCTGGATGCCATTTCTCTTGATGTGACTGGATTGGATGCTATCCCTTTAACTTGTTCAAACTGTGCCTTGCTTGAATTAAAATTGGATAGCGCCTTGAAAGAATTGTAAAAATGTGATGCTAGTCACACTTGCTCTCATTATAAGAATAATAGGATTAAAATGCAAGAGATGACAGAAATAGTTGTGTACTCTAAAGCTGCTTCATGTGAAAATTGTCCTAAGCTCACAATTGAGACTGAAGCTTTAAACAAGACTCTTGAAGAAAAAGCTAAAATTGAAAAGTCCATGTCTCTTACTGCTTCTAAGAAAGTTATTGACTCTACCTCTTGTGTCTTGAATGTTGAAGTTGAAACAATTGTTGGTAAGATTCAAGAGGCTTTTAGAGTTAAATTTAAGGTGCAGTTGAATAGGATTAAGGATTCCTATTGTGTGTCTTGTGAGGCGTTTAAAGTGGAAGTGACTCTTCTTAAGAGTAAACATGATGAGGTAATCAAGTCTAGAAAGTGCACTAGATGTGAGGATTTAGCTAAAGAGAATGATTACCTCAAAATGACTCTTGAGAGATTTTCTAGTGGAAAAAAGAAACTCAACATGATTCTTGATCAATCCAAAGTGAGTGTGAAAAATAGTGGCCTAGGTTTTAATCCTCTAGAGCATTCCAAGAATCACCCACCTAAGATTGCTAGAGTTGTAAAAAGTGGTCTGTTTGAGTTAGAACCTCCTAAGCCATCCAAGGTTGTTTTCAAATATGCAGGTTTTTCTGAAACTCTTTCTAGCAAGAAAGGTGCTTCTGTTGCTCCAGTACAGGCCCCTCAAAAGGTCAAGTACCATTGCACCTTCTGCAAGAAAGATGGCCACACTGTTGAGTTCTGCTTCTGGAGAGCAAAGATTAAGAGAAAAGAGAGGATGAGCGCCTTGAGAACCATCAGAGGAGTCCCTTCACCTGTTGTAGTCTCTAGAGCCAGGCAGCCTGTTTATCATACTATATATGGGCCTAGGTTTGTAGAGAACTTTGTTGACTCTTTTGGTGGGTCTAAGCAGCATTCTGGTCTAGGATATCGTGAGGAGAGGCCACGGGTAGTATCTAGACAGGGGGAGTATCGATCTTTTGGTAGATCATTTCGGAGAGGTCTAGGTGGTTCTCGTGTGCATTCTTATGATTTTGTTCCTGATCATTTTTCTGCTGCTTCTACTGTTGCACCCAGGCATCGTGCATCTCAGTACTGGATTTCTAGATCTTTTATCACTAACCCCAGTACTGAGGCACAGATATTTTCTGCTTGTGCTTTTTAGGTCCGTCGTGCGAGGAAGGAGGACATATGGCTTGTTGACTCCGGGTGTTCTCGACATATGACCGGAGATTCTAGATGGTTCTCCTCCCTCACACGTGCATCCGGGAACGAATTGATTACATTTGGGGATGCTTCTACCGGGACTGTGACTGCAAAGGGCACTGTGCGCGTCAACAACAAGTTCATGCTTAAAGACGTCGTTTTGGTAAGTAAGATGAGGTATAACCTTCTATCTGTTTCTCAACTGCTTGATGAGGGTCTACAAGTGATGTTTAAAAGTGGTGAGTGTAGAGTTCTAGATTCCTTGGGTGAGCTTGTCTTTGAGATCTCCAGATTTGAGAAGATCTTTTGTGCAAATTTCAGTATTTCTTCAGCTTCCAGTCCTAGATGTCTTGTAGCCTCTGATTCTCATGATCTTGTTTTGTGGCATCATAGACTTGGGCATATAGGCTTTGATCATCTGTCTAGAGTCAGTTGCAAGGATTTGATTAGAACTTTGCCTAGGCTGAAGGCTGTTAGAGCTCTTGTGTGCTCACCCTGTAGACATGGTAAGATGGTGTCTGCTTCCCACCCACCTCTTACCTTGGTGATGACTGATGGACCAGGACAGCTTCTGCACTTAGACACTGTTTATCCTTCTAGAGTTCAGTCAGCTGGTGGGAAATGGGACGGACCTAACTTAGTAAGTTATGGAGTCTCAACATTGACTACTCAGGTAGTAGGTCAGGCTCTGTGCTGGGGTGGAGGTATGTTTTTGTCTCTGTTGTGAGTCACATCGCGGGATGGTTCGCCGCTTCCCTGTCCAATGGTGTGGGATGGACTAATTTCCTGTATGGGCATTAGTGCTACCAGTAAAACACACCGGGAGTGCCAATGCTTAAAATAAAATTTTTGAAAGGTTATGTTATGATTAGTGCTAGCTAAACTAATTGTATCGTGTGGGTAAAGTGTACAACCTCTGTAGAGTGTTAAACAATCTATTCGAATAGCCACGTCCGCGGTCATAGACATGCTGGGGGATTTCACACAAATGGTAGATTTTTATAAAACATTTGGGATGGGAGCTGTGTGATCTAAGTCGTATGGCTATGTGAATAATTTGATTAGACTTTATGTCCTTTGTGAAAACAATTGTTAAATTAATACGATTTATTTGCTTTAAGTTGTGTTTTAATCTATTATTCATATTCAATTGCAAAACATTTCTTTTATGCAAAAGAACCACAGAAACCATTCCTTTGGAATAAGCCTTCATGTATACATTGCATTCTGTGTTATGACTTGGGAGTACGGTTGTGTAATCATGCTTGCTATAATCAATCGACAGAAGTGGAGTAGTCTTCTCCTACCTTTGAGGAGGAGTTCTACAAGGGTACTGAAAGCTAGGTCTTGATCTCGGTTCATTGCCTGTGGTGAATCAATAGGTTTCTGTTGTAATTTATTTTGTTCCGCTGCTATTTATTTCTTTGGCAGCCCTATAAGGCTTAATAAGTATAAACTCGACCTTAAGATCGCAGCAGTTATTTGTTACTCAAATTACTTGCTTATTCTATTATTTTGTCTTGTGTGGATCGATTTTCATCTATGTTGACACTGTGTGCACTAGCATGATTCTGGACTAGTGCATTAAACATAGAGGGTCCAGAATTGCATTTTTATGCCCCGACAATCACCTACTACTAGCCAGAAATTAAAATTTTGAGCTCATAAATTATTTACATTTAGAAGTTGAAATTGATGACAACTTCCCTCCCCGACGTGCTGCCCATTTCTAACCATTGTCGGGTGACAAGGAAGAGGGCTATGCATCGATGGTCACATTTTTCCACCCTGAAGCCAAGTAACAACTCGGTTCTCACGGCTATTGTCCTCTGTAGCCCTCGCCAGACACATTGTGGCGAGCAGGTGGGAGGCCGAGGGAGGAGGCGATGGTGGCGTCGCGGTGGTAAGTGAGGAGGTGGCGGTGATAAATTTCGGTGTGTGTATGTGAAAAAGAAGTGGGGCTGTGACGGTTTAGGTGTTTGCGGAAGAAGTGGAGGCATGGATATGTTCACGGGTCATGGGAGATGGCGGAACAAGACCTTGTCTTTGTCAGGATGGGTCCACATGTAGGTACGCCTCGATGAGTAATTTGGGAGAAGTGGGAGAGGCCAACAGTGTGCATAGAAGAAAGGACATAGTCCCGCTGAGCGGGGGTAAACTCCTTCTTTTATTAGTTTCACAACCAAGCATGCTATATTTAAAAATTTCACAAAAAAATTCATTCTTTTTTAGCTCATGTGCTATATTTAAAAATTCCTACCGACAACAGTATTTAGGAGGAGAGAATTTAACAAACTGGCCGTGCGGCCTGCACGGCAGCCCTGCAGGATTGGGTACGTGTCAGCACATCCGTCGTCTGCACGGTTGTAGTGCTGCCCAATGCATCATTTTTGCAAATACACGACTACAAACACCATTTTCGCTAATACATTCCAAAAAAACGGCCAATACGATTAAAAAAAAAAAACTCACTACACACGGGATCTAACCAAGTCATCCTGTTCGTTGGTTTGTGCGCGACTTTTCCTTCTATTTTTATGCTCCCAAGGTGACTTATCAGATAATTGGAACTTTCTGTGCGTTGCCTGCGCGCTTGCTTGGCGGGTTATTTTATGCCGTCCTTGGTGCTGACTGGAACCACGTATC
This sequence comes from Hsuehochloa calcarea, assembly GCA_036346395.1. NCBI lineage: Eukaryota > Viridiplantae > Streptophyta > Magnoliopsida > Poales > Poaceae > Hsuehochloa > Hsuehochloa calcarea. The sequence goes on along the minus strand of CM070602.1, from coordinate 36,992,144 downwards.
TACCTACTTCTGCCATGACCGCTACGGCAACCGGAGACCCCGAGGATTTTATTTATATTTCCTCGTGATTTTTGTGTTCCCGAATCTTTCGTGCAAGATCCCTGCCTGCACTAAAATTCTAGCGTGTTTTCCGCCAAAATTAATCTGGTCGAACCCGGTCATGCCCATGAACTGCTCGTACGATACGATTGGTAACTGCAGTTAATTTACCAATGGCAACGTGAAACCCCTCTTAGATGTACTTATCATGATCGAGAAATCCACTACATGATGGTGACTTGTTTTGGTGCAGTTGGGTACGGTGATGGGTCATTTGAGTTGATTGGGTGAGGTAAAACAAATATCTTGCAACTTGCATTTGATCCACTGGGCTAGACATTTTGCTAGGGAGTAAAATTTTCAGAAGCTGACATTAATGAGCTTTCGTCGTGGTTGCGACGAGGTGCCGTGGGGTGTACGTGGCAGGAAACGTTGTAGCTCTTAGATGTACTGAGTGCTGATAAAATTGTGGTATTAGCAAATATTTTAGATTAATTCTATATTTAATTATAAATAGAAAAGTATAATTCCAGTATCAACAGTAAGACATGAGCATCAAATAAATAACTATTAACTGATATAAACTACTCAAGTCTTCCGTACAAGAATTCATGCAATAGGTAATTAACTAATGAAACAAATCAATTAGCATAATTGTAATATCTCTTTCAACCTTTAGAGATATAAATGAATTACAAACGAATTTAACTGGAAATAAATAGGGGATTTCTGATTTTTGGGTGGGAGAAGAGAACGTGGGCCTTCGGCCCACAGTGGCTCAGCCCAAATGGGTCGGCCGTAAGGGGGACCAAGGGAGGGGTAGTAGCCCCTAAGCCAAAGCCACCCCTGCACCTTGCACCTCCAACCCCTCCTCCCTTTGAGCCACCACCCCATTGCCTTCTCCCCCATTGAGCCACCCCTGCCCCTACGCCATCCCTCCAGTGCCGCCCTCCACCAAGCCAACGCCCCTGCTGCCCTAGGCTGACACCTCCCCTTGCTGCCTTTGCTGCTAGCCAAAAGGAGGAGGATCAGAGGAGTCCCAACCAGAGGAGGAAGGGAAGGAAGGAGGAAAGGATGAAGAAAGAGAGGAGGATCTCGCGGGAAATTTGGAATCTTTATCGTGAGCTCCAAGGGTAACAATCTATAATGCTTTAGATTTTCCCTTGGTTAATCGCTATTCAATTTGTAGTATGTTTGGTCAATAGGAAGAGTAATTGTTGTTCTGCCCTACTTCGTCGAGTTGCGACACATAGCATTTCTGGGATGATTAGGGATATTTAGGTTCGGATTTAGAGGTCAATCTAATTAGAGAAAAGTTAGACAATCTTGTTAGCTTTCCAGGAAGGTATAGATCATTAAAATCGAAGTAGCAAGCGAAAATATACAGCCATAGGAAGGAAATTGTCCACATTCTGGACGTAGTTGGCAGACGTCGTGAAGTTCGGTCGGTTTCAAGTAGTAAATGGTAAAATTAAATATTTATGCCAACTTTAATGTTGTAGGAAAACTTGTGTAGTTTCCATAACTCATATTGTTCATATATTTTAAAGTTTTAGAATTAAAGATATAAAATTGTAAAATGGGTTGTTCTAGCAGATTCCAAAATGGTCTTGAGTAAAAAGCAGGTAGAAAATGATACAATCAGATATACGTCATAACTAGGAAATTGTAGGTTGATTCGTGAGGATTCCAGAAAGTCTTGGATAGTTGAATTTGGAGTTCGTATGAATAAGTTAGAGTTGTTTTACTACTGGGATAGCGTGTAGTACATCCGGTAGTTTTAGGTTAAATGGGTCGGTTTGGCATAGAATAATGTATTGGTGCTGCGATGTTATGATTTTGAAATATTTTTTTTATTGTTTGTTCAGGGAGTGTGTTCTCTAGTGCTTTGTCGTTGCTTTGTTATCCATCTTCGCTATGATAAAGAGGCAAGTGCATGGTAGACAGTGTTCATTGGTTGATTAATGTATTCTTTACCACTCATAACCATTATGTTATTTGTGCTTTTACTTTATTTAATTGCAACCAATGTAAATGGTCATGATTTTATTCGTATCGATGGATGTGAGAATGTTGGATAATGTTAATAATAATGAATCTATGAATAATTGCGTATCCATAAACATCATTGCATATGAGAAGGTGATCATGTTGATCACAACTTCATAGGAGTGGAGGAGGTCCCCGATCCTTGAGGAAGACGGGTTTGAGAGTGTATCATCGACGGATGAACACTCACGCTATACCAGTATACGCGAAAGAAGTGCATGTTGACATGTAGTGGAGAGATCATTGAATAAAAAGTATTTGGTGATTGTGTATGAGAATAAAGAAAGGATAATTGAATGATTGAGCATGAGAATGAAGAAAAGAGAACAATTGATGTTGCTGACGATATTGTTTACTACTGATTAAGCATTGTTCATTATTTATTATTATACTTGCTAGGTCATGAACTCACCCTTGCTCTATTGTTGTTTTTAGGTGACCATTGACGACGCTTCACTTGGGGAGGGGTAGCACCTAGAACAACTGCATACACTCTGATACTTGATCATTTGTCAAGAGAAAATTTTACCTTAGCGTGATGGTTTATTCTTTTAGGACACAATAGACATTCAATACTTGTAAATGATCGGTTGGAACTCGTTTATTCATTCAATACTCTCTATTTGATTGATTTTGCTTAATTCTTGTGCTATTATTCTGCTTTGCTATCTAGAGTTTAGATAATTGTGCTTGTCATGTCGTTATTCATATGTTACTGTGACCCATGGTGGGCTTTTATTCGTTATGTTCTTGCTGGAATTTATTGTAATTTGTGGTTTTAAATTAGCGGTTAATGTAGTTGAGTGGCATTCCGGGCTTAGTGTTGGACCGGGGAGTTACAATAATGCTCAAATTTATGTTTTCTCTCTCTTAGATGTCGGGCTGCACAAGCACGAAGCAAGACCTCCTCACCACTAATGATTTAGTTTGTTCACTGATAATGTGATAATTTATAAGCAATAAGTTAGGCTTAGAGCTCTAATATTACTTACCAGATTCTAGCAATAGCTAGAAATTTAATACCACAAGTAAAATTGCTCTAACAGAGAAGTACATAAAACAATATATGGCAAGTAATAAGACTGTAATAGACAATAAGATAGCTCAAAACCTAGCTTATGTCTCCAAGTTGTCACGAAAATCTCACTATGACTAGTATCCTAACTGAGCAATTCGGAAGGTCACAACCTATCATGCAAAGTCACCGGTACTAGTGATACTTAAAACAAAGACATATATGTACATAATCACTAATACAGCACACTAAGCACAATAGGATAAATAAGAACCAGAGTAACTCACGGAGTTTATGGCACTCAAAGCCACCAAAAAGTTGACAAGACAACGCACGTCTAGGTCGATGCTATCCCAGAAAACGTATCACTGCCGCTATGCCGTAGAGTAATCAGTGTGGTTCTCGGAGATACAATGCCCTTCTCTGCAATCAAGGGCACACCAAACTGCAGAATCGAGGTCCAGGAGGTGCTGCACAAGGTTACACAACAAATCGTGCACCAGCCAAGTGCATGAACAGAGCAGCCACACACCAAAATCACAACTAAGCACGACTGCGGCCACAAACACCATTGCCAAGCTTCAACACACACAATGAGCTCAGATATTCGATGTAATAACTGACAAAAACACAACCACTACTTAGGTCTCTTCTGCTCCACTGCCTCCTAGGACCCTTGCTGCTCGTCGTGTTCTCAGCAAGGAGAAGGCGAGCCTACATGATGAGGACATCACTCCTTCGGATACACACACTACACAAAATCCTCCATATCCGGTTGCTAAACTACAAGGTTCTATGACTAGAGCTCGTGCACGTCACTTAAATTATGAGGTGAGCTCGTTTCTAGGTGCTAATAATTTATCTATGCAAAATGGTATGCTACCTAAAAATTGTGATCTTCTGTTAGTTAGGAATGATGGAGAGGATCCAAATCGTCTACGACCAGATCTGCCAGATCTACGACCAGGTCTCAAGCTCTATGACTAGTCCTACGACCAGGCTACTAGATCTACGACCAGGTCTCAAGTTCTACGACCAACCCTACGACCAGGCCCACGACAAGTGACGACCACGTTGGGAGTTAGTCAGAGACATTGAAATAAGGTGCTACATCACCGTTTTGGGCTTAATAATACCTTGTAAGCGTGCCGAGGTCAAAGCCCAGGATGTGTACGCCTCTCCACATGGCAACACAACCGTTGGTCGACCTCCTCATGTTCTCCCCCCCTATATAGTGCAGCAGCCGCCACAGTTTAGGGTTGGGTTTTTCTTATATTATTTTGCCTTTGCAGTTTCACCGTTTACGGTTTGAGAAACCCACTTTGTGAACTTCATACAAATCCGCAATATATTTCAGATTGCATCTATCTTGTTCTTGTGAGTTGCTTCGATTGCTTGCAGGAACCATAACCCTTGTGGTAAGGTCGATCGCGTGCGAGCGTGGTTGATAACAACAGTTGTGCGGGTATAGCGAATTGCGAGGTGAAGATCTGCGGGTCGGAAGCCTCAAAGCTTCAACGTCCTCACGACGAAACAAATCGAACCTATCGGAAGATCGGGCCGCCGTGTACTCATCAATTGGTATCAGAGCATCAGGTTGCCTATTAGGTAATCTTGTTTATCCCCTTTTGATAGTTGTGTTCATCACCTAGAGTCCAGAAAATTACCCCACAAAAATTTTTAGATCTTAGTTTTTCCGCTGTCCAAACCTCTTTGTGCCTTTCGCAATTGTGTTTTCAGTTTTTGCGTTGTTGAATTCGAGTCCATTGCCGGTGTCTTTGTTGCTGGTCTAGTCGTCGTAATCTAGTTTCTAGCGTCGAGTCTTCGCTGTTTTGGTCTTTGTGTATCTCGGCCTGCCCTTAGTTATATCCTTTCATTTGTCTGGTATAGCCGAGATCGTGATACCCCCTCCCTATACGACCACCTCCTCGTGTTCGACCACCTGGTCGGATTCGACCACCTCCTCGAGTTCGACCACCTCCTCGAATTTGACCACCTACTCGAGTTCGACCACCTGCTCGGGTTCGACTGCCTAGTCTGCTCGACCACCTCCTCAGATCCGACCACCTACCCTTTCGACCACCTAGCCAAAGTTCAGAGAGAGAGAGAGTATCTTTTTATTACCTTTATACCCCTACTCTCTGGAAAAAGTTTATGACCTATATATATCTCAGACCCAGAAGAGGGTTTCGAAGAGTTGTGAGTCAAGGTCTCGCAAAAAAAAGAGGAACCCTAGGTTGGGTTTCTATCGTCAAAAAAAGAAGAAGAGAGAAGCAAAAAGAAGAAGAAGAGAGAAGCAAAAAAAAGAAGAGAGACCACTCATAGTTGGCTCACAACCACCCTTAGTTGGTCTACGACCACGCTCAAGTGGCCCACGACAACCCACAGTTGGTCCACGACCAGACACAGGAGAAATCAGTTGCTTTGTGAATTTTGTTCCATTGTGCTTGTATCTACCCTATTTTTCAGCTTGTTGAGCTAGTTCTAGGAACGCGTTTGGGCCAGCAACTGTGGCGAGTACCGTGGACTTTGATTCAGATTTGCTTATCTGATTTCATTATTGCTATTCATTGCTACTAAACATTGCCTATCCGAGCTCCACCTACTTTCGGCCCTCAGATTTTGATCCTCGCAATTTGACTCCGCCGCGGTCATACATCCCACCTTCTCCAATCATACCACCTGCCGCAATTGGTAAGAAATCCATAAGAGCTTGGTAAGACGCTTGAGAGTGTTTGTGTTTCCACCTTCCACCACCTAGTAGTTGATAGGGATAATATCTTTGTGTTGTCTTTTGTCTCCCACTAACTATGGCAGGTGAGGAATTGGAGGTGCAAGAGTGTGTTTTGAGGGAAGAGCTCACGAGGGTGTTGGATGAGCACCGCTATGCTATTAATGACGACATTGATAGGAAGTTTGCGGAAACAAATGCTACACTACAACAACTCAATGAAAGCTTTGTAATGCTCAATACACGCATTGATGGTTTGGCCAATCCACCACATAACAATGGGCGTGTGGATCCTGAAGGTACAGTCCATAACCATGAGATTGACAATGATAATGAGATGCGAAACCACGACGCCTTTGATGCACAACAACGGAACCGGTTGAACTTCAACCGTCAAGGTATGAGAGGTTATAACTTTCAGCAACATAATGCACGTGTTAATGATGATCCATATGCTAAAGTTAAATTCACTGTACCATCTTTTGCGGGTGCTTATATGTCGAAATATACCTAGATTGGGAGATGACGGTAGAACAGAAATTTAATACTCACTTAGTTCCCGAAGTGCATAGAGTTAGGCAAGCCACAAGTGAATTTAAAATTTTTGCCATCATTTGGTGGAATAGGGTATGTAATGATGGATTAGCGCCTACTACTTGGGATGCTTTAAAGGTTTCTATGCATAACAGATTTGTTCCACCTTCTTTTAAACGTGATTTGCGTAAGAAATTGCAGCGCTTAAACAAAGGCAATAGATCAGTATAAGAATATTATCAGGAGCTACAAATTAGTATGTTGCGTTGTGATATTATTGCGGATGAAGAGGTTGCAATGGCACATTTTTATGGAGGATTAAGACGTGAAATTCAGGACATAGTTGATTACAAAGAATATGATAGTGTTCCTAGATTGTTCCACCTTGCATGTTTGGCATAAAAGGAATTGCAGGGACGACAGCAGAGGCCAAGGAACAACTTTGGAAGCACGTCTACACCAAGATCAACGTCGGGGCAAGTTAAAATATTCCCACCTTCAGCTACACAGTCTGCTGCCCCCTCCACGAGTAGGGCACGTTCAGCAGCACCTCCGACACCATTACATGCACCCGAGGTAAGCAAATATACTAATGTGCGAGCCCGACCAAGAGTTCTTGATTGCTTCCACAGTAGTACGATCGGGATTGTTTGCCACCGCTGTAAGGGAATGGGCCACGTCATGAGGGACTGCCCAAGTCAGCGAGCATATCTTACCACTGAAGATGGTGGTTATGTAAGTGCTAGTGATATTGAGGATGAATATGTACTTGCAGCTAACATTGCAGGTGGAGGAGGCGAGATAGCGGTGATCTTGATGGTGTAGAGGAACAAGTATTCTTTGTTAACAGGGAATTATATGAGCCTTGTTGCGCAACAAGTCTTTGGCGCACAAGTGGAGAGGCGGAGCAAAATCAACGGCACAACTTGTTTCAAACCAGATTTCGTGAAGGAGAGAACACAGAGTAATCATTGATGGAGGAGCTGTAATAACCTTACAAGTTTGAGATGGTCGAGAAGCTTGGCAGCCTACAGACCACACCCATGTCCCTACTACATCCAATGGTTTAATTCGTGTGGTAAGTTAAAGGTAAACAAAGTTGTGAGAGTACAATTTTCAGCTGGTAATTACAAGGATAGTACCGACTTTGATGTAGTGCCTATGCAAGTATGCTCTTTGTTTCTCGGTAGGCCTTGGATGTATGATAATGACGTTTTGCACCATAGTAGAGCTAATACCTACTCATTCTCACATAGGGGTAAGAAGATTAAGTTGTTGCCTTTGACACCCGCTGAAATTGTGAAAGATGAAGTAGAATGTGCTAAAAATGAAAGAAACACCAATGAACATAATTCTGAAAATCAGCAAATAGCAAAACGGGCTTTCCCGCCTAAACGGGAGAAAGTGACGCCTAGTTCTAAGTCGGAGGGAGTTAAATTGAAGGGATGTGTTATGCTTGCACTAAATCTGAACTTGCTGAAATTTGTTATAATGAGCTACCATGCTATGCTTTGATATGCTAAGATGCTTTATTTTCATTTAATGATATACCTAGCTCTTTGCCTCCTACCGTTGCTATCCTTTTGCAGGAGTATGTGGATGTATTTCCAGCTGAGATACCCCCGGGATTGCCACCTATTCGAGCGATAGAGCATCAGATTGATTTGATCACAGGAGCGACTTTGCCAAACCGTGCTGCATATAGGATCAATCCGAAGAAGACTAAGGAAATTCAGCGACAATTCCAAGATCTTTTGGACCGTGGGTACGTTAGAAAGCCTTAGTCCTTGTCTTTGTTCCTATTCTTTTGGTTCATAAGAAAGACGGCAGTTGGCGTATGTGTGTTGATTGTAGAGCCATTAATAATATTACCATAAGGTATCATCATCCTATTCCTAGGCTAGACGACATACTTGATGAGTTGAGTGGTTCTATTATTTTCACAAAGATTGACTTGCGGAGTGGTTACCACCAGATTAGAATGAAATTGGGAGATGAATGGAAGACTGCTTTTAAAACTAAGTTCGGACTATATGAGTGGTTAGTGACGCCTTTTGGTACTAATGCACCTAGTACTTTTATGCGATTGATGAACGAGGTTTTACGTTCTTTCATTGGAAAATTTGTGGTGGTTTATTTTGATGATATCTTGATTTATAGCAAGTCTCATCAGCTACACTTGAATCATATACGTACTGTTTTTAATACTTTGAGAGATGCATGTTTGTTTGGTAACCTCGAGAAGTGCACCTTTTGCACGTCGAGAAGTGCACCTTTTGCACCGATCGAGTTGTGTTTCTTGGTTATGTTGTGACACCACAGGGAATTGAGGTGGATGAGGCAAAGATTGTGGCCATCCAAAGCTGGCTGACGTCTTCCACTGTGACCACATCCAGGAGACTCCCCTCTCAAGCCTACACAACTTATTTTTGGCCTAGCCCCAAACTCCACCATAAAATGTGGCCGGTCGGACTAGCAAGCATTGCCGGTCGAACTGCCACACGGCCGGTCTGACCGACGGCATGGTCGGTCGGACCGCCAATGACCTGACAGCACTGAAGTTTTCCAAAAATGCGAGATTCATCAAACCAACAACGTCATTGCCAATTGACTCATCACTCTAAGATCATGCACATATCCCCACGATATCCACAACGCTGATGCCCCTCGAGGACGCGAGTGTATAAACAAGCCATAGCGCAAAAGCCAGGCCGCTCTGATGGCCATGCCTCGGCGACTAGGGAGTGTCCCGCCTCGAAGGCCTCGCCTTGGCGGAGAGATATTGCATATCGTGCTCCATCACGCAAAATCCTAGCCACTCCAAAGATTGTACCTCAGCGACTAGGGAGTCTCCCACCTCGAAGGCCTTGCCTCGACGGAGAGACGTTGCATATCACGCTCCATCGTGCAAAAACCTAGCCGCTTTGAAGGCCGCGCCTAGGCAACTAAGGAGTCTCCCACCTCGAAGTCCTCGCTTCGGTGGAGTAACATTGCATATCACGCTCCATCGTGCAAAAGCCTAGGTTCTCCGAAGGCCGCGCCTTTGTGACTAGGGATTCTCCTGCCTCAAAGGCCTCGCCTCAGCAGAGAGACGTTGCATATCATGCTCCATCACGCAAAAACCTAGCCGCTTCGAAGGCCGCACCTCAGCGACTTGGGAGTCTCCCATCTCAAAGGCCCCGTCTCAGTGGAAAGACCTTGCATATCGTGCTCTATCGCGCAAAAAGCCTAGACGCTCTGAAAGCCACACCTCAGCGGACAGACCTTGTAAATCGCACGCTAGCAAGTCAAACCCTTACCGCGCCAACTTTGGGCTCCCAAGTGATGCCAATCAAAAAAGTGTGTGAGGGACGACGCTCAGGTTCGCCTCCCCTCGCTAGCTGTGGGCTTCCAAGCGAGCCCAATCAAAAAAAAGTGGAGGGGCGGCGCTCGGCTTCGCCTCTAGCTCACTAGCTGTGCACTCCCAAGTAAGCCCAATCAAAAAAGAGTATGGAGGATGGCGCTTGGCTTCGCCTCCCTCTCGCTAACTGTGGGCTCACAAGCGATCCCAATCAAAAAGAGTGTGGGGGTGGTGCTTGGCTTCGCCTCCACCTCGCTAGTTGTGGGGTCCTAAGAGAGCCCAATCAAAAAGAGTGTGGGGACGGCGCTCGGTTTTTTCTCCCCCTCGTCAGCTGTGGGCTCACAAGCGAGCCCAATCAAAAAGAGTGTGGGGATGACGCTCGGTTTCGCCTCCTCTCGCCCGGTGGGGAAGACAACATCGCGCCAGCGTCACTCCAAGTGCGAGTGCAATCCATGGGAGCGCCGTAGAAGGGGATGGTACAGCCCCAACAGGACAAACGCCCAATGGTCATGTTGAACAAAATCAAACACAACAAGGTATAGTGGATGACTTCTCCTCGGTCTCGTAGGCCATGCCTCAGTGTGGCAGCACTGCATCCACTTCGCCTACACGGGCACCATCTCTATTCGCCGCCAGCCTTGAGGCCATAGCCTTGGAGGGGTAGCACCGCATCGACTTCGCCTACACGGGCACCATCTCTGTTCTTCGCCAGCCTCGAGGCCATAGCCTTGGAGGGGTAGCCACGACACGTCGCCTGCCTCGTAGGCCATGCCTCAGCGTGGCGGCACTTCATCAACTTCGCTCACACGTACTCCGTCTCGACACGCTGCCCATCTCGTTGGCCATACCTTAGCATGACAGCCCCGCATCGACACGCTCATGCGGACTCCGTCTCGACGCGCCGCCCGCTTTGTAGGCCATGCGCCGGCGTGGCGGCACCACGTCGACTTCACCCGCACGAGCTCTATCTCTGTTCGCCACCCACCTCGAGGCCATAGACTTGGCGGGGCGGCCACGGTGCGTCGCCCTCCTCGTAGGCCACGCCTCGAGGCGGCCCCTCGTCGGCTTCGCCCGCGCCTACTCTGCCTCGGCGCTTCGCCTACCTCGTGGGTCATGCCTCAGCGTGGCAGCCTGTAACACCCCAAACAATGGTGTGTATTATGAATGTATTAAAATGAGGATAAATTAAAACTTTTTATTTCCTCATGATGTCATTTGAAATTTTCTAGAAATTTCCCTTAGTGTTTCCTATTTTCTAAGGTCAATGTTTCATTTGGGGAAGCTTAATCCTTGAAAACTTTCAAATCTAATCTTGTGATCATCGTCTGGAAATATTTTTCCTATCATCTAGGCCATCCCAGTAACATCTCTGAAAAATCTCTAAATTTTTAGATTTTAATTACTATTTCCAAAGAGCAAGTCAAACATATTTGAATTTCGGTCAAACCCTAGGACATCATCTTGTGAATTTTCTTGAGAACAATGAATGCATGAAAATTCCTAGAAAAATTACGCAAGGTTCTTCTCTGAATCATAAAGCTTCCATAAAAATTTCAGAATTTTTGGAGCTAAGGGGCTACCTCCAAAAATTCCCTATCTTCTCATCCTTTTAAAAACAAAACCTGGAATCACTATTCCTCGAACTCGGACCCAAGCCCGATTCAAACCCGACCGCACCTCCTGGCTCGATCTAACCCCCTCGCTATGCATCGCATGCAGCCGTTCGATGGAAAATCTGCGGCTCTGATCGCATACCGCTTCGGCCTGGGTTAAAAACTCTCGCGCAACGTCGACCATTGGATCTCGGTCCAACAGCCCGCGTCGACCCCTTCCGCGCGATCCCACGCTCGCAGTTGTGTCGCTGACATCGTGGCCCCACTGGTCAGGCCCGTCTCCTTCCTCGCGTGGGGCGGCGTAAAACCGGCGCCACACCGGGCCGCTCTGCAAACATCTCTGTCAGCGCCTAGCAACGCAATGAGTCCACCGGCCTTCTCGGCCAATCCCTAGCTCAGTCAGTTGATGCCGCTCCCATCTCCGTGCCGCTCGGGATAATACCCTCTCTCTCGCTTGGTTGGAAGCCATTCCTCCTCTCGCTGGCTGAGGAGGGAGGCGCTTGTGCGAGCTGCTCCCAAGGGTGAGTGTCTTCCTTGCTTGAGTACGTCACCATGCGCCTCTTAGCCTAAGGAAGATTTCCCCTCAGCAAATTTTGTATTTCGATCACAGGAATCATCGGAATCAAATTTTTCCCCATTTTTGGCCGTAGAAGCCCTTCTCTTCTCAGGACAATGGCACGGTGAGCCATTCTCTAATTCCTCGCTCGTACACCATCTCGAGGCACCTCTGATGCATCCTCCATCACCCATTCTCCCCCTCTGTCCTCAGGTTGAGCTCCCCTCGGTAGCACCATCGCCGTCACCGCTGTTCTCGTCGTCGGCTCAACTCCGGCAGCTTCCCCACCTCTGGGTCATCGTGGTGAGTTTCTGGAACCCCCCCTAGTTGCCCGTGCACACGCTATTTTGCCGCAGGCGTCTTTGTTCTGTGTGTGCCACTTCAGCCGTAGCGCCTCCTCCGCCTCACGTCGCCGCTGTGGTTCACCGGAGCAACCACCGTCGGTACCTATGGTTGCGCATTAGTGCTAGGATCCCATTTTGGTACTTCTCTGGCACCGCCGTAGCCTCCCTCGCCGGCGACGACGCAGAAGCAAAGCCACTGGCCGGCGCCCTATTGTCGGACGAGCCAAGCAAGCTTCGTAGCTTTTCAATTAAGAGTTAATGTCAGTCATTAGAAGTTAAGTGCTGGTTACTGTTGGCAAATGATGGTTTAACTGTGCTAATAACTGAGGTTTATTAGTACTGTGTCACCGACATGTGGACTCCTCGCCTTAAGTGCATAGTAATCCGGCCGTGGACCCATGGACCGAATGCATGGATTTTAGTCCATGCACTATGCTGTGAACCTAGCATATGACAGATAGGTCCCACCTGTTAGTACGATTTAAATCGGAATTGAAATTATAAAATGGCACTGTTCATGGGGCCCGCTGGTCAGCGTCTATGGCTAGGAGAGTGTCGGTGTAAAAAAGTATAAATAGTTTTATAAATCCCGAATTGATTTATCTGTGAACTGAAAAATTTGTTAAACTTCAAAATTGCATAAGTAATTCATTTTAGCTCCAAAATTGATGATTCAAATTTTGTTAGTCTCCTTTTTAAATGTACTTTAATATAAGAATGAGTTGAATCATGTTACTGTTCCAGAAATCACTTTTACCAAAATTACTTTAGGTTTAGTATTATTGTTGCACTAAAAATTGCTTTAACTTCAAAAATACGTAAGTATTTCTTTGTAACTTCAAAAAGAGTAAACTCAATTTTGTTAGAATCCTAGGTTAGTGTAATTTATTCTAAAATAGGTTGTGAGCAAGATACTGTTACTAAAAAACTTATTTTGCATGTAAATTTTGCACTACTTTCTTGGTTTTGAAAAATCATAGAAAATTCATCTTAGCTCCGAACGAGGTGAACATTTTTCGTTGATCATATCATGTGATTCTCTGTCTACCATAAAAATTTTGTATGCACCACCTCTCTGAAAATTTTTACTAAAGCTTTTAAATTCGGATAAATAGTGACAGCCAGTAATTTATTGGATTTTCTGGAAATCCAACTTTTAAACTGCCATAACTTTTGCATGGAGCATCCAAATCAATTGATTCTTATTGATAAATTCATCTAAAATCATGATCTACCTTCTGTGAAATTTTCATAATTTTTGGATAAATTTGTATTTTTGGGTCTTCTTGCTATTATTCGTTCTTATTGTGGCTTCGGTTCTTTCGAATAGGTTCCGACGAGTGTATTGATTGCGTGAGTGACCCTATGCAGCAAGAAGGTTATCCCCAGCAAGGCAAGCAGTTTGATCATAAATGTCTTATTACTTTCTAGTCTAATACTTTGTTTACAAATTGTATGTATGCATGCTTTTGTGTCAAAGTATTTTTCCCGATTAGAGGTTGCTATTCCTATTGCATCGTTGCCCTTAAATTATTATCCCCTGCCACAAATATAAGTTATTAATATCACTAGTGAATTAGAGCCTGGTGATTTAATTACGCTATTTTATTGTCTTTTCGATGTCATGCTTAGAAATGCTTGCTATCGGTAGTATTGGGAGACCATCGATTTAGTCGATGATCTTGATCACACAAATCTTATTATTACTCCATTATGTCCAGCAACTGAAAATAAAATTATTTTAGACTTGGGCATATTGGTATGTTGGTGTGACATGGAATGGAGCCCAAGTCAATCAAGGACCGAGTTACTTGCACCATCGTACCGAGCAATTTGCGTACTAACCACATGAGAGGGATATGTGACCTCTCTTGACTTAGTACTTTGGCGTGTGTTAGGTCCGGGTCGCATGGTGGTTATGTGCGTTGTGTTGAAAAAGAAAACTTGTGTGTTTGGGTCAGCAGTAGTGGGGGTTATCCACTGCAAGGAGCGTCGTCCTTTATAAGGAGGTGAGCATATTTGATGACTCCGCATCAACGTATGGGGTTTCCTCCCATATGGGCGACTCGTAGTTAATGCATAATATTGGAAACGTCTCGTAGGACTTAGCCTTGCCGGCATACCTAAGGAAGTGTGCTCTATTGCATGGCAAAAAGGTGGTCTGGCGTGTGGGTACATTGGTACACCCCTGCAGGGTTTCAAACTATTCGAATAGCCCCATCCTAGGTTATGGACACGCTTGGTTACGCCCCGTGAGAACTAGACTACAACCTTTAACTAAAATTTGATGTGGGTGGTATGAATGTGGTATTCATGCTATTGTTGTGGTGGCTATTGGGTTAGCCACTTCCAGGATGTCTTGTTGTTATTGTTACTTTTATATCGCTGTTTTTGTCAAATAAAAACAGATTGTAAAATTATTTTAAATCTATTACATTATTGCAAATGAAAACATACCTTATGCTGAAAATGGGTCTAGAGCCTCCTCCACTTGAATAAGCTTGCATGTAGCTATGTATAGGTCAGTTACTCTACACGTAAGTCTTGCGGAGTACAAATTTTTGTACTCATTTGCTTTGCTTAACTATTTGTTGTAGAGGAGGAAGGTGAGCCCCAAGGGCCTCACTTTTGTGAGATGTGTTGCGGGTTTGACGACTAGGTTGGTGGCCCGGTTGGTTGCCTTGTGGGTTGAAGGCATGCCAATTGACTTTTGTTTATCGCCATCTTATGTCACCTTGCTTCCGCTATTATTTTAAGACTCTTCAGTTGTCATTTGGCCGGTCGGCCCCTTTTGTAATAACTCTCTATTATGTATGTATTTTGTATTGTTAGTGTTGCTTTGGTTCTATGTCTTGTATGGAATTGATGCATGAATTTTGTAAAGAGGTGTGTATACTGCATTTCTGGGAAGTATACATCTCTCGAAGACACGGGTCATTTTGTTTGCGATGCTAGGGTCAATTGGTGACTAAGCATTTCAAGCTTAATAAACCGGGGTCCTCACACAGCCCCACGTCGACTTTACCTGCGGGTACTCCACCTCAACGTAGCGCCCACCTCGAGGGCCATGCCTCAGCGGGGTGGCCCCGTATCGAGTTTTTCCGGGGTATCCCGACTCCCGAGGGGCCGAAGGCGAAAGAATTGCGTCCGCTCTCCCCTCGGGACCTGTCCTCGTGACCTCGGCCCTTGCAAACGAGATAGTTGTTGTAGTAAGGTACCATGGGGTGCCCCGCCCTCTAAGGTCGTCTGTAATACTCAGGAGGCCCTAGGGTAAATCATGTGTGTATGGACCCCCTCTCAATGTAAGGCAAGGGTAAAAAGGAAAATGTCCCTTCTTACCCCCTATATATATGGCCATAAGAGCATGTAAAGTGTGTGTGGGGGGGGAGGGGGGATGCAATACATTCATACATCTTGTGTCTTTGACTCTTCTTCTATTTGGGTCCTCTCATTATAAAAAGGTACTCCGTACCCACTGTATAGTGATGCTACGATGCTTATATTTGGAAATGCGGGAATTTATCGGTGAATTCATATTAAAAAAAATCCTGTAAGGATTTTCTCGTGTTTCAAACAGAGATTAAACCTTAGAAATCAACTTAACAATGGGCTCCCACAGTTTCTCGAAAGTAGTCTCTCCCAAATTCTCCGTTTGACCCAGGGCTTGCTAATTTATATTCTTGAATTTAACGCTCAATATCTTTGTTGTGTATTTGCGTATTGTGAAAGGTGGATTCATTTCGACTGTGTGGGGTCAAAGAACATTCAACTCGACAAATTGGATTGCGCATAGCTCCATATGGTAATGTCCGATACCAGTTACTGTTCTAGCTTTAAGCTCACAGAAGCATCTCTCTGTAGCAGACAGGGCCGGAGCCAGCGCTGGCCTACGCCTCAGGCCGACTCAGCACAGTGAAGATGCCAACAGGTGAGCGAGCGATGGGTGTTTAGCTGTAAGGCTGGTGTTTTTTTTACTGGGTCTCGGACTATTGCTCGGGAGACCCGAGGCCCATCTCCGCCCCTTGTGGCAGACTAGCAGTCTAGCTCTAGGTCATAAGCAATTCAAACATCCACATTTACTTGACATAGCTGAAGAATGAGTGCTTTGGCACCCGTAATGCAAACATCATCCCACAGCTTCCCAAATTAGCATCTTTTGAGCCTTTGGTACAATCAAGAATTTTTTTTAAAAAAAAAAGCTGTGATCTAGCTTTAGCTCCATCCAAGCATGCAGAGGCATCTAACCAAGTGACTCCTTTCTGAACAGAAACTGCGCCGTTTCTGAACTGCTGCCGGCCGGGGGAATGTAATATGTGCGGTGGCTTTAATTTTACTCCACATCCACACCGAGATAGGGAGCTAGGGTTGGAACTGTTGGAACAAACCTAGCAGAAAATTTGGATTTTGGTGCTGCAGTGACTCACGGTAGTTTTTCTATTCTTTTGTCTTCTAAACTCAATCTTATATTGTTTCTCAACTTCGCTTCTTGCTTAAGGTACACAAGATTCGTACCTGCCCTTGTATAAAGGCTGAGTACATGACCCAACACCAATAAGCACAGCACACGGATTCGGTTTCCTTGTACAAAACGGTCTCGGATATGGCAGTACAAAAATTACCTAACAACCACTCCCTAATCTTTGTATACTTACTTATATTTCGTGTGCTGCCAGTTGGACTCAACTTCAACATGGCTCCCACACACTCGGCCAAAGACGGTGGCACAACTCGAACATCTCTTGGACGCTGCCAGTTGGACTCGTCTTCAACTTGGCTCACACTGACTTATCCGAAGATGGTGACACAACTCGAACACATCTTGGGCTCTTACTCATTGAGGCAGTCGGTCTCAACTACGACTTGCGCCACAACTCGTATTCAACTAAGGACAGTCGGTCTCAACTACGACTTGCCTAATTCGTACTCGGTACATCAAGTTGGTCACAACTTCAATTTGAATAACACACAGACTCGACTCAGGACGACGAACACATCTCTCCTCGATGTCTCGGACTTAACACTAATTACTTGACTCAGGACGGTGAACACATCTTCTCAACGTCCCTCGCCTTCATCTTTCGATGATTGGCACCAAGATGTATCGTCTTCAACTCCTTCAACGCAGCTTTGGCCGTCTCCTTTTCGGCCAGTAGGAAGAGCGTCGACATTGCCTCATCACCAGTGACACAACTCCCCGAAGAACGCGACATAATCTTGGGCACAAATCAAAAACTCAGGCTCCTGCTCGTTATGGAGCCGCATGCACTGTACAGTGCATCGGTCTCACCACCGCGCCCCGCTGTGCGCTTCGGCGCTGCCGCATCTAATGTGCCGCCGGGATCTGCCGCATGCGCACTCCCGCCGTATATGCCACCCCGGAAGTGGAGATCACCTCTCCCGGGGCAGCAGCTAGGGTTTTGAGCCTAGAGCTCTGATATCAATTGTTGGAACAAACCCAAGAGAAAACTTGGATGTTGATGCTGCACACGACTCACAACAGCTTTTCTATTCTTTTATCTTCTAAACTCAATCTTACATTGTTTCTCAACTTCGCTTCTTGCCTAAGGTATACAAGACTCGTACCTGCCCTTATATAAAGTCTTAGTACATGATCCAACACCAATAAGCACAGCATACGGACTCGGTTTCCTTGTACAAAAGGGTCTCGAATACGGCAGTAGAAAGATTACCTAACAGCAACCTTTACGTCTAATAAAGCATGCAACTTGCATGCACCGGCCATAATTAGGATTTAGGAATAATCCTTGGACACGATGCATACAGGCAGATCGATCAGACGGCCACTAGCTAGAGCACCTCCGACGTACAGTACTTTGTTCGATTCTTCAGCACACACTTGTCTTCTGAAATCAATTTGCTTGCTAGCGAAATTCAGATGGTGACAACCTTATCCAGAGGAAATCCTCAACCGCAGTTTACAGGACGGGGTCGCTGTCCGCTAGGAAACAGCAACAGACACACATACACTTACTACTAATTAATATTCCCGGAAGATATTTGCAGATATTTTAGGGCTCGCACCAGTGACAGCCCTATCCGATCCTCTAAGCTATAGCTAGACACATCATACATATGCTGTAAAGCAACGCAAGTTGCATATCTGCATGCTTGGCATTGGATACGGTATTGGATGCGTGGAGTTGAGGATTATGCTTTGGACAAGCTGGTCAAAGGTTGCCCCTGGCCTGCATCTGCATGCTTGCTAAGCGAGTAGTGGAGCACTGGGTCTGTAATTATATGTGTTTCATCAGACCAGTGCTTTATGATTAGTTAACTATATTTTGACCCTACCATGATGCCACCTTTTCCATTATCCGATTGATGCTCTTGATGTGAATGTGATACGTACGCCTATGGGTTTAATTAGTTTGTCAGGCTGGAGCACTGGAGGGGAACAGTCATCCATGACCTGGTCTTGGTTTTGCTTGAGTGGATGTTATAGAGATGTGTTCTTAATCTCTGTATGATGATACAATTGATAATAATGGAGAGGGTTTGTCAAAACATTAGTTTTCAGAAAATTCAAAAGTTCTCTTAGGCGTCATGCGGTCTGACCGGTCTAGGAGGCGGTCTAACCGGCCCTGGCCGGCGATCTAACAGGCCACCCCGGGCTGCCAGATCCGCCGTGGGCAGGCCGAAGTGCCGACGGTCAGACCGGCCTGATGAGCAGTCTGAATGGCCAAAAGATGAACTTTGGAATTTTGAGCCAGGTTAAAAATAGAGTGTGTAGGCAATTGAGATGATTTTTCTGTACTTGGTCTTATAATTTTTTGAGCTTCGAGTCAAAAGTTATATTCGAATTACTGGCAAGGCTCTAATCTTTTTTTCTACACTTGGTCTGACTGACCAGGCTCTGGTCACTTGTTGGCAAAGGCGGCGATGATCGTGGGTTAGGTAAATTTCATGAGTTTCAATGTATATATCACTACAAGAAAAACATACATACAACAACACATAACTCGCAACGGAAAGCACATGCGTTGCAGGACCAACTCAACCCACCACCTCCCACGTCCAAATAAAATTGCTGCTCCCCTCTAAACTCATTTAATCCTGACTTCCCTCCTCCCTTAGTCGATTAGTATGTTCCGCTTCGTCTTCCTCTAAAAAAAATCCCCTTTCTTCCTTCCAAATATTCCGCCGCCCCGCCCTTTCCCCCAAATCCGCGCCACTCCCCACTCGTCGCCACCGCGCTGCCCTCACCCACCGCCGCAATGCCCTCACCCGCCGCCGACCTGCCCTCGTCCTCCCCCACATCTCTCGCCTCTCACCCCTCACCCATCTCCCCCAAGCCACCCTCAAAACTCCACGCTACGCCCCTCGCCCACATCCTCCGCCTCGATCGCCCACTCACATACCTCCGTGCCACCCTCACCTGCCGATGCCTGCTCTCACCCGCCACCGTGACCCCCTTGCCCCTCACTCGTCCCTCACCTACGCTCCCGTCCCTCCCTCCCATCCGCGCCGCACCGTCCTCCTCCGCGTCGCATCTCCTGCTTCGCCTCATCCATCATCGGCTTTCGACGGCATCCTCAAGCACCGCTACTCCAACTTCATTGTCGACAAAGTCGCCCACGATGGCCCCTTGTCCACCTCACCTCCTTTGATCTCCCCGACAAGGTACGCGCATTTCCTGACCTCACCATGGCGATGTTTGGTTCACGATTAACACGTCTGATCCCAATTTCACTACCAATTGTGGATTGCAGTGTGTGGATGTGAAGGAGGTGGTGAAGGCATCGCCGTCGGAGATTGCTGGGGCTGCCAATAGTGGCCGGGGTAGTGCCTCACGCTTCCCCATCAGCCACGAGATCAACTGCGGGATCTACCTCTGGCAGGGCCATCCATGGAATCTCGAGGTCGATGCCGCCGTGAACTCTACCAATGAGGTTTTGATTCTCTTATTTTTATCTTGTTGGGAATTGGAGTCAAAGAGTGTTACAGTCGTGGTCCTGAGCTCATGATTTTTTTGGTTGATGAAGAGCTTGGACGAGGGGCGTAGTAGTCCTAGGCTGCACGCTGCAGCAGGTTCAGGCCTCGCGGAGGAATGCGCCACGTTGGTACGGTTTTGGATTGGATTTTGGTATCGGCCATTGCAATTTTAATGGGAGTTTTGTTCAATTGTTGGAGATTGTGAAGTGGAATTTGGCTTTTGGCCAATGTTTTGCAGGGTGGGTGCCGAACTGGGATGGCAAAGATGACCAATGCGTTTGATCTACCTTTAAGGTAGGCTCTTCGAGCGTGCTGTTTCAGTTTCTGCTGTGTTCTATTGTTTGTGTTTTTACTAGTTGGATCGTGTGGAAAATGAATACATGAGTGTGCAAGGATGTCAAAGCACCATTCAAGCCTGAAGTTAGAACATTGATGTATTATGTGGTTTCATGATAAGAAATGTGGTCCGTTGGGTAATCGAGGCCTGCTACATAATTTGTAGTCATAATAGATTTCCTTTTTTGAATTTGTATGCGAGTCAAAGAAATTGGTCTTGATTTTGTCTTGTTTGTGAGGGTTGATCTTCAGTTAATAAAAAACTACTCAAGTTTATTGGTTCATTGTATTGGATTGGACTCATAGATGGTCTCTACAAACTGGAAATTTATATGTCGACAAAATTATCAGCTTTATATGTTGGTTCAACTTCTATGATAAGCGTTGTTGTTCAACTCCCGTAACTCTAATAGTTGAAAACTACTTTGGATTTTGGAATAAATCCTAGTTGCCAGCAAGAAGTTTCTAGGAAAATGTGCTACTAATTTATCTCTAGGAATTTAAGTTTTAGTAAAATAAAACCTAATAGAGTTGAAACAAGTTGTTGTCGCAAATTCATTCAAATTCATTATACCGCTTTAGCTTGTATGTTTTCTTGGTAATACTAAAATGCATATATTGATTGATTATGCAGAAGGTCATCCATACTGATGGGCCCCAAATATGTTGTCAAGTATCACACAGCTGCGGAGAATGCACTTAGTCACTGCTAACGGTCATGTTTGGAACTACTCATTGAGAACAACCTTGAAAGGTACTTGTAGGATCATGTGGGTCGAAAGCTTTAATTCTTAGTTCTTATTGTTATTTTTTTAGTTTAATAAGCGATGTTTGAAGCTGGTTTTTCTCACTATGTTGATTTCTAATCTACATATCTTGTTAGTTATCTCCCTTACATGCAGCTTGGGGCGTCATTTCACCTAGCATTGGGAAGCTCGAGAAGCTGCAGAGAATGTAAGATTTCTTCACCATTTTTGTGCACAAATGTTTCCTTATCTACAGGATGCAACAAGCTCTAGAAACATTTGCATTGGCCTTTTCTATTTTTTTTCTATGCCAATGTTTGTTGGTCTTTCCCTCTTCAGAGCTCTACACCAGAAAAGTTTGCATGGTCCAATCCCTGCATAGATCAAGAAATGCACCGAGCTCAGAGCAATGTATATTACTATGATCTGGTTTATTTCATTTGATTTGTTTGCTAAATTGGTTAGACTATTAAGATAAAATGTGGGTGTTTGACTGTGTGTTTAGTTTCCTGAGAGCTAACTACCTGCTAGGAGGCATCCCTTCAGAGATTGGCGAGCTCATTCACCTCACAATCATGTAGGTTCTTCACACCATCCTATTTGACCGACTGCTTACGCTGTTACTCCAATGTTTTATTCATCGTATAATGTGTGTTAACTGCAGGGACCTGTCGAGCAATCTGTTGAGGGGTACAATACCGACCTCCATTGGAAGCCTTACCCACCTTCGTTTTTTGTAAGTTTTTGGTTGCAATGAATCTTCTTGGCATTGATGATTTGTAAGAACTTAGGGCAGGAATCTGTCCACCAATTTCTTCTCCGGAGAGATCCCAAATGTTGGTGTCCTCGAACCTTGAAAGCGACTCATAAGCTTAGCCTTGGCACGATCACCCTTTCTCCTTTTGATGCATCTTGCTTCTTTATGCCGTGTAATGGTGTTGCAAATATGAATGAATGATATCTGTTGGAAAATAAACCAAGCAAAGGAGACGAGGGACTAATAAGAAGAAAGGATTATATTTTTGATATGGAATAGGACATCACATGTTTTTATTTTCTTAGCATGGATTTTTCTTTTCTTTTTCTTCTTCGCAAACTGTTCAGGAATAAGGCAAAATGATTTCTGTGCATGCAGCTAGGTGAAAGGATTTCCCTATATGCAGATAGGTTTAAGGATTTTCATATATGATAGTTGCAAAGGTATTTCGTGTGATATTATAACTTTTTCGTACAATAATACTTGCCGCCATGTGTTTGTTAAAGTTGTAGGACCGGAAAGGCGACTAGGGGGGTGAATAGGCGCTTTCAAAACTTTCTCGCCTAAATCAAAAACCAACACGAACTTTACTCCTTTAGCTATGAAAGCTAAGAAGATCAGTAAGCACACAACGGAAGCCTTGTGTTGGATTTGATAAACCCTCAACCACACGACACAACCGGAGAAAAGAACTCACTGTTCCTTACTGGGGACTGGCGGTCTGACCGGCTACCACGGGCGGTCGGACCGACGGTCAACCAGCGGTCTGACCGGCAACTAACTAGCGGTCGGACCGGTGGACGGCGGTTCGACCCGACAAGCCGTGATCGATACACGGGCGGTCAGACCGCCGTTGAAAGTCCGGTCGGACCGGTAAGAGTCGATCTTGAAAAACTCCACCCAAATCCAAAACGAAATTTGATCCAACTTTTGTTTCAACCAATAAAACTTGACCAAATTTCGAGCACACCTCCCTAATGATATTAGAGACCTATTTCTAGCGACGATCCGTCAGATCCACTTCGCAGAATCGATCTCTCGAGATTTTACCAAAGAGGTGCACAAACCCTAGAAATATGAAAATCTTGATTCAAGACTTGCTTGTGGGGGTTGATGATCTAGATGACTCTAGGAGTAATCCCACACATCAAAGCAAGATAAAGTAGGCCAAGAGACCAAGCATGAACCTTTGAATCAAGGAAGCACCAAAATCATCCAAAAGGGAGAAGAACACAAAAGGGAGCAAACGATCTTTCAATTGAGCATCACAAGATTGTTCGATTACACAAGATGCTTACAAAGCCTCTCCAACAAGGAGGGCAAGAGCTCAACAAGGAGCACACTCCAAACCCTAGTTCTCCTCTTCTCTCCTCCAAACCCTAGAAAAGGAAGAAGGGGCTAAAATGAATGCTTAGAGGTTTTCCACCTCCCCCTTTCCTATTTATACTAGAGAGCTAGGGTTTCCTTTTTGGGGTCACTTACACATGGGACCCACACACAAATAACACTTGAAGCAATCGCCTGCTTCACCACGTGTAGGTTGATCAGCGGTTCTCATCGCGTCGCCAAGCCTCTCTTGTCCGAATCCCATCGGAACCTCCCGGAGACTCACCGATATCCGCACCGCTGATCCAACCAAACAGATCGAACCACCCGTTCGATCCGTCTTGCCCATTCGCACCATGCTTGTGTCACACGACCACCCGGTATCCACGATCGTTCGGACCTCGGCTCTCCAAGCGTAGTCCCGATCCACTCACCGCTGACGCGTCGTTGACACGCAAGCCACACCGCATAAACAATAGACAAACAAACCGTTTCGGAACAAGTTCTTCACAACTTGACCCACGTCGATTCATGATGCAATATACAACAATAAAGCATTGAAGTTCATATAATAACACAATCAAAACCAACTCAATGCAACACTTGGCTAACCTTCAAGCCATTCTTACGATCAGCCAGCCCGGGGCGGTCGGACCGCTCCCACAATGGCGGTCGGACCGGTCCAAAAGACTTAGCCAAATTTTCAACTCAAAATTCCGAAACCTTCTGGAATTTTCAAACGAATAGAACTTTTGACTGGGAGCTCCAAAAATGATGGGACCACATCCAGGAGACTCCCCTCACTTGCCTACACAACCTATTTTGGCTCACCCAAAACCCACTTTGTTTTAGCGGTCGGACCGGCCGCCATGGCCGGTCGGACTCCTCCACGGGCGGTCTAACCGCCCGACACCACCGGTCAGACCGCCTGTGGTCTGACAGCCTTGGAGCAAACCCGAAAATGCGAGATTTTGCAAACCAACAACGCCATTGCCAATTGACTCATCATACCGAGATCGTGCACATATCCTCACGATATCCACAAAAGTGCTCCATGGAGATAGATACTGTGGATTTTTGTGTTTCTTCGATAAATCTTCTGCACTTAAACCATCTACCCCATTTAAGATTAGGAAATGATTTACTATTGAGAACTTCATCTGACAACTTATGTTTGCTTGATTGCCATAATGCATTTACTTGATTTGTTTTGGGCTTAAAAGGCAGTCTTCCTATAAGCTTGCAAGTAATGATTGGGAATTGTTGCTCTATGTATGTACCTACCAATTATTTGGAAGAGTTGGAATGCTACATTTTACTTTAATAATGCACTAAAAGAACTTCATTTCTCTTTTCAGATTGAGAAGATATTTTGATGGTTTGGACTGTTCGACAAACTTGTGTGTAGAATGGAGAGTATTGGGGAATGAAGAATTTTTTTATAGAACCACGGGGGTATAGAGAACGAAGACTTTCCACTAAAAGCATAGAAATGTACTTACATTTATGTTTTAGGGCGTATTATGATATTAGATCATGATGGTACCAACTGTGCATGCTTCGAGTCTAGACTTGTGAAGCCAGTTGGAAATTCTTTGTAATGAAATAATTTTTTGTTGATGTCAATGAATTTTTTTTGTTATACACTTTGATATGTGTGTTTTGTTTAACCCTATGGGCCCTAATTGATGAGCCCAGCCTGGACATGAAAAGAACACCTTTTGCAATGATTAGATGCGTTGTAAACAATCCTAGAAGCATTTGCTAGTGTCCAATGCCAACGCATATATATATATGTTGCCACTTTATCAAAATATGTGTTGCAAAGTTACAACGCTTTTATTTACATGTTACCAACACTTGTATATGTGTGGTCACAGACCATGGCAACGGCCTCAATGGCAACACATACTAAATGCGTTGGTATAGACCCTAACAACATTTATTTGGACTTCTACCAACGCATATATGCGTTGCTAAAGGGGTGTTCGTGTTGTAGTGTATGTTGCATGATGCATGTTTTAACTAACGTGGGTCAAGTTGCGAAGAACTTATGCCCAAAATCGATTTCTTGGTCTATTGTTGTGCAGGTGGCTTGGGGGTCAATGACAGTCAACGGCACGAATGATCGGGAGTAGGCTACGAGAGCTAAGGTCCAGAACGATCAGGGATGCAGGGTGAAACCATTAGACTCAAGCATAATGCAAGATGGACAAGGATGACCGAACGGGAAGTTCGGTGCGATGTGTTGCATCAAGCGGTGCGAGGGTCGGTGCAAGTTCATGGTGGTTTCGATGGGAGATGGATGGGATAGATATGCCGACATGAAGAGACTAGTTGATCAACCTACACGTGACGAAGCATGGGATTGCTTCACGATGATTGGCTTCGGTCCTTAGAGAAGGATAGAGAAGATATATTTTGGTATCTTCACTAAAATACTACCTTGGTGACCTTTGGAAAAACCACGGTGCAAGGAGAGGTGGTTTAGATCAAGTAAAGATGGAGTTCACGAATAGACAGATTCGGGAAGCCCAGGTCGTCATCCGCTTTAAGAAGCGTAGGTGGGTTTAGACCCGTTTGTGTGTGAATGTAATGAGTGCCTGTTAGGGTTTTGTCTTTAAACATAGCCTCTACTATAAAAGGGAGAGGTCCACATTTAGAGCATTTCATGTTTTCCAAGTGTAAACCCTAATTTTTCATTTGAGGGGAAGTGGAATAGTTGAGGCTAGAGTTTATGAGAGATGGATTGATTGAGTGCTCACGTGTTGATCTTTTTTTCTTCATGGTGAAGTCTTTGTAAATCAATAACCTTCTCAAATCAATCTAAACAAAAAAAATTCAAGATTGGTCTCTTCTCGTTCTTGCTCTCATGACTTTTGCGATTTTGCTTGTTACTTTGGTTTTCTTGGTGTTCATCCTATGATCTGGCATGCTAGGACATGTGAGAATCTATCTAGAATCATCTTGATCATCATTTGCTCAAGAGCAAGTTTTTTGGTTAAAGTTTGAATTTTTTCGGTTCTTGTGCTCTATTGCCCTTATCTAAGAAATTCATGGAACGTTAGATTCGATCTTCCCGATCGTCGATTAGAATATGTTTCTGACCTTCTTGATGAGCTATGGTTGAGATTTTAGTGAATTTGGAACACCATATCAAAAGCTGAATTAATTTTTGATCTTGAAATCGTACTGATTTTACTATTCATCATGATGAGAGATCAGACTGGCTATAGTTGTGGTCAGACTAGCCTATGTGAGGTTCTTGGTGTTCTTGGTTTTTTTCCTAGGGTTCGTTGGTTTCAACGTAAGACTTCTGCTGTGCTTGTGATATATTATTTTTATAGCTTCAATAGCTATTGAAAAGAGTAAGAAGTTGAAATCAGATGAGGGTTAAAAAAAAGTATAGCTCATGTACAGAGTTCAGTTCCAAAGATTCTTCCAAAAAGAATTCAGTTATAGAGAGCATGATCGGAAAAAGACTCAAATTCAACAGACAAATGACCAAACACGAGGGAGTGTCATGTATGCTAGCTTGCGCAGGGCTATATATTGTAATCTTCTGTATATTATTCCAATTTTTTCTGGTGTCTCCGAAGAAAAATATAATTTTGAGTCCCGTGCAGCCAAACTTTTTAATTTTTAGCTATTAATATCTTTTTTCAAAAAAGATATGTATGATTTGTCTCAAAAAATACTTTCATAACACCATATTTTTATTATGTTTTATAAATCAATGACAATATAAATTAACGATCAAAGTTCTGTTTCAACGACCGCGTCAATGTGTTGAACAACATCTAGGTTCCAAAAAATCAAACGGGTAATATGTTAATCGGCTGTAACACCCTGGCTATTCGGAAGCCAAGATGCTACCTAAATGTTCATCATACAGTTCATTTGCGGAACTAAAATTCAATTTGCACCAAAATTAATTAGTCAAGACAAAGTAACGAGGAGTAAATAACCGTTCATCAATGGAGCATAACCAAGGAATTAAACATGGAAGGTCTGATGTAAACATCAAGAGATACTTATTACAGTTCATCCTGTAACCAAATAACTTAGCAAAATATCTTAATGAATAAGTGAATTAATGAGATGTGTGAAATGTGCTTGGACTACGCCCTCCCGCTAGCAACAATATCATCAGGGTTCACCTAAAAAAAACACAGGAAAGCAAGGGTGAGTCGAAACTCAGCAAGCACAACATCAACCTCACAGGGTACAATGGAACAGAGCAATAATCAAGACAGTAAAACATATCTTCCCCGAATTTGTGAAAAAGCATAGTATGAATGTATGCATGGAAGGAGAATGGACCTCTCAACTGCGTATACCGGTATAACGAGTGATACACCCATCGGTGTTCACTTAAGCCCGCACTTAACAAAGAGCGGGGACCCAAGTACCGTATGAAGAACGTTTCATACGGAGTGTCCGAAACTGCCCACGTTGGAATGGTGGGACTTACGTGCCCATTCTGGAATTGATGGGTCTTAACCAAATTTTCACTCCCGTGGATGGAAAATAAAGCATGCATGAATGGAATGAAACATGCAATCTGGACGTCATCACCTTTTATCACAAGAAACATAAATTTTGAAATCTATCAACATCATGACAAAACGCAAGAACATTCATATATTCAACACATCATCATGCATTCATTTGAAAGCAACACAATTTAACAAACAGTACTTGTCTTCCGTGCTGTGACGTACTAGGAAGCAACGAAGGTGTCCTTCCACCCACCGCCTCACCGCCTACACAAGCATTTACACGGGATAAGGATAACAAGGTATGATGTATCTACACGTGCTCTACCATACCCTCTAACCCTCCCACACAACCATGGGTTCAATTTGACAACTTCACCCAAAAGGCCGAATTACTGCTCTACTGGTAGTTGTACGAGAAAATTCACAATTAAATAACTGTAACTCCTAAAGACTTGAAACTAGTGCTCAGCTAATACTAACGAACCAGGCTATGAAACTTTAGTTGGTGGGATCTTCTGATTCGGCCAAAATAGAGGACTAAACTGCCCAAGAAGACACCGATAGAAACCTGTCCAGATTTCAGAACAGTCGTAAAGAAAAGCCTGTAACTTTCAGTCTACCGATCCTATGGAGATGATCTTTATCAATCTGGAATCATGGCGAAATTATCTTCAAAAACCTATTTGGCTGACCGCCCTCGATCTGGCTCTAACTAGAACAAAACTGAGGAGCAACCGACAGTCTCTAAAATCTCTAACAGACAGAGTAGTGTGCGGTTAAAAATTCATAACTCCTAAATCACAGGGTGGAATCTCGTGATCTTGGTGCCAAAAGAAATCTAGCGAAACCAGGAACATAACTCTAGGAGACGTCAACCCGAGATTCTGATCCTAAGATGCCGAAACAAGGCGCACAAGACGACTGAACAGATTGGATCTACTCTGGAAACTGGCAGACAACAAACCGGTTTATCACTAATCGATCAATCTACCTCCAAACAACAACAAACAGCGGGTGAGACTCCTCGTTACCCTTGTAGATCTGAAGAACGACGGTGATCCACTCCCCGGAGATCTCCCTCCCTCTCCAATGGCCGGCCACGAGGAGGGCGACGAACGGCCGCGTGGCGGGAGAGATCGGCCGGGGCGTCGGGGATCGCCGGAGGCCAGCACCAAGGAGGAGGGGAGGCACCAAGGGACAGGGGAGCTGCTGGAATGGGGAGGAGGGTGGCGGCTCTAGGGGTGAGGAGGAGTGGGGGGGAGGCGGCTAGGGTTGGGGCGCCTCCCCCTTGGCCCCCTTGGGGCGGCCTCCCCTCTTGAGCCGCTGGGCAGCGGTCCATGACCAGTTGCCAATTTTACAGAAATCCTCTCGCTTCACAAAAAATTACATTTCTTTAATTGCCTATTCGTCTCCGATTTTTTTTAAAATCACTCGATTCAATTCCAGGGTATTACATCGGCAAAATAGGCTAATGGTGTTCTCATGCATCTTTTGTCATTGTCGCAGACAGGACGCACATCTTGTGACTAATGCCCGACAAGACTTTTTTTTTTCTTTCGAAACGACAGTGAGCACGGGTGAATCAAATATTGAGTGAGGATCAATTGCATTGACGGGTACACAGCCGAAATGGGAGACTCATTTTCCTCCTCTGACGTCCAATCTTGATGGCGAATGAGCGGGGCACTTATTGTTTCTACCGACGCCCATCAATCGATCGCATTCCATCCAGTTCAATCCAAACAAAATCAATCGCGTTCGAGATTTCAGAAAACTCTAGAAGCACTCGGCAAGTGGGTTCTTGAAATACATACCTGGTTATGTACATTGATTTGGTGCAAATATAGGTGTAAAATTTTCACGTGAGTCGTCCAATCGATTTTGGGAATAAGCCTCGAGAGATGCTGATATCGCCATCGTTACGATTGAATGGACGATATTTCTCCCTCATATCAGAGTTTGGCATGTTTGCACTGAATTGAGACTTTGAGAGTTTCCACCTGTAAATTATCTGAAAAACAAACTTGTTCATGCTTCTGTGCAATTTGTACTTGTACCACGTCGATATTTATCTTATAGCTCATGCATATTCCTATCGTCTACGAATCAAATATGAATGCAAATATGGTTTGGCCAGTATCTTGTTCGTATTTTAGTCCCTAATTACATAGAAATTAAGTCAACAGCTAGCAGATGTTACATCAATTTAAGGAAGTCATAAGCCATTTCAAATAGATTGCTTACAAGAAATTCTTTCTCAACCTCTTGAATTAAATTCAAACACGAGAAAGAAGATTACATCTAAGGATAAGAAGAATGTCGCAAGCACCTAAACATACCTAGACTATAAATTAGGCAATTAGCAGTCTATGTTAAAGAAAGGCCCGTATTGCACCTTGGATCGCTTGCTGAACTTCCACCAAAGTTTCAGGCCCTCTATTTTTAAAAAAAGTGGAAACAATAGGCTAACATAGTTATCTTAAGGCTCACAAGTCATAGGTGACGTGATTTCTCTATATCGAAACAAAGTGGTTGAAACAAAGAAAAGAACCTAGCCTACTTTTCTTTTGCTAGCTGTGTATTTCTCTTTGTCGAAACACAGTGGTCGAAATAATATGATCGAAGCCATAGAGAAGTGTGGTTGAAACACTTTGATCGAAATAAAGTGATCCAAACACAGTTGTCGAAATAATGTTATCGAAGCTATAGACCAGTGTGGTCGAAATAAAATGATCGAAACACAGTGGTCGAAATAATATGGTCGAAACACAATGATCGAAAAATAGTGGCCGTGTCGATAGACCAGTGTGGTCGAAATACACTGGTCGAAATTGTAGACCAGCGGTCGAAACTGTAGGCCAGTGTGTAATCAGGATCCGATAAACACTGCTTAATTACCATTAATTGGTTTTCAATTAGTAGTTATCAGTGATTTAATATATGCTTTATTATGCAGTTACTAGAGAGTAATTGTCTCAACTTTTAAAAGATTTGGAGACGTCCAGACCTGAGATTGATTGATTTACATCTATTTTTCATCTTCTTCCTCTCTGTTCTATTATGCTAGAGAGTTGTGTTGTCTAACCAAACCGTCTCTTCTCATTGGCGTGCACTGGGAAGGAAGGTGAGCAAGTATGCCCGAACCATTGTCGCATAGTTCACCTACACGGGGGCGTCAATAAGGTTTCTAGGTAGTGCATCTACGCGAGCACTTGCTTCATTGCTTCATCTACGTTATGCATTATTTCAAGTCTGCGCTGCTTCCTATTCTTCATCAAGCCCGATTGTAAGGTGGTTGTGTGACCAAACCATTTTGTCATCATCCTATTATTGTGTATATTTAGAAGTGCAATGAGTTGTCTATTGTTAGTATTGCTTTATGCATCTTTAGTTTTATGTGATCTTTGCCTCGTAATAAAATTTGAAATTAATATATTGTGCACATTTCCAACAATTCATAAACCTTATTGTAGATTTTTTTTTTGTGATTCAGCAATGGCTGGTGCTTCTGATGCTATGAAACATGAGAGGTTTTCATGTCAGAACTTTTGTAGATGGCAGACAAGGGTCAAGTTTTGGTTCATGTCTTTGAGGCTGTGGTGGGTGATCCATCGATAGTATCCATTTATGGTTGATCAGACCATGCAGTTTGACACTGGAAACAACACTGCTCTTGGATGCATTCTGACCATACTGGCAGATCAGTTTTATGATGTGTACATAGACTTCAAGTCCGTCACAGAGTTATGGGATGGACTAGAGCACAAATATGCGAAAGCTGAGGTTGGTCGCTGGCTCTACATGTGTGTGTAATTCTTCGACTACAACATGGATGATGCAAAGTCGATAGTTGCATAGGCTCATGAGCTTCAACTACTGGTCGGCGATATTGCACATCTAGCTTGTGTTTTACCTCCTAAGTTTGTGGCTAAGGGTATTGTTGCCAAACTTACCGCTTTATGGTGTGATATTGCCAGTAGCTTAAATTATATATATATATATATATATATATATATATATATATATATATATATATATATATATATATTCAGGATCTCATTGCTTCCCTTGATGTGGAAGAAAAGGCAAGAGCAAAAGATTCACCAAACACTTCTAGTCAGAACAATCAAATCAATACAAATGTCATAGAGAAAAGATATAGCAAGAAAAATAAAGGTTTTAAACCAAACAAGACAACTAGCTTTAAGAAGAAAACTAAGAAGAATGATATGACTAACATCACATGCTTTGTGTGTAAAAAATAGTCAAGGATTGTCGTTTCTGCAAGAGCAATGATGCTAAACAGCCAAAGAAAAATGTTATCAACGTGATCATATGAGAGGTCTCAACAGGAGGGTATATTAATTCACCTCTTATTTTTTTAGCATGTTAATCCACTAATTGGTGGGTTGATACTAGAGCTAATGTTCACGTATATTCTGATATTTTCTTATTTTCTTTTTATCAGGCAGTCAGTGCTTCATCCTTCCTAATGAGGAACGGGTCATATACTTCTGTTCTTGATGTTGTCATGGTGGATCTAGGGCTTACTTTAGGGAAGATCGTGCACTTGAAGAACGTGCAGGATGCGCTAATAATAAACAAGAACCTTTTTAGTGGTTCTCTCCTATGCAGGAATAGTTATAAGCTAGTATTTGAGTCAAATAAAGTTGTAATGTCTAAGTTTGGTAATTTTGTTGGTAAAGGCTACGAGAGCTGAGACTTGTTCCATATAAGTACTTTAGACTATTGTTATAATCTGAATGTTACGACTGGTTTGAATAAATATGAGGTCAATATATGGCATTCTAGTTTCTATCATATTGGTTTTGATATTATTGCTTGAATGTTTAGATTAGATTTAATTCTAAAATATTAAATTATCAAAGGATCAAAGTCCAAACTTGTGTGCAAGCAAAATAACCTTAAAACCCTTTAAGGGGTTACAGGAAGAAAAGGACTTGGCACCGTTAGATCTTGTTCATTCCGACTTGTGTGAGATAAATGGATTGTTGACAAAAGGAGGCAAAAGATATTTCTAACTCTTATTGATGAAGCATCTCGATATTGTTATGTGTATCTACTGAAAATAAAAGACGAAGCTTTAAATTACTTTAAAATTTATAAGGTTGAGGTTTATAACCAACTAGGAAAGGAAATTAAAAAACTAAGGTTTGATCGTGGAGGAGAGTATATCTCTCATGAATTCTCCCAATTTTATTCTGAACATAGAATAGTTCATGAAATTACACCACCATACTCACCCCAATCAAACGGCGTAGCTGAGAGGAAAAACCGAACACTAACAAACTTGGTGAATGCCATGTTGGAGAGCGTCGGTATGCCTAAGATGCGGTGGGGGAAGCTATATAACAACAACTTTCGTCCTAAACAGAGTAATCACTAAAATATATGAGATTACTTCATATGAGAGATGGAATGGGAGAAAACACAATGTGAATTTTCTACAAACTTGGAGGTGTTTGGTAAAAGTCAGTATACAATTGCAGAAAAAGGGAAAATTTGACCTAAAACAGTCGATTGTGTCTTACTGGGATATACTCATAACTACGCAGCATGTAGATTTTTACTAGTAAAATCAGAAACTCCTGAGACTAATTATTGCAAACACAATAATGGAGTCTAGATATGCTTCATTTTTTAGGATATTTATCCTATGAGAACTGCAGATAGTACTTCTCAAACCGAGGATAATCAAACTGTGAACAATAGTAATTTTAAACCTGCCACTATCTCTGATCCAATGAGTGATATACCACTAGTCTGTTATATTCCTAAGGAAGATAACAATTTAGTCGAAGAGGCTCCTCGCATGAGCAAGCGAAAAATGTTTGAGAAAACCTTTGGCGAAGACTTTATTGTATACCTCGTGGATCATGTGCTAAAAACTCTTTCAGAGGCTTATGCATTACCTGATGCTAAGTATTGGAAAGAGGCAGTCTAAAGCGATATGGATTCTATCATGGCTAACTGGACTTGGGAGATCACTGATCGTCCTAGCGGGTGGAAACATGTTGGATGCAAGTGGATCTTTAAAAAGAAAATGAGGCCTGACAGTACTACTAATAAGTACAAGGTAGGACTTGTGACCAAGTGTTGTATCCAGAAAAAGGTGAGGAATATTTTGATACTTACTCTCCTGTTACCAGATTAACCACCATTCGAGTGATCATTGTATTAGCTGCTTCCCATAGTGTACACATCCATAAAATGGATGTAAAGACATCTTTCTTTAATAGAGAGTTGGAGGAAGAAATATATATGGAGCAACCGGGTGGTTTTGTAATTTCTGGTTGGGAAAATAAGGTGTGCAAATTAATCAAATCCGTGTATGGCCTAAAGAAAGCACGTAAACAATGGCATGAGAAATTTTATAAAACTTTAACATCTGCTGGTTTTGCTATGAATGAGGCTGATAAGTGTGTATATTATTGTTATAGTGGGGGTCAATCAGTGATTTTGTGTTTGTATGTCAATGTCATACTTATATTTGGGACAAAAACTATTGTTATTGATGAGGTTAAATCTTTATTATCTAGATGCTTTGATATGAAAGACCTAGGAGAGACAGATGTTATTCTGGATATTAAATTGATCAAAAATGAGGATGGGGTCACATTGAACCAATCCCATTATGCTGAGAAAATATTGAGTCGTTTCGGCTTTGAGAACTACAAGATTTCTCCAACTTCTTATGATGCTGGTGTTAAGCTTCGAAAGAATCAGAGATCAGACAAATATCAATTGAGATATTCACAAATTATTTAATCCCTTATGTATCTATCTGGTGCTATAAGACCTAACATATCATTTGCTGTGAGCAAATTAAGTCAGTTTACTTGTAACCTAGGAGATGATCACTAGGAGACACATGAGAGAGTGTTGCGCTACTTGAGAGGCACAACCTCATATGGAATTCACTATACTGGGTATCCGTCTATATTAGAAGGATATAATTATTCAAATTGGATCTCTGATGTAGATGAGATCAAAACTACAAGTGGTTATGTCTTTACCCTAGTAGGTGTTGTAGTTTCATGGATGTCGTGTAAACAGACCATATTGACAAGGTCAACCAGGAAAACAGAACTTGTAGCATTGGATACAACTATTGTTGAGGCCGAATAGCTTAGAGAGCTACTGTTGGACTTACCACTGGTTGAGAAACCAATATCGGTAATTCTAATGTGTTGTGATAACCAAACAATGTTGATTATGGTTACACGTACTAAGGATAACATGAAGTCCTCCAGACACGTGAAACGTAGGATTTAATATGTCAAAAAACTGAGGAACTCTGGAGTGATTATTGTGAATTATATTCGCACTGAAAAAAATCTGGCAGACCCTTTCACAAAGGGGGTAGCGCTGAAGGTGATTTCCGTTGCGTCTATGGACTTGGGAAT
Source organism: Hsuehochloa calcarea (assembly GCA_036346395.1). NCBI lineage: Eukaryota > Viridiplantae > Streptophyta > Magnoliopsida > Poales > Poaceae > Hsuehochloa > Hsuehochloa calcarea. Next base: position 36,956,876 of record CM070602.1, on the reverse strand, counting down.
GAGGCCTATTGGAATTACAACTCAACAGTAACCCATACCTTCTTGATCGGAGATCCCGTGACTTAGGTAATGGGAAAAACAAGTTTAAGTTATAACAACATAGTACAATTTATAATATCTATACATGTGTCCTAATAGACAAAGTACTCTCAACTGTATGGAATGATGTCTTAAAGTCTTAATATATTCTAGTGTCCAATGAGAAAAAATGTATTATCCTACAGGATAACTAAAATGAATACACATCCTTGAGCTTATCTATGAGGTCGTAGTTCACGAGAATAGGGCATTCTCTTCAAAGCTCATGAGCATATAAAGGAGCATAACCAAATAATGCTCCATTTATGCGTGGTTCTTTAACAGTCTAGTATTAGTTGAGATTTCAAGTGAAATATAATCATAAAAAGCTGTGATTTCAAGGCATAGTCCATTCGTCAGCTGTGAGAAGATGAATCTTGTTATTCTAGGAGCAAATTCAACCCATATGGGATTTACACTAAAAGACTGGTATATTGACAACACTTCAGCACGGTAGTCCTTTACATCGTTTTTACTGCTTTCCTTGGAATTAGTGAGGAATTGTTAGGATTGGGCCCATAAATGTAAACACCTATTCATTTCTGAAATTCGAAAGTATGCATTGTTTAGTCCCATATTGCCTAACCAAGTGGTGATAGAGCAATTTATAAGGTGGAGTCCTTGTCACCCCTTAAAACATATGACATATGGCATATGGTGAAATTAAGGGGGCTATAGCTAAAGTCACACGCGTGCGCGTGTATTTTCGCTTGGCAATCACATGACTTGTGACTTGCAACTTGCGATGCGCTAACATGAATCTGGAATTAATATATTGTCCATATTTTCAACAAGATACGGTTGGCAATTTAAATTATCCAATTCACGTTGCCTCAATTACTTACCAGCTTGAGGAGGTTTTCTTCTCCATGGAAACATGCAAGCTGCAGCTAGCTAGCTGGACGTACGATCGATCGACGATGCATATGCTGGTATCGGAAAGTGTGGTTGGCTTGTAGCCGAAACTTGCCGGGCCGGCCATGTCCTCCTCCGTCTCCGGCCGGGCCAGGAGCGTCGATTTAAACGCATCGCGGGGCCCCGGAGAGGCTGACACACAGTACACCAACTCAACTCGCCGTCGTCTTCAGCCGGGGTCGACCTCTGATCACGTGACGGCGACGCGCTCCCATTGGCCAACGAGTAGAGTAGATAACTTCGACACCATGGATGATAGGCATAGCCACCCGACCCCGTTGGCTGGTTCCATCGTCCATGAAAAGGCACGGTACGTCTCGGTCGTGGTATGTATACAAACCTCCATCTGGTTGTGATTTGTGAAGCACCAACGAGCAGCTTCAGTGATACCCAGTTCAAAGTCCCTTACAAGTGAGACCGCGTTGAGAGTTACTTTTTTTTTAAGTAAAATTAGTTGAATGTTCGTGCTTTATTACATATAGAAACATCATGTTACTCTAGCAACTGGATCGTTGGGATTGATATGCTCTTCACACCTTTGGCTTCGTCTCCGCGCATGGTTGAGCTCACCAAGCCGGTGTCACACCTCTGCTGCCGTGCATGGCCTACACCACGCTAGTCGAGTTTCATTGTGACCTGTCGTAATTTTTCTTGAAGTTAATCTGTTTGTTGGGAGATGATTTTCTTTTCTTTTCTTTTCTTTTCTTTTTTTTTTCTTTTTTTTAAAAAAAATTCTTTCAGAAATATGGAGTTTGTTTGTTGGGTAATAGTATTTCTGTATTTTGTTAGAGATTTTCTAGTGAGGTGAGAGCTGGGCGACGTACCATCACCATCACACCACCCATTCTTTTTAAGTAGTATATATAAAGATAAGGGTGGATGCAAGCAGGCACCACAACGCCCTCTCAAACACACACACAACAGCGTGTAGATACACAAGTGCTGAAACTGCAGAGTCCGGAGACAAAACAATAACCTCATGAAGTACGAGCCAACGCTTACTCGGCCTACGCTTTTCGACCGAGGTGCACTCGCATGTGTGTACCAAGACATTTTGTTAGAGATTTTCTAGTTAGGAGGGAGAGGGCTGACGTACCATCGTTATCACATCACACCACCAATTGGTTCTTCTTTAGTATAATATATAAAGATGATGGCGGATGCAGTGTGGTATGCACACACGCCACAACGCGTAGATACACAAGTGCTGAAATCGCAGAATGCGTTGACAAATCGACAGTCTCACAAATTACGTTTACGGGCCTACGCTTTTCGACCAAGGTGCGTTCGTTGAACCTAGATCACTATTCACTAGGTGCAAAGTTCCAACCCCTCACCGGCTCTATTACTGGATGAGATGGGCGTGGCTTCATCACTGTTGAGAGTTACTGGATTGTGATGAAAAGTATAAATAGTATATAATTGAGATAATTAAATTTGACCAAATCAATATAAGAGATTTAATTTCCTAGAATAATAACAGTCATCTCGTTCTTGTCACTAGCTAGTTCCTTCTTCCGAGGATCCCCAGAGCCCTTCTAAGCTTATCCGGGGTCCCCCTTCTTTTACTGTATAGCCCGTTTTTGCTACGACAATGAGCATCTAGTATTTTAACCATAGGAGTACAGTACTGTCAGACCTGGATTTCGCAAATCTAAATTCTCTGTAAAAATACTGTACTATTCTCTGGATCAGTAGATAGCACTCATAGGCACATTGTTGAATCATTTCATACATGGCGTAAATTAAGGCATTCGAATGTATTACAAATTTCAGAGTAATATAGACCACGTCGGGTCGAGTTTTACAAAAGGGCTGAACAGACCAAATTGAATACATTACATAAAAGCAACATAAGCTACAACGGAAACAAAAGGGGTAGAGTTCATCTCTCCACAGACAAGCGACTGGGGTAGCCTGTGTACGGCGGATATTAACCAAGGGATTGGATAATATCGGTTGTACGCAAGTACCGAATGAGTCCACTAGACTGAAGCGAGATCTAGACTACAGAACTAGACTACTCTTCATCGTTTCCTTGTCCATCGACTTCCGGGTCTTCATAATACACATAGTCCCCTTGATCCATATTATTTAGAGGGTTTGGGGGAGAGCGAGAATGAGCACAACTTCTGTACTCGCAGGCCAATACACAGGATGCAATAATAACATGCATGGCTTAACCAGGATGGCTCGGGTTCTTTTATTTGCTAAAGCAGTATTTTCACTTATCATAATTACAAATTCCTATGACTTAGCATTTTAACCAAATTGTATTTTATTAAAGAGAGTAATTGCAATATTAAATAACAGTAGAGGTTTCCTCCATCGGAAACTCTACAAATACTTCATTTGATCGGAGCTACCTCCAATCATCAACACCACTGATCTCGACGGCTCAGGAAAAATCCATTCTCAGGGCTAAGTGAGCCAGATCTGATTTTCTTACTACCCACAAATGTTTTCTTTTAAGAACTAACTCTAGCAAGTTCTCATGTCCGCCTTTGACCGTAGGCATGGTTGTTTACATAATTTAGACTCTGCAGAAATTGTACACTATACCCACAAGAGATAATCAGACTCGTTGCCCCACATGATTCCTTAGTCATGCAGTTGAGCGACCATCACAGCAGCTTTTCGAAATATTTTGTCTCTTCCGTTATCTCACCCATATGGGTCACGCCCATAAGTTATGCGGGATGTTCATCTCAGCAACTAACATAGATGGATTACCCATAACGTCTGGCGCGACTGGCAACTTCACCTTGTATTGGTGTCATATTCAAGCTGGACCGTGTTCAGTGCTTACACGATCCCGCTACCTCTCCAACGAGATAACATTCGGACTTTAATAAATTTACTAAGTCAAGTTGTACTTTACAGACTTATGTTTGTACTTATTTTACATGGGAGGTCATGACAAGATTAAGTACTTAATCCATCCGGTCGGTTTATACCACCTACCAAACACTCTCATGCACGACGGCATCCACCACCCTTTCCATCCGCCCAGATGTGGTAATACAGGTTGTTTAGGGTTTTGAGGAGTAAAACCAGTTATGTCAACACACCAGTCAGTTACCCACAAGGACTGTCCAAAACCACTTTTATAATTAAAAGATGATAATTTGGACATTTAATGTTCTGATACTTAAGCAAGACTAGCATACCGCTTAAGTACAACCTATACTAGTATTTACCACATAGCTACTAGGGTGACATAGAATAATGTATTCAATTATCAATGGATGGCTTAATAAATAATTAATAATCAAATGGGTGTTTAATTTAACATACATTTGGTTAAAGAATTAAAGCATGCAATTTTGGTAATTTAAATTAATATAATTTTCATAAAATGTACGATGAGGACATCACTTCTACTGATATGAACACTCCTCTTCCTACTACTTTGAATGATGTGCAAGGTCCAATTACTCGGGCAAGTGTTCGTCAACTTATTTATCAGGTAAATTCATTTCTAGGGCTGATTGTATTATTTGAGAACTCTATGATGCTGCCTAACAGAGATGATTTACATGTACTTAGGAATCTACTTGTACTTAGGAATCTAGGACTACGACCAGTTCAAGAAGGTCTACGACCAGTTCCGCGGGGTCTGCGACCACTTCATGAAGGCCTACGACCAGTTTCACCAATACTCGACGAGCCCATGACTCGTTGGGAGCAATCTACAACCAGAGAAGCAAGCACAGTACTCGTTGGACACAATCTACGACCAGAGATAGCATGGACTCCTCAAGACCACCTTAGGACCAGTCCTACGACAAGTTCTTCGACCAGAGATACGCGACATGAATAGTGAATAAGGTGTTGCGTCACCGTTTTGGGCCTTGTAAGCGTGACGAGGTCGGAGCCCAGGTTGTGTACACCTCTTTCCACGGCCGCACAACCCTAGGTCGACCTCCTCACGTCCCCCTATATATATACAGTAGCTGTCATAGTTTACGGTGGGTTTTTCTGTGAGATTATTCTGCTTAGCAGTCTCACTGCACATTCGGTTGAGGAACCCCACATTGTGAGCTTCATCTATATTCGCAATACAATATCAGATTGTATCTTCTACTTTCTTGCTTGTGCTCTTGATTCGCATGCAGGAGATAGCCTTCTTGGCGAGGTCAACCGTGTTCGGCATGGTTGATAACCATCGGAGCAGTGGTGTAGTGATTGCGAGGGGTTCGATCTGTTTGGTCGAAGCCTTTGGATCATCAACGTCGAGATCTCCACAATCGACTTATCAATACCTTTCAGAAGATCGGGCTACAAAATTATCAGTTGGTATCAAAACTAAAGTTGACCGTTAGGTAATCACAATTTTCCACCTGTTAGATTAGTTGTTTTCCATCGTCCTAAAGCTCTAGAAAATTGCCCCACAATACTATTTTTTTGGTTCGTCGTGTTCTTCTGCTGTCCCATCACCCATTGTGCCTTTGCAATTTCCGCTCTTTGTGTTAGCGTTGTTGAATTAGTGCCCTTTGTCTAAGTCGTGTTGCTGGTTTAGAGTCGTGTTTTTGGTCTCTAGTCAACGCCATCGCCCGCCGTGCCACCATCCATCCTGGCCGCGCCACCACCTACTCGAACAACTCCCCCTTTTGACGATCTCCTCGTGTTCAACCACCTAGTCTGATTCGACCACCTCCTCGTGTTCGACCACCTAGTCAGATTCGACCACCTACTCGAATTCGACCACCTACTTGGGTTCGACCATCTACTCGTTTCCGCCCTGACAACCCTATTTGTTTCTTGTTGCTCTCGGACACCCCACACACTCATCATATCGTGCCTGCCACACAAAGTCCGAGAAGAATTTCCATAACCGAATGGAGCTAGCCAAAGTTTAGAGAGAGGGTATCTTTTAATTACCTGTATACCCCTGCCTTCTACAAAAGTTTGTGACCCATATATATCCATAGACCCAGAAGAGGGTTTTTGAAGAGTTTTGAGTCAAGGTCACATTCGCAAAAAAAGGAACCCTAGGTTGGGTTTGAGTAGTTAAAAAACGGAACCCTAGGTTGGGTTTCGGCACTCAAAAAAAGAGAGAGAAGAAGAATAAGCAAATCGACCACCCCAATGAAGAAGAATTAAATCAACTTTTTAGACCAGTAACTGCGACAGGTACTTTGGACCCTTATTCAACTTTGCTAATCAGGTTACGATTTTTGCTAATCCTTGCTACATATTGTGCCTTCTGAGCTCCACCTACTCTTGATCAGAATAGGTCCCCTCTTGCAATCATACCCACTCTCGACACGGTATCACGAACCAGCCACCGGTTGTACCACCTGCTACATTGGTAAGAACACTTGTAAGAGTGTGGTAAGACACTTGAGAGTGTGTGTTTCCACCTTCCATCACCTAGTAGTTGATAGGGATAATATCTTTGTGTTGTCTTTTGTTTTCTGCTAACCATGACAGGTGAGACGTCTGATAAAAAAGAGTGTGTTGTAAAGGGAGAGCTCATGACGCTCTTGGATGAACAACGAACTACCATTAATGAGGACATCGACAGGAGGCTTCAAGCTACCATGATCACATTGCAGCGCTCAATCAACGATAGTATTGCAGCGCTCACTACACGCCTTGAAAGAATGGTGAACCGGCCACCAAACATTGGACGTGAATATGATCACGATGCAGCCCAAGATCTTGAGGAGGGAGAAGATAATGAGAAGAGAAACCGTGATACCGGCGCTGTGTTTGCTGACCAAGATGCACGTCAACAACACCGCCCACATCACAACCGGTACGGTATGGGAGGTAATAATTTTCAGCACCACAATGCTCGTGTCAATGATGACCTATTTGCTAAAGTTAAATTTACCATACCATCTTTTGTGGGTGTTTATGATGCTGAAATTTATCTAGATTGAGAGATGGCAGTTGAACAAAAATTTAATACCCATCTAGTTCCTGAAGTGCATAGAGTCATACAAGCTACTAGTGAATTTAAAGATTTTGCTATCATTTGGTGGAATCAAGTGATTAATTCTGGCTTAACTCCTGATACATGGGATAGATTGAAGGTAGCTATGTGTGTTAGATTTATTCCTCCTGCTTTTAAACGTGATATGCGTAAGAAATTACAGTGTTTAGACCAAGGTAATAAATCTGTCGAGGAATATTATCAAGAACTACAAATAGGCATGCTGCGTTGTAATGTTGTTGAGGATGAAGAGGATAAGATGGCTCATTTTTATGGTGGTTTAAGGCGAGAGATTCAGGACATAGTTGGTTACAAAGACTATAATGATATTAATAGGTTATTCCAGCTTGCTTGTTTGGCAGAAAAGGAATTGCAGGATAGACAACAAAGGACTATGAGCAACTTTGGCAGTACGTCTACATCGAGATCAACGCCGAGACAAGCCAAGAAAGCCCCACCTCATGCTTTTCAGTCTGCTGCCCCCTCTGTGAGTAGGGCGCGTTCAGCGGCACCATCTCCACCGTCACGCACACCCGAGACGAGCAAATCTACTAGTGTGCAGGCACCAGCGCAGAGCTCTTCATCGGTTGTTTCCACAGGTCGTACAACAGGAATTGTGTGCCACCGTTGTAAAGGAATGGGCCACTTCATGAGAGATTGCCCAAGTTAGCGAGCGTACATTGCGACAGAAGACGGTGGTTACATAAGTGCTAGTGATATTGAGGATGAATACATTCTTGCAGCTAACCTTGCAGGTAATGATGATGAACATGAGGCAGATAACGATAGTGAGAAAATTTTAGGTGCTGCTGCTACGGAAAATTATAGAACTATAATTGTGCAGTGAGTATTGAGCACTCAAAGAGAGCAAGAGGAGAAGCTACAACGTCATAATCTGTTTCAGATGTTCCTCATCGTTGAGAATTGTCGTGTTCATGTCATAATTGATGGCAGAAGCTGCAATAACTTGGTGAATTCAGGATTGGTCAAGAAGCTTGGCTTGACCACACGTGTGCATCGTCACCCATACCACATTCAGTGGTTCAACAACAGCGGTAAGATGAAGGTAACACAATCTGCGAGAATGTATTTTTCCATTAGTTCCTATCATGATGTTGTTGATTTCGACGTAGTACCTATGCAAGCCTGCTCTCTTTTATTAGGTCATACATGTGAATTTGATACCGATGCAACTCATCATGGTAGAAGTAATAAATACTCTCTTATGCACAAAGGAAAGAAAATAACTTTGCTGCCTTTGACGCCTACTGAAATTGTGAATTGTGATAAAGAGCTAGCTGAAAATGAGAAGAAATAACTTGAACATGAATATAAAAATCAGCAAGCAGTGAAGAATATTTTTCCACCTAAGAAAGAGCGGTTGGCACCTAGTTCTAAGACCGAGGAAATTAAATTAAAGGGTTGTGTTATGCTTGCAACCAAATCTGATCTTGCTGAAATTTTTCATCATGATATGCCATGCTATGCTTTGATATGTAAAGATGTTTTATTTTGACTTGATGATATATCTAGCTCTTTGCCGTCTGCTGTCACTAACCTTTTGCAAGCCTATGAGGATGTGTTTCCAGTTGAAATACCCCTAGGACTGTAACCTATTAGAGGGATTGAACGCCAAATTGATTTAATTCCGGAAGCGACTTTGCCAAACCGTACAGCGTATAGGACCAATCCAGAAGAGACAAAGGAAATTCAATGGCAAGTCCAAGACCTTTTGGACCGAGGGTACGTACGGGAAAGCCTTAGTCCTTGTGTTGTTCCTGTTCTTTTGGTTCCTAAGAAAGACGGTAGTTGGCGTATATGTGTTGATTTGTAGAGCCATAAATAATATCTGTCTACGTATCGCTATCCCATTCCTAGGTTAGACGATATGCTTGATGAGTTAAGTGGTTCTATTCTTTTCACAAAGATTGACTTGCGTAGCGGGTACCATCAGATTAGAATGAAATTGGGAGATGAATAGAAAACGGCATTTAAAACTAAGTTCGGACTATATAAGTGGTTAGTGATGCCTTTTGGTTTAACTAATGCACCTAGCACTTTCATGCGTTTAACGAATGAAGTTTTGCGTGCTTTCATTGGAAAATTCGTGGTGGTTTATTTTGATGATATTATGATCTATAGCAATTCATATGAAGAACACATGGATCATTTACGTGTTGTTTTTAATATTTTGAGACTTGCACGTTTGTTTGGTAACCTTGAGAAGTGCACCTTTTGCACGGATTGAGTCTCTTTTCTTGGCTATGTTGTTACTCCACAGGGCATCGAAGTTGATTAAGCCAAGATCGTCGCTATCCAGAGTTGCCCGCCTCCTAAAACAGTCACAAGTGCGGAGTTTTCTAGGGCTCGCTGGTTTCTATCGGCGTTTTGTTCAGGATTTCAGCACCCTCGCTGCACCGCTGAATGAGCTTACAAAGAAGAGAGTTCCTTTTACTTGGGCCACCATACAACAACAAGCTTTCGACGCTCTCAAAGATAAGCTAACACACGTCCCTTTGCTTCAACTTTTCGATTTCAGCAAGACTTTTGAATTAGAATTCGATGCTAGTGGCATATGTCTTGGTGGTGTGTTAATTCAAGAAGGAAAACATGTTGCTTACTTTAGTGAAAAATTAAGTGGTCCTAGTTTGAACTATTCTACTTATGATAAAGAATTATATGCTCTAGTTCGAACTTTGGAAACATCGCAATATTATTTATGGCCCAAAGAGTTTGTAATACATTATGATCATGAATCTTTGAAGCATATTCGAAGTCAAACTAACCTGAACCGCAGACATGCTAAGTGCGTTGAGTTTATTGAGTCTTTTCCCTACGTCATTAAATATAAAAAGGGCAAAGAAAATGAGATAGTAGATGCTTTGTCTAGGAGATATACTATGCTTTCACAACTTGACTTCAAAATCTTTGGATTAGAGACAATAAAGGAGCAATATGTGCATGATGTTGATTTTAAAGATGTGTTGCTAAATTATCAAGAGTGAAAGGGTTGAAATAAATTTGTGGTGCATGATAGTTCGGTGTACCGTGCTAACAAGTTATGCATTCCAGCTAGCTCCGTTCGCCTTTTGTTGTTACAGGAGGCTCATGGAGGAGGATTGATGGGTCACTTCGGCGTGAAGAAGACCGAAGACATTCTGGCCCACCACTTTTATTGGCCAAAGATGAGGCGTGACGTCGAACGCTTCATTGCCCGCTGCACCGCGTACCAAAAAGCTAAGTCACGACTTAATCCTCATGGTTTATACATACCTCTTCCTATTCCAAGCATACCTTGAGAAGATATTTCTATGGACTTTGTTGTCGTGGATAGATTCTCTAAGATGGCTCATTTTATACCATATCATAAAAGTGATGATGCTACAAATGTTGCTGATTTGTTCTTTAAGGAAATTGTTCGCTTGCAAGGTATTCCGAATACGATAGTTTCAGATCGTGATGCTAAATTTGTTAGTCATTTTTAGAGAACCTTGTGGGGTAAGTTGGGGACTAAGCTGTTATTTTCTACTACCTGTCATCCCCAAACCGATGGACAAACTGAGGTTGTCAATAGAACTTTGTCCGCTATGCTTATGGCTGTGCTTAAAAAGAACTTAAAAATATGGGAGGACTGCTTGCCTCATGTGGAGTTTGCTTATAATCGTTCGCTGCATTCTACCACAAAGAAGTGTCCTTTTGAGATTATTTATGGATTCATCCCTCGTGCACCTATCGACTTGTTACCTCTTCCAAATTTGGAGAAAGTAAATTTTGATGCTCTACAACGTGCTGAGTTGATACTAAAGATGCATGAGACAACGAAAGAGAACATTGAGATTATGAATGCTAAATATAAAGTTGCTGGTAGTCAGGGACGCAAGCATGTGTCTTTTGAATCTGGTGATCTTGTGTGGTTACACTTGCGTAAAGAACGGTTTCCTGAATTGAGAAAGTCTAAACTCATGCCACGTGCAGCTGGTCCTTTTAAAGTTCTTGAACGTGTTAATGATAATTCAAATAAGTTAGACTTGCCTGCAGATTTCGGGGTTAGCTCCAGCTTTAACATTGCAGATTTGCGGCCTTTCTTGGGCGCAGAGGATGATCTTGAGTCGAGGACGACTCCAATTCAAGAATGGGAGGATGATGAGGACATCACTTCTGCTGATATGAACACTCCTCTTCCTAGTACTTTGAATGATGTGCAAGGTCCAATTACTCGGGCACGTGCTCGTCAACTTATTTATCAGGTAAATTCGTTTCTAGGGATGATTGTATTATTTGAGAACTCTATGATGCTGCCTAACGGAGATGATTTACTTGTACTTATGAATCTAGGACTACGACCAATTCAAGAAGTTCTACGACCAGTTCCGCAGGGTCTGCGACCACTTCATGAAGGCCTACGACCAGTTTCACCAGTACTCGGCAAGCCTAGGACTCGTTGGGAGCAATCTACGACCAGAGAAGCGAGCACAGTACTCGTTGGACACAATCTATGACCAGAGATAGCATGGACTCCTCAAGACCACCCCAGGACCAGTCCTACTACCAGTTCTTCGACCAGAGATACGCGATATGAATAGTCAATAAGGTGATGCGTCACCGTTTTGGGCCTTGTAAGCGTGACGAGGTCGGAGCCCAGATTGTGTACGCCTCTTTCCACGGCCGCACAACCCTAGGTCGGCCTCCTTACATCCCCCTATATATATACAGTAGCCGTGATAGTTTAGGGTGGGTTTTTCTTTGAGATTATTCTGCTTAGCAGTCTCACTGCACGTTCGGTTGAGGAACCCCATATTGTGAGCTTCATCTATATCAATACTTTTCGAAAGATTGGGCCACATACTTATCAATGTAGGCTCAAAATGATCAAAGTGTCGACTCGCCTTGGTTAAAGGCAAGAGAATCTTGATAGTCTTGTGCTTGATCGAGTTGGAGATCTCCCGCTTCTTTGAACCCTAATCGGACGGATGTACTGAAAAAAGGAACAACAAGCAAAGAGAGCAAATAAATGCTAATAACATAATAAATGAACTCCAAATTAAACAAGACTAGTGTCCTTAGCAAGATCTTGAATTAGACAAATTTCATAATTTTTGGAGTTAAAACGGAGGAGAACGGAGCTTCCGAAGTTTGAATTGGAAATAAATCGAAAAAAATAAAAAGAGGAGAGAGAGAACACAGTAGCCGACTAACACGTGGGGCCATGAACAGTGCTCGGTCCACATGAACAATGCGTGGACCGGAGATCACCATGCACTGTGCGGGGCCACGGTCTACTAGTCTACGGAACAGTGTTGGTTGGGTCCACTTGTTAGCCGTAGAAAAAGGGGGGTTTAAAAGGGGAGATGACACGTGGCCGGGCGTTCTCCTCGCCTTCTCTGTCCGTAGAGAGAGAGGGGAGAAGAGGAAGGGGCGTGGCGATTAGGGAGCGAGGGCGGCGGAGGCGAGCGGCATGGGGAAGGGAGTGGGTGCTCGGGCGGCACGGAGGCGGGAAGCTGGATGTGGAGCCGGGGTGGCTCGGGGGTGGCCGGATCGGCGGGACGGCGGCGATCGAGGTGGAGGAGAAGGGGGCGCCGGGGGTGGGGGCCCTGGCGCGGAAGGAGAGGGAGGAGGGGACGAAGTCCTCGGCCCTGTGGCACCTTGAGACTCCGGCCGACTCGGTGAAGTGGAATGGCGGGCGGGAAGAAGGAGGCGGCTGGGGCTCTTATAGCTGGAGGGGGAGGGTTAAGAGCTGTTGGGACCACGGGCGGCGCATGGTCCTGAGGAGCGGCATGGGCGGGCGACATGCTGCCGTCACGATGGCGACCTTGGAGGCCCGAGGCAGGTGAGCGCAGAGGGCGCGGTGTCACGCGACGCGACAAGGTGGTCGGCCGACGCGGCACGCAGCGCGACGCAATGAGTAGGCCCGCGAGGATGACCACAGCGTCACGATCACGCAGCTTGAAGCGACAAGGCGAGGGCTTCCGTGCTGGGGTGGTGGGGATGACGGCAATGATAACCGGAGGTCAGGACGCAGCCGCCATGGGTCCCGAGGCGTCGGCACAAGATGGCAGGCGGAGTGGTGGCAGACGGACGACTCCCGGCGCAGCGGCGCATGACGACGGAGCTATCTCGGGCCAGGTCAGGCCGCGGCGACGACCTGGTCGCGCACACGGTCCCAAGGTCAAGGCTGTGAGAGAAAGCGGGGAGGAGGAAGGCTAGGGGAAGGAGGTCGGGAAGAGGAGCTGGGCCAGTGGGGAGTAGGCTGGGAAGATGGACTGATGGGGAATGATTCCAGGAATTGCAAAAAGGTTCGAAACACAAACTTGAGTTTTGCTATACGCTAGAAAATTTTGAAATACAATACTTATTTACAATATGATTTGAAAACCGAAAACTAATTACTATTGTCGTTTTGAAAATAAGAATGTTAGTACGTAGGTAGGTAGTCAAACCCCCGTGTCTCCACTAATTAGCCAACATGCGTTTCCCACATACATGAGCTTTCTCACAGCATTGCGACGAGCTATCACCGTATAGGCGATACGTACACAGATTACGAGTCCTCCTATCGTGACCTAGATCACAAGTGATGATCGATCAGATCACTTTCGACCTAGCATCAGTCACCTTATGTGACCGTCACAAAAGAGTTCTCCTAGCGCCAACTGTTGCCATCAATCACGAATGGTTCTGTCACTATGTTTTTTCTGATTACGTTAGCCAGTTGTACGTGCCGCCGTATAGTAGTACACGCGTCCTGCTTAGATCCATCGCTCCTCGTATACACTGCAGCAGTTTCCAGAGCTGCTTCGCCTCTGCGAGCAGCATATGCAGTAGCGGTGGGCCCTCGCATCGCCCAGTTCGTATCAATCAATGATGGCATCTTCATCCATCTCCCCCGTGCTGATGCATGGCCCTACTCGTTTACTTCCCTCACAAGAGCCCCATGACTTTTCTGGCTCCAAAGTGCTGTGTGCCCTACTACTGTTGCAACTTAAAGCTATTGGCAATCGATGGCCGATCCAACATGGAAGGGGTGGGCCTAGCAAGCTTGTCAGTTCTCAGAGGGGTACAGAGTGGGAGGGGGGGTTGGAGCTGGCGTAAGAGGTGGGTTAATGGAGACCGGCTTGCTGTCTCCGGGAACACGGCATATCGGGATATTTTTCCTCCGGAGCCCCCGGACCTTCTACTCCAAGCACAGAGTGAAAGATGCATCTAGGAGTTCCATGAATTAAAAAAAAAAAAAGGAGCTTCCTTCCCCTCCATGGACATGATGCGAACATCACATCAAAAGGAATACTTATCATTCTCCTGCCTTTGGATTTGACCAGCCTGACTGACTTGATTTTTAAAAATATCGGTTCTATCGGCGTCCTCGTAAAAATCCGAACCATCCAAAAACATCAGATTTGCTTGGATTTTGTTAAATATAAAAGAAATTTATAACCATATCTAAGCAGGGGCGGCTCCCGCAATAGGGCAAAGCTAGGGCAAAGCTAGGCAGCCGCCTCTGTAGCACCGCCGGTGACGCCCTTGGCTTTTTTTGATGTATTAACGCGACTGCGATAGCTCGGCAAAGCCTCCCTCTTCGCTCAAGGCCCGACCTCCCACCTCTGGCTCTCCCACTCTCGGTCTCCCTCTCGCTCCGCGCCTCCGCCCCAACTCTCCCACTCAGCCGCTCCGCAATCATGAACCTCGCCGCTATTAAAGTGAGTTTGCGCACCAATTGCTTGATACAATGCCTCAATGAACCACATTCTTACATATGTGAAAAATTCTTTAATGGATATATCGTCATCCACCTTCCCCGCTACGAGGACAATGTGAGATTGATTGCTTCATGCCTATTTGTAATTTTTAGGATCAATCGTGCTATAATATATTGTAGTAATGTGATTTATCGTTGTAGTATTGTAGATCTCATGTAGGAGAACCTCACCATCGGACACCAAAGGACTGGCCCAAGATGAAACAAAGCGACCTCAAGTGCGAGGTCTAGGGACGCCGCTCTGCATTATGGACTCCAATGGATTACATACAACATATTGTGGATTTATAAAGAAACGCAAGAAGGACGCCTGTGATACGTGCGACGCCTTGCCGAGAGCTGGGCGCGGCCACGTCGCAACCGGTGAGACCGCGACTTGCCCTACCTAATATTTTATCCTGGATCCGCCCCTGTATCTAAGCACATGTGTGCGCGCCTTGTTGGTGACGTCGTCTTCGAGATGACAAGTCATGTGTTGAAGCCCTCGAAATTGTATTTTTTTAATTTATTTTTTACTTCAAAAAGTTCAAAGTTTGATTTGAAAATTTTAGCTGAATTTGGTCAAAAAAATTCCCGATAATCGATGCAACAGGGTCTATCGCTGATGCTGATAAGAAATAAAAACCGGTATTGAAAACTCTATACCGTAGCCACCGGTGAGACTGTGGCTCTTAGGATTTGTTTAAGAACCCTAAATTTCCGACCTACCTCTATGATAGGCTGAGATTTTGAACTACAATTCCCTGGAATTTAGGGGTTTCCCGAACAAGGCCTCCAGGTCTACGCGGAGAACGCCACAAATCAAGCAAAGTTCGATTCTCCCGTGGATCTACAGAAGCGGTAACTTGCTCACTGTTCCGCAGCCATACGGGAGACCAGACTGCAGAATGCCAACTTCATAACGAAAAAAGTTGAATTCAATTCCCACGTGAATATAGAGAAGTTGCCGCGTCTCAAACGGGGCCTCGACTGTTACCCGAATCTAGCTATTTAGCTAGGCTAGATAGCTGATAGGTGCTCGGACCTGGGAGGAGGGCGCCATCGATCGATATAATTCGATGGATGATTCATTATTATTTGCTGACACGACCCAGCACTCATCGCATTGCTGAAAATTTTCCGAACGGGCTTGCCTCCCGGCGGACAACGACACCCCCGGTACCAGAAGCAAATCACCTAGCTACGGGTGCAAATTTACGATTGATCGAAGTGAATACGAAAGGATAAAGGATTATCCGGTATTTTTCGTGTTCAATTTCAATACTGAGGAAAAAAAATGAAATATGAGATACGGAATGAGTGATATTCGTATGTATGTATCTTTATGTCAGGTGGTATGAGAAAAATATATTTTGACTTCACTTAGGAACTGAATAATAGATAGGTGAGTTGCTATATCTGAGCAGACATGACATACTGAGTGTTTTTTTTTCGATATCTCAGCAATTAGTTTCTTTGTATTCACTCTAATTTGCACTCGTACTGTCCAATGTCCTATGTAGGGGTGCAAAAGAAGCGGATAGTTTTCGTCCGACCGACCGAAGACTCACGAAGCGGATGTAGGATGGAGAAATAGATATTCGACACTATCCGTATCCGGCCGCCACGTGCCCCCTTTCCGGTTAGGGTTTTTGATGTGTTCGTACTATTTTTAAGATATAGCAAATGACTTCAAAAAAATATAAAATTTTATGTGAATGCTCCCGACACGGTGTACTTTCTTTTATAATTTTCTACATATTTTTTCTCGTTCCGATTTTACCTCGTAATTTCATTTAAGTGTACTGATTTTATCCAAGCACGTGTCAACCCTTCCCCCTTCCGCACACATGCCCCCTATCGCCCACCTCGCCTCCCCCTCCAGACGGCCCCCTCCGGTGGCCACCTTTCCAACCGGCCCATCCTCCCTCCTCCCCACATCTATCGGCTCCTCGTGGCTATCCCCTTGCATGTAGTGTCACGTGAGACAACGATCCAAATTCTTGCGCTAACACAACAACCCTTCCTTCGCTCGGCTATAAATACCAAAATCTCGCAGTCACTCTTCGCTCATCCCAATTGTGTGTCTCTAACACGACTCTTTCTTAGATTCCGATACTAACTCACCAATAAATATTCTGTTGTGATTCAAGAAAGATGATTACTCTTGACCTGTATGTATATCCAGGCTGCATTGTAATGGTGGAGCTCTAACACAATTGAAACTTCCTAGGAAGGCAAGTGTGTATTGGTCAAAGAATTTTCTTTGCAATAGGCTCAAGTTGAATTTATCTATGTGATAAATTTTCTAATTACATCTATATTGGACTTTATATCATGCAGATAGTCCAACTCCAACATGGATCGTGATCAAGATTCCTGTGAGACGCAACATGAGTTTCATTTCCTGGTATTAACCTAAGTAACACTAGACTGCATCAGTATTCCTGTAGAGAAAGTAATGTGTCTAGAAAACGTGGAATGTCATAAAACAACGAAGGTACTATTGGCTTGAAAAGACTGATATATGATTATTTTTGTTTATTTATCAGTTTAATGGTGGATGATGTTCTTTAATAATATATTGTACGACGGGCTCGGTAAGCTTGTGCATGACTAATCGAGGTAAATGCGTGACGTGCGCATCATATAACGATGTATCGTAGCCTTCAAAACACACACGAGTGAAGGTTTCGTACATCGTTTATATGATTTGCATGCCATGCATTTTCCTCAGTTAGTTCATGCACAAACTTATCTAGCCTGTCGTATAATACATTATTAAAGAACATCATCCACATTAAACGGATAAATAAACAAAGAGAGTCTTATTTGATCAGATACATGCGATAATACCCTCCTCCTTCATCCCGATTGTAATAAACCCGCCTCGCTTTCATGTAATGTTTGTAACACTTGAAATATCGATAATTATCTCTATGAAAACGTACATTACAACTTTATTGCAAACCCTAATCCATGAAACACTAATTAGGACGTGACTCACTCGCAGCGGGACGTGACCACACTCGCAAAGTAGGGCGTGACCCGACGCGTAGCTTTGCGCAATGATGTGATCCAACGAGTCTACTTCAAGGACGGTCGCACGGTTGCCAGAAACACATTTGTGCCTCATCGCAATGGATCCGCTATAGCTGCGTCCGCTCCGGCTATTAATACAGCGTGACTCGTCTAGGAACTCCACACCAACAACACTACCTAGATAACATGGACAAGGAGAAGGAATGGAAGCGTGTCTGCGAGATCTTGAAGGACTGGGTGGGTCCTAAAGAGACTGCCGCCACCACAGGTGTATAGTCAGCACTTTACACACACCACCCACTTTCCGAGTCGAGCCGCGCCCCCCCCCCCCCTCCTATCCCCGATGAACGCCCTTTGGAAGGGCCCCCGAGGTGGGTGGCGCCACCCCTTTGTCGGTATCAGACGCTTGCAAGTGCATCAAATCAACCGACGAGCGGGCCATTGATAGCGCTATTGGTGCCGCCCAAACTATTACGCGGACTACCCCGACCGCGGTTTGACACGCCGAGCCACGGTAGCCGAATGAAATCTTATTTCAAAGTGCACACCACTATTTTACTTCTTGTTACGCTTATAACCACGCTCTCTTCCCACCGCAGTCTCCGCGCCTATGCGACTTCAACTAGTGGATCGACGACAAGATCCACCCCTACGACATGTCGACATCACGACACTAAGAGTTGGTCTAGGGAGGATTGCAAGTGATGTAGGCAAGGTGTCCGATTTTTCGATGATATTGATAACTATCGATTTTAGTGGAGGTGACTCTCACGATCCGACTACAACGTTATGACGATGC
The DNA here is from genome assembly GCA_036346395.1 of Hsuehochloa calcarea. Taxonomy (NCBI): domain Eukaryota; kingdom Viridiplantae; phylum Streptophyta; class Magnoliopsida; order Poales; family Poaceae; genus Hsuehochloa; species Hsuehochloa calcarea. Next base: position 36,938,366 of record CM070602.1, on the reverse strand, counting down.
TTGCACCATAGCAATCATTGAACCAACTCCGAGATGTCATTGACCTTGCTGGAAGCGTGATCAACCTGAACACGAAGTTCAATCCCTGCGAACAATCGAAGAACTAGCAAGAATAAGATGTAGGCAATTTGATATTACAAATAAGATTGTAGTGTAAATGGTATTGAAAAACAAAGGTGGGATCCCGAAGGTTGTCTTGATAGGTGTTCATCCGACACAACTGAAGAACAGAAGTTTGCATAATGGCTAAATCTAAACTCAACGAAATCCAATTTCTAGCGAGGGAGGCGGTGGCTCCTATATGGGAGACGACCAGGTGGCGGCCTGTGAAGTGGACGACGCCCTAGGGTTACAAGGCCCATGGGCCTAAGTGGAGTGGTGTAGCACCCTTTTGACTCGGGTTCAGAAATAGATATAGATTATTTTGATGATTGTGGCCAAATCAAATGATATTTGAAAATGAGGTTGGATCCGTTGGAAAGTGGACTTGATAAGCTTTCCATGAAGTCCAAGAACGTCCCAAACTGAGTATGTATGAAGAAGTTACGCCCATTTAAACTTAGTATTACGCGGTAGTCCAAGTCTGAATCCAGAACGAACCCAACTCGAACTCTTGCTTGACTCGGACCCAAAGTGATGTGGCGACCTCCATTATACCTTCCATGCATGTCCATGACTCTTCTACATGCCTCTCCTTTGTCCTTTCCCATGTTCCTAAGCATAATTAAATCACTTGCATTAGGTAGCGCTCTATTTTCAAGAATATATAAACCTAGGAATGAATTTCAGAGGACCGGAAAGGCGATCGAGGGGGTGAATAGGCGCTTTCACAACTTTCTCGCCTAAATCGAATTCAACACTTAACTTTACTCCTTTAGCTATGAAAGCTAAGAAGATCAAGAAGCACACAATGAAGCCTTGTGTCAATTCGATAACCCCGACAACCACACGACACAAATGTGGAGACTTAAACTCAAAGGGTTGATCTGGCACAAAGCGGTCGATCGCTACCACGGGCGGTCGGACCGACGTTCAACCAATGGTCCGACCGGAATTAATCAGCGGTCGGACCGGTGGGACAACTGGTTCGACCAGCAGAATAGCGGTTCGAATATCTGCGGTCGGACCATTGTTGAAACACCGGTCGGACCGGTTCGACCCAAGATCAAAAATCACCCCAAATCCAAAACGAAATTTGATCCAACTTTTGATTCAACCAATGAAACTTGACCAAATTTCGAGCACACCTTCCTAATGATATTAGAGACCTATTTCTAGTGACGATCCTTCGTGATCCACTTCGCAGAATCGATCTCTCAAGGATTAAACAAAGAAGTGCACAAACCCTAGAAATATGAAAACTTTGATTCAAGACTTGCTAGTGGGGATTGATGGTCTAGATGATTCTAGGAGTATTCCCACACATCAAAGCAAGACAAAGTGGGTCAAAAGACCAAGTAAAAATCCTTGAATCAAGGAAGCACCAAATTCATTCAAATGAGAGAAGAATACAAAAGGGAGACAAAAGATCTCACAAGCAAGCATCACAAGATTGATTGATCTCACAAGATGCTTACAAAGCCACTCCAACAAGGAGGACAAGAGCTCACCCAAGGAGCATACAATCTCTCCTCTCTTCCTCTCCAAACCCTAACCCTAGAAAAGCAAGGGAAACCAAATGAATGCCTCAAGAGGGTTTTACATCTCCCCTTCTATTTATAGGAGAGGACTAGGGTTACACTTTTGGGACCCATTCACATGGGACCCACACACAACATCTGCTGAAGCAATCGCCGCTTCACCACGCAGTAGGTTGATCACGGTTCTCATCGCGCCGCCAAGCTTCTCTTGTCCGAATCCCATCGAACCTCCCAGAGAGACTCGCACCGATATCCGCACCACCGATCCAACCAAATGCACCGAACCACCCGCTCGATCCATCTTGCCCATCTCGCACCATGCTTGAGTCACACGACCACCCGGTATCCTCGATCGCTCGACCTCGGCCTCCAAGCGTAGTCCCGATCCACTCACCGCTGACGCCGCTGACCGCAAGCCACCGCACAAAGAATAGACAAACAAACTGCTTCCGGAACAAGTTCTTCACAACTTGACCCACGTTAGTTCCACAATGCAATATACATCAATAAAGCATTGATAACTAAGCATTAAACACAATCAACATGCATCAATGCGAACTTGGCAAACCTCCTGTCATCGCGGCCCGACTGCCCTACGTGGCCGGTCCGACAGATATCGAGCCGGTCGGACCGCTCCTACAACGGCGGCCGACCGGCCAAAAGACTTAGCCAAATTTCCACTTGAAAATCCAAACCTTACGGAATTTTCAACTCAATAGAACTTTGTTGGAGCTCCAAAATGATGAAACCACATCCGTGAGACTCCTCACCGCTTACACAACCTATTTTTGGATTAGCTCCAAAATCAATTTAGGTCGACCGTCCGACCGCCACCACCGCCGGTCCGATCATCCCACGGGCGTCCGACCGCCCCGACAACGCTCGGCCGATCACTCGTGGTCCGACAAAGATGAAGCAAACCCCGAAAACGCGAGATTTTGCAAACCAACAAAGCCATTGCCAATTGAATCATCATCCCGAAATCGCACATATCCTCACGATATCCACAATCTCCCCTTGATGAACACATTGGCAATTTCCCGTAAAATGGTTTTTCAAATTGAAAAGTAAAAATCGCCGTTTTAGATAAAGGCACAACTTGGTCCATAAGCAAGAAAAAGCTTAGAACCAGACCAAGTCCGCTTCGTAATAGTATAGGCAAGTGAGATAAGGCAATGAAAGCACAAATGACTTCAACTTCCAGAAGATGGCCAAAAATCTCACTAAGGTCCATATGAAAGACAATAAGTTCTATTTGACCTTTGATCATTGTGAGTCTTCTTGAATTGCAATTCAAATCAGAAAAAGGCAATAAAACCCAGAGACTCAACTCACTATGATCACAAATTTTCAAAAGGTTCACAAATTTTTTTTTGTATGTGTGTTCTTTTATGTATGAAACCTTCTGTAAACCAAAAGCTCCAAAACAACATTTTCTTCAATCCTTCTCCCTTTGACAATGAATTCATCAAGATGCATGAGAGAAGAACGAGCATGAAGAAATGACTTTATTTGAA